>OX463756.1:75358620-76601239 GCA_949824845.1 Rhingia rostrata | reverse complement strand
CTCGCACCCCAAAGGAGGAAAAAGATGATATATCTAAGGACTGCTTCTATGAGCCCCTGACAAAACCTGTGAGCGACTACCGAAGTACGATGTTAAAATCATGCTGGGAGATTTTAACGCAAAGGTAGGAAGAGAAGACATATTTAGAAGTATTGTCGGAAAACATAGCCTACATGACAACACGTCTGGTAGCGGATAAATTGACAAATTGACTTCGCTACGGAACGATATGCTACTATAGCCAGCAGACAGTTTCCTCACCTCGATATCCATAAGGGGACATGGCGGTCTTCAGATCAACGAACGGTACGATACGGGATAAGAGGCACGCATCCAGTATTTTGGATGGCCGAACATTCCGAGGAGCTAACATTGATTCGGACCACTACCTTGTTGCAGCGAATGTTAGAATGCGGATATCCACGCCACAACAATCCAGAAATACTGTGAAAAAATGTATTGTCGAAAGACTGCAATCGAGACCGCCAAGACATTCGCGCAACGCATATCCCTAAACCCTCGATTAACACCATACCACCAGCATCGAATGTCGAAGAACAATGGCAACAATGCCAACAAGTCATTAGATCAGCCGCAACTGATGTGCTAGGTTTCTCGCGCCCACCAGCACGAAACCCCTGGTTTGATGAGGAATGCTCGCAGCCAAGATCGAGTTCTACAAGACTAAGCTGAAGGTGAAGACGAGAGCTGCCGTTGAGCAGAGAAGAAGGAAAGAACATCGGCCTTTCAGAAAAAAGCAAAAAAGTTCAAGAAAAGCGCGCGATCGAGGGTATAGAGAGGTGCCACTCCAGGAACGATGTTCGCAAGGTTTACCAAAGTGTAAAACGTCAAAAACCAAGGAAATATCGTAGTTGAGACACAGTCGATGCTGAGGATATGAAAAAACCACTGCTGCAGACTGTTACCGCCGATGAGGAACAACATTCTGCTTTCAGGCAGAACGAACCATTCAATATGGGCAACGACAGCGAAAACTGCCAATATGAAGTAAGGATAGCAATATCTAAACTGATGCTTAATAAGGCTGCCGGAAATGACGGCCTTCCCGCCGAGTTTTTTAAACCCGGCGGAGATGACTTGGTAAGTAACATCCACCAACTCATAGGCCGAATCTGGTCGGAAGAAAGTATGCCTGAAGAATGGAACCACAGCTAGTACGTTTGCTAATATAGTGAAGGAAGCGGCAAAAATGGGTTTAGCAGTAAATGAGGGCAAGAACGTCACCATTGACAGATATAACTTTGAGGTAGTACGAGACTTTATGTATCTCGGCCCCTATTAACTCTGGCAACAACATCTCGTCAGAAATTAAACGAAGAATTACTCTTGCCAACTGCTGTTTCCAGCCCGACTAAGAAGGCAATTCAGTAGTAAAGCTCTCACTCGAACTACTAAGGAGAACCTATATAAGACCGTGATCATCCCAGAGCTGCTCTACGGCGCTGAAGCATGGACCGCATCAAAAGCGGATGAAGAAATCCTCGGTCGATTTGAGAGGAAAAGTCGAAAAATCTTCGGTCCCGTTTGCGTTTTGTTATGGAGACGAAGATTCAACCAAGAACCATACGAGCTGTATAGCGACATGCCCCCGGTCAGAATACTCCGCATTGGACGTTTAAGATGGCTAGGACATGTATAACGAATGGACACCAATACTCCGGCTCGGAGGGTCGTCGATTCTCGGCTAGACGTCAGACGAAGTAGAGGAAGACCTCGCCTTATGTGGCGCGCACAAGTAGAAACCGACCTCAACCAACTTGGAGTGCGCAACAGAGGCGGGGCCGTGACAAAAGGCTAAGCGTCAAATTTATAAAATTTTACCTTATATCGCTTTATAAAAGTGATACATTACCAAATTCTATCATTTGGCATTATGAGGAAAGTGACATAAAGCCAAAAGGTGTTCAAATCAATTCGTATATACACGTATCAGGGAAGCAAATATAATATGCAATCGAAAGTGTCATAAAGCGAAATTGACCTTTTGACGCTTTATCAAAGTGTCATAACACCAAATGCTGTGAAATTGGGCTTTTTTCACTTTCACAAGGCCTTATGACACAGCACCTTTAGAGGCTTGTGCATAATACCCAAACAAATACTTCCTGGTTAATATGTTAATCTATTAACATACAATGATATTGACATTATTGGTCGAAATCAAAAACAAATCAACAAGAGAACCATTTACATAATACGAATTAAAAATTGTACACAATGCTTATTCGTATAATGAAACAGGATTCTCCTAAATAAGTGCGATGACCTTGAATAAAAAACATCTGGGGAATCGATTTGACTTCAAAATTCCTCAACACGGTTTGACCATAATGTTTGAAAAGCTCTGACATATTGAATTTAAGTTTGCGAAATTCCATTTTGCATATTTAAGGGTATCCTCGGAGACATATAGCCGGAGTAAAAGCAAAATTTCAATTTCACTTTGAATGTGTAATGGAGATTTCTTTTCATTTTATTTTTGTAAGTTTTCCTGGTGTTTAATTATCCCTGAACGTATGAGTGATTGCCCGAATTAATCGGCAAATGTTGTGCCCTGGTAGCAACTCGCAATCGTCTGGGTCGACGCAAGGATTTTGTTTTGGTTCAAGTAACGCAGGTACTAGAAAACCCAAAAAGGGCGTGGCAAATAACTGTGTATAGACGAAATATTGTCTAAACATCTTGTTCACAAACTTTTTCAAAATTTCTTACCGTTTAGCGAAAAATTTTTTTTTAAGTGGGCGGACTGACAGACAGACATGGCTATATCGACTTAGCTGGCTTTTCTGAATCGATCCATGTACTTTGAGGTATATCTATGGAAATTATTTCTATATGTTACAAACTTAAGGTCAAAAGTAATATATCCCCATGGGACATGATCTATCTGCTGTTTAATCAAGAATTTTTTGGATTATTTGTCTCGTAAATAGTTATAAGCTCCTAGGATCTGACGATAATTTGTCCCAAAATAACAATATATTAGCTATCAGTTCAATAAAAAAATTTACGATTTTACATTAAAAAACATTTTCATGTACATAAAAACCTTTATGTGCATATGCAGAAGATGCGTCACTTTCAATGCACCGATCCTAAAATATACTAAATGGTGACACTCAATCTGTTCCTACCAAATACGATAGAACATACCAACAATTGCAATCACTTTGAGTTAACGTTTTGTATATTTATGCCATTTACATTTTGTTGTTTAAAACTTGATTTAATTAATTTTTTATCACAGAAACAATATAGGGACCAAAGATTTGGCCTTCAACTAGGGATGGATTTCATCTTAATTATTTAGATGTATAATCGATTTTTCTTTGGTTTCATTCATTTGTCTAGTTGTGTTTTTGTTTTTATCTTAAAAAGTTATACAGAATTTTATTTTTAATTACTTATGCAATTATATCACTACTCACTTGTTTATCAATTAAATAGTTAAACTTATACACACACACACATGCATAGTATTGCTTAAAAATAAAAATATTATAATGGTAGGTATATATGATCAACAATTTCATAAAATTATTGTTTTATATTAAATAAATGGTCCTACTCGTAGATAAGTGCAGCTATTTGAACATTTTTTGTTGTAACTACTTTTTCTTAATTTAAATTTAATTAAAACTAAGTAACATTCTAGATTTATAATTTAATTGTGATTGTAAACGTTTTCTTTAAAAGACAATTGAGACAAGCTTGTTAATAGAATTTGGAAAATGGAAGTGATGACAATAGTTTTGTTAAATTAAGTTTAAAAATATTAAATTGGAAAATAATAAAGCATTCGGTTTTTAATTGTAAGGCAATATTATGTATTGGGATTTTGGGAAAAGAAAGAGTATATCACTATGCTTTTTTTATTATATTGTTATTGAATAGTGTATAATATACCTTGGGCTTATGAGTACAGGTTTGAGCCCCAGCGGCTATTAACATTACTACTTTACCATTCTTCAACCACTACACCAAGAAAATGTTTTTGATTAGATAGAACAATGGATAAGTGATTTGAGACTGAGGCCTCATCGCGAAATCGTGAAATGGTTGGTGCACATAACCAGCAATATACGGAGTGAAGTGTAGTTTCATTCAACTACCTGTAGGAATAAATTTAAATTTTAATTAATGCAAATTAATCATATGCATCTAAGCTTTCTATACACCTTGTCAATGTTTTCAAATAACGAACTTCTCACTGATTTAGACGTGAGCCACTTGGTTTTTGTTTTCAAAATTAAAGATAGCTTGATGGTCGTATTCTTTACATAAAAGTTATGCGGTAATTACTTGCGGCACGCTAATATAACTGCAAATTATTTAAAATCATATAATACTAAGCAAACACTGACGAACGCTGCAGGGCGAGATTCTCTTAAATGAAAAAAGAATAAAATGTGACATGCTAAATTCGAACACTACAATGTCATCTACCCCAACTAAATTCGATGTTCTTCCTACCGAAACAGAATACTACATTTGGCAGTGAATATTTATCCATTTTTATGCGGTGAATCCTTATTCATCTTCACTGACGAATGAAGACTTATAAATAGCGAATATAGAATATATTGACTATGTCATTCCGACAGTCTTCTCGAAACTGCGATACAGCAACTACGATTCATGCTTTCGTAGGAAGCATGCACCGAATCACCGACCAAGTATGGGTGGAAGAAAACAGTCCCGATGACTGGACTATTTGCTCCATATGCCCCATCTACAAAAAAGGCGATTCTATGTCTTGCAAGGACTATCGAGGCATATCCCTGCTTAATGTCGCATACAAGATCCTAACCAACGTACTGTGTGAACGTCTAAAACCGTTCTGCAATATACTAATCGGCACGAAACATTGTGGCTTCCGGCCCGGAAGGTCGACTATAGACTAAATTTGTTGATGCAAATCCTGGAAAAGACCAACGATTTTTAAGTCGAAACGGCGCATGATAGCATGATAGCATAAGTAGCCAGGAGTTCTATCCGACGATGACCAAATTCGAGATCGAATTGTAGATATTGCGAATAAATACCCTAGGAGACCGTTGCTTCTTCGGTTTGACAAAGCTACTCGGTTGAAAACTCCTTACTCCTTAAGAACGAAATGTGTGCTCTACAAAACCCCTATCCTGCCAGGTTTTGCTTTATGGCGCCGAGTGGACAATAAGCAAGACGGCAGAGCTGATACTGATTTTTGGTGCTGTGCGCGAATGGAGGAGAAGATAAAACCGCGAACTCTATGAGCTTTACCAAAACACGTCGGCTACATTGGCCACATCAAGTGAATGCACAATAATTCTTTAGCGAAGAGGCTTCTCGAATCCCAGCCCCCAGGTTAGAGAAGACAAATGAGACCGATCCTCCGTTTCAAAGGTCAAGCCATCGGGGATGCCAGAGCGCTTGGGAAGCAGCGTGCCGGAGATCGTAGAGGATTGAAGGCTTAATCAGAGACTCTTCCCGGATCGGGACAAGCAAGTAAGTAAGTAAGTATGCAACGATTTCTGCAGAAATTGCATGGAAGAGGATGAACTTATAATACATAGGGCAGTCGCAAGAGATCTTTACAGAATGCGTATCCCTAAGATTCTAGATTAATATCATAGTGCCATCATCTTGTGTCAAAGATGTTAACATTCTCAACAAGCCATAACTGATATGGACTTCTCCTGCCCACCTGCAAAAAAGCGCTGATATGACGAAAAATTCCGACAGATACTCTGAGCTAAAACTGAGGCCCAACTGACTTGAAGCTGCAATTAGCAAAACACTTAAGAAGCGCTTTTTCAGAAATAGGATTCTAGATTTGTGTTCATAAGTTTAACAAAATAGTAAAATGTCAAAGGTATGGTTTGAAGGTTTGAAAATAATCCTATCGATATAAATTGTAGTTATGTAACAGTCGATTTTGCATACTGTTAAACGACGATGGCGAACAATCCCCCGACCGATGACGACCCTCCTGGTACGCTTATAAAGCTGGGGAGATGATTTTGTCAGTAAGATACACTAACTCACAGTTAAATCTGGTCGTTTGGTGATTATTTATTATAGACCTCGGTATTGTTTTCCCGATCCACAAAGGCAGAACCTCTGAACTACTCCAACAATAGAGGCCAATATTATGATCGGCCAGGTGAAGTGTGGTTTAAGGCCAGAAAAGTCGACATCTGTTGAAATCTCAACATTTCAGCATTCCCTGAACGAATAGCATATCCCAAACTAGTCCTTCGGATCAGGATGACTATGGAAAATTTTCGAAGGTCGCCAACTAGCTCAATGAGAGATTTGATATCAACAAAGAAATAAGACAAGTTTGCGCATTGTCTTGTCCCTTTTTTTAAATCCTTGGTAAGAGAATTGTGCGAAACTCCCGAATTAATACCAGGATGCAATGTTGCAACGATATTGACATCATTGGTCACACTCATCCTTGGTCGTTTTGAAACTTCGGAAAAACGTTGGTCGCATTTGGATTGACGGTCTATGGAGACAAAGATTCAACGAAAAACTTTACGTCCTACATAACCCTGGTAAAACAAAACTTTAAGATGACAAGAACATGTAGAGCAAAAACTCCTACAGACGTCGGACGTAAGTATTATTAGTTAAACTTTTTTTGGAACAGACAGTGCATAGGGCAGTTATTAATAAACACTTAACATATCTAGGAGCTTATATATTCAGGTGATTTCGAAATTGATAACACCAGAGTGTAGACATTTATGGTAACCGATGAACGGGTGAAACGCTTCTTGAAGCTAGCAGGGATAAAACGACTTAATTTTTGTATCATGTAGTGGAGTTTGGATTTTTGACTATACTATTGTCAGCTAAGTCAAACTTATAACTCTCGACGGGCATTGTGCACAAAATGGAAGCCACCTTGTCTCAGGCAAAAACCTTCAACGGATTTGGAGCCCGTTAGATAAGTACACACCTGAGTAGTGGAGAGTAATATGGAATCGAATAAAACATTGATTATAGAGGAAAATCACAAGCTCCCATGTGTACTAACCTTCAACACCAACTGTCCTACAAGTTGCAGAAAAAAAGTTTGCATAAGAAAAGTAGTATGAGTGCAACTTCGACTGCAGTAGTGAAAAGGTTCAACTAAGAGCAACTAAAATAGATAGCAAGCCATATAAAATAAAAATGTCCTTATATTCCGCATTAACCAAAGTTAAACTATATCCTACAGAAAATAAAAACTAAACAGTTGAACGCCTACAATTAGCAGGTAAAAACAAAAACTAAAAATACTTGTGTAGTCTTTCATTTTAAGTATCTACCTGTACATAATGAATGTATATTACTTAATTGACAATTGAGAATGTATCAGATACGATAACATTTTTTTTTTGTTTTAGAAATTCCTTAGAGTCGGAAAATGTATCTACATTTCATACATTAAGGTATATCAGTGCCTAAGGAAAAAATATGTATGTATATGTATATAACAGTTCCTTATAGTCTAATCTACTACGATTGGTCTCAATTGGTATAGTACAGTAATTAAGTATAGATTACAATATTATTGTTGCTACTGTAGGAAAGTACTCTTTTGTTATGTCTACTACTTAGAAGAATAGTGATGTGCAGACTGGTCTTAGAATGAGGGGAGTAGTTCTATCTTTTGTTTCAAACATGAGTCTATGGTTTTGTTCTCGTCTATAGAACGTTGCATGTTTTTTGAGCATTTATCATCGATCCACTAGGACATTTAAAGACCTCTGTTGCACTGCCACCTTGTGCGACTAACCACCCCAAACTGTAAATATTTTTGGTTAAATCATTTTTCACGAAAATTCAGAAATCATTTTATACATACATATTTCCAAATTCACCAGCATCCGTATCAATTCCTACGTACAATGACTCGGCACATAGTTCTTGAGCCGATACCAAAAAGAAGATTTGAGTTGGTGTTAGATTTAATCCTGGCAACCTTGCCATCCCTTTAATAGGCCCCGTCAGCGATAGCATTGAATGATAGGATATTTGCATTCCGCCCGAATGAATGAGTATATCCATGCGGCTGTAGTTCGAGAAGATGCTTACAGATTTAGGGACACACCGCATTGCTTTGTCTTCGAAGGTTTTTGTTATTGATCGGAGGATCTCTTTGGCAATGGCAACACCAACTGACGCGTATTGCAAATACGGTGGGAGCTTGGCATCAAAGTATGGTACCAAGATGACGGAAAGTGGTACAACTGAAAAGAGTTACAATACAAATTCACATGTTTTTGTTATCTACATTTTTTTTTAAATAGTTTAAGTTAGTTTCGATTACAAACAAAGCTGAAAGCTGTTGTTGTCGTTACTCTGAAGGAAAGTGGCGACAAGAGCACAAATCAATAACCCTCCACTCTTTAAAAAAAATAATAAAACTCTAAAAATAAACATTTCAAATAAAAAGTAGCAAAGTAACAAGTAACCGTTTCTTTGACTGTGACGTAGGCGTTAATACTTACTTACTTACTTAAGTGGCGCGACAGTCTGGAATAAACCTGGGCCTCAACCAACATGCTTCTCCAATTAGCCCGGTCCTTAGCTAACTGCCTCCAGTTGCGCACTAGAAGTTGGTTGAGGTTGGTTTCTTCTTGTGCGCGCCACATAAGGCGAGGTCTTCCTCTACCGCGTCCAACGTCTGGCTGAGAATCGAAGACTCTGCGAACTGGAGTATTGGTTTCCATTCGTTCTACATGTCCTAGCCATCTTAAACGTTCAATGCGGAGTTTTTTGACCAGGGGAATGTCGCTGAACAGCTCGAAAAGTTCTTGGTTGAATCTTCGTCTCTATAACCCGTCAACGCAACCGGGACCGACGATTTTTCGAAGAACTTTCCTCTCAAATCGACCAAGAGTTTCTTCATCCGCTTTTGAGACGGTCCATGCTTCAGCGCCGTAGTGCAGGACTGGGATTATCAGGGTCTTATATAGGATCTTCTTAGTAGTTCGAGTGAGGGCTTTACTACTGAATTGCCTTCTAATGGTGACGTTCTGTACAATGCGCCGATGTTGTGTGTCCTTTCGTGTTGACAGCATATACTTCGTCTTGCCCTCATTTACTGCTACACCCATTTTTGCCACTTCCTTCTCTATACTAGCAAACGTGGCTATGACATCATGTTGGGTCCGACCAATGATGTCAATATCGTCGGCGTATGCTAGTAGTTGTACCGACTTTTTGTTGGCTAGTGAGTTTTCAAGAACCAAATTGAAGAAGTCACATGATAGCGCATCGCCTTGACTAAATTCATTTTTGGTATCGATTGTGTCGGTGAGGTCGTTTCCGACCCTGATATAGCAGCGAGAATTCTCCATTGTCATCCTACACAAACGGACGAGTTTGGGCGGTATCCCAGCTTTAAATGCTGTCGTATGCGGCATTGAAATCGATGAATAGGTGGTGGGTATCGATTTCGAAATCTTGGGTTTTTTACAGGATCTGCCGAAGTGTAAAAATTTGATCGGTTGTGGACTTCCCTGGCCTTAAACCACACTGATAAGAGCCGATCAGGTTGTTGGTAAACGGTTTCAGGCGTTTACATATTACGACAGATAGGATCTTGTAGGCGATGTTGAGGAGACTTATGTCTCTGCAGTTGGTGCAGTTAAGAGGGTCTCCTTTTTTGTGGATCGGACAAAAGACGCTGAGATTCCATTCTTCTTACCAGATTTGGCCTATGGGTTGGTGGCTGTTTCTTACCAAATCATCTTCGCCGGCTTTATAAAGCTCGGCGCGAAGGCCGTCATTTCCGGCAGCCTCATTAAGTTTGAGTTTGAGTGGTTGGCAGTTTTCGCTGTCGTTGCCAATATTGAATGGTTCGTTCTGCCTGAGAGCGGAATGTTTTTCGTCATCGCCGATTAGCAGTCCGCAAAAATGGTTCTTCCATATCCTCAGCATCGACTTTGTCTCAACTACGATATTCCCTTGTTCATCTCGACAGGATTCTGTTCGACCCTTGTATCCTTGGCTTTGACGTTTTACACTTTGGTAAAACTCACGAACATCGTTCCTGGAGTGGCACCTCTCTATATCGTCGATCGCCCGCTTTTCTTGCTTCTTTTTTCTCCTTTCTGAAAAGCCGGTGTTCTTCCCCTCTTCTATGCTTATAAAGCTATAGCTTAGCCTTGTAGGCCTAGTTCTTGGCTGCGAGCCTCTGTCGGCATTCATCATCAAACCAGGGGTTTCTTGATGGTGGGCGCCAGAAACCTAGCACATTAGTTGCGGCTGATCTAATGGCTTGTTGGCATCGTTGCCATTGTTCTTCGATATTCGATGCTGGTGGTATCGAGAGGTTAAGGGATACGCGTTGCGCGAAGATCTTGGGCGTACATAAATATATTCGTCCTAATAAGAAAACCTCGTAACTCCAAAATCTGAAATTTTACAGGAGCAACGAAAGTTTATTACGTCCAGCTTTTAAGTAAACGATTTTATTTTATATCCCAAATTAATAAAAAAGATCTTCTCATTTTAGGCAATGATAAATCTATGAATTGTTTTTCATTCTCACTAAGCATGAGATCATCGCCATTTTCTAGAGGCGGAGATGATTTATTAATTTCTATTTGCAAAGGATTCTCAACGCTTGTGGTAATCAAAACTTCAGGTCGCGTCTGCCCATGTGTTTGCTTTACTTGGTCATCCTTAACTTTTTCATCATTAATACAAACCTCTTTAGCAGAATAAGGTTTAAAAGTATCCGTATCCATAAATATTACTTCTGCTTCTTCCAAATTAAAGGTCTTTCCATTACTAACAGCTCCAATATCTGGGCTGACTACGATTGGTTCGTTAGTTGGAATGGTTTCATTTTTGCAGTCAAGAAGTCTATTTGAAAATAAAATTATCTAAGATGTCTAAGATTTGATTCTGTGCAATGAGAATAAACTTTCAGAAATGTTGACTCGCTTATGCAATTCTCATTTTCATCAGTTTTTGGTTGATACTCTTCCATTCTTTTACATACGAAGAAATATTCTGTTGAAAGGGGAAATGAATCATTGCTCAAAATGAAATGCTGGCAAAGACATTTTAACTATTTATACCCTATCCCATAGGGGCATATTAGTTTTGATACATAGTTCGTAATATAGATAAATAATTGAGCTAGGTATACCTCAAAGTATATAGATCGACTCAGAATTGATAGCTGAGTCGATTAAGCCATGTCTGTCCGTCCGTCCGTCCGTCACCAGTTTTTGGGCCTTAAATTTTGAACTAGAACTATGAAATTTGTTACACGTGCTTGTTGTTGCTCCCAGCAGAACAAGTGCAAACATTTTTTAAATCCGCCCACTACCACGCCCCCTTTTCAGAAAAATATAGTTTTAGGCCAAACCGTTATGACAATGACATTTTCTATTTTTCATCGCCATAAATCCGACATTTGTCGTAACTTTGTCTATATTTTGTCAATTCTATACTTTTAACACTACATCGGTTTTATAACATTACAACTAAAACCCGTACAAAAAGAACACGCTTACTGTTGAAATTTAAATAATGGGAGACTCCCCGCTTTTAATACAACTTTTATACTTTGGATTCAGTGGAGTTACGAGTTATGATTATTACAAGCAGGAGTTACGAGGGTTGCTCTCCAGTAATTTGTCGGAGTTACGAGGTTTTTCATGAACTTTGATTACTTTGGAGTTACGAGAAATAAACAAAATTATTTTTGTGGCGTTTAAATTTGTCAAAGGGCTACGAGCTCTTTTATAACAGTGTGCCTACCGAATTTCTACAAGATAGCATCAAAAAATAATTTTTGCGAAAAATGGAGTTACGAGGTTTTTTTATTAAGCCGACATAATGTGGAGCTGTAAATTGAATGACAATAATTTTCCTTTATTGACCATAGCTAAAAAAAACGTTAAGAACTTTTTGGGCTAGAATTAACTATTTGGGAACCAATAACTCGATTCACATCCACACGGATGGGTCTTAAATAGAATCTGGAGTGGGTGAAGGAAGGTGTTCTCTCAAAGATGCTTAACCTAAGCATATCCTATCGGCTTCTCGATCATTGCAGAGTTTTGCAGGCGGGAATAATGACAGTCAAATAAGCCTTGTCGTGAATGAAAAGTAATGTTATATCCCCGATATAACATTACTTGTTTTTGTTTTTACCCAAGCGGCAAAAAAATCCTTGGAAGCTATCTCGTTCAATTCGAAATCAGCCCACGAATGCCGACTATCTCTTAACGAGATGGCGGAGCATTTAACCATTCACCTCCTTTGGGTGGCGGCCCACAGAGACATACCAAGGAATTACAAGGCAGATTAGCTTGCCATACAGGGCACCACCCTTGACATTCTACCGCCAATAGATATGTTAGGTATACCCCTTGCTACACGTAAATAACAGATCAAACAGGATGCAATCAAGAAAGCAAACTGCAGATAGATAAGTATCAATGTCAGAAACCTCCTGCGCTACGTAGTTAGCTCTGCATGGTTCAATAAGGCAAACGAATATAGGGAAGTCGACGTATCCACATGGTACCAGAATAGACTTTTTTGGTCTAAGTGTTCACGCGCATCAGGTGCTGCCACTACAACCTTACCTTACTTAACTTTATGGAATGATTAGAATCAATAATAGTAATACAGATATTTGATTCCCTTCAATTATAACAATAGCGAGAAATTGACAATATTCTTTATGTGGACTAAATCTAAAAATCCGTTATTTGGATTTTCCTAAAAAAAAAAACTACGCAGTAAGACCTCACCGACACATTCGATTCCATACGATTTAGGTAAGGCGATGCACTGTCATCTTCAATTTGATTTTTTTTAAATGATTGTGCAAAACTCCGGAGTTAACACGAGATCGGGCAACGCTTATGTCATTTATGTACAGTTTGGTTTGCCATTTCACCATGAACAGGCTGACAAATGAAGCTTGCAAATTTTGCAAATTTATTTCGAAAATAATGGTTCAGTTCAAGAAATTTACCGCAAGATCCGTCCATTTTATGGTCGATATAATCGTTACATCCACAAAACCTGACTGTTTGGTATAGAGCACTGGGCTGGTGGAGTCATTGGGCCATACTTTTTCCGAAATGATGCTGGAGAGTCAGTTACCGTTAATGGAGGCCGGTATAGAGCCATGATAACCGACTATTTTGTTCCCAAATTGGATGTCATTAATGTGGATGAGATGTGGTTCCAATAAGACGGCGCTACATGCAACACAGCGCACGTCACAATCCATTTATTGAAGGAAACATTCGATGACCGCATAGTTTATCGGAATGGACCCGTCAATTGGCCACCAAGATTGTGTGATTTGACACCACTGGATTATTTTCTTTGGGGAGATGATAAGTCAATCGTCTACGCCAACAAACCAAAAACGATAGGGGACTATTGCCGACATACAGCCACAAATGCTCGAAAAAGTGGTTAAAAATTTAACCTCAAAACTTTGCTTTATTCGAACTACCCGCGGCGGCCACATGCACTTAATTATATTTAAACATTAATGGCAAAAAATTCTCCTTCCAAATACGTCAAATTTATGGTCTTTAAAACTATTTTTTGTGATTTATTTCAATTCAAAGTTCTATGCCTACCTCTAAAAAAAAACACTTTAAATGATGTCAACACGAAAGGAGACATAACATCGACGAATTGAACAGACCGTCACCATTGACAGATATGACTTTGAGGTAGTTCGGGACTTTGTTTATCTTGGCTCCGCTATTAACTCTGACAACAACATCTCGTCAGAAACTATACGAAACTATCAGAAACTTAATAAATTACTCTTGCCAACCGCTGTTTCTTCGGACAAAGAATGCAATTCAATAGTAAAGCCCTCAGTCGGACTACTAAGGAGATCCTATATAAGTCCCAGTCCTGCTCTCGGCGCTGAAGCATGGACCGTATCAAAAGCGGATGAAGAAATCCTTGGTCGATTCGAGAGGAAAATTCGTCGAAAAATCGTTGTTCCCGTTTTCGTTGACTGCTTATGGAGACGAAGATTCAACCAAGAATTTTACGAGCTGTACAGCGACATGCCCCTGGTCAATTTTTTTTTTTTGCGCATTTGACCCCTAAGATGGGTAGGACATGTAGAACGAATGGACACCAATACTCCGGCTTGTAGAATCTTCGGTTCCCAGACAGACGTCGCGTCGGACGCAGTAGAGGAAGACCTGGCCTTAAGTGGCGCGGACAAGTTGAAAACATGGAGTGCGCAACTGGAGGCAGTTAGCTAAGGACCGGGCTAATTTGAAAGGAACTTAAGTAAGTACGTACGCACTTTTGGTGAAACTTTTGTATTAGTCGTATATGCTAAGTTTAATCAAAATCGTTAGAGCCGTTTTCAAGAAAATTGAGGTTTTGTATAATTTTTGACCAAAAAAAACGCTGTATACGAAGTTTGAAGTAAATCGGTCAAGTCGTTTAAGCTGGAGACACAGAGACGGACGAAATTCCAAAACCACTTTTTTGGGTTCCGCTATCATCGCAATGTGAGAATCAATCAAAATCTCGAGGTCGAAAATTTTCACGAAAACAATATCTTTCTCTTTGTAAGAGAAAGTTAAAAAGTATCAAAGGGAACTAAAAAGTTTGAGTGTTTCATACGAAATCATAAATGGCACTGTGTTTAAATTGCCCAAAACGCAAGAAATATTACATAATTCAAATCAATTTAACATATTTTTTGACCTATATGGTTAAATTACTAAAAATTTTAACTAATTTTGAGTTAAAAAAAATCGATAGAATGGAAAACTGTTTAGATTTTGCGTTTTTCTCACTAACCCCAGCAACCTTTTTCTAGTTATTTTTATTACATACCAAGTCTTATATAGCAGTTTTTGCTTACGAGGCTTTAAAAACATTTAGCAGTTCGTGTTGGAGCTCCTGCTTGTTGCAATGGTTTAGTTCTTATTTCTATTCTTGTCAACGATGAATTGTTTTGACACATCGAAAATGTCGCCAATATGTTTATTCAAAATCAGCTCCTTAGATTAGGATTAGGAGTTTGGTAGACCGTTTTGAGGAACGGAGTTCAATGGGTAACCGTCCTGGAAGGAGTGCTCTGCTAGCGCAAGACTTCCGACAACTACTACATTGCATTATTCGTTTTACAAAATTAACCAAACAAATTTTCCGGATGAAGTGGTTATAGCAACAAGCAAGCTCCGAACATTCTAGGGCACCATCATCAATTATATCCATTAAGATGCACTGTTTGGTGAGGTGTTATGGACAAAAAAGTTATCTTCGAGAATCAGAATATTACGCCATAAACGATTTCGGGTGCTTTTTACAGATCAATGATCCATAAATATTTTGGGCCAATTACATAGCAGCATCCTTATTGGTGGTTCCAACAAGATGGAGCGACTACGCCGAAGCTGTTTTTAACAGGGTTTAACTTAAGTAGGTCTTATTTGCCCCACCATGTATAAACCACGGCAACGACTTTCGATTTGCAACTTCAATACCTACAATATAAAGATCTCATGATGCTTATGCTCTTGATTGACAAGGCATGGCTTTTGCATGATTTGAAGAACTGCTAGATTAGGATTGAAAGATAACTGAGTCGGAATACATACTTCACGATAACGAAATATCTAGAAAAATACTTGGTTTCCTTTGCATTAGTTTGCTAGGACTTAGCCTAATAAAAATCTTAGGTTGAAACTATCTAATCGAACTATGAGATATTTGGTACAATTTTGAAGCACCTGACGTAGACTTTTAATTTAGCATACTCACCAATAGAATGACTCAAAGTATCATAGAAGATTTTGGCAACAATAGGATACGCCCATCTAAAAATTCAAAGCTTAAATATTAATCTAGCTAGACATCGATGTTACCCCATTTATTATATACTAACGCATCATGAGAATCCACATCGAGAGCTACAGAGTCCGGAATTATCTTATTTCGTTTGTAGATCTTCAAGATATTCTCAAACCAGTTATCCGATGTGATCTCAATAGATTCCAATTTCTTGATCATTGCGGTGAAATTTGTGAATCCTTCCCATGGCTTTGTTTGGATCTTGAGTGCGGACAGTTTTACCAATGCTGCGCCCTTAAGTGACGGTGCCCGTTTAAGATGAGCCTTAAGAGATTTGAAAACAACCTCCGTCTGTAAATAATAGTCAATAGTTAATTTTTATAACCTTGATGTAATCAAACTTGTCATTTTCACCCTTCGTATCACTTCCTTTAAGTCTTCCGATGAATGCTGAGCTATGAACAATGCTGATGTTATTTCCGGTAGAGCCCACATAGTAGCTCTGGTACATACTGCTGGATCTGGATATCCTTGTGGCAATATTCCTAGTGCAAACAGTAATAGCATCGAATTGTGCGCAACTCTTGTTGGATATTTCGTTAGGAGTTCTTCAACGGCTTTTAAGTAATCCGAGTTTCTTACAATGATGGGTCCAGTCCAATTGCATGGTATTAGAGCTGTCCAGTTGAGCTGTGTATGGTACAAAAATTATAAAGTATTATGTTGGAAACCAATTGTTTAGTATAAAGTTTGTACAATTGGGTACTTCTCTTGGAGTGATGAAATATTATACAAGAGGGAACTGTTCCAAAATCCCCGTCTGGAATGTTCGACGCGAATCTGAAAATAAAACAACGGTTAGAAGCAGTTTTGTATGCTGTAAAGATAGCGGGTTTGCAAGGTAAAAATATTTATTTTTAATTTTGTTTTGTTTGTATGCTTCGAGCAAATTTCCAATTGATAATTAAAACCAATCGATAGAATAACTAATTTTTGCTATAGGGTATCCAGGTTATCAACAAAAGGATATTATCATCAAGGTACCTACTGTTCAATTCATGGAAAGTTTTAGTTAGAAAAAATCACTCTAAACAACCAAAACTTCCGGAAAGGTCGAGTTTGTAGACCTTGCTGATGCCTACTATTCATAACTCTCAACCTTCACGAGGTAAACGATGAGCTCCTATTACCTTGATTACCCATTTTATAAAGCAAATTGCAGGTGCGGAAGTGGTATTACTTCGAAAAGGTATTGAAAGTTATATGTTTACGGTAACGTCTACCAATCTAATTAACCTGAACAAGAACACTAAATGAAGAATATAATAAGAAGGATAGAATCTAGCATGTCCAAAAAGTTAAAAACATGAATACGCCCTAGGTTTGAGAGAGACAAAAGTCTTGGATATTATAATTGATGTTTGGTGATGATATTTTCAAAACCGAAGTGATTTGACAATAGAGAATCATGTTAAAGCAATTCAATGTAAAATTAGGGTAGCCCGAAGAAATAACTGATACAAGAGAAGAAGGTCCAGGATATGAAAGAACACAAATCTACAAGAAAATCCAACTGACAGCTGGCTTCAAATAGTGAATGAAGCCTCTATAAAATAGGTATTGGCATATAGTCGGAGGCGTGAAGGGATATATTATTGTCAGGCAGCATCTTCAAAGAGAGCATAACATCGAGAGAGTGATAGCGATAGGACAGGGACCTTCCGCCAATGAAAGGATAATCCACTATCCCAGTATTGAAGTAAGCACATACGAACTCTACAAATACGGTTTATATGGTTCAAGTAGAATGAAGCGATCCCGCCAACGTACTAGTAGGACATCCGGTCTGAAACACCGACTGATGACCACAATATACCAATGAATTTCAAGTCTTTTGTCAACTCCATACTGAAGAGTATGGAACTACGTAGATGACGCATTACAGCTCAAAAATTTGTAGCCGTTTCAGACGCGGACTGTAAGTTGGAAGGGGATATTTCGTCGATCGTATGCGTCGACTATGCTGTTGTTTGATGCTGGGGTAGCAATGTGAACACTGAGCTATCAGTAACCCATATAACAAATTTTTGTTGTATGAGATGCTATTTAGTTCTACACTCTTTGACCATACCAAGTTTTCTATGAAGCGGAGTTAGTTAGCTCGTTAGTACTCAGGGCCTAGCTGTGCGTGTGTACTTCGCCTGTTCATCGCACTAACAATAGCACCACTCAGCCGGCTTGGAGATAGTTAAATATGCTTTATTTACTAGCCTTATTGGTGAGTGCTGGTTATGAACAGGTAACATATGAGAAGGCTACAATCCACTGTGTTGATCGTTTTATATCCTATCACATCCCATCCTTAAAATTAATATCCCTTAAATGTGGGTTTTATGGCAAAGAAATATTAAAATTGAAATTGTCGCAACATATTGTTCAGACAGTTTATCAAAAACTTGTATGGCTCGACCAAAAACAACGTTTTTCCTCCTGCATATGGTATGGCGTAGGGTACACAAATGGTTTTTGTATGAAAACTCCAAAAAGTCTGCCTGGGTAAAAATGATATATGGAAGAAATGTTTACATTACCAAAACCAATTATTTTGCATCAATTTTTTTTTTCGAAATCTTTAAAATTTTACGGAAAACGCCCCCAAAAAGTAGGCGTGGCAAAAAAATGTATATATTAAGATTGTCTAGATATGTTGTTCAAACACTTTTTCAAAAACTCTAACGGTTTGGTCAAAACTATGTTTTTCTGAAAAGGAGGCGTAGCATTAGGCGGATAAAAACAAATTTGCACTTGCTTTGCTGGGAGCACCAACGAACACGTGTACCAAGTTTCATCATACTAGCTCAATATTAAAAAGTGTCTGAAGTGTTTGAAAAAGTATCTGAACAAGTTATCTAGACAATCCTAATGTCTATATTTCATCCATACAATTTTTTTTTGCCACGCCACGAAAAAAATGTTGATGAAAAATCATTATATGATATGATTTCTGCCATATGATCACCACGGCACGGCCTAGTATGATCTGGTCCAATTTTCGATAACGTCTTCCAACATTTGTGGCCGTATCGACAATCGACAATAACGCGGCTAATGTTTTCCTTCAAGTGGGTTTTGGGTTTATAGACTACCGACTGCTGACTTCACATATCCCCACAGAAAATAGTCAAAAAGCGTTATATCGCACGATCTTGGAGGTGAATTCGCAGGACCAAAACGCGAGATTATGCGCTTACCAAACGTGGCACGAGGTGTGTGACATGTTGCGCAATCTTGTTGAAACCACAGCTCCTGTACATCATGGTTGTTCAATTGATGAACGAAAAAGTCAGTAATAACGGCTCTACAGCGGTCACCATTGACTGTAACGTTCTGGCCATCATCGTTTTTGAAGGAGTACGTACCAATTATTCCAACACCCATAAAGCACACCAAACAGTTAGTTTTTGTGGTTGTAAGGATTTTCATCACTCTAAATACGGCAGTTTTGTTTATTGAGGTATCCATTCAACCAAAAGTGAGCTTCATCGCTAAACGAAATTCGCTTATGAAAATCGGGATCAATTTTGTTTTGGGCCCATTCAACGAATCTACGCCTTGCTAGGTGATCCTGTGGCTTCAATTCTTGCACGAGTTGGATTTTGTAAGCCCATAAACCTAGATCTTTCCGCCAAGCTATTATAAAGTGGATGCACACATATCCTTTACGCTACGCTCTACAGCAGCAATGATTTCTTCTATACGCACTGAACGGCGCGACGTCTATGTGGATGCATATTATCATTTAGTGTATGGCGCGAAAACGTCTCACATCAAATTGTAAAAGTCATTACATTTATCGAAATGCAATAAACAAAATTTATCCGATGACTACAGTCATCATATCTTTATCCCACGTCGATGCCCACTTGGTTTGTTGACACAAGTGTTTATATCCCTAATTAACTCATAACTGAAAATCAGCAATTGTAAAAAAAAATAAATAAAAAAAATAAAGAGCAAACGATCTTCGGTCGAAGATAGCAGAAGAATTTAGCGAAACCATCCCATAGCTAGTGGAAATCGAACACAATATTTTCATAAACAAGCATTATCATCATCCCGGGATACCATTTCAGAGTCATATCTTCGCCTCACCATGTCTAATGCATTAAAATACTTGCATACTTAAAGTGATGCCAACATTTTATCAACAAGTTGAAGTGGATAATACTTCATATCTGTGACGTTTTTCAACAAAATATTAGACAGTCATAAAAACATAAATTATAATTGACAAGAAAGGGACATATTCACTTACTGAGCCGCACATGTCGCAATAATCTATTTTTTCTCTAAGTAAGTCTAGCATGTAATAAGCACTACAAGGGTCAGTCTTGTTGGATGAATTTCATGAAACTTTCTTATGTAAATTGATACCACGAATAACACATTAGATGCTATACAATGTTGAGAAAAAATGCTTCAACACTTCCTTGACCCAATTAGCATTACTGCGGCAAAATTATACAGGACAACTTTTCACCATTTCTCAATAACACGTTCTAAATAATTGATAAGACCAGATAGCGATGTAAAACAACAATACCAGACCCACCCCAAATCAATAGACAATTGGGTTTCCGAAAGTACCCACATCACTTTCTGGTTCTGATTTTCAAAGCAATTTCCCTTGGAGCCTATAATAAGGAATGGGATAGCTATACATGTATCACACTCTTGTGCGTCATTAATGAAACAACGAATCTATTTATAAATTACAACCTCAACCATTTCTGACATGCTACCTTAGGTGAGTGGCTAAGGATATACCACCCACCACCCAGATTCCCAATAGGCTTACTTTATTTAATTGCTCAATGAATGTTGATATCGCCTCCTTCTCCGACATCTTTTGGTCATAGCTAAGCCCCGATGGCAGGAAACTGTCCAGAACGTCGTTTAAAAGCTTGGGAGCAGTCTGTTTAATTCGGTACGGTGGCGCCTTCGGACCCATCCATCGAATTTTATTCTGAAAAGTTCCAAACAAATTAATGAGAGAGCAACAGATAACATATATTGCAGCGAATACCTCTAGAATTGGAGCTGCTGTACTGGGATCTCCGATTATCAAAAGCACGTGTGGTCTACGTCCATAACTTAAGTCGTAGTAGATGTCGATAAGTGGTGTCGGACCAAGTTCGTAGATCTTCGATATCAAAGGCGCTATGCTGGATGGACCCAAGGCGCCAATCGGCAGATATCCACCCAGTTGTTCGAGGACAATTTGAATCGTTGATGAGTTTGTGGTCTGCCGAAGACAGCTCCCATAGAGGCGTCCTAGCTTGCGGAAAGGACCTGATGTCGTGTTATGCTGAAGAAGCTCTAAAAATGATTATACCATCGATTTATACAAATGGCAACCGATAAGACTTCAATAGATACTTACGCTGCATTTGTATGTCAACGGATTCTTGAGCACTTCGTGCGGCTCTTAAGCTGGCCACCTGAGTTGTGGAGCAGCTGAACTCCTTGAAATCACGACATGGATCTAAATTCCAGTTAAGTTTGGCTTGTATACTAGAGGCAGCTAATCGACAGGCGGGTTCATTGCATTCTGGCGGTGGGGCCGTTGTTGGCATACAGTCTTCGTCGTCTGAGTAACAATCTCGCGGTAGTTGGGAAGGCGCTGTGCTAATTAAAAAGAGAATTGGTGATGCAACTAAAAGTGACGTCACCAAAAGTGTGGCCGTTGTAATTGCAATCTTGTGCACGGTGGCAGATGTCCGAAGCCATATACATGGTGCACAGCAAATCCATCCTATTGTAGCGTTCTGGAAAAAGAAGTACTAGGATCAGTATATCGCCAGTCAAATTGCTGTGAATTCCAATAAAATATAGTACACATTTGAAAAGGCAAGAATCCGCACACACATATCCAAGAGGGTCCGCTGTGATACTATATGGATTCATTAGCTTTCCCAAATTCATTTGCATATGTGAACTACCCCATTTATCATTTAAACCCCAGAAAGGTACGTGTGTTAATATTTATTAGGGCACATAGGTTGCCTAACAAGCTATCGAGCTGAAATCTTATTGGAAAGCAAAAAGTTTTTACAAAAGACATTGACCCCATAAGACACCAATGATGGGTATCAGGAATCTTTTCAGTTTATTCCAACTGAGAGTGGCACTATCTGGATAATTGGCACGTTATATCAATTGTTCGTGGGCTGTTTGTGATGGAAAATGATAGGTCAAAAGGATTTGACAGCCTTTTGGTTGTCGCTGAAGATATTCTTCTATTGATATCACGTTACACTTCAGAAAGACGCCCATTACAGACACAGTTTTTTAACCATTGAAGTGAACGGATTTTTTTTGATTTTCAAGCAAGTCCGACTCTCATTCTAGACGCGAGGGGAAGGTAGTCTGGATGTTAGACTCGAAATTTATTTATTAAGCTATGTTTTTTGTAATGCCTTATAAGTGATAAAGAAGAGCCAACCTTTCTGAAAGCAGAAGAGAAGGAGAAGTTTAAAATTCTAACTGAAGATTTCAGTTGGATCGATCCAGTCCTTTGATAAAGACAACCCCATGCCTTGGAATACATACCAACAGCAGGGAAATTAGTTGACAATTTGTGATCCTGCATGTTTTAACTAAATCCTGTCATCCCATCAGTCAGAAAGCAATCATTTGACGATAAGATCAAAAAACAAATCCGATATGGATTTCTAGTGCCTACGAAGTACAGTGACATTTTGGCTAACAGAAATTCTGAAGTCCATCCCAAGGGGTCAAACACTTATTTCGCACTAACGTGCATTTCCAGTGAGAAAACTGCCATTCAGAATCTTCACAGCTAAGGGGTTATTTCAGAAGCGGATTGATGGGCTACTATTTGGATCTAGATTTTAGTCGCTTAAGCGCTGGTGAGTTACGGATGTGAAACGATAATTGTCAGTTCGACTTTTCTTCTACCTCATTCATATTATACGATATCGACTATAGTGGAATGAATCAGCTTATTAGAGAATAAGGTTCTTATTTTTAATTCATTTTTATTTTACTTTATCTTAAAACTAACTTACATGCTAGACAAAAATTCATGAAAAAACTAGCTTACTTATCAACTACTTAACTAGCTTACTGGCCCTATGCGGGCGCCCTAAATTAAATGGTAACAACTCAATTCTAATGCCTTTCGGCCTATTATCTAATATGTAAATCTATAGTTATAATAATGGTTACCAAAGAACATTTTTGAAAAAACTTGGTTTCTTGTCTTTTTTTATTTTATTTTATTTGAACTAACATGCTAATTAAAACTACTTATCGACTAAATTAAACTACGTAAAACTAATTAAAACTACCTAAAAATAACTGAAAAACTAGAACAGCCCTTTCTGATTTCTATTTTTTTTTTTATATTTATATATGTACACAAACATTTTTTTTTTTTGCCACGATGACTGTTTAAACCTAAACCTTAAGACTAAAACTGTGTAAGTCGGCCATAAGTCAACTTTCTTTACCTAGTTTAACCACCACAACAGTTTCTCCTGTTGCAACCTACTCCGACGTTCCCAATCGGACACACTCCTGCTGAACCGCAGGCGCTCTCCTCCGCCCTGAGCGACGACATCTCAGTCATATAGGAGCCGCCTATCCACAGTTCGTCGGAAGACGTGGTAGATTAGCGGAACCGCCGATCTATACTGTATCAGCCCTCGAATATCCAAATATAGGAAAGCTTCGGGCGGAATAATGCCGATTAAACGCGCACTCTCAAAATATTCATCATTGGGGTAGAAGGCCCCAAAGATGAGACTACTGTTCGAAGCCATCGCTCTTGCACCGTGAAACCGAATGAGTTTCACCAGAAAATCGTCTGTTTATGTTGGCCCCGTTGTATAGGACCTGGTTGGAATAGTATTTTGTGTAGTCAGATACTGGTGTTCTGTGAAGTCCAAGGCTCACAGACATTGCCTCCCAAACACCCGTATCTTTTTCATTTGAGATGGGGCAACGTTGAACCACACCGGGCACCCATAGGCAATCATCGGCCTAATGAGGGCCATGTAGCAAATCACCTTTACTCTGCTTTCAAGACGACTGCTATAAAACAATCGTCTTGAAGATAAGATCATCCGCATACGCAATTGCCTGAGTAAGACTATCTATCATATCACTGGTGTAAATGCTGAAGAGAATCGGCGAGTTTACCGCTCCATGTTGCTGACCATTATTAATGAAAAATTCTGTGGTAAAAGTTACATTGCCACTTTTGACAACAAACGTTCTACCAGTCAGCATGTCATGAATCATATTCAGCAGTGATTTACTTATGCCAAGTCTGGCCAGCTTTAGATAGAGGCCCTCTAACCATACGGTGTCAGAAGCTTTCTCTAAATCAACCAGGTATGCACCCGTGCACTGTCTTTTGGCTTTGTTTCATTGTATATCAGAGACGAGGTTGGAGGCGGCATGAATACAGTCATGTCCGGCCTTGAAACCAAACTGGTTCTCTGGTATAATATTATTGCCCCCAGACCACTTGAACAGAGCTCGATTGAGAACCTTTTCGAAAACCTTGCTGATACTCGGAAGGAGATTTATCGACCGGAAATTCGCCGGATTGGAGTTGTCCTTTCCCTTTTTCGGGAGAGGATGAACCACCACCGTCTTCCAACGCACTGGATAATATGCATTATTCAGCGCGTTGTTGAACAGCGTGGCGTAAATGTCCACAGCTTCAGGGGATAAGTGTCGCAGTACAATTTTCTTTATTGAATCGAAGATGATCTGGAGTTCCACCTTCGAAATTAACAGGGGACTAGACCCACTTCGCTCGGCGACTATGGCGTTTGCCAAGTTTTCGTCACCAAACCGGGTGAAACCACGGTTCTCAGATCGCCATTGCGTTATGTCGTTTCAGAGATAGAATTGATGGAGCAGGGCATTGTTTTCCAGGACGCGGTTCGGGCGAATGCTATCATTCACCTTATACACTTCCTGAAAGACAGCCCCCACTGCCTCCACTTTCTCCTGAGGATCTTCAATAACATAGAAATCGTCGTCGGAGACGGCTTCCCCCGGATCAATTCATGCAGTCAAAAGTATGTTTGTATTGTCAGTTGTTCATTGTTCGTTGGAGCTTAATACACGGAAGGTCGTTATGACCTTTCCTCCTAAAGATCTTATTAATTTGTGGAAACATACTCGGGTCGCTGGAATTTACGCCCCGAATTCTGTTATTATAAAACAAATTAATGGACAACCGATAGTTCTCCTTAATCAATTGGTTGATGTTTTTGGTCGATGCCTTGAGTGTACTAATCTCCGGGTCGCGCGGGTTTGTCAGTCGTCTGTACAAGAGTTTAAGTCTTGTCAAAAGTCCGCTTTTTTGCCTGTGTAGTGCGTCAAAGGTCGCGTTTCTGTACGTAGACGTTATGTCATGTTCTTTGTATTTCGGTATCGTCCTGTTCATTATTCGTTGAATCGTTTCGTCCATTTGTTGTAAGTATTCGTCGATTTCGTTGTTTGTTAGGTTTCTGTTGTTTGGTGGTGAAATGGCCCTCGAACGTAGTTCTCTTGATAAGGCGTTGGTGAAGCGAGGCCAGCGCATCTTACCGTAGTTGTAAGAATGCACAGGCACATACTCCTCCAACGCAGTGATCACTGTCGTACTCGATCGTTCCTAAACAGTTTCGCGGGTGTTGACCTATTCTGTTAGTAACTGTCAGTCTTGTGTCTCGCAGTAAAAAATCCTGGAAAGCACCGCTTCTCGGAAACGATGGCCTATCTGTGGCGAGAGTGTCGATCCTATATTCAACATTGTAGTGGACCATCCAATTGTAAAGATGGTTACCCCGAGGATTTTGTAATTGATTTCCCCAATTTCCGTTGTTTGGCATTTAAATTTCCGGCCAAAAGATAAAAGTTCTCCACTGAGTTCAGTCTTAGAAATTGGAAAAGTTTTCGGAGCTCTGTTGTAAAAAGTGCAGGCTGAGGTGCTTCCGGTGTGTAGGCCGCTATCACATACAGTCGCTTCCCTTGTTGGAGAAGAATGCATATGACGCAGGCTTCCAGCAGCCGGAATCGGCGCACTTCACCACTATATATGATTTTATAACGAATGCCTTTTCGTATAAAGATAGCGACCCCGCCTCCTTGAGTGAAGTTGGACCGGTCCTTTTTACGATATTGTAATTACTATTATTCAATTTAAGCTTCTGGTTTAGCTTAGTTTCGCTAGCCATAAGCACATCGGGACTTTGGTCTGTAAGCAACTGGAAAAGATTAGCTCTACGTTCGATCCTTATCAGTGAATTTACATTCACAGCCAGGACAGCGCGCCCATTACGATCAAAGTTGCGTTAAGCTCTTATATTACCCTATCCCATAGGGTAATATTGGTTTTGAGACATAGGTAACATAGTGAAATAATTTAGCTAGGTATACCTCAAAGTATATGGATCGACTCAGAATCGCTAGCTGAGTCGATTGACCTATGTCTGTCTGTCCGTCCATTTGTAGGTAACCGGGTTTTGGGCCTTAAATTCTGGGCTAGGAAAATAAAATTTGGAACATGTGATCCTTGTTGGTGCTGTTCGAACAAGTGTAAACAAATTTTAAATCCGCTAACTGCCACGCCCTCTTTTTATTAAAACCTAATTTTAGGCCAAACTGTTAAAAATTTTGAAAAAGTGTCTGAACAAGATATCTAGACAATTCTAATGTCTATATCTTGTCTGTACAAAGTTTTTTGCCACGCTAACTTTCTGGGGGCGTTTTTATCAAAAAACTTTTTTCGGTAAAATTTTAAGCATTTCGAAAAAAAAAATTATGCAAAATAATTGGTTTTAGTAACACAAACATTTAATGTTTACATCATTTTTACGCACGCCTACTTTTTGGAGGTGTTTTCATACAAACAATTTTATACTCTACGCCATACCATATGCAGGAGAAAAACGTTGTTTTTGGTCGAACCAAACAAGATTTTGATAAACTATCTAAAGAATATATTGCGACAATTTCAATTTGAATATTTCTTGTCATAAATCATTAAAGGGATAGTAATTTTAAGGATGGAATGGGATAGGGTATAAAACGATCCACACAGTGGATTGTAGCCTTCTCATATGTTTTCATATATCATTGAGGAAGGCTAATGAACTCGCCATACATGGGACTAAAGTTGTACCCGACATGGCTGCACTAGGTATTCCTATCGCTACATGCAAACGCTTACTAACAACAAATCATATCTCAGATGGAGTCTTGGCACGACAAATCAAATCACCAAAAGGATTTGACTCCATCTTTGAGCTTTCTACTTACAAATTCTCAGCGATTTCACAAAAACGGAAGTGAAAAATCCATTAAAAGTTCGAAATGTGTTTCTCATAGGTAACAAGAAGAGTGGGCAATATCCACGTGGTATCACAATGGACCGAAAAAATGGTCTAAGTGTACTGGCGAACTCGCCAGTCCAACTTAACCTAACTTAAACTTGAGGGGAAAAACCCGCTACGAGATTGAAGTGAATCTTATTGAATCGACATTTCTCAAATAACAGAAGTCCTTCCTCACAAATAATTCAAGGAAAGCAAGAACACTCCGAAATTATTCTCTCCTTGCGTATCACAGGCAAAATAAACTATGCAATGCATTCTTAATAAGGATTTCTTATCAGTAAACTAAAGCTTATCTGTATGCGTAAGTTTATAAAGAGCCACCAAGACAGATTGAGAACAGAATAGAGAGAGAGAGAGAGAGAGAGAGAGAGAGAGAGAAAGCACAAAAACACACCAGCGCTCCTTTTTCTGCAACAAGTTTTCGCATGCTCTTCTGTTCTTTGTCGCACATTTGTTCTGTCCGCTCTTGCGATTCTCCCTTTTTATTTTCTGATGCACATGCTTTGGATTTACCGCAGAGTGCTCTCTAATGCCAACGCTCTTGCTCTCTTTTGCTGAAATAATTTTTTTTCACACTAGCCTTCCACTGACTTTCCGTGTTAAAATTTCGTTTCATGTGAGTTTGGATTTACCCCGACAAGCCCAAAAAATTCACTTCAAACATTGTTGACCCGCTATATTGCCTGTTGGATAAAAAATACAGCTGGCACTGGAACTCAGCACATGAACGGGCTTTTACAAAGTTAAACAATTTTCTGGCAAGTGATAATATTTTTTTTTAATTAAAGCTAGAATACTGCGCTTGCAGTTGTTCTTACGTGGTAATGTCCAATGGTTTGAAGTGACATATTACCCATTTGCACGCAAACATAAAAAACGTTTATTGGGACACGTTAACACATAACACAACGATCCTCCAAATTCTTGACGAAACAAATTTATTGCGGCGTCTTCAAAGAACTAAGCCCTTAGAAATTGCGCTATAAATTGCGGAAAAAGTAGGAACTCTCACAGGAAAGTTACCTGCCAAACATTCATTACTCGTGACAAAAAAAATTGCTAGATAAATCGCATACTTAGTTGCAATACAAATACAAAAAGGGTGGTGGTTTTAGTTATTGTTAAAGTCCCACACTACTTTGGGCACGTGCTCATCGTGTCTTTTGAGATTTCCACCAGCCCACGAAAAAATAAAAATAAACAAATATTACCCATTTCTTTCTATTCAAACTCGGAAACAACAATGGAGAGAAATTACGAATGTTGGACTAAAATGCTAGTAACAATGAGTTCTATAAATAATGTCAAATTAGGCAGAACGACTTCAGCTGTCAAATTTTTGTAAAGCAGATGAAAAACATTTGCAGAGGATAAACACAATTTGGTCGCCAATGTAATATTACCTTGTATTCTGTATATCCTGATATCTTTATTTGATGGAATATATTTAAACTTTGTATACAAATACTAGCTGACCCGACTCGCGTTGTTTTGCCATATAAATTATTTCTAGTGAACATTTTGGTTGCTAAATAAAAAAACATTTGAGAAGGCTGCAATTCGGTTTGCGAATCGTTGCATACTCTATTAAATTCCATTCTCACATTAAACATAAGAAGATTGCGCTCAGATATTTGAGATGCAATTTTATGTGGTTATCGTGCATATATGTACATGATGGTTGACCGTATTTGGCGTTGCGCCGGGGGAAAATCGTCTTCCAGAGCCCGAGTATATTGATGGTCCATTCTTTAATGAAGATCAAACGGATAAACTTCGATGGAACCTATGACAGAAAAAGATATTGTGCGCTGTAGACAATGACCACCGATAAAAAAAAACACCAACTATTAATTTTCTCAATAAACGTATAACTGACGTAACTGACATCCCTTGAAAGTAAATGTAAAGTGTCCGTGTGAAAAAATTGGTTGTCCAAATCTTAGTCGCAAACGGACATCGTTTGTCCTATATATAAGACAAACGAGCCATAATGGCTGAAAAGAGTGCCGCAGAATAGTTTACCTTTGGTTTTTCATTTTATTGAGTGTTCTGTTCAACTGTTCAAAAAAGAGCAAGAAAAGCGCGCGATCAAGGATATAGAGAGGTGCCACTCCAGAAACGATTTTCGCAAGTTTTACCAAAATGTAAAACGTCAAAGCCAAGGATACAAGGCTCGAATAGAATCCTGTCGAGATGAACAAGGAAATATCGTAATTGAGATACAGTCGATGCTGACTTGGAAAGAAACATCCAACAACTCATAAGCCAAATCTGGTCGGAAGAAAGTATGCCTCAAGAATGGAACCTCAGCATCGTTTGTCCGATCCACAAAAAATGAGACCCTCTAAACTGCGCCAACTACAGAGCCATAAGTCTCTTAACATCGCCTACAAGATCCTATCTTCCGGAATATGTGAACGCCTAAAACCGTTTACCAACAACCTGATCGGCCTTATTAGTGTGGTCTTAGCCCAGAAAAGTCCACAACCGATCAAATTTTCACACTTCGACAAATCCTGGAAAAAACCCAAGAAGTCTAAATCGATACCCACCACCTATTCATCGATTTCAAAGCCTCATACGACAGCATTCATAGAGACGATCTATACAGAGTCATGTCTAGTTTTGGTATACCGCCCAAACTCGGCCGTTTGTGTAGGATTACGATGGAGAATTCTCGCTGCTCCATCAGGGTCGGAAACGACCTCACCGACACAATCGATACCAAAAATGGATTTAGGTAAGGCGGTGCGCTATCATGTGACTTCTTCAAGTAAATGAGGGCAAGACGAAGTATATGCTGTCAACACGAAAGGACACACAACATCGACGTATTGGACAGAACGTCAACTTTGTCTATCTCGGCTCCGCTATTAACTCTGACAACAACATCTCGTCAGAAGAAGGCAATTCAGTAGTTAAGCCCTCACTCGAACTACTAAGGAGATCCTATATAAGACCCTGATAATCCCAGTCCTGCTCTACCGCGCTGAAGCATTAACGTCTCAAGAGCGGATGAAGAAATCCTTGGTCGATTTGAGATGAAAATTCTTCGAAAAATCTTCGGTCCCGTTTGCGTTGACGGGCTATGGAGACGAAGATTCAACCAAGAACTATACGAGCTGTACAGCGACATGTCCGCAATGGACGTTTAAGATCGCTGGGACATGTAGAACGAATGGACACCAATACTCCGGCTCGCAGAGTCTTCGATTCCCAGACAGACGTTGGACGCAGTAAAGGATGACCTCGCCTTATGTGGCGCGCAGAAGTACCGACCTCAACCAACTTGGAGTGCGCAACTGGAGGCAGTTAGATAAGGACCGGGATAATTGGAGAGGCATGTTGGTTGAGGCCCAGGTTCATTCCCGACTATAGCACCACTTTAGGAAGTAAGTAAGTATGTTCTGTTCAACGCCTCAAGAGAATATTGGTGTGACATAGTGCATTCATTCCAGATGATGATTTTGCATTGTTTCAGCACTTCTGTATAATTGTTTTTAATGTTGCACACTTCATCTGGGTTACATCGAATATTCAGAGGCAGTTCAAACATTGAATGAGCTGTTCTGGTTCCATCCAATAAAGTTCTTGCAATGCCAGATTATGCAACGGCCAATATGATGCCATTTTTATCGTATTTCGGCGATTATTAGCGACAAGTGATATGTTTTGCAAGTTCCACCTGGTTAATAAAAGAAGAATTCACCTTATCCAGCCAAAAATACCACTACTGGTATACTGTCGCTTTATTTGGGAAAACACCCTCACAAAATGGGCGTGGGTTAAGACTATCCATACACAAAATGTTCATGGTGTAGTGCTCAAAATATTATAATCGAAAGTTTTTTTCGAATTTATGCTCTCACGTTGACGAAATATAGATAGTCAGAAAGTTTAATTATCTTGCTCAGATTTTTTACGGTTTTAACAACTTTTTTTCTAAATAGTTTAAAAGAAAAACCAAGTGAATTGGTTGAAAATTATTTTTAAATGTACTGGAGTTCATGTGTTTTTTCATGCAATCACAATTTAAACAAATTTTCACAAAAAACATTTATTGGATAATACAAAAATTGTTAAAAATTATACAGCGTAAGGAGTAAATCAGTGACAAACGAACACAATTTCAAGGCTATACAATATCATTTTTTCGCTGTCGTGGCATTTTTGACACAAACCAAAATAAAACAATGAAAAGTATACATTGGAAAACGGATTGCACGGGTTTCTATAACTGAAGAAAAATATCATCACATTAGGACACACAACATCGACGTATTGGACAGAACGTCAACTTTGTCTATCTCGGCTCCGCTATTAACTCTGACAACAACATCTCGTCAGAAGAAGGCAATTCAGTAGTTAAGCCCTCACTCGAACTACTAAGGAGATCCTATATAAGACCCTGATAATCCCAGTCCTGCTCTACCGCGCTGAAGCATTAACGTCTCAAGAGCGGATGAAGAAATCCTTGGTCGATTTGAGATGAAAATTCTTCGAAAAATCTTCGGTCCCGTTTGCGTTGACGGGCTATGGAGACGAAGATTCAACCAAGAACTATACGAGCTGTACAGCGACATGTCCGCAATGGACGTTTAAGATCGCTGGGACATGTAGAACGAATGGACACCAATACTCCGGCTCGCAGAGTCTTCGATTCCCAGACAGACGTTGGACGCAGTAAAGGATGACCTCGCCTTATGTGGCGCGCAGAAGTACCGACCTCAACCAACTTGGAGTGCGCAACTGGAGGCAGTTAGATAAGGACCGGGATAATTGGAGAGGCATGTTGGTTGAGGCCCAGGTTCATTCCCGACTATAGCACCACTTTAGGAAGTAAGTAAGTATGTTCTGTTCAACGCCTCAAGAGAATATTGGTGTGACATAGTGCATTCATTCCAGATGATGATTTTGCATTGTTTCAGCACTTCTGTATAATTGTTTTTAATGTTGCACACTTCATCTGGGTTACATCGAATATTCAGAGGCAGTTCAAACATTGAATGAGCTGTTCTGGTTCCATCCAATAAAGTTCTTGCAATGCCAGATTATGCAACGGCCAATATGATGCCATTTTTATCGTATTTCGGCGATTATTAGCGACAAGTGATATGTTTTGCAAGTTCCACCTGGTTAATAAAAGAAGAATTCACCTTATCCAGCCAAAAATACCACTACTGGTATACTGTCGCTTTATTTGGGAAAACACCCTCACAAAATGGGCGTGGGTTAAGACTATCCATACACAAAATGTTCATGGTGTAGTGCTCAAAATATTATAATCGAAAGTTTTTTTCGAATTTATGCTCTCACGTTGACGAAATATAGATAGTCAGAAAGTTTAATTATCTTGCTCAGATTTTTTACGGTTTTAACAACTTTTTTTCTAAATAGTTTAAAAGAAAAACCAAGTGAATTGGTTGAAAATTATTTTTAAATGTACTGGAGTTCATGTGTTTTTTCATGCAATCACAATTTAAACAAATTTTCACAAAAAACATTTATTGGATAATACAAAAATTGTTAAAAATTATACAGCGTAAGGAGTAAATCAGTGACAAACGAACACAATTTCAAGGCTATACAATATCATTTTTTCGCTGTCGTGGCATTTTTGACACAAACCAAAATAAAACAATGAAAAGTATACATTGGAAAACGGATTGCACGGGTTTCTATAACTGAAGAAAAATATCATCACATTAAAAAATATACAAATCGAGTCATTCAAATATCAAAGATGTGTGAAAGTTTCGTTAAAATCGGTAAATGCGTTAAAACTTTAATCGGCTACAAACTAACACACAATTTTAATGCTTAATTTGTATATATATATAGATGAAATTCTTTTCGCTTAAAATATGTTAATAAATTAAATATTGACATTGACATCACAGTACTTCGCACATGAATGCAACGAACTACAGACACATAACAGCACTGGCGACTGAGGCCATCGGCTGGGACAGAGCAAGACATTACTACAACAGAGAGAGACAGATAGAAGGAAAGCCATATAACATAAACCTACGCACGTGGTACAGAGGAGGAGACAAAGATTTATATTGTCTCATATTATCGCACAGGTAGCCTCAGATAAGCTGGCGATTTTTGTAGAAAAACAATGCTGCCGAAGCTGGGGCTTGAACCCGCAGCGTTTGGCTTAGAAGTCAACTACGCATTCTGATCGCATCTCTGAGCCATGGCCACCTGCAATAATATATTAAATTAATTTAATTAAATAAAAAGACCCATAAAGTTAGATTTTGTCTTGAAATAAATAATTGCCCTACTCTGCATGTTATCAAAGGGGTTCTGACTCCTTTTCAACAGTGTTATTAGTAAACAACTTCTTTGTATCAACATTATTATGTTGACACCAACTTAGTCCGGATAGATATGGTAAGTAATTAATCTTCATCTTCATGTCTCATACATCAATAACCCATAACTCTGAATCGATAGCTGACATTTTCGACCAACGGCCCTTTAATAGACTCCTAATCAACAGCTTTTATGAAACAACTACATGACATAAAATATTATGCATATAAGCTATCTAACTATCGTTAATACAGATCAACGTCAATGAAATGTACATGGATTCTGTCTATATAAAGTTGTTAAATGAGCCATAAACATCGTTTTAATTTTGTTTACATAATTTGGCTGATGATGTAAGTACCCACGATTAAATTGTTGTTCGACGACCTGTGATATGGGTTCGGCTTAGTCTACTTAAATCCCCGTTGATCAATTATATAAACTGTTCAAAATTATCATTTTTCCAAAGTGTCGTCATTTCATATTAAATACCGCATGTGTGTTTGAATCGAATCAATATCAATTTCCCCGAAAGAAAAAAAAAGAATCATAAATTATACCTACTCTCCATATTTATAAGGCATAACGATGTTTCACAGTCTTTTCATCGTGAACCCTTGGTTATTCAATAAGATAAGCTACAGACATAAGTGGTACACTTTATTCTTCCAATTTTCAACAAAGATTCGTGATATGCAACTATATGTTAATTTTCCTGAACGTGTCTCTTTCATGATGGTAGATACCCGTGGACTGAGTTCATATATGAAATTATTTTTCAAATCTTTTTTAATTTTAACGAACTAAATTGATTAGACAACAGAGCCATCTGTTCAGATTTATGAATGCAAATTATCTGCAGACATGTGGGTCTGTAGGCTGGCGATTTTTGTTAGTCTGTACTGAGAGTTCAAAACTTAAGGGTTAATCGGATTCGCATTAAATTTGATTTCTGAGATTTCGTTCACTAATGCCCAGCGGGTAGATTCATTTTGATAAGGCGTCAACTGCCATTATGCTTTGACATTAATTTATATTGTTGACAGATAGCAAATCAGAATTTGAATGGAGCGATTTAAATCTGATGAATGCGAAATTATTGCTAATGCTTTATTGACTAAATTGACGAAGCTCATTTCCACTTAAGTGGTTATGTGGATTAACAAAAATAACGTTTTTCGATCACGGAAAAGCCATATCAAATGCACAATGAGCCATTGCACTCTCTCAAAACTGTTACAGCTATTCCAGGTAAAAAGTGATTGCCCTCTATTAATTTTGAGGACGTCGTTTGAAACCGTAGTGAAACGAACTTGGAGTTGCAAGTTGCTGAATTGCGTTCCAGGAGAAAGGAACAACCGTGCAGTGTGATTGCTCGAGCAGCTGATTGTACCACATCTATTGACTTGCCACATCCTTTGAAACCATGCATTTACAATCACAACCACAAACCTTGCAAATCTTGAAAGCCGATTTTGAAATTTCTAACCGCCCCCGCACAATGGGGCCATTCGTATGGTAGAGCGGGAAAAGTCTATAAAACCGCACGACTTAACCGATTTGGATTAAATTTTCAGGAATGAAAGTGATTTCGGATATTTAGCTGCCCACTGCCACGCCCACTAAAGAAAAATCTTCAAAATTAATAAAAATCCAAGTCAAACTCAAACATTGTGTTTTATTAAAGGAAGTTGGCCATTAAAATTATCCACACCAACTTATTGGGTTTTTTTTATACCCTATCCCATAGGGATATATTAGTTTTGACATTAAGTAACATAGAGAAATAGTTTCGCTTATTATACCTCAAAATATATGAATTTAGCCATGTCTGTCTGTCAGTCCGTCCGTATGTGTGTCACCGATTTTGGGCCTTAAATGTTGAGCTAAAGTTTTGAAATTTGTTATATAGACCCTCTATCCGGCAAAGCAGAGCATGTGTAAAAATTTATGAAAGCCGGCCACTGGCACGCGTACTTTTCAGAAAAACGTTCTTTACGGCGGAATGGTGAGGAATTTTGAAAAAAATTGTGAATAAAATATTTAGACAATCTTAATATCTATATTTCTTCCATACATAGTTTTTTGCCAGGTTTTTCGGTCCGATTGTAAAATATTCGAAAAAAAAACTTTTGTTGCAAAACCATTGGTTGTGATAATAATCGTCCATATGTTATTTTAACCCACGCCTACTTTTTGGGGGCTTTTTCATACAGAAGCCATTTGTGAAAACTTTGTTTTGTCGAGTATACGAGGTATTGATAAACTGTCTGAACATAATGTTGTGACAATCTATAATTTATCGACATAAATCTTACATTTTGGGGATATTTATTTTAAGGATGGGATGGGATAGAGTATTAAACGACCCGCACAGCGGATTACACCCTATTTAATAGGGGTATATTAGTTTTGATACATAGTTTGTAACATAGTGAAATAATTTAGCTAGGTATACCTCACAGTATATGGATCGACTCAGAATCGCTAGCTGAGTCGATTGAGCCATGTCTGTCCGTTCTTCCGTCCGTCCGACGGTAAGTAACCGGTTTTTGGGCCTTAAATTTTGAGCTAGGATAATGAAATTTGGTAAATGTGATACTTGTACGTGCTGTTCGAACAAGTGAAACATTTGTTAAGACCACCCATTGCCACGCCCTGTTTTTAGTAAAACCTAAGTTTAGGCCAAACCGTTTAAAATTTTGAAAACTTGAAACTTTTTGGGGGCGTTTTTAGTAAAAAAACGCTTTTCGGTAAGATTTTAAAAGTTTTGAAAAAAAAAATTTATGCAAAATAATTGGTTTTGGTAATGTTAGCATTTCTTTCTATTATTATTTTTACCCACGCCCACTTTTTGGAGACGTTTTCATACAAAAACCATTTGTATACCCTACGCCATACCATATGCAGGAGAAAAACGTTGTTTTCGGTCGAGCCATACAAGTTTTTGATAAATTGTCTGAACGATATGTTGGTACAATTTCAACTTTAACATTTCTTTGCCATAAAACCCACATTTAATTGATATTGGTTGAAAGGATGGGATGGGATAGGGTATAAAACGATCAACACAGTGGGTTGTAGCCTTCTCATATGGTTTTACATGACTTTCCATTGCCTTTCCTCTAATTGTTTTAGCTAAGTTTGATGAGTGTTCTGTATTATTAGGTATCCTATATAAGTAGAAAAAAAATTATCAAATTTTAAGCTTACCCCGAATGGCCCGAATTGACGTAACACCCTAGGAAAGTTAAATCAAATTCCCATTGCACTCTCTTAAAACTGTTGCCTATTAGTGTGTTAAAACTTAAATGTTGGCCCAAATTCTTAGTATATCCAGATTATCCATCTTATTTACTGCTAGAAACATGAATCAGCACTTTCGGAAAATCTACATTTTTCCGCCTTTGCTCCACTGCAACTGTGCGTCGTAAAACGAGCACAAATCTACATCAACTCAAGAGGTGATCATTTGACCGATATCATTATTTTTAACTAAATGTAATCGATATAATATCTTCAAATAAACTTTTCGTGACAAAAGAATCCAATTTAGGAATGATAGAGAGCTCACAACATGTTCCTAAGATTCTGCTGTTCAAAGTTTCTGCTCTGAACGATGTATTCTTTAAATATAATTTAAAATTTTAATAACAAATTTATACCAATAATTTTATTTATTTAATATTATATATTTATAATTTAATAATATATAAATTATATATATATATATATATTATATATTAGAGACAAACTTCATGTAAACCTCTATTATTTAATAAATAATAATTATATTTATAAATAATTATAAATATCCCATAATTATATTATCTATATAAATACCTATTATTAATTTATAAACTTAGATATTATATATATAAATTGGGATTTAATTTTCTTTGTTGCTCCCAGCAGAACAAGTGTAAACATTTTTGAAATCCGCCTACTACCATGCCCTTTTTCAGAAAAAAAAAGTAGTTTTTCATTTCGCCTGTAGGTTATTTAAACCCAAGCAAAAACTATTTTTACACCCTACTCCATAGCATATGTAATAGAAAAACGTTATTTTTTGTTGAACCATAAAAGATTTTCATTAATTGGGTAAACAATATTGTGTCAAATGAATATTCAGATTTCTAATACCAGAGTCGATGTCGTTACCATCGAAATTCGGTAAAGATGTCATCAAATCAAAAAAAAAACTTAACAGGCTATTGATGAAATTAGTTCCTTAACGCTTGATCAAAATAGTATTAATGCTTAAGGACGGGAAAACACACATTATGATTGACATTTCCGTGAAGCTACAAAAATGAAAAGTTAATTAAATCCTCACAATAAATCATCCAAATAGATGTCAAGGGAAGTAAGACACTAAGTCGGAATCTTTAGAAAAGTATTCCTCACAAGGAACGTCAAAACAAACAAAATAACCGATTTCTTCGCAAACCTCTTAGCAGTCTTTAAAGTACACATTTTGCTTTTCAAGTTTCGTTTACTCATCATATGATATTATAAGAAATTATTCCTGTCAATCGCTTGTTTTACGGACTATGACTATGCAGCCAGTTTATTAACTACTTGAGAGGTTATATACCTACACGAATTTTTCGCTCAAACAGACCAAGATTTGTTTCAGTCCGTTAGCCCATGTTCTTTGGCGCTAAATAATGGATCGTATAAAAATAAATTCTGGTCTGTTTTAGCTAATAATTCTTTGGAAAATCATCAGTTTTATTTGCGTTGACTGGCAATGAAAACAAACATTTAACCATTGACCTTTAAACTTGACACCTGTAAAAAAAAATCTCTGCACGACACCTTTAATTTGTTAGCCTAGAACTGTCGGCATTTTTCATGGAACCAAGATGAAGATTCATATAAATTCTTAATTGCCGTTTTTTTCTTTTCTGAAGACCAGATGTAACGCACATAGTGCTTATGAATGATGTCGAAATTGTCCTTGTCATGAAATTATTCCTTTTTTTCCGATTTCGATAGATAGAAGCTTAGGTCATCGGCTTGCACTATTTTTCTTGCATAGAAATATAGAGCTTACAAATCTAGGAAAATCTATAGCTAAACATTTGATGATAAATACGTGTTTTAAGTTTAAGCAATTAATACAACATCCACAATGACTCTTCAACACAATTTTAACAATGGAAATCGTGTTCTTTAATATAAATCCTAAAGTACAGACCAGAACTTAACATTACCCGAATGAAAACCCGAAAAAAGTGTTAAAATGCACTGACAATTGTCCGTTTATGTCAACTGATAATGATTCTTGATTACCTACCCCTTTCTTGTAAGGCTTGAAAAGGTAAAAATGGCATAAATAGAAATATATATGGATGTACTTAATACACTTTAATCTCGATAAGAAATTAGTGCTTTAGCAAGATATTCAACATAACTAAAATGTATGTGCTGTAGCATTCTACAGCATCCACATTCTTTGAGTTGCATTGATTTCATATTCAAGGTTACTTTCAGAATTAGACAGTGTCTACAAGGTCATAAAAAGGGCATAGTTGAAATCTGCTTCCCCTTCAAACAATTCTTCACAAAATTCAACTGACATTAAACAAATGACAGTCACATGTTTCCTTCTTTCTTTATCATTGCCATACTAACGTGCATACAGGTTTAATATTCAATGGATGTCCTTTATTCATGAAATTGAATACAAATCGATTGGTTTTTATTGGCAACTTGAGGGCAAGGTAAGCTATTTCGAGAAACTATTGTTATCCTTTCACACCGAAGAGGATAATCGATAATCGATCAGATAAATTATTTATTCTGTCAATTGAATGCGTTCGTAAACATACGCCCAGCTATGAAAGTGTGTTCCTAAAAAATCTCGAAACGCAAGGGCACTCAATCGTCTGAGTATTAAATGGCATACTAGCGTCATATAACATTGTATTTTTCTACGACATTTTAATTAATACTTTCGGATTAAAATATATTATTTTCACCTGTTGGAAGTCATTCTAGTTGATTCGACTGAAGAACCACATTTGTTGCGTGACATTTGTGATTTTATTTAATGCTCTATTTAGATATCATCCTAATTCGAATTAAATTTAAATTTTAAAAATTAAATGAGTAATGATAATATATTTTATGTACTTTTAACGAAGTTAAAGTGCAACAAGTGTAAACGTATAGATAGATAGATAATTTATTTTGCATATAATTTAACATTAGGGTTGTTACCGCACATTTTACACAGAGATTTGATAACAAGTACTTTTCTTCTGGAACATTGTGTATTAGATTAAATAAATATTAAATATATTAAATTGAAATATAAAACAATTTAATAATTTTTTAATTTTTTTTCCGTGGGCTGGTGGAAATCTCGAAGACACGATGAGCACGTGCCCAAAGTAGTGTGAGACTTTAACCCACTTAAACCACCACCCTTTTCGTATTTCTATTGCAACTAAGTATGCGACTTATCTAGAAATTTTTTTTATCACGAGTAACGAATGTTTGGCAGGTAACTTTGCCTTGAAAGTTCCTGCTTTTTTCGCAATTTAGTGCGCGGTTTGCTATTATCGGGGCAAATCTAAGGGCTTAGTTCTTTGAAGACGCCACAATAAATTTGTTTCGTCATGAATTTGGAGGACTGTTGTGTTAACGCGTCCCAATAAACATGTTTTATGTTTGCGAGCAAATATTTTTTGTTTCATCTTTAACCGCGAGAATACCCAGATTTCTGAGTAGATCTTCATTCTTTATATACCACGGCGCATTGACGAATGATCTTAACATTTTGTTTTCGAAAGTTTGTAGAATGTTTAGATTGGTTTCACTGGTGCAACCCCATAGTTGTATACCATATGTCCACACCGGCTTTAGCACTTGCTTGTATAAGAGCACATTGTTATCAAGGTTAAGCTTCGAATATTTTTCTGAGTAATAAGTACAGTTCTCTGTATTTATTTTTAAGTTCTTCGCATTTCTTTTGTACATTCGCCTTTCATTTTAATTTGTTTCGAGTGTCATTCCGAGCTATTTCGCTTCTTTTGCAAAAGGGACTAGAACCGGATTGAGAATTACTGGCAAATTATTTGTCCGTTTATACGAAAATTCTACATGAATCGATGAAATTCCTTAACCACGTTAAGAGCGTTTTGTTATTTCATATTTGTTTCCTATATTGTTGTGACAACTGCGGTTATAGCTGTAATGCCAGCATAGGTGGCAACTACTGTACCGTTGTTTGTTTCGTTTCCAAGTTTCACACGGAAGAGTCTATGCTCAAGATACGACACGCTGATTTTGTATAATTTTTAAGGCAGAACTTCTCTTTCTTAGTTTGTAGTGAAGGCCTCTATGTCAAACCTTGTGAAAAGCTTGCGATACGTCAAGAAATACGGCTGAGCAAATTTTATTTTCATCGAAAGCTTTCTCAATTACATCAGTCATTTGATGAGCTTGCTCCACCGTCGAATGTTTACTTCTAAGCCCAAATTCATGGTCAGGTAAAAGGCGTTTCTGATCAATAATGGCCAATTAGTTTTGCGAGGAATTGACAATTTTCTTTATATGGCCTATATGCACAGATCCGTTACATAGATTTTCTCGAAAGAAAAAAATTGGGTATGCATTTTTGTTGGAACTAATATACTCTCAGTTTATGTGAACTTTTATCGAAATCGTTAGAGCCATTTTCGAGAAAATTGAGGTTATGTATGATTTTTATATGGCAGGTACCGGTAGTAACACGGCTAAAAGCAAACAAAAAAATGTCCTAGAATTATGACCAAAAACACGCTCGATACAAAGTTTAAAGAAAGTGTACGGACAGACGGACCGACGAACCGACGACGGTATTCCAAAAGCCACTTTTTTGGTTTCCGCTATAATCGTAATGTTAGAATCAGTCAAAATCTAGAGATCCAAAATTTTCACGAAAACAATATCTTTCTCTTTGTAAGAGAAAGTTTAAAATAACCAGTATAGTCATAATCATATTTTCTAAATATATATATGACTTGTGATAGATATCATCCTTTTTTATGTTAATGATACTGTATGACATATAATACCAAGCAATTTCTTTTTGAAATTAATGGGCATAATGCATCGTTACCATGAACAGTAGAAATTGTGTCAAAATGACACTCTTTATCCTCTTATCAGGCGTTATACATTTAATTAACCTCTACTAGTCCTTCATAGGCTCTGCAAATTCACTCACACACTCTAAATAATAATATTCCTTGTCATGTATCTTCTTTCTTTGGACAATGAGTATATTGACATTTGACACAGATTTATACTTCCTCACTTCCGTTGTGAACTGTGTGCTGAACTACTTGGATGAAATCGGTTAATGATTGTTATACACGCGCTTACACTAACCGTGATTTAGATTTAAATGTCTTTGACATGATATCCTTCGGCCGTTTTATGTGTATGTTTATGTTTATGTGTAAAATTCACACCATGAACTAGCTATAGCTGAACAGTTTTAATGTTTTTCTGTTGTTGTTAGACATAACGGTACACAAATTACCTTATTACCTTATTGTTATTACCAAAAGACTTCCTGATTGCGGTTGTGTTGTATTGTTGTCATTTTGCTTTTATTAAGTGTGTGTAAGGACTTTTAATCGATTGTATGTACATACAGATTTGTGTGCTTCTTTATTGCTGTCGTACATCCGCTGTGCCATGTTGCGGACTTATTTTCTATTTAATATTTATAATTTAAGTAACATTGTTTTTTGTTGAAATAATAGGTTAAATAATGATGATTTTTTTATTTTCTTGAAATAATAAAAGTGAAATACGCCAATTTTATTAAATAATCGTTTATATCCTTAAGAAAGAAATTTTTATAGATTTGTTTGATTAAACTGGCCGATCATAGGACATATACGATCTAATTAAAATCACCACTACCTTGAGTAAAAACTTTTATACAAATAATTGAAGCCGATTCTGAAAAATTCTACAATTTTTAAATTTTCGTTATACACATTTTTAGACAAAAACTAAGTATGCGAATTTGGTTTAGACATTATTACACTATAAAAGTTGGTTTAAAACAAAGTATTTGATTTTTACTTACAAGTATGTATTTTAGAAGTTGATTCTCGTTGATCACGAATAATTGTTTCTTAAGAAATGATTGTCTTCCATTCAAATAAAAAATTCGAAAAATTCGTTTACGTTGTCAAATGCGATTATTCATTTGTGTGATCAACCCTTACCTCATTATGATTTCAGTAACAAAGTTTTGCAATAATTCCTATAAACATGCTGTCAAATGAAATTCCATTTTCTCTGCTGTTTTGTGATGTAATGATGCTTTTCAAAAAGCGTTAAAAAGCAAGTATCTTTGTCCATAAAACCATAATTCGAAAAAACCTCAAAGGAAGAGCTCAAACAACATTTGAGAATGCTACAATCTGCTTTTGGATTGTTGCATATCATATCACATCGAATACTCCAATTTAATATCCCCAAAACGAGGTCATGGCTAAATATTTTATACGGAAAACAGGTGGTAGATGATGATAAATGATCCGTGAATTTGTTGTTACTAAGTTTCGGCGTTTGGCAGATGGACAGGTCCAACAAAAGTGGGAACGTGTTGTAGACGGGGCCCCATTTTCGTCGTCCGATAAGGTTATACAAAATCGTTTTACTACGTAAAACCAACACCAACCAAAACAAATCTGGGATTCACCAATATCAATGCAAGCTCCGTGCACTAACAAAGCAAAGAGAAAGGCCACACATTCTGGTTATAACAGAAATATAAGTCAACTCGTACCCTAACTATAATTTACATCTACGTCTCCCTCTCCCTCTTACAGCCAGAGAGAGAGGAATCGATATGACCTGGCAGCATCGATGTTAGGCGTGTTTTTTAACTTACAAAGAAAGAGATTGTTTTCGTGAAAATTTTCACCTCGAGATTTTGATTGTTTCAAACAATACGATGATATCGGAACCCAAAAAAGTGTTTCTTGGAATTCCGTCCGTCGGTTCATCGGTCCGAACTGGTCTCTCATCCAGTCCACACGACTTTACCGTCCATCCACTAGATCAGCCGCAACTGATGTGATAGGTTTCTCGCACCCACCAGCGAGAAACCCCTTTTTTGATGAGGAATGCCGACAGATGCTCTCAAGAACGAGGCTTACAAGGCTAATCTGCAGGTGAAAACAAGTGCTCATGTTGAGCTCTATAGGCGGAGAAGAAGGAAAGAACACCGGATTTTCAGAATGAAGAAAAAAGAGCAAGAAAAGCACGCGATCTAGGATATAGAGAGGTGCCACTCCAGGAACGATGTTCGCAAGTTTTACCAAAATGTAAAACGTCAAACCAAGGATACAAGGCTCGAACAGAACCCTGTCGAGATGAACAAGGAAATATCGTAGTTGAGACACAATCGATGCTGAGGATATGGAGAACTACAGACTGTTAAACGGCGATGACGACCAACATTCCGCTGTAAGGCAGAACGAACCATTCAATATTGGCAACGACAGCGAAAACTGCCAACCACCTCACCTGAGTGAAGTGAGGATAGCAATATCTAAACTGAAGCTTAATAAGACCACCGGAAATGACGGCCTTCCCGACGACCCTCTTAACTGCGCCAACTACATGGGCATAAGTCTCCCCTACATCGCCTACAAGATCCTATCTGCCGTTATATGTGAACGCCTGAAACCGTTTACCAATAACCTGATCGGCCCTAATCAGTGTGTTTTTTTAGGCCAGGAAAGTCTACAACCGATCAAATCTTCACACTTCGGCAGATCCTGGAAGAAAACCCAAGAAGTCCACCACCTATTCATCGATTTCAAAGATGCATACGACAGCATTTATAGAGACGAACTATATAGAGCCATGTCTAGTTTTGGTACACCGCCCAAACTCGTCCATCAGGGTCGGAAACGACCTCACCGATACATTCGATACCAAAAAAGGATTTAGGCAAGGCGATGCGCTGTCATGTGACTTCTTCAATCTGGTTCTTGAAAGGATTGTGCAAAACTCACGAGCTAACACCAGAGGCACAATTTTCCAAAAATCTGTACAACCACTAGCATACGCCGACGATATTGACATCATTGGTAGGACCCAACGTGATGTCATAGCCACGTTTGCTAGTATAGAGAATAAAGCGGCCAAAATGGGTTCAGCAGTAAATGAGGGCAAGACGAAGTATATGCTGTCAACACGAAAGGACACACAACATCGACGAATTGGACAGAACGTGGGTGGCCGCGGTGTAGTGGTAATGTGTTCGTCTGTTGAGTGGAAGGTTGCGCGTTCAATCCCAACCAAAATCCATTTCACTTTTATTTAAAAGAAATAAAAAGGTCGGTGTAATACCTGAAAGTATGCACACCATCTTGAATTTCTTCAAATTTAACGAACACAAGAAAAAGTGACTCCCCGAAGCTAGTTCGGACACCACCCATGGAGTTTAAGTCTCCACTACATCGAAAATCTTTCCTATCCTCTCTTTCTTCTCCTTCTCTAACGCTCGTACTATGGTAACATATAAAGGGTATTCATAACCCCTTGAGTACGTGTAAATTATAAAAAAAAAAAAAAAAAAAAAACGTCACCATTGACAGATATACCATTGAGGTAGTACGGGACTTTATCTATCTCGGCTCCCCATCTCGTCAGAAATTAAACGAAGAATTACTCTTGCCAACCGCTGTTTCTTCGGGCTAAGATGGCAATTCAGTAGTAAAGCCCTCACTCGAACTACTTAGGAGATATTATATAAGACCCTGATCATCACAGTCCTGCTCTACGGCGCTGAAGCATGGCCCTCTCAAAAGCGGATGAAGAAATCCTTGATCGATTTGAGAGGAAAATTCTTCGAAAAATCTTCGGTCCCGTTTGCGTTGACGGGTTATGGAGACGATGATTCCACCAAGAACTAAACGAGCTGTACAGCGACATGCCCCTGGTCAAAAAACTCCGCATTGGACGTTTAAGATGGCTAGGACATGTAGAACGAATGGACACCAATACTCCGGCTCGCAGAATCTTCGATTCCCAGCCAGACATCGGACGCAGTAGAAGAAGACCTCGTCTTAAGTGGCGCGCACAAGTAGAAACCCACCTCAACCAACTTGGAGTGCGCAACTGGAGGCAGTTAGCTAAGGACCGGGCTAATTGGAGAGGCATGTTGGTTGAGGCCCAAGTTCATTCCGGACTGTAACGTCACTTAAGTAAGTAAGTAAGTAAAAAGTTGCAATCCAATGACAATGAAAAAAATTTACACAATTTGGTTTGAATGCATACCATATAAAAGGTGTTCATTTTTCATACCATATCTCATAGGGGTAACTCGCAGAAATAATATCTATAGATATACCTTATTGTATAGAAGAGCTATAGAATTACTAGCTTAGTCGATACATGTCTCTACATCTGTTCTTAAAATTTGAGTTAGTGTATTAAAATTTTTAATATAGGATAATTGTCTTTTCCTACAGAAAAAGTGTAAACATTTTCAAAAGCCGGCCATTGTCACGCCTACTTTTCAGAAAGAAGTGCATTTTATTCTTATAAAGACGATTCTTATACCCTACCGCATGGCACATGCAATAGAAAAACCTTGATTTTTGTGGAACCAAAAAAGATATTAATTGGCTGTCTGAACAGTATGTTGTGACAATGTCAACTTCTCATTTCAACCCCATATCATTTTCTACCCACGCCCACTTTTTGGGGATATGTATTAGTTTTGAATATGTAATGAAATGGGATAGGGTTTTAAACGATTTGCACATCAGATTATATCATTCTCATATGTTTTGTTTGTGCTTTTAGACAATCATCGTTGCACTCGAACACTCCATTTGAGACATCATCATCAAGAAACAACAACCGTCGACAACCTACAACTGTACATATATGGCGACAAACAATTTTACAAAACAATGGGACTACAAACGCTGAACTATCATCTCGTCATGGCATGGTATAAGAGCTCAACTGTAAAAGCACACTCTACTCTTGTATGCTAAATAGTAAACACAAATCACCAACGTACCTTCTCGTAGTCAGGACATGGGATTTAAGGCCAGATAGTGCGGTGTGGATGTGAGTTTTTTCTTTGTCTATTTTGCCTTTTGGCATTGGCTCTTGTACACACGTAGAAAGTTGTCCAACTGCCAGAATAAAGTGGTAGCTGACTTTATTCCCTCACCATTAGGCTAGATGATAAACTTGGCATAGAAGAACTTAAGCTGCTGCCAAGTGGTTCAAAATGTTAAATATAAAAAGCTCTAAATTTATTATTTTAAAATGAATTTTATCCGCCATGCCAGAATCATAACCACATGAACAAAGGCTTGATAACAGCTGAGAATAATAATCATAACGCTATTTTAGTACAACATATCTGTCACTCGCATTTTGTGACAGTTTGACATTGCCACACGTGATGTGGATTTTATTCGTAATTGGATAAAGAATTTCCTATTCATAGCGTGATTTACAGAATTTATGGTGTTATGACGATATCAATGTTCCATGACCTTAGTGAGAAATGTGAAGGTTGAATTTATTTAATGTTTTTATTTTCATTTATTATTTCATTTATTGCGTATCCATTTGATGAGTATATGTTTGTTAAAATAAAATGAATAAGTTTTAGGATGTTCTGTTATATATACTTATTAATAAGTAGTATCTCTTATCCTTTATCCTTTACACCATAATTCATTCGTAACATTCTCACTCAAAGCCTATTCCAAAAAAAACGCCGTGGTTGCAGAGATTGCTGGAGACTGAACAATTATTATTTCAAATGTGATATATTATGTTCTTGGGTTAATACCCAGACGAATTTTTAGAATTGGTGTTAAATGGCCAAAACTATATAACGGTTTTGGTAAAACCAAATTTCCTAAAACGGTTTCTAAAAAAATTAACTGAAAGCCTAACTAGATAGTGTCGTAGACATAATATTAATTGTATAATTTATTACTAATTTAATTTAATTTATAATAATAATATTACATATATCTCAAAAAATAAGTTCTTAAAATCTCAAATAACGGATTTATGTATTTGTACCAGATAGAATCTTGTAGGCGATGTTGAGGAGACTTAAGCCTCTGCATTTGCGCAGTTCAAAGGGTCTACTTTTTGTGGATCGGGCAAACGATGCTGGAGTTCCATTCTTCAGGCTGATGTTACTTACCAAGTTATCTCCGCCGGCCTTATAAAGTTCAGCGGGAAGGCCGTCATTTCCGGCAGCCTTATTAAGCTTGAGTTTAGATATTGCTATCCTCACTTCACTCATGTCGGGTGGTTGGCATTCTTCGCTGCCGTTCGTTCTGCCTGACAGCAGGATGTTGCTCGTCATCGCCGTTTTACAGTCTGCAGAAGTGGTTCTCCCATATCCTCAACATCGACTTTGTCTCAACTACGATATTTCCTTGTTCATCTCGACAGGATTCTGTTCGAGCCTTATATCCTTGGAGTTCCTGGAGTGGCTCCTCTCTATATCCTCGATTGCGCGCTTTTCTTGCTCTTTTTTCTTCCTTCTGAAAAGCCGGTGTTCTTCCCTTCTTCTTTCCCTATAGAGCACAATTGCAGCTCTCGTCTTCACCTGCATCTTAGCCTTGTAGGCCTCGTTCTTAGCTGCGAGCATCTGTCGGCATTAATCATCAAACCAGTGGTTTCTTGCTGCTGGGCGCGAAACCTAGCAAATCAGTTGCGGCTGATCTAATGGCTTGTTGGCATCGTTGCCATTCTTTTTCGACGATGTGATTTGGTCTTGATGCGGATTGTAACAATGCGTTCGTAAATGGCTTGGAAACATAAGTCTGGCACTTATAACAAATCCGCATCCGAATAGTCGCTGTTTCTGCTAACTTTAAAACGGTCCGTAGTAGATGTAACAGTTTTCGTATTTCCTGGATGGCAGCAATGCCTACTTCGTAGCAGTTTAAGGCTTCCGGTAGTTGTTCGCTTGCACCTCTCCTGTTTAATGTTCTCACATTCCAGATGCAGATACGAACGTCGTTGTCCTTTTTTCATTTAGCAGGGTTATCGACAATTAAATCAGTCCTTTCCGAGGCAATTGCTTCCTTCGTACCAATGGTTTTTTCCATGGATGGGTAGCTAACCCAAAGCACAACCCCCAACTTGGACGTCCAGTTTCAATTTATCATAAACCTAGATTACCATTCATATCTTTAAGAGATGCAAGTACTTGAATAGTTTTTGGCACTACAATTCATGTTTGCATGTGTGCCTATTACAGCCGTTTTGATATAGCCTTATCAAGATAATAGATCCTACTCGGGCAGAATGGGTCAGTGAAAAACACCTCTGAATAAACATATTTTATCTCATAACGAAATCAGCTGATGAAGGCTTATATATACTATAATACTTCCTGGGTGACAAAAAAAGATTTGGATTAAGATCGGCTTAAACAATGAATCTCTCTAGAGAGACTGTATCTTATCACCGCCGTATGTGCATCACTGGGACTGGACACTGTCTCATTGGGAATAACAGATACACAAAACCAAAAAAACATATGCATGAATCTCAGTGCGCTCTTTACTCGAGCGCAATTAAACGGAATCAACCAGAGTTGGATTGTACATAAACCCGAGTTGCAAAAACTATTAAACTAACCGAATATAATCAGTTTGGGTAAGCCAACACATGAACAGCGGCAGGTAGTCAGGTAGGTCAAGTGCCGCGGTACCTAGGCACGTTATTATCATAATTTCAACTCAAGTTAGAATCAACCCGATTCTATGACGTTCGTCTTTCGTGTGCGCATACCTAACCCGAGTTGACTAATTCGGTTTACATTTTGCAACTCGGGCTGATTGAAATCCAATTCAGGTTATGAAATATTGGTGCAGAACTGTTTATGCACCGAGTTGCACATACTGATTGAATATTGTTGTTCGTGTTTCGGTTGACTTTGTTAAAATAAAGCAAATAATGCAGCGCCGAAGAAAAAAGTCTACAATGTCGGTGGGAAAAGTTATTTTAAAGAAACGCTCTTCTTCACATACATTTTTCTGAAAGGCGAGTACCTTATTAGTTCATATAAAATGTTTGAATTTGACGGCATAGATAATGCTAATATTCGTTAGATAATCAAAGCACGAATACTGGGACTTCGAAAACATAACATTTAACCTGTAAAGCGACTAAGAAAACCGCGATTATAAGTTCAAACATTTGGTTTATACCAGTGATTCCCAAAGTGGTCCAGGTGGACCCCCAGGGGTCCACGGGGGACTCGACGGGGGTCTACGTTGGCATGACAAAAAAATGGGGGTTCATCAGTTGTAAGTGACGAAAATTTATCTGGTTTCGATAGTAAAGAAAAATGTTTTCAGTTAGGCATGGATCAGATATCCTGTTTATTTAGCATTAATTTCCTTTTTTTCAAACCTCCCTTAATTTGTTTGAGTAGTCTATTAAGAAGATTAGCGACTGTTACTTGTAAAAACTTGCATATTCGATATTCAGTGGAGAGCGCCGCCGTCCGCCCGCAAGGCTTGTGCAGACGTGCAAAGTGATGAAATACGACTTGTGCTGTGCTTGCAATCTTGCATGAACTTGTTTGATTCCTCACCAATATAAAATAATATGAATGCTGCCAAGGACAAACGCTACTCATTTGTTTCCGGAATTTTGAAAAGAAAAGTGTTAGTGAATCGATGTCAGTGCTTGCCAGTGCCGGAAAAGGTAAGTACCTACTTGTAAATTTGTTATGCATACTTCTATTTCATATTGTAATAATATTATATTTGTTATGTTTGCGTGTAGTATGTACGCAATAAAAATTACATACTGAAAGGGGCCATTATTTGATACTTCTTTAAAAGAAGAGAAAGCCGAGAAAAGTTGAACTTTTAGTACTTATTATTATAAAATTATGTATTTGCCCGACTGTGGCGATTCACTAAAAGAGACCTGCATGTTTCAACATATTTCAGTGCCCTAATAAATGCTATGTAGGTGACTAAATATATTTTCATAAATGTATGTAGGTACCACTCGTAACGTAGGTACATCGAAGTTAAAAATAAATTATTAAAATCGTGGAGTTTTAATGTCAAAATATTCTTTAAAAGTAGGTACATACGTATTTGCTTCTGAATTAACAGAAATATATCAAAATATAATTAATCGAAAAATGTTAAGTATTACATTATAATAGTTTCAGCCGTTTTTTAAAAATCTCTTTATCAGTTTTGCCACTGGTATTTTTGTTTTTTCATTGCAATAATTAGTTAATCCTATCCTATTCTGTTAAAAAGGCCATACAATGGTAAAATCGCCTTATGATTAGGTACTAAAACAATTTTTTTTTTCTGTACAGATAGGTAAATGATATTAAACATGGCTGAATCTAAGAAAAAATGTCGACAGTACAGTGTTGATTATTTGAAATTTGGTTTTCTTCCATCAAAGGCAGACAAACGATTGCCCATATGCCTTTTATGCAACAAAGTTTTGAGTAATGACTCTATGAAACCATCGAAGCTCGAAGATCATCTAAGAAGATGTCATCCTGATAAAATAGGCAAGAATTTAAAATATTTTCAAACATTGAAGGAAACATGTGAAAAGAACGTCTCAAAGTAACGATGATGGCTTGCGAGCATCTTACAATATCTCATTGCTTATAGCGAAATCTGGAAAACCGCACACGATCAGAGAGCAGTTAATTTTACCAGCTGTTGAAGAGGTTTTAAAAACTGTTCTGCACAAACCTCCATTTGACGTACTCAAAAGAATTCCTTTAAGTAACAACACTGTACAACGACGCATTGATGAAATGAGTTCTGATATTGAAAGCTTCTTGTGTAATTATCTGCAAACAACTCATTTTTCTATTCAACTGGACGAGTCAACTTTACCTGGTAATGAAGCATTGATATTGGCATATGTTCGATTTGTTATGGATGAAGAAATCCACGAAGAGCTGCTATTCGCGAAAACTTTGGCGACGGACACTAAGGGCGAATCAATATTTAATGTTTTGAGTGCTTTTTTTTAAGCAAAAATCGATTCCATTTCAAAACATCATTTCGGTGGCAGCAGATGGAGCTCCTGCCATGTTCGGGCGATATCGTGGGTTTATAAGCCATCTTAACAGAATTATACCGGAAGTAACTGCAATTCACTGCGTCATCCATCGACAGCACCTGGTAGTGAAAAATTTGAGTGACAGATTGCATCAATCGCTTCAATTTGTTATTAAAGCTATTAACAAAATAAGAAGCAACGCGTTGAACACTCGATTATTTGCACAATTGTGCGACGAAAATGATGAAGACTTCCAACGATTGCTCTTACATACTGAAGTACGCTGGTTGTAGAAAGGTGTATGTTTAACGAGATTTTACCCACTTTTTGAATCAGTTTTAGAGTTTCTGGAAAGTAAAGATCCAGATTTAAGAGAAATCCTGATCAAATTGAAAGCAGACATCGCATATTTGACAGATCTGTTCAAGAAATGCAATGACATTAATTTGCAGTTACAAGGGGACAGCTAAAATTTAATTAAAACGAAGAGTGTAATTTCGGCTTTTCTTGCAAAATTGAAATTTATGAAGCAAAATGTAAGTCGGCGCGAATTCTCCCAGTTTCCAAACTTATCACAGGCAGAATGTCTTGATGAGGATATCCAGACATACCTTCAGCATTTAAATGCCCTGCATGATGACTTCAAAGATAGATTTGAAGATATTCTCAATATGGAAATACCACCATGGATCATAAATCCATTTGATGAAACGGAAGTGTCGAATGTGGTATTACAAGAGGAGCTACTCGAGCTTAGCACCAATGAGGAGCTGAAGGTGAAGTTTAAAAAAGGCTATCAATTATTTTGGCTGCAGGCAGAAATACCCGAAAAATATCCTGGACTGTGGGAAATTGCGAGAAAACTTTTGATAGCGTTTCCCTCGTCATACCTTGTCGAAAAAAGTTTTAGTGTCGTTACAAACTTACGATACGTTATTCATGTTTAATTTCAGTTCTATGAAGGCTGTAATCGTATTATTTTAATAAATGGAACGTAAGAAAGTATACCATTTTTCTTTTGGAACTCAACCGCGACGCACATTTCCATCGTTAGATCTAATCTTCACATTTGTTGACGAGTTTTGGGAATATGGTAAAAATGTAGCAGCAGGGGGTCCACCGAAACCAGGTTAATTTTGAAACTGGTCTATAAGAAAAATAAGTTTGGGAACCTCTGGTTTATACTAACACAACTTTCTTTTCAAGTACAAAAAAAAGCTATCGCTATGGGCCCACGTAGTTCTATAAGGGTTTGCCGGATCATCTGAGTGCCAACAGCACATCAAGCCTAACCTAACCTAACCTTTACTTTTACAACAAGTGGCTTCCGTTAAACCTGAAAATCTTCAAAAAAAAGCCTTTTGCCGACTGCAAGCAAGGTATTCGAAAATATAGTCAATAGAGCTCTGTTTAAGTGGGTTGAGGAAAACAAAATTATTCCGGAAAATCAGCTTTCGAGCGAGCCATGACACCAATAATGCCGCGTCGAAACTAGTGTCCGACATCCAATGGAATAAATCCAAAGGACAATGCACAGGGTCCTGCCTGGTTGACTTTGAAAAGGCCTTCGACACCGTATGGTTAGAGTGGTACAAGTAGTACAAGCTGACCAGATTGGCCATGCGGAAACTCATGCTATATATGATTTATGAAATTTTATGGGAAAGAAGTTCGTTGTCAAATGTGGCAACGTAACTTCGAGTAAAGTCTTTGAAATTAAAAACGGTTTACAACAGACGGTGAACTCCTCGATATTGTTTAACATTTATACAAGTGATGTTGTAGGTTCTCTCAGTCATGCTATTGCGTACGCAGATGATCTAGCAGCGTACAGATCATGTCCGAAAGTCGAGGTTATCAGCATACTTTTGCAACGTGACTTCGTTCAAATGCTATGGGAAAGATGTTCGTTGTCAAATGTGGCAACATAACTTCGAGTAAAGTCTTTCAAATTGAAAACAGTTTACAACAGGCGGTGAACTGCCCGATATTGTTTAACGTTTATACAAGTGATCTTGTAGGTTCTCTCAGTCATGCTATTGTGTACGCATATGATCTAGCAGCGTACAGATCAGGTCCGAAAGTCGATGTTATCAGCATACTTTTGCAACGTAACTTCGTTCAAATTAAGGGATATTGCGATGATTAGGAATTAAGGATCAATTAAAAAAACGGAAACAATTATATTTAGGGCCCCATTGCATAGAGCTTCTAGCGATACCAGAAAAAACTAAAAAAAAATTGTGTATCATTGGACAGCATGGACAGCCGTTGGCGGTGAGAAGTGAAATCAAATACCTTGGCATCTGGCTTGACAAGTTTCTGTATTTCAAAAAAAATGTATGTGCTTGTCTGGCCAGGGCTAGGGGGGCTTATGCTCTGACAAGAAGATTGTTTCAAAGCAGTCAACTTGATTCAAGGGTGAAAGTCATTTGCTAAATGGCCCTCATAAGGCCGTTCATCGCTTACGGTTGTCCCGTGTGGTTCAATGTAGCACTAGCCTACATGGAAAAGATACGGCTGTTTAATAGGCAGCCAACCCTTAGATGCTGCAAAGTCATCGATTCCTAGTTGCAGATCGATTTACTTCGCCTTCTCTTGAATAATTGGCCCAGATATTGGAGTCGTAGCACATGGAATCGATTTTTTTGCCGTCTGTATTGATGAAGCTTCTTTTCTTATTAATGATTTCACCAGACAGCCAACTCGACCGTATAGTCTCTTTGTCCCGAACAATAAGCGCAGCCAGTGTTTTACCCATGTTAAATCTTGTTAAAGCCACAATGATTAATTAATGTTTGTTGCAGTTTCAGTTTCTTTGCATGTAGTTTTACCTTTTAGCTAACACACGCACTGATGAATTATCTTTTTCATATGCTTTTACAATTTCCATTTTTTCTTTTAAACTAAGTGTTTTTCTCTCTGCCATTCTGATGATTTGATTTCAACATGCCAAAACTTAATAAGCCAATGTCGGCATAATGAACGAAAATCGCAAACACTCTATCCAGGGAATCCCCGAAAACTTTGGGCTTTCTACGACGAACAATATATGTGCCTCGCGTCCGTTGCTAAGGAGTTCGCGTCCGGCTAAAAGGCGTTCTTCACAAGTCATAAAAATATATTGTCCGTGTCCGGTTAAAAGGGGGTTCATTCAGGAGAGGTAAAATTGTTCCGAAAAATAAAAATAAAAGGGTTTAAGAGAAAATGTCCGCGCAATAGGAGTGTCCGTTAGGAGAGTTAATGTTAATTATTCTGTATATATAATAATCTGTTTGTTAGTACACACAGTGCAGCAAAGTGGACAACGAGTTGACCACTGCAGATTGGGCTGAAGACGTCTGCAGTTTAACACCAAGTTTACCATGCAGTTCTTAAACATTATACAATTAAAATAAATAATAAAAGAAAAATTTAATTATTTGGTGTATATTTTTTTATAGGAGCAAAGATTTCAGAAAAAGTTGTGTAAATGAGATCAAAGAGTTTTAAAAATGACACAAATGATAGAAGTATAGATAGAAATTGCATTTTGACAGCAAAGAGTCTTATATAATACAACAAAAATCTGTACATTTTATACATGAATGTTGTGTATTTTACAAGTGGTGTTGAACATTCAACAACATCGGTATGTCGACTATGCTCCGGAGCTCCTCCGCTTTAGCAATGAGGGAATCAGATCGAGATAGCACCGACGCTGAACTGCACTTCCTCATGACTTTGGGGACTTTTTGTCAACCCCTTAGTTATTAAGAAAATTTAATAAGGTAAAAGTTCTGTGGCCGGGCTTGTACACCGTATTGGGTAAAAATATGGTTGCATGCATGCTGGTCTGTCAGAAGAAGATTCAATCGGGTTGGCAAACACTCGGGGCATATGCAACGAGCGATTGCCATCCTGATTGCATTTAAATGGGTTTAAGTAGTTTAAGAAGCCTAAAATAGTTTAAGTTATCTTTAATCTAGATAAAGGTTTTTATACAAAAACATAAAATTGTCACTCCTCAAAGTTTTTATACCCTATCCCATAGGGGTATATTATTTTTGACATTAAGTTTGTAACATAGTGAAATAATTTCGCTAGATATACCTCAAAGTATTTGGATCGACTCAGAATCGCTAGCTGAGTCGACTTAGCCATGTCTGTCTGTCTGTCCGCCCGTCCGTCCGTCTGTGTGTCACCGATTTTTGGGCCTTAAATTTTGAGCTAGAGTTTTGAAATTTTGTATACGGACTCTCTAACCGACGAAGCAGAACAAGTGTAAAAAATTTTGAAATCCGCATACTGCCACGCCCTCTTTTCAGAAAAACAAAGTTTTAGGCCAAACCATTAGAGATATTGAAAAAATCTCTGAAGAAGATATCGAGACAATTCTACTGTCAATATTTCGTCTATACAAAGTTTTTTGCCAGGCCCACTTTTTGGGGGCGTTTTCAGTAAAAAATGTTTTTCGGTAAAATTTTGAACATTTCGAAAAAGATTTTGATGCAAAATCATTGGAGGCGTTTTCATACAAATATCTAGCATTACCAGGCGAAAAACGGTGTTTTTGTCGAACCATAAATGATTTTGATAAACTGTCCGAACAATATGTTCTGATAATCACATTTTCTATATTTTTTTAATATTTTCTTTGAAAATAAAAACACATAATTAAAAATAAAAACGAGATAAATTTGAGTCGAAAAGCAAAATAAATCTTTTTGATATAAGCTTACAGCGCCCGCTATGGGCCGATAAGTTACATTAAGCATACATGTCATTGATAAGTCAGGATTAAGCATTTTTGTCTAGAATAAGGTTTATATTTTAAGAAAATAAAAACTGAATTTAAAAGTAAAACAATCGCAGTGCGCCGGCTTAAACGATGGCCAAGCTAGGATTGACGCCTCGACAGAGGCTTATGAATATAGGAACGAGGGCTTTTATGATAGAGACATCATATGATTACCGTTAAATAGACAACAAGTTATCAAACATAACGTTGCATATTTAACCTAAATCGGATAATTCGAACTGTGCTAAGTAAAGCTTGCATTGTAATGCAAAAATAATGGATTTATTTAAACAAAACATTTATATCAAAACACTTTTAACTCGAGCTATCTTACTCGGGTTATAACTCGGGAAGCTAAGATTCCAACTCAATTTAACTCAAGTAGAGAAATGTTCGGTTTTTCACATCACTATTTCAAATGTCGCCTAACGTGAGAGTATCTATATATCTATAAAAAAAAAACATGGACCTTGCTTTTACAGGAGCTATATGGTAAAAAACGAGTAAGTGACAACTCTTTATAACCTATTAGCGTCGCCCACTCAAATAAAAGGTTGTTTCACGTTGGAGTGAAAAGGAAGTGGGAGTCCTTTTCCAAATACCAAAGACACAATAAGTACACAAATGGACAAAATCTGTTCTAAACATACGGGGGAACCACAAGCAGCCAGTTTAACCTATCTAACTTATCTATAACCTGCGATATATCTGCAAAGCATGTCCACGATAGCATATTATCTACTGGCAGGGAAACTAAAAAATCATCCTTGTCATTAGCAATATTTACATATGGAAATAACTGATGGTAATTTAAACGAACCAACATGAGATTTCCTTGATAGCATCAACTTTTAGGAAAGTCTAAAGCTCCTATTTCATAATGAATTTGAATTATCACGACATTCATGCTATAGGCGGCTTAGGCGTTTTAATACTAAGTGGAGCACTTCAAATGAATTTCATAACTGTGCACCCTTATTTATAATTTGTTCACTGCCTGTTCTTGACGTAACGTAGACGTGTTCAAATACGTTGCGTGTATTTGTATTGTAACTTATTCATGTTGAAACCTTTTCTGATGTTAGTTGTGTATTTTCATAACAAAAAGAGGCGAGGTTTTGGCAAATGGTCTAATGAGAGGTTAAGCCTGAGGGATTCTCGGTGTCCATACCGAGCGATTGCTTCATTCTGTTATGTGCTGCACACAAAGCACTGTCATGCAATCGCCAACAATAATAATATTTTTTTTTGCAAAATCATATTTTACGTGCTCGAATTATTATCGATAGAATTATATAAGGATATGCCTAGAAACACAGTTCCATTTTATAGCAATAACGGGAAATATTTTCGATGCAATAAGAATCCGTTTTTCCACTGATGCGATTTTCCTTTGTTTACGATAAGGATTTGAATAATTAAGAAACAATGCCACTTGGAATTGTGTTGGTAGCAATCGAATGCGGCTATGGATGTATAATTTATCAAAGAAAGGATACTAATATTTGCTTTGTTTCTTTTTTTAAAGAGATTTTATTGAGAAAAACCTTCGTTCAATCGTACGAATGTATTTCAAAAGGATTTAATTTAAAAAGGCTACATGTTTGAAACTTTACATATATACATAAATCTCAAGGTTTTCTTTCGTGATAAGTTATTTTTAGTTCCTACTTTCCAGAATATGTCTAGTTGCTGGAAAGAAAGAAACAACCATTTATTGTTTCGCATGCAATGAGCGTAACATGCATTTCCTTTTTGTGCATCCTTTAACTAAAGAAAAATTTTTTTTTTCTGATGGCAGCGGATGAATTTTTTAGATGAAGTCAATGGGTATACAAGTTGATTTATGCTGAACTATTATCGCACACGAGCTTTTGAAATATTCGAACTTGAGATTGTATAGCGGATGAAATAAAATTGTTAACCGCAGAGCTCAATCCCGTAATGAAACTGACGACCGAAATCCTAGCCCAGCATTCTAGGGGTATCATTTGCCTGCAGAACCTAATCAAGGTTATGAAAGAGCAACAATGAGACGTGGAACTACCATAGACAAGGGAATAAGAACATTAACTTGCAACATAAGCATGCTTGGTATGATAATGTTTGTTACCGAAATGAAATAACATAATAGGCGCTAAAATTACTGCCTTCCAGTCTGCGGGAAATCAAAATATCTAGTGACTAGAATATGATAACAACAATTCTACAAGAAAGCCAAGTAACTGTCAAATGTAATGCAGGCCCTATGATGTCAACCTAGTTATGAATAGATAAGCCTTCTACAAATATAAATATGAAAATATTCGCTAACTGAGGAGCTTACCGAATTTAAGATATCGGCAAAATATATCCAAGTGTGTCGCCTAACAATTTCTTTTAGATACTTTGATAAAAGTAAGTATCTAAACCATTGCCGAGCCGATACACATTTATTTTTTCCGTTGGCTGGTGCAAATCTCAAAAGACACAATGAGCACGTGCCCAAAGTAGTGTGGGACTTTAACCCACTAAAACTACCCCCCTTTTTGTATTTGTATTGCAACGTAGAATGCGACTTATCTTTGAAGACGCCGCAATAAATTTGTTTCGTCAAGAAATTGCAGGACCGTTGTGTCAACGTGTCCCAATAAACGTTTTTTATGTTTGCGTGCAAAATTTTTTGTTTCATCTTTAACCGCGGGAATACCCAGATCTCTGCGTAGATCTTCATTCCTTATACACATTTCTTAACATTTTGTCTTCAAAAGTTTGTAAAATATTTAGATTCGTTTCACTGGTACAACCCCATACTTGTATACCATATGTCCGGCCGGCTTTAGCACTTGCTTGTAATGGGTGATCCAAGTAGAGATACTTTTTTCAATAGCATTTTTTGACATATCACGTGTGAGTCGTGTCATGCTTTTATGTTATTTTTGTTTAGTATTGTTTGGCATTTCATAATGGAAAGACTTACGCGTGAACAACGTTTACAAATTGTTCAACTTTATTATGAAAATTCACGTTCTGTGAGGAATGTGTTTCGTGCACTTCGCTCAACTTATGGTCAACATAATCGGCCTACTGAGCGTACTATTCGCAACACCATCACCGGCCGGTCGATTGGCCACCAAGATCGTGTGATATCACACCGTTAGACTTTTTCCTGTGGGGACATGTAAAGTCAAAAGCTTATGCCGACAAACCCGCTTCGATTCAGGCCTTGGAGGAAAACATCACGCGTGTCATTCGCCAGTTACCAGTCGAAATTGAACATCTGCGACATAGCAACGGCCAACATTTGATAGACATAATCTTCAAAAAATAAATGCCAAAGAATGTTATTTCAAATGATAATAAACATTCTCCATTAAATTTGAATTTTCTGTGTTTTTTTTTCTTTAAAAAAGTAAGGAACCTCGAAATGGATCACCCTTTATAATATCAGCTTGTTATCAAGGTGAAGCTTCGAATATCTTCCGAGTAACCAGTACAGTTCTCTGTATTTACTTTTAAGTTCTTCGCATTTCTTTTTTAATTTTGCATCGAGTGTCATTCCGAGATATTTCGCTTCATTTGCAAAAGGGACTCGAACCGTATTGAGAAATACTGGCAAAATTGTTTGTCCGTTTATATGAAAAATCTACATGAATCGATTTGCTCTCATTAAGTGCAATCCGCCAGGATTTTGTCCATTCATTAACCGCGTTAAGAGCGTTTTGTAATTTCATATTTTGTTCCTTTATTGTTGTGCCAAATGCTAATATAGCTATATCTTCAGCAAACGTGGCAACTATTGTATCGTTTTGTTTGCGGAATATCACGTGTAAATAGGAGGTACAAGAGTGGTCCAAGGACGCTTCCTTGGGGAACTCCTGCCAATATTTCTTTGAACTCCGAATATTCGTTTGGAAGTTTCACATGGAAGAGTCTATCCTCAAGATACGACACGAGGATTTTATATAACTTTTCAGGCAGAACTTGTCTTAGTTTGTATTGAAGGCTTCTATGCCAATTTTTTCAAAAGCTTGCGACACGTCAAGAAATACGGCAGAGCGAATTTTCTTTTCTTCGAAAGCATTCTCAATAACATCAGCAATTCGATGAACTTGGTCCAGAGTCCAATGTTTACTTCTAAACCCAAATTGATGGTCAGGTAAAAGGCGTTTCTGATACAGGAGAACTTCTTAAAATGTTGCCTTGTAAAGTATGTACTAAGCTTTTCTTTATTATAAATCCGGCAAATTGATTAGAATACATACCAAGATATTAGAAAGTATCGGAAGTGATTCTGGTTCTAAACCCAGAAAAATCACCAAAGTAAATAAAATATTACAAGTCGCTTACACCCCTGATCAACATCAGAAACGATATTCACCGGACCATCAGTTTGGGTTTAGAAATAAATAAATAAAGCTTTCGAAAAAAATAAAATTTTCTCAGCCATATTTCTTGACAGGTTGCAAGCTTTTGTCAGCTGTGGCATTAATACCTTAAAAACAGACAAAGGCAAGTTCCGCCTGAACAATAAAATAAAATCGTCGTGCCGTATCTTGAGTATTGAATCTTTCGTGTGAAACTTAACTCCTCACTCCTATATAATAAGAACTCATGTTTCATTCAAATATTTCGAGAAAAAAAGGCTTGAGGGTTTAAAAATATGTCTTCGTTTTTGTTCGGAGACCTCTTACATGTAGTAGAGGGATAGTCTATAATTTTTTTTGATGCTGGATAGTTGACAGTCCAACGTTTAGATCTACGTGACTTAAACTTAGTTATAACAGTAATTGAAGGTCATGAGTGAATGTCTCATATTTTTTCTAGGTGCAACTACTTAAAAAATAAGAAACTTACATCCTTTAGGTTTACTAATTTTTGTACATTAAATAGAAGTACCCGTGGGGTCATGAGACCCCAAGATGTTTCAGCATACTCAATGGTATGAGTTTCTCCCTTCGAAGTGTTATGGTCAAAGGTTATTGTGAGCGTTAACAGCTGAGCCGAGGTAGGCAAAGTTCAATACTACCTCGAAATTATAACTGTCAATGGTGAGATTCTGCCCAGCTCGTCGATATAGTGTGTGTGTATTGACACGTTGAATCCGATCAATGATGGTCCTACTGGCTTAGTAGTTTTGCATAAGCCTTTCAAGAATTATGGTAAAGAAGTCATATGAAAATACATTGCTTTTCCTAAATTTTTAACGAAAGTTTCAGTGAGGTCGTTGCCTGATGGAGCAGCGATAATTCTCCATCGCCATCCCACAAAGGCGGATGAGTTTAGGCGGTATACCTAAGCTAGACATGGCTGTGTATAGTTCGTCTCTATAAATTTGGTCTTATGCTGTTAAAAATCGGAGAATAGGTGGTGGGCATCGTTTTTGCCTTCTTGGGTTTTATCTTTAGGATCTGTCGAAGTGTGACACCACACGGATAAGGACCGATGAGGTTGTTTGTACAAGTTTCTGGTGTTCAAATAATAGGATATTGTACGCGATCTTGAGGAGATTAATGTGTCTGTAGTTGGCGCGATTCAGATTATCTTCTTTTTTTGTGTATCGGGCAAACGATCCTTTCGTCTTCACCATCATTCGACTTGTTGGCCTTGTTTTTGGCTTCGAGCATCTGTCGGCACTGTTCATCGAACTGGTGCGAATCGAGAGGTTCAGGGAGATTGCAGGCTTGAGATTGCAGTCTTTCAACATATATTTTTTCCACAGTATTTCTCATTTGTTGTGGAGCGGTGGATATCCGCATCCTTATTTTGGATGCAGTAAAGTAGTTATTAGCCTATCGGAATGTTTGGACATCCAAAATACTGAATAATTCTATTACCATTTGTTCGCTGCCAGACTTGATGTCATTTAGGCTGTGTTTACCAACAGCACTGCTTTACACGTCCTCTTTTCCTATACAATTAAACTTTGGTATTAGTTCATAGGTTTTTTCAATGAGCTAGTAGAAGCTGTCTTCGCAAAAAATTTGTGAAAATTTTCGACTTCGGGATTTTGATTGATTCTAACATTGCGATGATATCGGAACCCAAAAATGTGGTTTTTGGAATTCCGTCCGTCGGTTCGTCTGTCCGTACAGGTCTCTCCAGCCTAAACAGCCTGATCGATTTTCTTCAAACTTTGAATCCAGCGTTTTTTTCTTGTCATAATTCTAAGCCATTTTTTGTTTGCTTTTAGCCATGTTATTACTGGTACCTGCCTTATAAAAATCATACCTAACCTCAATTTTCTCAAAAACAGCTGTAACGTTTTTATTGAACTTCTTATATGCTATAGGCATATTAGTTCCAACAAAACTGCAGTTTTTTTTCGAGAAAATCCATATAACGGATTTTTGCATTTAGGCCATATAAGAAAATTGTCAATTTCTCGCAAACTATTTTGCTAAATTGAATGAAATTTAATTTGTATACTACTATTACTGTTTTTATGAGTTCCATATAATTAGTTTTGGTCCAACTATCCCCATACGCAATTTTCAGTTTTGGCCAATAACGGAAAAGCATTATTATTCACATGGACACCGATTACTTTCAATTACGGAAAAAACATTCGTATAATCACATTTCGAAATTATTTATATCATTCTAGCATCATTAATCGAAATAAATATCATTGGCCAAATTGTTACAAACCTCAATTAAAGGTTTGTAACTTTTCCACTATTTTTTTCTTAAAACAATTGGTAATGAACCATTTTATCTCATGGTGAAATTTTCCAAATGTAATTTATATTCGATAGTCCGATAACATAAAACAACAGACTTCACTAATTTAAAAAAAAAATATTTTTTTTTAGATCCATATCTATATCGAAAATATTTTTTTTTTGTATAATTCGTTTGGTCCCAAGAACGGGCATCCATGTTTTAACTTTTTGCAAAAAAAAAATGCACATAATGGACATAATGGTTCTTTATATACTGACCTCTGTCTAAAGAACAATAACAATGATTTGTATTAATGTTGTTATTAAAGTGTTGATGGTTATTATAAGTTGTACTAAGTTATCAGGCTGGGGCTAATGGTTGTTAAAAGCTATATAACGTTGTCAGGCTTGGAAAAACTATTCTATCATGATCTTTTTAACTTACGAAAATTAATTAAAATCATGTCGGATCTTTTATTTTGTAAGTATTAAAGTAAATAAAATTAATATTTTAAATTCTGGTTTGAAAGACACCCTACCACTAAATAAATTTAAATGAAAATAAGAATCATGAAAGATATCTTTCGACAAACTATTTATTCAGTTTGAAATGTAAATAACTATGAACAAAGGCTACACTGTAAATAAAATCTAAAATATGATCTTCCTAATTCCATTGACAAGTAAATTTCTAAAACCACCCTTTCCAGGATGACTTTGTTTCTCACACCCTTTCATCCGACGCAAAAACGAATAACTCAGTATAACACAGAGAACGCATTAGCCGATTAAAAAAGCAAAGGAAATGAATATTAGAAAAGGTTTCCGTTTAGTCATAAACAAAATTCACAACTCAGGCACGTTTATATTTGCCCTTTTCTATTAAAGCCTTAAACCTCTTAACCACCGACGAAAAAAAAAATACGCCAAGGTTAACATCTACTCAAAATATAAAGGAAATACACCTTTTGAAGTATGCCAACATCCCTCACATAGCTCTCCTTAGACAAACGTCCATCTCAGACATCCTACCGGCCTACAAATCTGAGTCCTTCAGCGCTTATTGCAGAGACAACAACAACAAAAAAAAATCCTAAATAGCGCATAGCACTACGTCTATTATAACTAAGCCAGCACATTCCCGTGTGTTTTCGCAAAATTTCCAGTCAACTCCACTTGACCTCTACCTCTACCTTACCCAAATGTAGTTACAACAAATAGTCGCTTTTTACAGCCTCCATGTTCGCCTTCAGTTATCATCTTGATTTCAATGTCACGATACAGTCCCACACGAGATGTACCTATAACCGACATCCAGGATGACGTGCTGTAAAACATTTTTAATGTACCCCTCTCACTCAAAAGGAAACACAAAGAGAGAGAGAGAGAGCGCCAACCAAAAGGTGGTGGCTTAAGTTCGAACAGAGGTGGAACATCCCACGGAACGTAGACGTTCCTCATAATGCGCTGCGGATCGATACTTTGGGGTAAAAGTTACATAACGGAACAACTTCCACTATGTTGGGGTTCTAGTCGTTCTACACGTTTTTAGTTAGTTAGTCGCGAGAGAGTTGAATTTCCATTTCATACGTTTGACCACAACTAATTAAATATGTATGGCGGATGTTCGATAATGTCTTAGAATTGACAGTAGCCAACTACTTTAATGAAATTTAACAGAAAGACAATCGATGACCAGAGCGCCAGACGCTGAAGTCATCTTTGCGAAGTTCAAATTAATTCGAGGCTTCCAAGGGAACATCTGGCGTATACGTAAATAATTGTGTGGCAAAGCTATGGCATACTCGGGGGGATTTGTTTACACTGTGTGGCTATTTATAAGTGCCCTTGGAAAAGGAAGCGTGTGCGAATCTAATAACATCATTTCACTTATTTGCAGGGAAGGAAAATACGGTTACTCACCTTACGATATCGCGTGTGGGCTGCATCGGCATTACCACTTTCAATGACTTCAATCTCATCAGCCTTCGAAGGTAGACTAGCGGCACCGACACTGCTCTTGAATGACATCTGTTTCTGCAGCAGTGCTGTATTGCAGCCACCAGTCGGATTTGGTACACCCGCTCCACCGCCTAGTCCACCCCCAACACCACCACTGCCGACGACACCACCTCCACCGCTGCGACCGTTTGTAGCGGCACTAATGCCACCTCCTATTAGGCTCCTCGATGTTATGTCCACCGTCATGTTTAGCACAAAAACAAGAAAACAATCGAATAGACACCGACTATGAGCTCCAGTGCATTGAATCTTTTGTTTAGATTTTTGAACAAAAAACTTCCGCCCGGATGCACAAAGACTCTAACACACACAGGCGCACATTTTACCGAGAGATCAGTCCAGGAGGGTTAACATTTCTTTTTTATTTTTACAATTTATTTAAGCTTTCGAAACCTTTTATTGTCGCGATAGATTTTCACTTAACTAACATCACAGAAATATTCCACACACCAAATAGGGTATTTAGAAAAAAATATGCCAAACAAATGCAGTGCAGCGAGCAACAAAGAGTACCGTTCCAACCGAGCCGAATAGTTTTGCATTTGTGAAAGTGGTTAGAAAAGTATAAAACTGGCTATGCCTATGCTGAATAGCATGCGAGAGCGTGTGTATGCGTGAGAATGAATTTGACATTTCTCAAGGGTGGCAGTGGCAGTTATATTGCTTGGAAGGATGTAATTCGCATACTCACCATTTTCAGCTGATTATGGCGGATTGCGCTTAGGAAGGATAAGCATGGAAAGCGTTGTCAATACAAAAGCTCTCTGGAAGCAAGTCACACGGTGAACTTTAAGTATGGTGTGAATTCAATGAGATTTTATTTGAAGGGTTCCTGTCTCTGATTATTTGTTAAGCAAGTTTTTCAACCAAAAGAAGGTATTCCCAGAGTCTTTGAAACTGTGCTCACAAGCAAATGTTAAACGTTTTCAGTACAAATATGAAATGGTTCCTACAATTAACATTATTTTTGAATAAGACAAATTAGGTCCTGTTCCCGAACATTTGCAGTAAATTTTAGTTAATTGTAAGAAAAATCAAAAATTAAAAAAATCAAATATTAGCTCGGTGTAATGCCGGCCTTAGTAGCAATAAGAACAATATACTCTACAAAAATAATATACAAAACTATAACTAACAACTCAGTACATGCCTTATGGGAAAGTTTTTTATTCTAGCAATGGTCCCTGAAGGTGGACTCAATGGCATATTACCACTGAAAAATAAACGAAGAAACTGAACTTTGTGTATAATTGTTGTTGTAATTGTTTTCAGATTCAACCACAACCTCCCTATGACTTGCTTGCCCGACATCCATGGGATTGGCAGAATGATCATAAAATCACCACTCGCCAATACTGTTGGTATGTGCATTGAAAATAAGCTCATCAAAGCAGTGCTACCATTCTCAAATGTTAGCAATCGTTACTGGTTTTTTTTAGTGTTATTGTTGAGAGCTTTTGGGGTTTGAAGCTTTTGAGAACACAAAAATGAGTTTGTGTGTGATAATACGTTTTTTGTCCTCTTTTTGAGAAACCGGTAAATGTAGTCAACCATTTTTTTTTGACTTTGCATTTTAAAAGGAAATTTTACTCGCGCGCTATTTCAATGCATTTTAACAAACACAGTTTAATAAGTGATCATGTTATTGTTGTAAGTGATCATACTATGTGCGTTAAATTAATAACATTTTATATTTTTACATTATACTTTACTTTGTTTATAACGAATTATATTTTTGTTTACTATATTTATCATGAAGAAATGAAAATACATATTTTTAAATGGGGAGATGGCAACCTTAAGCGAAATGCACTTTCTCTTTATGGTGATTCATCATACACCCATGGCAATCCTATGAGAGCTTTAAAAATGGACACATGAGGCAAATGTCCTATCTCCCCTGTACTGACATTAATTCTTGGATAAACTGAAAAACGCAGTTAACAAAAAGAATTGTAACAGAGCATGACTAAGCACTTAAAACGATCATCTTCTCCATCATTAAGCAACCTCAAAAATCGAGTGATTGACCCAAAGATAGTACACGACGCCATACACGGCCCAGACTGAAGAGCATTAAAATGGGAACAATTTAATATCGACTTCGTACCGCTGAGTTGAGAAAAGCTTCTCGTGGTAATTGTTACTTCTGAAATTATTTGTTCAAACATTCTGAGAGGAGTCCCTGTTTAAATCATTTTTATTTCATTAGGGATGAAAACTTAACCCAGATATACTTCTAGTAAAGAACAATTACGACGAATTACAACCAGCAAGCAACTGGTGCGCTCGTTTGCCGAAGAATGGCGACACATACTCCAAGCCAAAAACGAGTCCCTTAGGTGTAGACAAGTCCTGCAGTTGAGCTTTCTATGCAGAAAAAGAGGGGGGAAATACTGCTTTTCAGAATAAGGAAAGATGTTTCTAAGCTTTACCAAATTATATGACACAAGATGAGCTGCAATTGAGCTTTACAGGCAGAGAAGGAGTGAAAAACACTGGTTCCAGAAACCACTCCAGGAAAGTTGTTTCTAGGTCTTACCAAAATGTATGACATAAAAGCCAGGGATACAAATCAAGTTGAGATAGGAAGAACTATTTTTGCAGACGAACAATATTCCATTGTCAGGCGGTAAGATCCACATAATATTATTACGTCGAAAACTACTCCCAAGTATATATAATATTCTAAACTGTTGAATTCTAACTAATTCATATTCAAACATTATCTATGCAATTATTGGCGATCCGCAATCTTCAATACTTGGCTGAGAAAAATTAGGGATAATTGAGTTAAACGTCGACTACATGTAAAATCTCTGCAAAATCTGTGCATTGAAAAATTGTCTCCTTTTGCTGAGAGTGGGAAGAAAATAAAAACATGCCAATATTAACGAGGAATGTAAGCTAAATTAAATTTCACGAAAATACTCGTTCGGCCATTAAGGTCCAAAATCAGCTGTAACAATAACGAGACAAATATTTTGGATAACAAACATTCAGGAGTTGACACGACAGAAGGTTCAAAAGTGTTCAGTCCTCATTGCTGTGGGGCAGATCTTTATGGTGCCATATATGTATAGACATTTTTGGTTTATTGAGGAATGACGAAAGATTCTCTCAGCCAAGAACGAGGCCTACAAGGCTAAGCTGCAGGTGAAGACGAGAGCTGCCATTGCGCTCTATAGGCAAAAAAAAGGGAAGAACACCGGCTTTTCAGAAAGAAGAAAAAGAAGCAGGAAAAACGTGATCGAGGGTAAAGAGACGGAGAGGCGCCACTCGAGAAACGATGTTCGCAATTTTTTTTTAGTTTTACCAAAGTGTAAATCGTCAAAGCCTAGGATGCAAGGCTCGAACAGAATCCTGTCGTGATGAACAAGGAAATAAATATCAAAGATGAGACACAGTCGATGCTGAGGATATGGAAGAACCACTTCTTCAGTCTGTTAAACAATCCCTGAGTGAACTGAGGCCAAATCTGGTCAAATGAAAGTAGCCTGAAGAATGGAACATCAGATACGTTTGCCCGATCCACAAAAAAAGAGACCCTCTGAACTGCGCCAACTACAGAGGCATAATTCTCTTCAACATCGCCTACAAGATCTTATCTGCCGTAATATGTGAATGTGTGAAATCGTTTACCAAGAACCTGATCGGCCTTTCGGCACACTTCAACAGATCCTGGAAAAAACCCAAGAAGTCCAAATCGATGCCCACCGTCGATTTCAAAGCCGCATACGACAGCATTTACAGGGACGAACTATACAGCGCCATCTAGTTTTGGTATACCGCCATAACTCGTCCGTTTGTGTAGGATGGCGATGGCGAATTCTAGCTGCTCCAATAGGGTCGGAAACGACCTCATCGAAACATTCGATACCAAAATATGATTTAGGCAACGCGATGCGCTGTCATGTAACTTCTTCTATTTGATTCGTAAGAGGAATCAATTGAAATTTGAGTTCATCGCATTTCTTTGTCACATGCGACTTCCATTTCAATTTTGCATCGAGTGTCATTCCGAGATATTTCGCTTCATTTGCAAACCGGGCTATAGCCGTATTTAGAAAAACAGGCAAATGGTTTGTCCGTTTATACGAAAAATCTACATGAATCGATTTACTCTCGTTAAGGGCCATCCGCGAGAATTTTGTTCATTCATTAACATCGTTAAGAGGTTTTTTTGTAATTTCATATTTGTTTCCTCTATTGGTGTGCCAACTACTAGTATCGTCAGCAAACACTGCATCTATTGTCTTCTTTGTTTTTGGGATAGCACGTGTAAATAGAAGGTACAAGTTTGGTCCAAGGACGATTCCTTCGGGTTCTCTTGCCATTATTTCTTTGAACTGCGAATATTCGTTTCCAAGCTTCACACGGAAGAGTAGTTTATGCTCAAGATAAGACTAGAGGATTTTATATAATTGTTCAGGCAGAACTTGTCTTAATTTGTATTCCAAGTCCTCTATGCCACACCTTGTCAAAAGCTTTCGACACGTCAAGAAATACGGCTGAGCAAATTTTCTTTTCTTCGAAAGCTTTCTCAATCGTAATTTAATGCACTTGGTCCACCATCGAATATTTACTTCTAAGTCCAAATGAATGGTCAGGTAAAAGACGTTTCTGATCAATTATGGGTTGTAAGTGACCGAATAAAAACTTTTGGAATTATTATAGCAAGTGAAATAGGCCGGTATGATTTCATTCGGTGATTTTCCTGGCTTTGGAACCATAGTCACTTACGCGACTTTCCACTGTCTTGGTATGTACCTACTCTAATCTAATTGCCGCATTTATAGTGAAGAGAAGCTTAGTTATTGCTTCCCGAGGAAACATTTTGAAAAATGATCCCGTAATCAGGTCATAACCCGGATCTTTTTTAGGCTTTAGTTTCTGTATTTCCCGTTTAAGCTCGGCAATACTTGTTTATCTAACTATGTATATTGTCATCGGTTGTAGTCTCGAATACATTAATGTTTTCATTTTGCGCTGGACCATAAAATGCCCTAAATGTTTACTCGATATGTGAGGCAAAAACGTCTTCTTTTTTCCCTAGCGTCTTGAGTTACTCTAATAAATAATTCAGTCTCCAACTGGATTTGAGTTGCGTAGAAAATTACTCTCCGAATGGATACCACGATAGGGCCGTATAGCTCACTATTTTGCGTGGTTGAGGAGTATTATTCCATTCTCCTTTTTGAACAGTATCACCTTAAGTGACTCGCACAATGACCTCAAATCGTGGCAGTTAGCAAAGTACCGGGCTAATTGAAGAGGCATTTTGGCTTGGGCCCTCAGGTTCATTATAGGATGTAGCTAAAGTAAGAAGGTACATTAAAATATCTATTTTTATGAAGTTACCAGTTAGCTGCTAAAAACGACATCTTATGTACAACAGAAAAAAAACACCACACAACCTTGCAGTTAAAAATCTTTGCTTTATTTAATATAGGTAATTGATTTCACAAAAGTTGTTGTAAATTTAAATGTATATTTTTTTTTCGTTTTTGGTTATGTCTTAGGCGTAATGATTAAAACAAAACGCGTTTAATTATATTTCACATCCCTATTGACACGCAAGCACAAAATATATTATCTATCAATTAAAATAACTCGGTTTGCTTCGTTTTGGACATTTGCAGATGGCTTTGGTTGTGCATTTGTATCTATAAATATAATTATATTTTTCGCTGAAATAAATTTATATTCTCACAAATGAAATGTAATTCCAAATGTGATTAAAAGATTGTGCACATAAGAATTTTCTAAACAACTCTTTAACAAAGTCATAAGCATTTTTTTTTTAATCTAGACTAATGCATTGAGTTATTTTGTCAATTTCAAATCCATTACAAGCGAATTTCATTAAAATGGCTATCAATTTTCATAAATTTTTGTTGTATGTGATTTTAGAAAAAATATACAAGTATAAAAAATATTAGATCTCATTTTGTTTGTATTACATAAATATATATAAATATTTGTTGTTTTAAAACGCTACAGCTTAAGAATTTAATTTACTAATAATTATTTAATTTGTTGACTTTTGATTTAAAAGTGTTTATTATACTATTTAAAATGGAAAATTAAGAAAAAGCAACAATGGTGCTTGTTAATTATGCTGTTTTTTTATATTTTTTTATTTATGTTTGTTTATTTTTTTTTTATTGATTTGCTTTTATTTTTTTACGATTAGCTTTATATTTGAACGAACAAAATAGTCGGTTGCATAAGCAATTACTTTATCACAATATTTGTTGTATTTGAAAATCGAAATAAATACGTTTTTTTTATTAAGGATTTTATAAATAGTTTGTGTGTACGTGTGTTTAATTCGTTAAGTTTATTTTGTGTGTGAATTTTATTATTTTGTTTGTTTATCTGTACGTAGTTTCATAATTCCTAGATAAATAACTAATTTTGTATATAAATATTATTTTTGTTAGCTTGAACGAATTTAATTTTTATTTTCAGTTAATTAGGTAAATGACTAGATAAACCAGCGTTGCATTGAAATGCATTTTATTTTAATTTAATTTATGCAATGAATTTGCGTAGTTCGAGATTTTTGTTCTTTATGTGGAATGCATTTTTTTAATACATTTACATAATTCAAAATGCAATGTTTGATTTTATTACTTTATTTAAAGGCAGTAACTGTTAATAGGATATAAGAGATAGATGTTAGATGTACTAAAATAGTTGGATTTATCCTAAGGAACGGGTAGAATATTCTTTGGTTCTAACAATTAAAAATCAAAATAAAAAAATTAATAAATTAAACAAAAAAAAATATATATTATATATATGTAGTATGTAAACAATATATTAAAGAGAGCATTTACTTTTTTATAAAACAAATAGAAAACAACAATTTTTTATAAGCACCTATGCTGTGATAGGCTTTAGAAAAAAAATCCGAATCGTAGCTCTAAATTTATTTAAACATTTTCTTCAAAGAAATTCGTACAAATGCTTAATTGACATACTTTGGAACTAACAAAAGTACGCCTAGCTGTTATCGATTTATTAGTTCTTAAAAAAAGTGGAGGGCGCGACTGTAGAAAATCTAAAGAATGGTTGAGTTGGGAAGTCATTTTACTTTGAAATTCTATGCATTTAGATGAAACTTTACGATACTGTTTTCTCATCGACGTGGACGACTAGCTTTAGTGTTGAAATTTGTTTTTCTTCTAGGTAAATAAAAGACCTGTTAGAACGTTTAACTTTAAGTGGAAAATACGTTTCTTATGCGGCAGGGTGTGGCTTCGCCATGAGGAAATGGCTGAAATATAAAACCATTGGCCTTAGCCAACAATGATCCGCATTGGAGGCACACTTTACATCATCAGCTTATTTTAAAACACCAGGCTCGGGTTACTTATCTACTTATGATGACACTTTTGTTTAGTCAAAGAAGAATGTTACACCCTTTTCATGAAGCATGTCCGAAAGAGGATGAAAATACCGTACTCGAAAATTTAACAATAATCGAGGAAAACATTTTGACTAGTTAGACTCTAGTTATAGCATTCAATGAAAACCATAATTGGAAACCAAACATGATAGCAAAGTTTGTTTTAAAAATTCCAATATTTATGATAACTTGTTTTGAAATTCAAAGGTTCGCTTTAACATCAACTAGACAATTATTCAACTCATAAAAAAGCCACTGATTGCTATAACAAGAGCCCTACGCTACGTTTACGTTAAAGCAACGATAAACGACTTGGACAGCGACTCAAAACGAAGAAAATTTAAACACGCTTTGAAAAGCGAGTAAAAATCAACGGTGGTATTTGTGCTTACACATTCACCTTTATCCTTGGCATAACATGTAAGCAAGAAATAATGCTCTGACGGAAACATAAGACAAAACCATGGGACAGTGGTCCGATTTAACACTTATCCTTAATTTAAGAATCAAACAATTGCCTAATTTTGTTAATAAAGCCAAATAACTGTACGCTTGCTCCAAAGCCCAGATCGAAGGACCTACTAAACTTTGGAGCCGTCGGGATAAATTCAAACAAACTAAAACGAAATTTGGACACCAAAAGACATGGTAGCGTGTTTTACGTCTGTTGCTTTTAATGAGGTGTGACGATATTCAGTTGCTTAGAGGCGTTGGGAATGGGACATTTCAGAACGGAGTATACGGAGTATATAGAGAGAGACACCATGTATTCGGGCTCCAACTCCAAAATGTTCAGTTCAGTTTAATTTGAATCGGCATTTGTTGTGAAATAGCTCTTTTATATTGTTGAACAATAAGGATTTGTTTTTAGTCAGTTAACAGTAAAATAGTATTGTGTACATAAACCAATTTGTCTGAACATTGATAGTTAGTTACACCTACAAATCTTCTGCTGGACCAAAGGTGGGTGGATAATGAACGATGGCAGAATGCCACAAGTGCAAGTCCGCAATCCGTGGCGAAACAGGCATTGCAAGTATTGGCGTATGCAACAAAGTCTTTCACCCCACTCAAAAATGCTCAGGATTGGATCAGTATAGCAGTAGAGTTCTAAATGAAGATAACATGGTTAGATTTATTTGCGAGGAGTGCATGGTGTACATACATAATGTGGACATGGTACTGAGGGAGATGCAGGAAACTATACAGAAGGTCTGGGGTTCGATTCCCAGCCGTAGCAACACGTAAATGATTTTAAAGTGAAACGTCTTTGGAGCCGTCGGGATAAATTCAAACAAACATGAAACGAAATTTGGACACCAAAAGTCATGGTAGCGTGTTTTACGTCTGTTGCTTTTAATGGGGTGTGAAGTGATTCAGTTGCTTAGAGGCGATGGGAATTGGACATTTCAGAACGGAGTATACGACATTTGCATTGCCTCATGTGTGAGGTATTCATAGCTACTTTAGTTTATTTTTGTCTTTTTTTGATGAGGAAGGACTTCCGTAATTTAAGAAACGTCGATGTGTAAAGTTTCGCTTCAACCTCGAAGCACTCCACGACCTCTATTTTTCACTGGCCCTCCTCTCCTGGTGATCTGACAAATCATCCGAGTAGTATGAATTGTCAAACTTTTCAGAACTTAGCCGTTCGGGTTCGACTTAAACAGTAGGTCCTGCCATCGTGCAAGAAGTGCACACGCAGCAATGATTAGTTATGACAAAGCTCGGACCTGTTTACTAAAGAGCCTGTTGCGCCAAAAATGTTATTTATAAACTGCAGTATCTATGTTTAATTTGTATGTTCAAGGCGAATTTCCATCAGCTGCAAAGCTGGTCAACGATTGACTAGTAACTTCAATAATTGAATGCACGTCATGGCCATAAAAGTTGTGTCTCTGCTTATTCAGATGTATTATTTGGGTGCAGCATGCAAGAAGGTATCACAGTCATCGGATGACCTTAACTACCTATGTGATCGGTATATATTTATCTTCCGGTGGAAATATTATAAATATAGGGATGGAAAATCGAAATTATTGACCTATAGAGAAATTCAAACATGGCTTTCTATAGGTTACTTTTTCTTATGTATGAGCTACGGTCAGATCAGTGGTGAACTTGCGTCTTTCAAAACTACAAGCTGATTAAGATCGTTATCTTAACTTTTGCACTTCACTTCGACACAGGAAGTTCAATGCTTTGTCTGAATATAAATATAAACCGATCCTTATTAGAGATCACAAGGCCAAACGAGATCAATAAAGCCAAATAACTGTACGCTTGCTCCAAAGCCCAGATCGAAGGACCTACTAAACTGTTAAGAGATTATAATCAATAAACACGTATCTGGGAGCACAGTAGCGCGATGGTTAGATGAACTGCCGCGCAGAAGGTCTGGGGTTCGATTCCTAGCCGTAGCAACACGTAAATGATTTTAAAGTGAAACGTCTTTGGAGCCGTCGGGATAAATTCAAACAAACATGAAACGAAATTTGGACACCAAAAGACATGGTAGCGTGTTTTACGTCTGTTGCTTTTAATGAGGTGTGAAGATATTCAGTTGCTTAGAGGCGATGCGAATGGGACATTTCAGAACGGAGTATACGGAGTATATAGAGACAGACACCATGTATTCGGGCTCCAACTCGAAATGTTCAGTTCAGTTTAATTTGAATCGGCATTTGTTGTGAAATAGCTCTTTTATATTGTTGAACAATAAGGATTTGTTTTTGATACAGATGTATTATTTGGGTACAGCATGCAAGAAGGTATCACAGTCATCGGATGACCTTAACTACCTATGTGATCGGTATGTGTTTATCTTCTGGTGGAAATATTATAAATATAGGGATGGAAAATCGAAATTATTGACCTATAGAGAAATTCAAACATGGCTTCCTATAGGTTACTTTTTCTTATGTATGAGCTACGGTCAGATCAGTGGTGAATTTGCGTCTTTCAAAACTACAAGCTGATTAAGTTATCTTAACTTTTGCACTTCACTTCGACACAGGAAGTTCAATGCTTTTTCTGAATATAAATATAAACTGATTTGAAAGTGAAACGTCTTTGGAGCCGTCGGGATAAATTCAAACAAACATGAAACGAAATTTGGACACCAAAAGTCATGGTAGCGTGTTTTACGTCTGTTGCTTTTAATGAGGTGTGAAGTGATTCAGTTGCTTAGAGGCGATGGGAATGGGACATTTCAGAACGGAGTATACGACATTTGCATTGCCTCATGTGTGAGGTATTCATAGCTACTTTAGTTTATTTTTGTCTTTTTTTGATGAGGAAGGACTTCCGTAATTTAAGAAACGTCGATGTGTAAAGTTTCGCTTCAACCTCGAAGCACTCCACGACCTCTATTTTTCACTGGCCCTCCTCTCCTGGTGATCTGACAAATCATCCGAGTAGTATCAATTGCTAAACTTTTCAGAACTTAGCCGTTCGGGTTCGACTTAAAACAGTAGGTCCCGCCATCGTGCAAGAAGTGCACACGCAGCAATGATTAGTTATGAGAAAGTTCGGACCTGTTTACTAAAGAGCCTGTTGCGCCAAAAATGTGTATTTATAAACTGCAGCATCTATGTTTAATTTGTATGTTCAAGGCGAATTTCCATCAGCTGCAAAGCTGGTCAACGATTAACTAGTAACTTCAATAATTGAATGCACGTCATGGACAAAAAAGTTGTGTCTCTGCTGATACAGATGTATTATTTGGGTGCAGCATGCAAGAAGGTATCACAGTCATCGGATGACCTTAACTACCTATGTGATCGGTATGTGTTTATCTTCTGGTGGAAATATTATAAATATAGGGATGGAAAATCGAAATTATTGACCTATAGAGAAATTCAAACATGGCTTCCTATAGGTTACTTTTTCTTATGTATGAGCTACGGTCAGATCAGTGGTGAATTTGCGTCTTTCAAAACTACAAGCTGATTAAGATCGTTATCTTAACTTTTGCACTTCACTTCGACACAGGAAGTTCAATGCTTTTTCTGAATATAAATATAAACTGATTTGAAAGTGAAACGTCTTTGGAGCCGTCGGGATAAATTCAAACAAACATGAAACGAAATTTGGACACCAAAAGTCATGGTAGCGTGTTTTACGTCTGTTGCTTTTAATGAGGTGTGAAGTGATTCAGTTGCTTAGAGGCGATGGGAATGGGACATTTCAGAACGGAGTATACGACATTTGCATTGCCTCATGTGTGAGGTATTCATAGCTACTTTAGTTTATTTTTGTCTTTTTTTGATGAGGAAGGACTTCCGTAATTTAAGAAACGTCGATGTGTAAAGTTTCGCTTCAACCTCGAAGCACTCCACGACCTCTATTTTTCACTGGCCTTCCTCTCCTGGTGATCTGACAAATCACCCGAGTAGTATCAATTGTCAAACTTTTCAGAATTTAGCCGTTCGGGTTTGACTTAAAACAGTAGGTCCCGCCATCGTGCAAGAAGTGCACACGCAGCAATGATTAGTTATGAGAAAGCTCGGACCTGTTTACTAAAGAGCCTGTTGCGCCAAAAATGTGTATTTATAAACTGCAGTATCTATGTTTAATTTGTATGTTCAAGGCGAATTTCCATCAGCTGCAAAACTGGTCAACGATTTACTAGTAACTTCAATAATTGAATGCACGTCATGGCCATAAAAGTTGTGTCTCTGCTGATACAGATGTATTATTTGGGTGCAGCATGCAAGAAGGTATCACAGTCATCGGATGACCTTAACTACCTATGTGATCGGTATATGTTTATCTTCTGGTGGAAACATTATAAATATAGGGATGGAAAATCAAAATTATTGACCTATAGAGAAATTCAAACATGGCTTTCTATAGGTTACTTTTTCTTATGTATGAGCTACGGTCAGATCAGTGGTGAACTTGCGTCTTTCAAAACTACAAGCTGATTAAGATCGTTATCTTAACTTTTGCACTTCACTTCGACACTGGAAGTTCAATGCTTTTTCTGAATATAAATATAAACCGATTTTAAAGTGAAACGTCTTTGGAGCCGTCGGGATAAATTCAAACAAACATGAAACGAAATTTGGACACCACTTCGACACAGGAAGTTCAATGCTTTGTCTGAATATAAATATAAACCGATCCTTATTAGAGATCACAAGGCAAAACGTTATAAATGGATTAAAACCTCGGGCTCTACTATAAAATATAATACCTCCCTACTTAAGTGAATTGAAGAGTATCGCGAAAAGAACAACATCGACCAATTGAATAAAAAAAGGTAAAGAATAAAGAAATGGCAAACGAACAAGAAAGAGTTATAGAACAGGACCCTCTTTAATATGGAAGAACCTGAAGAAGACATAAAAATGCTGAAGGACAACAAGCAAGCCGGTTCTGACAGATTACCAGCTAAAAGCTTCAAATACAAAGGCGGCACCATGGAAGTGGGCATGCGCCAAAGAACCCATAAAGTCTGGATGGACAAAAGTATACCCGATGACTGGAAAAGCAGCTCCGTATGTCCCATCTACAAGAAATACAAACCAATGTTTTAAAAAATCCCGAAAGAGATCAAAGAATTTTGTGTCGAGAACAAACATCTTCCATTTCACCTTGATCGCTATATGATGACAGAGTTCTGGAATCCATTAATATAGATCCAGCATGTCACCTAACACTGGGATACGCGTAGTGCAACGCTATAATCTGGCCAGCAACATAATAGCGTTGTAGAATCCATTTATGGTAATTGATGATTGGGCGAAATGCGTTGGTCTTACAGTTAAAGAGTGCAAGACAAAGTGTCTCTTAAAAAATTTAAGGTATTGGCGACCCACAACCTTGGACGAAATGTCATTCTTGATAGCATCAACTTACTTTTTCCATAGATATAAGGAACGTAAGTGAAGTTGATCGGTAATTTGATTCCTCGTTTAGGAATGGTTTATTTTAGACTAAATAAGCACGTCCTAGGGAGTAGGGACATTCTGTTCAGTATAACGGGGGACCAGTGTATGTCAAAATCGAGTATATATACATTTTTGTTCCTTTTTTTCGTGCACTCAAGGGGCTATTAGCACAGTGTGAGCGTTAAGGAAATTCAGCATAAGAAGAATGTAGGTACCTATGCCTATTGGTTTTAAATGCCTGTAAGTTAAAATGGAAAGGAGAAACAGAGTTTGGTAAGGCATTTCACATTCGTGTTGTTCGGCTTATGTACGAATCTCTATATTTCGGCGTTCGTCCGGTTAAAGGCTTGATGGTAAGCTGATTTGTATTCATAGCGCAATGAGTATTGCGGCTGAATAGCATTGGTTGCTAAAATAACAATAAAACAATGAAATGAATTGGATTAAAATTTGCAGACAGGACACCAGCATTTATTTGATGAGTTGACTTGAAATCGTCCAAAACAACTTCAATTGACAGATTCGAAAGATAATTTCTAATCCATAGAAGAAGTTTCATCGATTCCAAATGCACGCATTTTCGACAAAAGGGCTTGATGCCCAACCCTGTCAAATGTCTTTAAATATCAAGCGCAACAATCTTGGTTTCTCCGCTATGGTGGATTGATTGGTTCCACTTTTCGGTGAGATATGTCATCAAATCACCAGTAGAACTATTGCTGCGAAAAACCATGCTGCTGGTCATTGAGAAGTTTTCGTGTTTCGATATATTTCCTAAGCCGACGATATATCAGCGTTTCCATGACCTTGGAAAGACTTAAGTTCAATCGGTCTGTAGTTGGAGAGACAAGAAGATTCGCCTTTTTTCGGTACTGCTGGACAAATGCAGTTTTCCGTCTACTCGGAAAGAGTCCTAATGAGTAGGATAGATAGAAAAGATTACGCAGTGGTTTTGCTAGCGTAGAAGAGGTGTTCCTCTTCAGAACAATATATACATATACCATCTGGACCAGCGGATTTGTGAATATCAAGATTAAATAAAACTCTTGCGACTATAGGTACTGTTAATTAGTCCCAAAGAATGATCTAAGTACAGGAGGAGACTAGGCACAATATCGCAATGTAGAACTGGCTGCGAAATGCGCACCAACCAGATTGGCGTTGTCTAAGCAACTGACAGCTGAAATGTCATTGTGAATGGGCGTCGGAACTGATAAGGCCGAATTTTTGTTGATTTGGAGACAAGGGAGAACTGTCAGAACTTTCTATCACATGTTTTGTATACCTAATTAAACAACAATGGTATCATCTATTATTGGCGATGTAAGAGATCAGACCAGACAGAATGTTACCATTTAACTTTGTTCACTCTTATCTTGTAGAAGATAAAATAAATACATTTCACTAACTTTCGCATAATCTTAAAAAAGTCTTCGTTAAATAGTTAAAAAATAAATTAAATAAAAAAAAAACAAATTATTTAAATTAACCTTACAAAAATAAATAAATACAAATGTTTTAAGTTCGCCTTACGTGTTAATATATCTTTCGCTGAGCTGCAAAACGCATGCCAACAATTTTATTACATTTTGTGCGCATTTACTAGTTTTCACAATTAATACTATAATAAAAATAAAAAAAACATTTTCTATTGTTCAAGCAACAAAAAAGCGCGACAAAATACTATAAAAATCCTTTTTCACTTAACAAGAGCGTTCAAAATGTATCACAATAAAAAATAGTATTTTCATGAATAATTATCAAAAGATGCAAAATTAAAACAAAAATATCTACCACTTGTGCTCCTTTTTTCTTTACGTTTGAACCAATTTCAAGCTATTACCTTCTCAGTGGGGTCACCTTATTGCTGACATTCAAATTCGGTCGTTTGTCTGCTGTCTTTCGTCCCGTTTCCTGCTTATCACCCTTTGGCGTTGGCGCTCCTGATGGATTTTTGTAGTATATATCGATACGATTCATCTCCTTGGAGCCGACGTTGCCTCCGGCAACCATCGCCGGAAGGGCCTTAAGAAAACCATGTGCTCCTGTTGGTATTGGCGGCGTTAGGGGCACCGAAGGCCCACAACGATTGTGCAGAAATGGCATGGAGTGCGTGAGATTAGTATGTAATGTTAGCACCGATTCCAAATCATTTTCCTGTGCATGCGATATAAAGTCGTTAAAGAGCGCGATCGGTATTTTTCCATAATTATCAAATGAGTCGATGTAAGCCTCGGTTTCGCGACTGTATGTTTCGAGAAAGTCGCCCAGTAGCTTTGCGACCATAGCCGAACGATCCTTGCTCATGACACGATAATTAAATGGATTTTTGAAAAATACAGGCGCCTTTATACCGCCATTCGCGCGGCTAATGAATTTTAAAATCAACTTCTCATGGTAGTCACGGGGCTCTTGTGTCAATCGCCTCAAAATCGCTTCCAAGTACCTACCGAACGTTTGTCGAGATTGCAACTGAGTCAACTCGGAGCCCCCCTCAATTAGTTTGCGAATCTGTTTTCGCAGGCGTGTACCTTCTTCGATGCATTTGACATCCTTCTTCTTTTCACCGAAGGATATGGGTATAGCTGTTTCCAAAGCACGCTCATAACGGTTCATACGTTCATCGTAGGTATTCTCCTCTTTGGAACCGCTTCCTTTGGATTCCTTTCCATACAAGTGATCGAATAGCATTTGATTGAAATTGTGCGGCATGATCATAGAATATGTGCCTTGACCCGTAGCTGGGCTAGTGGATATAGGAATGCCAGTCGTGGAATCAAGGAACGCCGAATACCTCTGCATACTGTCCTCCGTTGGGAAGATACGAACGAATCCACCACGGCGGGCGTTTTGTAAACGTACATTCCGAATTATCCGCAGCTCCTCTCCGGTAAGTGGAGCTTTCTGCTGGCCAGAACCGCTTTTCTTGCTTACTCCCATATGATCAGCAGAGTTTGTGCGTCGACTATAGCTAACGTTACGATACCGTGACCATGTGGTGTCGTAGTGAGCACGCATTAATTGGCTATAAGCCGGAATGCCGACCAGTGTCAGAAGATCCGTTATAAGTGCGGCTTTGACTTTGGTATCAATAGGGCTGTCTACACCCATGGACGGTGACAAGTTTATTTCCAGCAACCATGGCTTTAACGTATCGTCAATGAGGATATCGAAGCCGTATAGCTCAAAGCAGTTGTTACCGTTTGGCACAAACATGCGACATGCTGAAATGATGGACTGTGCCGTCGCAAAGATGGATTTGATTATTAGATCTTCAATATTGGCCATCAGCTGGCGAGTATCACAACCTTGACTTTTTAAGTGGCGGAGCAGGGCACTTAGCGTCCATTTATGGCCGACGTCTTCATCTTGAGCATCACTCGACTTAATGTAATCCGAGTGGTACTTATTGATGCTGTAATTGCAGAGATGCATGCATGGATTCCAAAGGTTTTCAGCATTTCGATCGTATTTTACAGTCGCTAGACGAACCAGACCCTCCTCGTACACATAGATTAGAAGCGGATCGAAGGATGTGACGAGCACGTACACACGCAAATCACACTTATGACCATCAATGCAAAGAGGATCGGCAACGTACTTCGAGACAAGCACCTGTTCATCGGGACTGATTTGATCCGGCTAAACAATCCAAAAATGAAACGAGTTTGATAACCGAACGTCTTCCTTTATCAACACGTGGATTTTTTTTTAAATATACTCACCGAATTCACAATAAAAATTCCTCTACCTCGACTTGATGCTGCTGGCTTTACTATCCACGGTCCGCGGTATTTATTGTGTGCTGACACCAAGTCTCTATATTCCATAGGTAGTATGAACGATTGCGGCACAATGTCAAAGTGCTTGAATCCTCTCAAATGCTGCATCTTCTCGATGTTCTTGTACAGTCGGTCCTTTCGCGTCAACTCATATGACCTAGGATAGAGCTAACGAAAATTAACGACACCTTCAACTAGGTACAAAACAAACCAAATCACGGCTCGCACTTACCTCGGAAAGTGGTTTACCCGTTGGTAGGGTGTGAGATTTCTCAAGATATCCGGCTTCATGTGCACCCCGGTCCATAGAATGTTGAAAGTTTGCTCTCCTTCGGCTTCGGTCAGACCGTGACGAATAAAAATCTTCCTCAATAGCTTTGTCTCCGTGTTCATGAACTTGTAGGTGATTTTCAGCTTTACAGCGGGAAGGTCACTTGATTCAGGTTGATCTTCGTCATGGACATTTTCCTTATTATCGAAGGAGTCACTCTTTTGTAGAGCACCACTGCCGCCAGAATCATCACTGTGGTTGAATAGTGCCGATCGATCCACACTTGTTTCCATGCGCGAAAGACGTATATCCTCTTCCACCTCGATAGGATCATCACATTCGCTGGAAATTGACGCCTCACTGGACGACAAAGAGTCGTGCATCCGTTTCTTTGGCGATTTAATGAGCTCCTTCTGGTGAACTCCCAGCTGTTGCTTTAAGTCTCTCACATTATTTCTATTACCTAGACTACTACTACAATTGCTAATAGTCCTTTGATGATTAACATTTTTTGGCAGTGACAATAGTACTTTGGCTTTAGTGCTAGAACTGTGAGTTACATTGGGGACCTCCGAGGGGGGTTTTGTTGTAACATCAGGCGAGGGCGAGCTATCACTACTGCAGTTGTCGATACTAGTATTACTGGCAGAGACTCCCTGATCGTCGCCATCGTCGTTTTTTGCATTTAATATGCTGGTGCGAAAGACGAGAACAGCGTCACGAGATCCGATTTGACCGCTGGTTACCCATGAGTTTTCCGAAGGTTTCTCAAAGGTTTGTACACTGAAACGAAGTGAAAAATATATTTATCAATGAAGCTCCTGCAAGCAAAAACAGCACTATGGTAGTGTGGTACTATCGTATAGAATATGAAATGTGACACCTAATCTATGCGTTAATGTGAATAAGCCAGGTTTTAGCTACGTACTAAGGAAATGATTGACAGAATGGTGTGTGAGTGGTTGGTTAGTGAGGCGAAAAGCAAATTACGTTTGGCAGCCTTTACAAATCGTTATACAACAAACGAAGCAACGTGTGGGCACTATAGTGGAATAGCATTCATAGTATACGAGTTATTGGTGGTAGAGGCGGTCGAGTGTGAAGTGTGCATTGTGCACTGGCCGTATAGTGTTGACCACTGCCGACGATACTTGAAGGGAACTCTTGAAGTTTGTTTGTGTAAACTGGGTGAATTGGGTCAACTCGTCAACTATCTATTAATCGTTTAATGAGGCTTTAATTAAATTCGTACTTTTATAAAGGTGAATAGGTACATATTGTAAGCAATTGCGTAAGCATTTATGTCAAAATTTAATTCAAATTGATGTTGGCTGCCCTTTTAGTAACACAAAGCACATACACCGTATGCTATATAAGTGAAAGTTTGGACTAACTTGTACAATTAAAAAAAAGGTATCTTTCGTGTAATTTCGAAATAGGATACTGTTCTGACTCAGTTTTGGGATATATGGGACAGTGAAAAAAACATAAGTACTTTTACTTTTGTAAAAATAAAAGTACTTTTGGTATTTAAACCAAGTACATATCGCTTAGTAGTTCAACGAACTTCCCACAAGGCCACTGCAGAGGCATTTACTACTTGCATCTGATAAATGTATATAAGCATTAAGACGTAATTACTTGGTACGAGTTTTTTTTATATCCGATGATAATGATAAAGTTATTTTGATAGAAAATACCGATTTTGCTAAATTTCACTTGAAACACCGCCCGAATTTCCCGTCAAGACGTAGGTTGTCGTTGGCTTGTTTGCATAGACATTTGACCTCAAAACCCCCCAAGGAAAAAAGTCGAATGGCGTTAAATCGCAATATCTGGACGGAAAATTCTGATCGTATAAACGGCTAGTACACGATTAGGAAATGACTCATACAGTAATAGAATTGTTTTTATCGCTGCATAGCATGTGGCCCCGTATTGTTGAAACCACATGTAAGTCACATTCATGTCTTGTAATTTAGACACTAAAGACCATTAATAGCTGCCTGAGCAGCCGTATTTCGAAGAAGAATGGTCCATTAATTTTAAAATATTGCTCAACAATGAAAATGTGATGGTTTATCGTATAGCGCTCAATTTTTACCAACCCCGAACTGTCAGCTGTAACATTGTTAACTTTTTTTGAGTTGGCCAGGTAGGCAATTGACATTTAAATGTCCGGTTATTCCGATCAGCTACGGATATAATAATACACTACACACTATACTTCAGCAACAATAATGGCGAAAACTGTCAAAAAACAGCAATCTCAAGAGACCATCCAGAGGGAGTACTCACAATTTTTGTATTTAGCCCAAATTTAGAGAAAAACATATGAGAAGCCTACAATCCGCTGTGCGTATCGTTTAATACCCTATCCCATCTTTAATACTTATATCGCAAAAAGTGGACTAAATTGCCTTAATATCTCATTCAGACACTTTTCCAAAATTCTTCACAGTTCTTCAAATGCCCACAGTGAGCTGATTTTAAAAATTCTAACACATGTATGTTTTTTGAAATTATTTATAACATAATGTCAAAAAACAAAGTTTTTTTTATAAAAAAAGATTAGCAGAAAAGTTCTTATTAGTTGGAATTACAGAATACAAAAATTATTACTTGTCAAAATGTGCTTAACTCATTCATTTTTATATTTCAGAAATAACTATAATTGCTTTATACACAGCGCATTGCCTATAAGCAAGTGTGAGTCCATTTTTTAGCTGTTCCGGGATTTAGACTGGTGAGTATGAAAAATTTAATCAACACGTTTGCCCGGTGATGAACACAAATCTTGACGGTTAAAGCTGAAAATAAATTAAACTAGAAATAGGTTTATTATTTCTATTTTAATTTTATTTAATTTCCTATGAGCACACTATTGGCAATACGAAAACTTTAATCGGGCTCTAAAAGGCTTTTTACCAAAATTGGATTTTTTTCCGACGTATGTATAGGAGGCTTTGCCCATATTTCAATCACTCTGCTAACTGGATATAAATCTCATGAAGTTTTAGATTAGATTTCATCCCGTAATTGGATCTATTGAAGCGCCCCAAAAATGAGTCAAGCCTTTAGTTCTAATATGTTAAAGCAACAAAAATTGAAGAAGATGTTAAAAATTTTCTATAATTATATACAGAATTGAACCTTCAATTGTCACCTCTATTAGAATGAATATGATGAGGACACTTGGTATGGGCCGAAATAGCTATAATTCTAACCAAATAGTATTGTTGTACACAAGTTATTGTAATTTCAAACATTCAATAGATAAATGACAGAAATTTCCCAACTGGAATTGTCTAGGGGCTGCCCCCCATAAGGTTAGAATCGTTTATACTTTTATGTTCTTCTTTTCTGTAATTCTAAGAATTTGAAATACGTACTTTAAATATGTTTAGGGGTTAGTGAAATCTCATACAAGGTCCTTGAATTTTATTTTTAAACATATGAGCAGGCTACAATCCGCTGTGCGAATCGTTGAATACCCTATCCCCTTAATATCCCGAAATTTCGGCTTTATGGCATTGAAATATAGATGACATTGCCACAACGTATGGTTCAGACATTTTACATAAATCTTTTGTGGTTCCATAAGCAAACAATGTATTTCTATTGCAAATACCTTGGGGTGGGGTATACAAATGGTTTTTGTAGGACGCACCCAAAAAGTGGGCGTGGATGAAAATGATCTATGAACGAAATGTTTATATTGCCAATAGGAAGTATTTGCATCAAAAGTCTGTCGAATTAGATATTTGTATTGCCTACATTATGTAGGCAAGCATTTAGGTATACAATGTACATAAAAAACTATAGTGGCCTATAAAAACCCGTTTCATATACAAATTTTCGAACATTGATTTCGCTTACCTTCAACAAAGGCGATTATCGAAACGTAAACTCCTGTGGAAGTATTGTTAATGCACCATATACATTATTTTCAAAAATACCGTTATGTGCTTCATGATCTTGATATTTGTAGGAAACTCAATGTTCAACATGTCATAAGAACCATATTAGTTGTCCAAAAAACACCTGGTTTTAAGACTTATAACAGAATTTAGACATTATTGTTGACATCCAAATATAAATACACTAAGGCAAGATGACGTCATTCAAATCACACCACTGTTTGTGTTATCTTTACATAGAACTTGATAAAAACAGTTATTGCTGCTAAGATCTGTCTACAGGCAAGATCATCACTCTTGTCGGTTATAATAAAATAAAATAAACGAAGCAAATAGTTGACTTAAACAATTACACCAAAACGAACTCACAAAGGGTAACAAGCTGTCATTTGGCAAACTGAAACCTTTGCCTATGAGTCATTAATAAAATAATCTATCGAGTAAATAAATTCAGATTTATATAGTGTACATATATCTTTTGCATGTATGTATTCCAATTATAAGTATTAAAAAGTAACTGTTTAGTATTCACGTCATTTTACATTATTTCTAAATAATGATACACATAAAATTACCGTTTAGATTTCTTTCTCTTTAGAATTTCAACTTTTTTCCGTGATATATCGAATGAGTTTCTTGAATTTTTTAAGCGTTCATCATACGACCCCCTGAAGTTTTGGGGTTTAGAAAGCATCGCCATATTTACAAATAGTAGATAATATGATTATAAAAAAAAAAAGAAATTTGTTTAGAAAAACAAAAACTGAAATAAAAACACAAAATCAAATAAAAAACTCTTACCGACGGCAAGGTTTTATTAATTCAATAAAAAACTTACATCCTATTCGATGTCTTCGTGTTACTGTCTGAGGAAGGCATGCCGGTCCTGAAAACAATTGGTAAAACTTCAAAAATGTTGTACAAAACAGAAGAAAATATATGCTAGCAAAAAAAATTATTACAAAATACTAATATAATTGACCAAATGGTGAAGAATGCAACCGACATAATTTCGCTTGATTGAATCTGAAGGCATAATTTCAAGGTTTTTGATACGTAACAACAATTTGGCAAAAAATAATTTTTAAAGTTTCAAATAAATTCACAAATTCAGAGAATAGAATAAATGTAGTTTTGAAAGAAATAATTTTTTTTCAAGTATTGCTTTGAGAGAGCGTTTCCAGTTAAAGTTAGAACGGAATTGTCTAGATGCATCTTAAGTTTGCTTCATAATCGCATTAATCCTAATTAACTGTTAAACTGATAAATAAATAAAATATTGATGACATTGCATAACGTGCACCAAAATCTAGTCTAAATCATTTTTGGTACCGAATGCTTATGCAATAATAGGTGATTACCTGGACCTTATTTTAGTAGCGAAAGCTCTTTATCTTCATCCTCCACGGACCAGCATGTTATATAAATACCCCTTATAAGCTGCATGATATGCAGCTTAATCGGCTGAGGGATAGTTGATCGGGCAAGATATGCGATACCATTCTTCAGGTATTCCTTTATTCGATCAAATTTTACTAATCAGTTTTATATGTTCCTACTCTCCCATCTTTATACATATTAGTTTTACCTAGGGTAGGTAAAAATCGTTCATAGCCACTATGAGAGCAGTGTAAGATTTTTACTAACTAAAGCCACCTCCCCTCGATATAAATATAATCTTCGATAAATAAATCTTATCAAGCAATTGTTCTCTGCGAATTTAAAACTTTTGCAGGGTACTTTCCATTCAAAGATCCTGCATTTTACGCAGTTTAGGCATGGTTATTTCTTATCTCGCCAAGTTCAAAGGTTTCCTACTTAGTAGTTGGCGCTATAGATTGTTATCACCCATCTACTAAAATAGGTACAGCTAATACAGTTCATGTTAACCTATGCAGTCATGTAGGTATTTACCGTATTTAAAGATGCGTATGATTCGACTAGAGCCGGTAGGCTCGTATATTGTAAAATGGTTAGTAAAAATTGGTAAGAGGAACGAAACCATCTTTTATCACATACTACCAGTATGCAATGCTACAATCATTTTGTGAGATTGCGCTACCAAGTACAAGAGTACAAATACAACAAAGTTTTTTTGAAAAAGCGTTGCATATTTTGGTCGTTAATTTGTTTTCCCACAAAATCAATTTTTTTTATAATTAACACGCGCTAGGGGGTTTATGAATACCCTTACAGTGTTTGGACATAGCGCGGGCATTAAGGAAATTGAGGAGAAGAAAAGAGGAGATACCGATGTGCATTGGTTTTAAATTTTTGCAAATTGTAATGGGGAGGAAAGACTGAGGTTGGTAAAGCATTCCACATTCGTGTTGTTCGGCTTAGGAATGAATCTCTATAATTCATAGTACGTCCGAAGGTAGGCTTGAGGGTGAATTGATTAGCATTCATGGTCACGGTTGAATGTTTAAAGGGAATGCAGCTGGCTATTTCGATTGAGCATTTCCTGTTAAAATAGCATGGAAAGTTTTTTGGTTTCGGCGATGCAAGTGCCATTCATGGATAATGGCTGTAAATTTTGGTTTCGCTTAGACGACAGAAGACAGCATTGTGTTTGGAAGCATTAAATTCCACTCTATTGGATTTACACCATTTAATTATGCCGTTAAGATCGGAATTTAATGAGCTGAACATATTTTGCCGTTTCTGTTCCACGTCCGAAGATGAAGGGCGTGGATTAGATAATGAATATGAAAAGCTGAGAGTGCTGTCATCAGCAAAGGAATGGATTGGATAAGAAGTTTCAGATAAGAGGTCATTAATAAAAATGAGAAAGAGTGTCGGAGACAGAACGGAGCCCTGGGGAACACCAGCATTTATTTCGTGAGAAGCAGACTTGATTTCATCGATTCCAAAAGCAATCATTTTCGACAAAAGGGCTTGTTGCCAAACCCTGTCAAATGCCTTTGAAATATCAAGTGCAACTATCTTGTTTTCGCCACCGTGAATAGATTGGTTCCACTTTTCGGTGATATATGTCATCAAATCACCAGTGGACCTGTTGCAACGAAAACCGTATTGTCGGTCATTTAGGAGTTTGCGTGATTCAAGATATTTCATAAGCTGACGGTTTATCAGCGTTTTTTTTAACTCACGAAATTGATAGCTGTGGATTTCAGCTTTATTTATATAATATATATCAAAATACCTAAACTTGTTCAAAAGTTATGATTTTTGCAAACAAAATTGAAAACTTTGACACTGTGTATTTTGAAAACTAACGTCATCTGACTTTGAGTAGGCAAGCCAGTATTCAAATATTAAATAGCAGATTGATTTTTGATTGTCTTATTGAAAATCTTTTACTTTGCATTGCATATATCTCAGTAAAACACCCGGTAAGTATCATAGAAATATCATACTTCCTCTATTGAAAAACCCAGCGGCTGATAGATTTAGTTAACTTTTAAAGGCTTTTACACCAGCTTGAAAACTTGTTTTTTTAAAGGCACAAGTAATAACAGATCATTAGTACCCTTACCATTTTTGGAGTTGGCCGTCCCAAAACATGCTACTGGAGTACCTATATACAAAGACGAACTTCCCCGCCTTAAAGAAGATTCTTTTCATGCTTCAGATTTTGAATCTCTATCTTAGTGAAGGCTTGTAGAATATCTTTTTCTATATAATTGTCGTATAGAGTGCTCGATAACAATTTATTATTGAGCATCAAACGCAGCAACAACGTGTTGAAATTATTCCAACATTTTTTAAATAATTTTCAATTGTAAGTATCTTCGCAGCGAAAATTAGCTAAAATTGAGCGACGAAGCACATTTAAACTTAGCTAGCTTTGTTAAAGTAGAATAGTCTTCATTGGGAAAATGGAAACCCTCGATTTATACACCAAAGGCCACTACACCCTTGTAGAGTAACTGTGTGGGCATGTGTGTATTTCTTTGAGTATGACATAGAAAATGATGTAACAGTTACTGGTGACCGCTTCCGGGACATGTTGGAAAATTTCTTGTGCCGAACTAGAACAACTAGGCTTGCAAAAGAAGTGTTTCCAACAAGACGGAGCCTCATCACACACCTGTTGATACGTTGCGAATTTTACGGCCGCATAAAGTCAAAAAGTGGTGATATCGACTGCCCACCGCATTCCCCTTATTTCACGACTCCCCCAATTTGACAGTTTCGATGATTAAGGACAACATTATGTAATATATATATAATATGCTTAAATGAGCTCCCCTTTACACTACGGCCTGATGCGCACACTTGACTGAAACCATATTAAATACATAATGTTAGGGATCATAACATAATCAATCAATAAAATATAAATTACAAAATATGTCAACACTCTTTAAATTGTTAAATTTGCAAAAAAAAATACCTCCTTTAAAAAAAATGTTTTAAGTAAGTAATTTTGTAATTATGTTTGACCAAACGTATATTTTAAGTAAAATATCTGTAGGATATTATTTCCACCCTTTTTTTGTGCCGCTCCGATTGTATTTTTGCAGTCGGTTTTGGATTCACTCCAAAAGTATGTCATGTATTTTAGTGCATAACAAATTTCACAAAAAATCCAGGTCAAACGTAGTTTAATGAAACATCGCGAATACCCTGGCTAATGGATAGAGCTGCAGCGTAGTTATGCTTTGGTTAGTTTACCCTCATTTACCATCAACGTACAAAAAAATGCCATAACAAACATACATTTGCACTTCAATTAACACCTGACAAACAACTTCGTCTAGACATATTTTTTCGTATTTGACATTGTTCAGGAGGTCTAACCTCGTCTAACGCCGAAGTGTATATTATGGTCGGATTGACCTACCTTACGTATGTATACGCATCACACTCATAACGTGTCGTCGCTCAGGTTGAATGTTTTTTTTGCGTCAGAAGTATACGTCTGTCTCTTATACCTATAATAGATACAGCGAAATCCAGTAACTTGTTGAAACTAACTTTTCCATTTTTTTGTTCCATAAATTGTAAAATGTTGTTCTTTGACAGGCTTTTTCTTTTATTCATTAAGTATATTGGCTAAGATGTTTCTTTGCAATTATAGAACTTGTGCAAACCATTTATGGAAGTCATCAGAACTGATTGTTAACGCTTTTTATCAGATAAGTACGTTGACTATACCGTGATGACCATCTAGAGCTGTTGTAGTGGCTTTTCCATCTGTTGGTTGGTTTCCTTTATTGCAAAACAATTGTGATATGACCAGCAACGCAGCTGTAATGTTTATTCTAATGTTTTCTATTGGAGACTTAGGCTGAAAACACACCGGATAAAGCAAAACATTTTTTTTTGGTTCGAGAAACAAGAGAGCATTATTTCTTTTGAGACAATGCCACAAAAAAAAAACGAAACAGAACTCACGTTTTTGTTTTGATTTGTTTCGGTGGTGGTTGTCAAAAATACATGCCATTGTAGATATATGAGCAACCCACATCGAACGCAACGAAACTGTTTCAAACCAGCGTCGTTGACGATAATTGCCTACTTGCTTATTGCGCAACACATACCAAATGAAACGAAACGTAAGAAACAACGCTTAACAATTAAAAACATGTTTCGTCGCCAATAGCTGGACAGTTGTTTTTTGCAAAACAACATTTTGATACGATTGTTATTATCTTGTTTTCTGATAGCAAGTTCGATTAGGGTCCAGTTATAGCTATTATTGAGAAACTTCATTGAAATACCAAACATGATGGATTTAAAATTGTACTTCGGTAGCTGATTATAGGAATCAATCAAAAAAAATAAATCTTGATCGATGAAAAACAAAAAACGATTTTCTGTGACTGCTTTAAATAAAAATTTAAATAATTTCGGATAATCCTGTTTTAAAATTCAAAAGCGTTGCTTTGAAACCAACTCGCCATGAATAAATTTATAAAAAAAAGCCGCAGGAAGATAAATAAAATGTAAACTGAGGTTTTTCAATAATAGCTTTAACTGGACCTTTAGGTTAGGTTAGGGTGCAGTGTTTCGATGCGCGTGCACACTTAGACCATAAAGGTCCTTCATGGTACCACGTGGATCTATCGAAATTCCCTATATTCGTTCACCTTTTGAACCATTCAGAGCTAACTATATAGCGAAGGAGGTTTCTGACATTAATATTAGATAGCTCACCTAGATTATCAAAGAAGATTATTCCCAGATGGAGTTTTATTTTGTTTGAGAGAGCTGGACAAGAGCAGAGAAGTTGATGAATACTTTCCTCCTCTTCTTAGTCCAAGCAGCTTCTACCGAAGTCATAGGCCAATAGTATTTTTTGTGTGTAGGCCTATAGGACAGTTTCCTGTAAGTAGATACACCGATTATGGTGCTGATGTTTGATCTGCCAAGCAGATGGAGGGCTTCTGATTATAGTTTGACCATAATTGTCTGGATCATTAATCCCAGCAAATAATCGAAAGCTTTAATCCGCATTCTGGTGCAATTATTAAATTTGTCGGGATAAATTCTTAACACTACTTGTGAACTTTATTATCACATCCTTAGCATTACGTTTTAGATTATATTGATGCATTTGTATTGTATGCTAGATTGGCACAACTTAACGTCTGACTCAGACGGCGACGACATGTTGAACAACACAAAAAGCAAGTCGCAAATTCAATTTTGTTTTATTTTAACGCTTAACAAACGAAACAAAAAAACAATAGGGTTGTTTTTTTTTATATTCTCTTTAGATTGGTGTGATTTCCAATAAAAAAAAATGTTTTTTTGACTATCGAAACAAAAACGTTTCGTTTCATCCGATGTGTTTTTTTGCGTTAGAGAGCACTTAATCGAAAGAGGGTGATCAACTTAAATCATTGTAACCTAAAAACGATATCTTTGATGCTCTTAGTCACCACACATGACATATCTACAAATAGTTTCAAATGATTCGGGATTGCGTATAGTCGAATACCTTGCATTTAGATAATTAAATGCTTCTATTGAGAGTGCCGATTGAATGTCGATCAGATAATTTTCGATAGAGCCGTTCGATTTTAGTTCTAGTATTGTGTTAATCAATTAGAAATATTTAATCGAAGTAAAAGCAGGTACCCACAAAATCATACCGTTCCATTACAACGACCTACAAGACATAACACATAGTTTTGTTACAGAACAAGCAAAACAATCTTCCCTATCATGGTATCCCTTCCGAAAGAAATATTCTCCGATTTTGTACGAATCGGAGAATTTTACTTCATGGTAATCGTTCCGATCAGTTGTTCGGAACATTTCTCCGATCAATTTTTGATGTTTTTTTTAATCTGGTGTTTTATGCAAAATTCAAGTGAAAAAGCAAGCACCAAACAATATTAGCGCTTGGTTGAGTTAAAGCATGAGAAACCCGACGTAGCTCGGAACTTCACCAAGAGGACACCAGAAAAGGTTGCTGATTTTCGGAAAACGGACACTAGAACGTAAATTCAGTCTCCGACTATATTTGCGTTGCGTAGAAAACTACTCTCCGAACGGACATCATGATAGGGCCAAATATATAGCCCACAAAATTTCAAGGGCAGACGCAATAAATATTTGCAAGCATCATCTAAGGGTGTTCATTGAGCATTATAAATTTACATCACCTGAGAAAAGTTTATTTAAAAAAAAAATATACGAAGATGCGAATGATCCGTACGCATTTTAACAAACAAGCTATAGTTATTTAAATGCATGTTGTAACTCAGCTGATATCTCTAAAATTTGTAAAAAGTCTCAATATCCAATTTGGTACCTGCAAGAACGCATTAAGAACTTTGCATTCCGTGCATTTTATATGAGACATAATTTATTTCAATATGACCCTTAGGCTTGAAATATATTTATTCAAGTAAAATTTTTCATATCATGTTGTCCGAAAAAGTCTTGTTTGTCCCAAATTGTCTTTAAAGCTAAAAGCTTTAAAAGTTCTTTTTTTAATAAAAGCAAACAATGTGCTGTTTGCTTTTATTAATTTGCTTTTATCGGCTATTCTCATATTTTTTATTTTATTAAATTCTATGAATAATTTATAATAAGAAAATGCCTTCTCAATCGGGTTTCTATGCTAAGCACTTTCAATGGTAACGGATGACTTTAGACAAAGATCACATCACGTTTTTTTTTTGCGCTCATTGACTTCTCCAAGGCATTTGATACTGTCAATCATGATATTCTATTCGATAAACTTGCTACAAAGTATAATTTTTTCTGTTTTGACCTATTTATCGAGTTTGTGAATAATAAATTGGCAAAATGTCTGTTTAATTTTTGTGGAGTTTCGCAGCTATCCATTTTAAGAACCTTACTGTACACATTAAGTTAACGAGTTGCTTTCTATCTTCACTATGTAGTTTTTCTGTTGAAATGTATGCCGACGTAATACAGATTGTTCAAATAAATTTCGATTTGCAAAAAACTAAAAAAAACTTAATTGGTCGCAACAAAATGTATAGTCATATAAGAAAAAACTGTACTTTCCTCTTGTCAACTTCCGTCATGATCTTATTGAAAAAAAAACTGCGAAAAACCTAGGCAGGTGTGGAGTTAATGCAAAGGATCACTGGATCGCACCATGTTTGAGTTTTATTTAGGACAAGAGCTGGAGAAGAATCTAGATCTGAGGTTTCAATAAATGGAGCTACAGCTCCAAGTATCTCTTGGAAGACTTTTTCCTTTATCTCTTGACAGGCGATCGAATATTATCGTGAGATTCAAATATTATCGTGAGATTCAAATTTTAATTTATTTTAAGCATGATGTAAACTATTGTTACAAAAAAATTTAATGTGATTTAGCAACGAAATTCCGAAATAGAAACTTCATAGTATAGATGGAAGTACCATCAGTGAAACAAATCTAAAAACGTACATAACTACAAAATAAATTAGACACGACACAGCATTTTAACAAAATAGAAAACTGACAAAAAAAATAACTAAAATATCGGGTGAAATCCATATTATTAAAAACAATTTATTTTCCCTGAGAGACAAAACGTTATCCAAAGCAAAATGCGGCCACAATGAAGAGGTTTCCTTAAGATGACTGCTAAGTTACGATCAGATAAGAGTTCAGTTGAGTTCCACAGAAGCATTTGCATGATAATAATTGGCCAACTTGTTTAGCGATCCATCGCTGCTTAAGCGAACTATTTACCAATCGGTCTAATTGTCAATAAAATCGAGTTTTAAGTATAATTACTTAAATGTGCAAACAATGTGGATTGTACATAATTTTTTTTTAAACTATTGAATTAAAATATTTACTCTAGGTACTCTATAACAGTCTCCGCACACTACAGATTTTCTATCGGCCGATAGTTTAATCGGGCTGATAATCAGTATGAAGATAAATAGAAATGCGCACACTTGTATCCTAAGTATGACAACATTTACATTATACAAAAAAAAACTTTTACAATTTTTATTCATGTATGTAATTTAATTTTTTTTTGTCTTTAAATGAAACGCTCATTACTTCCATTTGATGAAAACTGGCAGAAGTATGTTCCAGGTTAATTTATTTGGTTGCCATTTTTGTGTGAACGAAATTCGTCAGTTGGCATTTTTTGTCGGTTGTAGAGAGTGGTCGACATCCATTTATTATGGAATTGAAATTATTGGTGTAGCTCTAGGTACTCGAGTTTTGCAGCTCGCAATAGACGTCCACCATTTTTGAAAGAAATCATTATGAACGGCGAAGGTCATTTCGACTTGGCTGTTGTTGGCTAACTTTAACGAATGGTTATTCCAGCCTATAACCCACAAATGCGTTTGTTCACCAAAAATTTAACCGGAGAATTTACAGTTAGGTAAGTTAACCAGATAAATCTGTAACCGGCCGATTTTGTTCGGTTAATGCCATTTGGTTGACGTTTTTCTGGATTTTTGTTGAGAATGGGTATTACTTTTGACGCGAGATTCGTAGAACATTAAGTAAAAATTCAGTGAATTATTCGTGTGATACTAACAAAACGATGCATTTAAATAATGATAAATATTTCGCTAAATGGAGTGAAATACAAATTAATATTTTTATGTTATCAAGCTTTTTATTTGTAGATTAATGACATATTCAGATCATTTGGAAATTGCATTTGGGATTCGTGGAGTATTGGCGAGAGTAACGATAACTATCAATTATTGGACGGTGAACAGCGGTATCATCACTTGTATGAACGATTAGATCATTTAAATAAATGGGACGATTTTGATTTCTTCAGACGTTTTTTGATTACAGGAAAAAACTGTTGCAAACATTTAAAATTTAATACGATTGGACCTTTTTTTTTCTAGTGTCAACAAGACGGTGCCGAACACACGTAGCTTGTGCTACGATGCGAATTTCACGAGAAAAAATTCATGGCCGTATAAGTAAAAAAAATTGTGATTTCGACTGGTCCCTAAGATCACCTGATATGACGTATCCCGATTACTTTTTAGGGGGTTATTGCAGAAATTACACTCAGGACTCTGCGAAATTGTTATGCAAAACATGTTTAAATGAGCTCGACTTTGCATTACAGCCAGAGGGGCCCATTCGACTGACATCATTCAGTACATAATATACAAAAACAAATTTTTCTCGCAACATGCTCGATCTCACAACCGTTCATCTGTGCGTGTGTACTTCTTGCACGATCGTGGAACCTCCTGTTTTATGCCGACCCCGAACGGCGAATTTGAGATAAGCTTTTCTTGACAATTGATACTACTCGCATGATATGTCAGATCGTCACGAGAGGAGGGCCAGTTAAAAATCTTATGGTTTTACTACGTCTGGGAATCGAACCCAGTCCTTCTGCGCGGCAGTTCATCGCAACAACCATCGCGCCACTGAGCCCGACTATATAACCAATCAATAAAATATAAATTTTTAAATTGCAGGTTTGTAGGTACATATTACAATTAAATATTATTGAAAAAACCATCGACCTGAACATAAAAACCTGAACATCGGAAAGTGTTCCCGTTGTTTTTAAATAATTCGTTTAGATATTGCACCTCCCGCCTAAACGAGACTAGGTAGATCCATACCCATAGAGCTTCTATTAATTCTCTCCAATCCGTAGTTATTTAGTGGTGGCGAAGGTGTCATACTCGTTCAGCTAGAGTTAACAAGAGAGTTAACTGGGCATTAGCCCAGTTTTAGGTTGCCTATCTTATCTATAGGCTACTGTGATGATCATATTATCTGAAATCACACCTAATTACATATTAATTAACTCAAATCAAGCACTTCGATAGAGCACCTGTGCGGACCCGCTCATCAACTGTGAATTTCTTTGAGTTTTTTCAAACTTCGTTCTCACACTTTTATGTATATAAACAAAACAAAAAGAAAATCATACCACTTTCTTGAACACTGAACAAAATTTCCAATCTATGAATACATTTAAAATAAATTAATAATACAATCACATACTTGCGGATCTTGAAGTTTGGTAAAGAACCAACAAAATATTATGCAAATAAATCCTCGGTACGATCTAGGTCTCACTCGGAATGTGATTAAGTTATTTGAATGAAATTTGAATTCTTGCTTTCACTGTTTCCACTCATCAACTGCCTTTCAAAACACTTCTACAGCTACACCATTAAATCTTGGAATGGAAAATAATTAAAATAATTATGACTTGGTCATAAATACACAAAAAATAAGAACAAAAGAGGAAGTGCAAAAAAAAACCACAACGCGACACGAGTTCAAACAAAACACAAGGCACCAACTAAAACAGAATATACCCGTCGATTACTCATCCGCACTCTCATCGCACGGATACAATTTCAACATAACACTTGGAAGCAATCTAAGTGACTGAGCATACGAACAGCAGCAACATCGACCAGACCAACAGCACAGTAACTACAAGTAAGCAAATGCCACTATGCCTGTGAAGAATCGAAAACCAGTAGAGAAGAATTGGAGTCAAATCCAATGAGGCGCTTGCCGTCGCGTCACAACCATAGTACGTGCCTCATTTGGGGTAAGGAACATCATCTCACCGGCGACGCGGCGCACAAATAGATCATATGCGACCGCACGTAAATAACTAATTCTTTATGTTATTGTTGTATCGGCACGTTAGCCCGCGAACATGGAAATTATGACAGAACTTAGCCACTATAGACAGAGCAGGCCTGTTTGCGAACGACTAAAGGCAAATGTAACCCCTTCAGCAGTTGCTGCGTGCTTCCACATAAGTTGTTAGGGACTATAAAAATGCCGACGTACCAAATCGAATTGGTTTCGGAGGTAAACACGTAATTTAGAGCTCTCTGAAAACTCCCCCAAAAAAAACGTAAACAACGTTGCCTCCTGCATAAACAGCCTTAACCACGGCAGACTCAAGTTGACACTACCATAGGTCGACACAGGCACAGAAAGGAAGGAGCATGTCAAAGGGGTTGCAATAAAAGTTAAACATTTTCGCTGGGATAATTGTTGTCGAGGAAGTAGTAGAACTTACTTTTATCCATCACATATGTAGCCCTTGCACATGAGTAGCGTGTATGTAGCTACGCTAGATTATTTAAGGCATTCCAACAGAGCTTGCAGGGTATCTTATCATATAAAACTTGCGCCATTAAAAAGACTTACGCAATTCTGGAATAAATTCGTTAAACCGTTGACGGCATTCTTTTAATTTCTGTGAGAACGTTCAACCCTTAGTATGGATTCGTTGAGAAAAGAGGAACCTATTTAAGGTAAAATTGTTGTTGACATAGTTTTACTTTAGCAAAAGTCCATTCCGGATTTCCAACCTTGTTATGTATTTAATTTTGTTTATAAGGAAACAGATGCAAATTTTGATCTACTTATTAGAGATAGTAGGTGCTATATATTTTCGGATAACGACTTATATTTAAGTAATCAGTTTGTTAAGTATCTTAAATTGCTATAGTTTAGACTTTACTACTTACACACTCGAACGGTTGTCCCTTAAAGATAACCTTTGACCTAACTTGTCACTTTAATGGGTGTTGCCTAGAAAGAGGGTTGTTATGCTTCAATCATTTTGGCATTCCTTTTATTTGGAGTTCTTCATGGATTGACCGCAATGGAATCACCCTGTTTCAGTTGGCTAATGGAATCCGCCAGGAACAAATCAGAATGAGAATGATGCTGTGGTCGGTATTATAGAGCTCCAGTCTCCAATCGCTTCGTGAATGCGAAAATGTATGAAACCGGTGTAGTCTCTACTTCCCGAGAAAAACGACGTTAACAATGAAATGAACCACTCTTGTCTAGTCTTGAAACTAGGAAAAAAGTAAATCACGGAACCTATTGATAGCCACTATATGTTGACTTTTGACTCAAAAGCATATGTTGACTTTCGACTTTCTGTCCGCATGTTAACAGCTACAGAAATGTATGAGACAATTTTCAAATGACGAAGCTTTCAAATAACGCTTAGCAATCTAATGTTAGTGAAATTCGAAAGAGAAGGCTTTAAGCAGAAGATAGTATGCATATTTTAATTCGGTAGGCTCAGCATTTGTAATCATGTTTTACAAAGTTTTAAAGCGAAACATATATACTATAGTAGTACATTATGAATAAGTATGATGTGTAGTGTGTAATCTCTTGTCTTTGTCATGGTTATCTTTAGATAAACTCTCAACTTCTTGACGGCGGTTCGCCTTGAGGTCTCCCAGAGTTTATCGCTTGTTCAGATTAGCTCGTGACTTTAAATTACCTCACAGAAGATTAGGGCCGTCGAATTATGTGATCATGAGGGCAGATCGTCAAAACGAAATATCAAAAGACAGACTGCTGCTGAATGTCATTTGTGGGTTTTAAAGTAGATATGCGCCGGTGTTCCGTTATGGTGGAACTACAAACTCCATTGACCAAAATTATCCAATTACATAAGTACTTAAAAAAAACAACGCAACATATTCGTTAGGATCCAGGGTCCAGCTTTTTACAATCATTGTACCTACTTCTTGCTCAATGGCGAGGTTTCGTCTTTTATGTCGAATCCTTAAGGGTAAGTTGCGTTTCTTAGCAATTGATACTACTACTAAGATGATTTGGGGTATTGAGAGCATTAGTGGAGTAGCCCTATTCCTCAACAGTTATTCTTGAATCAATACTGATTAATTAAATACGATCGTCTTTAACATATTGCAAGCATCTTCCACGGTGAAGCACAGCCTCCATTTGTGCCTTCCGAGTAGGTTATATCGTTTTCCCCATTTAGAAACCATGCGAACTTAATAAACTCATTAAAATTGGCTTGAGCTTCTTTTCTTTCTTGTTATGGCCTGGGCTCATAAACTGGTGAGCAAAAAAGGATTGTGCAAATGGATGTGTTCAATGTGTGCTTGCTAAACATCTCTCACAGAACAAATACAAATATGGCAATACGTTTCTGCACGAAATTTTTCCCAAGATAAAAATGGTGCAACCCGCTTATTTTAGTTTTGATAGTTTGTATATCGTCATCTGAATGCAAGAGGACAACTCGTTTTTTTTTTGTTTTTCATTTTTGAGTTATCTAAATTTTTCACTATCTTGATTAGATATAAATGGATTGTAATAACAAGCAAACTCATTTCTTAAAATGTTTATTGCCAATTTCTCATAAGTGTAGAAAGTGAAGTCACCCACTTCCTGCATCTAGGTGACGATATGGATCGACTCAAAATCCATAGCTGAGATCTAGTCAGAGTCTTTGTTATGTTCTGAACTACGATAGCACAGCGAATGTCCAATTTTTCTTACCTCTACAGCTCGTTGGCGCGGAACTTTATCCAAATTTTCTACATGTTCAGGAAAACATAATTTATTAACTTAATTCATCATTAAAAGCAACGATTTGAAGTGCTATTTTAGATTATTGATTAGGCGGCTCAGCCTGTGTAGGAGGTATGGCGACTAGTAAATGTACATGTTGTAGTGGTTGCAGTTACCCAAAATCGTGGAATCGTATGATACTCCAAAGGTATACGGAGTGATGGGGTGAATTCCTAAATGCAGTACTGACTTCATTGTGCATCAGCAACTATTCCTTAGTGCAAACACAGTCATCGTTACATTGCGTCACGTTCCGAAATGCATTGTGAACAGATTTTGTTGCGCAAGCAAATGCAAACAGCGCATCGTGAATTAGCACGAAGCAAATGGCATTTTTAAATTTTAATTTTGTTTGTTGTCGTTTTCGTATGTGCAAAAGATGAGTGATTCCCCGACGCCGTAAGTATTTTTGTTAAATATTGATTGCAATGTTCTTATTTTTGTAATTCTTTAGACAAAAGTGGTGTAATAACCAAACAACAACAAGCTGACAACAACAAGTGTAAAGTTTGAATCAGAATTTTGTGCGGTAAAAAATAAAGACGATTAGGAGAAATGTTTACATCGAAATTAAGAAGGTGGACCCGGAATTTACATGGTTAGGGTACGAGTTAATACCTTTAATAAAATACTTGCATATGGGTAGATTTCTTTTAGAGGCAATAATTGAGGATGGAGGCAAACATTTATGTTTTAAATGCTTCTGTTTCAATTGTATTACATATTTTGTAAATGTTCAGCTATTTTTCTATAAAACTTGAAAATAATTTTCTTGACAACACTTTTCAAATGATGACAAAACACACAGCTGATCATATTACATATCACACGCCGTTCCAAAATGTCAGCAGACAGAAAGCAACTACATACGCAACAAAGTGAGAAAGCATAGTATAATTTCAAAACAAATGCAATGCGCATTCACAATGCGCATTTTTTTGCATTTAGGAATTCAGCCATGATCTTTAGAGTAGGGTAGACCGGGGAGAGTAGTAATATTTGCTTTCAGCTATTAAAGAATTTATGACATAACTAGCTGACCCGGCAAACGTTGTTTTGCCTAATAAATTTGGTTACTAAATAAAAATACATGAAAAAAATACATGAAATATAGTATTCAGACCCTTTTTTTAACTTCTTAGCTGTTTATTCAAAAACAACGTTTTTGTAAAAGCTGGCGTGGCAAAAAACTTTATGTAAAAAAATATGTTATCTAAACTATTTTTCAAAACTCCTAAAACGACGTTTTTGTGGGTTCAAATCCCGATGTTTTTTTTGTTTACGAAAATCGCCCTCAAAAATTAGGCGTGTCAAAAAACTTTGTGCTAACGAAATTTAGAAATTCAGAATGTCTAAATATCTTGCTCAAACACTTTTTCAAAATTTCTTGCGGTTTAACCAAAAACAACGTTTTTTCTGAAAAGTAGGCACGCACGCACAACACACACATATAAGTTTTCCGATTTCAATCAAATTTCACAAAAACCATATATACCCCAATACCAACAATGTGTGAAAGTTTGCTTAAAATCGGTAAATGCGTTAAGGCATGAATCGGCGACAAACATTTCAAGGCTAAACATTTAAGGCTAATTTTTTTCCTAGTATTATAACTTTATATTAACCGACAAGGAGTGTATAACCTAATTTTAGGCCAAACCGTTCAAAATTTTGAAAAAGTTTCTGAACAAGATATCTAGACAATGTCTATATTTCCTATATATGTACAAAGTGTTTTGCCACGCCCACTTTTCGGGGGCGTTTTCAGTAAAAAACGTTTTTCGGTAAAATTTTTAAAATTTGGAAAAAAAAAATTTATGCAAAATAATTGGTTTTGGTAATGTAAACATTTCTTCCATATATCATTTTTACTCAATCCCACTTTTTGGAGACGTTTTCATACAAAAACCATTTGTATACCCTATGCCATACCATATGCAGGAGAAAAACGTTTTTTTGGTCGAACTATATGTTTTGTCTGAACAATATGTTGCTACAACTTCAATTTTAATATTTCTTTGTCATAAAACCCACAATTAAGGGATATTAGATTAAAGGATGGGATGGGATTGTAGCCTTCTCATATGTTTTTTCTTAGAATTGTCCCCAAACTGGCATGTTGCACCCGTCCTCGTGTGTCTTTTCTACACAAAATACATATTACCTGGTCCGAGAAAAACACAACAAACAAAAAAGGTAGAACGATTAGGACCATATATATATTATAGAAACAATATTAATCAATTAAAAATCAGAAAAAAGTATTCGAAAATGCCTACCAACGAAATAAATTACTATAGGTAGGTAAAAAAAATTGTCTTTTTTCTAGTGATGTCTTCTCTGCACAGAAGCCAAGGATACCGTCTAAGCAATAATGATATGCAGAAGCGTTTATTAGGTCTGTGAGAGAGCAGTTACAGCTTGGGAAATATTGCGACACTGTTATTATTGTCCCCGGTCTACCCTACAAGGGTGTTACATGGACCTCGGTGTTGAAACAAATGTACCGCAGTAGAGTTTCCAAAGCCTAGCGTGTTAACCAACACTGTTCATTTTATCTGAGCTAAATCTGTTAAACGCCGGGTAATATATGCTATGTCTGCGATGCAAATCATCGTATTATATAAGCAATCGCGTCTTGTGGCTCTCATAATCATTGAAACCAATGAAACTTTTTATTGTTTTATACCACCTTCAATATACAAATTTCGTATTTATCCTTTAGTTCAATACATACTTACGTGTTTGGCTATTTTACATCAACCGGTAAACCACTTAAGCTTTTTCATGCTATAAAACGGAACCAATCAATAAAATAAAACTAAATTAGAATGTTAAAAAGCCAGTAACGATACTTTGCCCACCTTCGCCCAAAACATTGCTAAAGCTCACGTAACCAAATATTTTATTCCCTGCCAAACTCTGTGGAAATAGAATTGGCGAGCGCAAAGAATCACTTAACGCCACCAAATTCACTGAATTAGTATTCAATTCCTTACTGCGCGTTGGTATCCCATTTAGGGCTTAGGTTGTCTGTAATGTGGACGGGGCCAAAGAGTTAACAGCAATGAATGTCAATTTCAGTCACGATTATTTAACCCCACTATAGGCAAGAAGTTATCGCTTTTTTTATTTCCAGAAACAATGCAAATGTGCATTGAAGTTAAGGTCGGAAACGTCTACAAAAATCACTTTCTATGATGACGATTTCGTAATAGAAACCGTTTAAACAGCCCCCGCCTACACCAGATACAGTTGCATGTTACAGAATTCTCATACTTACGTCAACTCACTTTACCGAATTCAGTATGAAATCATTATCCAAAACTTACGCTTTTGTAATTTTCGGAGAACGGAGAACCATTAATGTAAACAAAATCCTCAACATAAGAAGCAAAATAGCGTGACACGAATGGGTTGCTATAGCACAAGTCACTGCGCTTTCCATAAAAACTGAATAGTACTTGCAAAAAAAAAACTTAAAGCCAGAGGATGAGTGCTAATATGTGACAAAACGAGAATGACAACTTGTAGCAATGAGTTTGAGTGATAGATACAAGTCGCCAAAATTAAGATTCAAACAACAAAACTCGATTGCAGGTAAAATACCTTTCACACTTCTCAAACGATTTTTGACAGTTGACATTTGTTTCCGAGCTGGATTTTTCCCTAAACATTTTTTGTTCGCGATTTGCTGAAAAAAAAGAAACAAACATATTCATTCATAAAGTACGGAAAGGGTAGTATAGATCATGTGACATCACTTTTTGCTAAGGAGTGCCGTGAATATACTTTTTGGTTGATGATCGAATGAACGGTAGATAGTTAAGAGATGTTTTTATTGATTAAATGAAATTTCACTGATATTTTTATAATATTCATTACCCTAATTTATGTATATCAAGCTTGATTTGCACTAACTTATATATTGAACTGTCTAGTAATTTTGTAGTATTGCTGCTGTGATACCTAGAACGAAATAAAAGGAGATTTATGTTCTGATCTGTGCCTGCAACTTACGGACCTTTAGTAGTGTTGCAATATTCAGCGACAAAAAAAAGCTTCTGCATCCGGAAAATGCGATAATATGAGCCCAGCTGATGAGATGAAAAAACAAACTGAATTTGCAAAGAAAAAGGGAAGTTTACCGGCGTTTCAGACGGAACAAAAGAAACGAGAATTGCTCGTAACTGTTTTTATATCCTATCCTATAGGGGAATATTAGTTTTGATACATAGTTTGTAACATTGAGAAACAATCTCTGTCCGAGGCTAAAAAACAAGTGTACAAAATTTCAAAATCCGCCCACTGCAACGCCTCCTTTTCACTAAAACATTGTTTTTGCCAAACGGTTAGTATATTTGAAAAATTATCTTTACAGGATATTTAAACAATCTTAATAGCTACATTTTGTTAATACAACTTTTTTTTCGCCACGTCCACTTTTTGGGGGCTTTTTCAGCAAAAAAAAAAAAACAATTTTCGGTAAAATTTTAAAATATTCGAAAAAACTTTTGATGCAAAATCATTGGTTTTGATAACATAAATACTTCGTCGTAATAAATAAAAGAATCAATAATGTTGCCTCTAAGTGAAGTAAGGAACCACTAAAAATCACGGTCTTCCTGCCGAGATATATAGGTTGGGGAAGATTATTTGGAAAGTAACATTAGAAAAGTCGGAGGAAAGCATTCTATAGTTTATCCAAGAATTAATGTCAGTACATGGAAGATAAGACAATTGCCTTTTAGTCTGGTACTCTGGTTGCAATAACATGGTGTATATGATGAATCACCACAAAGAGAAAGCATTTCGCTTAGGGTTGTCGTTTCCCCATTTAAAATAAACAAAAAATATTGCTGACCGATATAAATTTCATTTATCTTTTTTCTCACGACCAAGTGGTGGTGCGTTTTTTTTTAAGTGTATCCCCAGTAGGCCTAATGCCTTTTTCCGAAAACAGAAAATAGAACCACACAATACATGTATTTTCATTTCTTCGTGATAAATATAGTAAACAAAAATATAATTCATAATAAATACAGTAGAGTATAATGTGAAAATATAAAATTTCATTTATTTAACGCACATTGTCCAACAATAATATGATCATACTTATTGCACTGCTTTGTTACAATACATTAAAATAGCGCGCCAATAATTTTTTTTAAATACAAAGTCGAAAAAAGGGGTTTAACTACATTTTACCGGTTTCTCAAAAAGAGGAGAAAAAACTCAAATGATAACACCACCAAACATATTGTTTTGTTACACAAAAACTCATTTTTGTGTTCTCAAAAGCATCACACCCCAAAAGCTCTGTAACAATAACACTGAAAAATCAGTAACGATGTGCTAACATTTGAGAATGGTAACACTGCTTTGACGATTTTATTTCCAATGCACACAGCCAGCAGTAATGGGTAAAAGTGATTCTATGATCATTCTTCCCACCGATATCGGACAAACAAGTCATAGGGAGGGGTGGTTAAATCTGAAAATAATTACAACAACGATTGTACACAAAGTTCAGTGGCTTCGTTTGTTTTCAGTAGTAATATGCCCTTAAGACCACCTACAGGCACCATTGTTAGCAAAAAAAGCTTTCCCATAAGCCCTGTACTGACATGTTTTGTTGGATAAGGTAAAGAAGAATACAATGCGCTGTGCTAATTATTTAATACCCTCTTTTTTGCCACCGTTAAAATAAACATCCCCAAAATGTTAACATGGATCAAAATTGTCTACAGATAAAGAGTAGATATCTGTGTTGGCAAAGTATTTTCATTGAAACTTTTTTTTCGAATTTTGTACAACTTTAGCCTATAATACGGTTTTTTTTAACAAAACGCCAAAAAAGTGTCCATCGATTCGATATTAGCCGATCGGTCGTTTGATTGAGTAAGCATAAATTATTGTAAATACAAATTTACCATTGTTTGCATTATCAATAATAAATTTGTAAATTTGCTGATTTTATTTGTTATTTGTCGATATGTCTTCGGTGATGATAATTACCTTCATTATTATTAGAACATTAAACAAGTTATAAAACCAAATATGAAACATAAGTTGTAATGACTTCTGGTTTGGCGAATTTAACGGAATACGAAGCGCCCAAAAGATCGTTCTTATCCTTTTGAGCTGGAGAAAGATTAATAATTCATATTCTCAATCGAATGGACAATAGGCCCATGTTGCTAGTGTCAACAATTGAAATTAATCGATTAGCTTATGTCTTCATTTAATCTGTATCTCAATATATGCATCTCAAGGAGCTCGACAACACCAGAAGTACCGGTTCATGAAAAAAGAGACTCAATTAAAAATAAAAGCCTTATGACCGTGCCGTGGTTCTGCATGGTTCAGTAAGCAAGACACACGTGCAGAACTTTTAGTTTGACGTATATGCAATGCAGTGTTCGATTCCAAAAAAAGTTAAAAAACACAGTTTTCAATTTTGAATTCTGCACGTGTGTTTCAGGAAGAAAACGACGTTCTTTGAAAAAGGCTTAACAATGTCGAATTGCTCTGCAAAGGAGCTTCATAACCAAATTCTCCACCATTAGGATGAAAATATGAACCTAAAGAGTTCATTAAAAATATTTAATGAGCCAAAACAAAGTGCAAACTACCCCGTGAATTCCGAATACCACGGGATTCTAAAGAAAAGTACCTAATAAAAGGAAAGCTGTATCTTCTCCTGAAATAATAGACCGCGACAGAGATTATTAATAAAGCGAAACAGCTTAAACAACGGCCCACTGCCAATTAATATGATCGGTACTGACTACTTTTACAAGTCAAATACCCTGATAAAATCGTTGCCATTATCGGTCTACCAAATAACTTCGCCCAAAAAAATAATACGTGGAAAGGTCTGCGTTAAAGACCCTTAAAGTTACCGTCTATTATATCGCAGTTTGAAAATCTGGCAGGCCTAAACGCGTTGTAGTTAGAAGGTTACATGCGTTGTGCTTAAAGAATAACATTGTTAACGCTTTGAAAAACAAAAAATATATAGTTAACATTGTCAAGCGAGACAAACAGCAAAACTATGGCGAAGATTATACTCACGTTTGATAAAGCAGGAAGTTTGAAGTATGGGGCGCTATTACATAAAACGAAACGAGTGGCAAGTAAACGATAGTCACGACAAAGTGCGATTGTGAAAAACGAGAAATACAGGGTGGCTGATAAAAGCCGCTACCAAAAGAAAAATAATAAATTTTGTTCTATTTAATGAATCTGGTTTTTATTTTTATACCCTATCCCATAGGAGTATATTAGTTTTGATACATAGTTTGTAACATAGTGAAATATTTTAGCTAGATATAGCTTAGGCCTTAAAATTTGAGCTAGAATGATGAAATTTGGTACACGTTTTTGCTTTTGCTCCCAGCAGAACATGTGTAAACATTTTAGAATTCCGCCCACTCCCAAACCGTTAGAGATTTTGAAAAAGTGTCTGAATAACATATCTAGACAATCCTAATGTCTATATTTTATTCATACAATGTTTTTTGTCAAGCCCACTTTTTGGGAGCATTTTGGGTAAAAATACGTTTTTCGGTAAATATTTAAGCATATCGAAAAAAATGTGGATGCAAAATCATTGGTTCTGTTAATATAAACATTTCTTCTATATATTATTTTGACCCTCGCCCGCGTTTTCATACAAAAACCATTTTTATTTCTATGAGGTAGCATAACCAGGCGAAAAACGATGTTTTTTTGTCGAACCATAAATGATTTTGATAAACAATCTTAACAATATGTTAAGACAATGACTTTTTCTTTATTTCATCGCCATAAATCCGACATTTTGGGGATATTTGTCTAAAGGATTGGATAGGATAGGTTACAAAACGATCCACACAGTAGATTGTAGCCTTCTCATCTTTTTTTTTACTATTTTGCAGACTGATTTTTAGATTTAACAAAAATTGTCCGCCGCTATCACGCACTGGAGTCATTAGTTTCGGTTCAAAGAGAGTATACGCGCACGTTTGGAGGCAATCCTCCGAGCAGATGGACCATAATTAGACTTGTTAACAATTTCGCCATGCATGGGACAGTCGAAAGAAAGGGTGAGTTCATAATTGCAAACAATGCTGCCCAAACCATGCAACAAATATTCATTGAACACATTTATGAACGCAAACGGAGCATAAATGCGGTCAGCATGCTTTGACAGAAGTGAGTTCATAATTCCATATATAAATAAATTTATAAATGACAGTATTAAACCATTTGTTCAATGACAACTCGAATACAAAATGTGTTTAAAAAGTTTTTGATACACCATCGCTCAACATGGCTGACAAAAACATGATGTTAAGCCTCATTTTAAATCTCTTGGATGGCATAAACTTGGAAAGCATAAAAAAAAACTTGCAGAGGGAAAAATCCAAAAAAGGAAGATACATATATTTGTTGTCTACTATGAATCGGAAAGTGATAGCCAGACATATTATAAAAACAAATTGCTATAAGAAAAAAGTTTTAAATGCGAAATAAATATCTGAGTGGAAAATTAAATAATTTGCAAAAATGTAACTTACAACTTTTCTCTTGCCATTTCTCTGCAGCTCGGCAACAAGAGTTTCGAAAACAAGCTTATCTGCTCAAATGGGTATAAGCAGACAGTTATTGACGTTAATGATGCACAATGACTTGGACTTATTCCCATATAAAAATGGCCAACAAACTGAACGCAGCAGACTTGCCGGCTTCGCCAGAAGATGCCCATTTCGATTTAAACGGCAATATAAACAAACAAAATTGTCGAATATGGAGTGTTCTAACCAACAGATACTCCATGAGACGGAATTGCATCCACTTCGTGTCACAGTGTGGAGTGCAATTTCATCACGCTGCATTGTCGGGCCCTACTTGTTCGAAGTAGCATATTGAGCGAGTTTTTCTATCTAGAATTACGCCGAATAAGAATTTCTTTTAACTCTGTGTGGTTTCAGCAAGATGGTACAACTGCTCACATAGCCCGGCCTGTTATGGCAGAATTGCGACGAAAATTTCCCAATAAGCCTACGAAATTACGAGTATCGTAAAACCTAGAACGGTATTCGATTAAGGTAATCGAATTTCAACGATATTCGTTTTATAAAATATGGCCCCTAGTTAGCACCGATTAGATACTCTATTTTAAAGCTGCTGAACTATGTGAAGAGCAAGACAAAGGCTAGAACACCGGAAGAGCGAAGTGGCAAAGTAAATCAATCATGCTTTCAAATGATACCGTTTGAGGGTGCGAATATTTTAATTTCATCCCCATTTTCAAATAACAAGAACAAATTTCTTTTTCATTACCCAAAGTAGATGACTTTAAGCAAAAAAAAAAGGAAAGGGTCAAGAAACCCCGAGAAACCGAAACGTTTTTTTAGTTTTTCATGTTCCTTTTCAGTTTTGACATTTCATTAGTACATAAACAGAAACAAAATGTAAGAAAAGTGACAGACAAACTTCGCCAATTAGAAGTTACAATGATTGCAAAAAAGTAGCAAGTTTCGGTACGAAGAAATACAAAACTGCAAAATAAAAAATAGAATTTCTGTACAGAAAGTAAATAACATCGTTTTTATATTTGGGATTATCGGAAATTCATTTTTCCCATTCAGCAATGTAAATTGATTGTTGAATGGGAAAAATAGTTCCCCATAACTCTAATTAACATAAAAAGATTATAAGAAATAAAAATAAATTATATAAAATAAAATAAAATTTGTTTATTTTGTTGATATCATTTATTTAAAAAGGATTTTAAATAGCAAAACCCACAAATCGGAAAAAATGGGGGCTTACAAAATAAAGAAAAACAAAGTTTCGGTTTCGGTTGCTCGTTGTCAGTTTTCAGTTGTCTGTAAAACCAAATTCAAAATGATTTAATTTGCAGTAAGACGTTAATACCAAACCAAATATGTACTTCTCTGACTTATTGCCTAACGACTTAATTATTACGATTAGTAATTAAATTAAATGTTTCGACTGAAGACCTAAATGAAAACACAAAGGCCGCGTCGGTAATAAGGAATGAATTATTTTTGGAAACTAATGTTTTTGTATAAAATACACATGAACGTTTCGACGAGAGGTTTACACATAATACCATACGATACAATCAGCATACGATACAATCGACAACCTTCCGCCGAAAAATGTCGATTGCTTATCGAAACTAGCAAATTCTCAATTCTGCATTACTTCTGACCTAATCTTACCTTAAAGTGTAATAATCTGCTTCCAACTGCTGTCAAAAAGTAACTTTATGTTAATAAATTAGATTATTATTATTGTGGTATATTTATTTTTTCATATATGCACACAATCAGAAAATTTTGATTTCCATTTCATCAATGTGATTTTTTTTTTAAATAATATACTTGTTAAGGTATTTTTGTTTATTTAAAGCGAATAATTTAGCTTTTACATAATTTTCTCTTTTCTTTGAATTTTTTAAGTATTTTAATTGTATTTTAAAACTGTTTACACATTTTCATATAGTACATGACTACAAATGGATTTGTAAAATTAAATTTTTAATCCTCTCACTTGGATAGATACTCAGGCCTATCGCGAATATATTTTCCCGGGAAACTTTACCCTTTCAGCAATTTGATTTACATTGCTGAAAAGGAAAATATTCACGGGAAAATTTGTTCGCTATAGGTCTGATTGCGTTTTTTTTAATTTACAAAAAGAGTCCAGGCTTGTTGTTGAAAAATAGCTTAAAACTAAATTAAATCATATTTTAAAGAGATGTTTATATTTTAATTAATGGGCTACTGTCTATTAGCAAATGTTATTATGATCTATTGGTTGCGCCAATTTGAACCGCCTCCTCCTCGGTTGTTTCCTTGGTTTTGTGAGTTGTTTCCATTAGACCCCATCGGCATGTTGCTATTTCGGTTTGGTTGATTTCCTCCAGTGTTTCGCATATTTGAACCAAAACCTTGATTGCCCCCATCATTACGTTGACCTGATACAAAAGGTTTGTTGAAATTGCCCATCATGGAGTTGGATGATGCCCCTCCACGTGAAAAGTTATTATTTCCACCGCCTCCATTCATTCCCAGTCCATTGTTGTTTCCTCCTCCCATGACCATGCCACTGTTACCGCCTCCATTTCCACCACCTCTCTGGAAGTTGTTATTGTTTCCTCCTAATGATGAGAAATTGCTCATGCCACTATTTCCAGAAAAACCTCCACCAAATCCAGAGCTGTTTCCTCCGCTTTTGCCTACTCCACTAAGGAAAGTATCATTTCCACTTGTAGAAAATCCACTGTTGCCTCCTCCACCTCCAATACCGATGCTACTTCTTGAAAAATTGTTGCTGGCACTCCTCATTCCTCCACTAGAGAAATTGCCCCCCATTCCACCACCCCCTCTTCCACTTTCCAGCATGTCATCTTCATTTGCGAGCTCTCTACCTCCTCCTCCGTTGCCCCTAGATAATCCACCGCTACTGCCACTGTTCATGCTGGAGAAATTTGAATTGTATCCAGCACCTCCACCACCTCGGTTGAAATTCATTCCGCTGCTACTGTTTTGCCCAAGATCAAAATTACTATTGCCTACTCCACCACCAGATCCAGAATCAGTTCCACTATAACCAACTCTTTTATAGTTTCCACCAGATGGCATGTTATTCAAAAAACCACCACTGTTACCTCCAAGACTCCCACTGTTCTTTGAAGCACCCATGGCATTCTGCGTACGCAGTGAATTCTGAATGTTCTGTAAATTTTGCCACAGCTGTGAGTCTCCACTGCTTGAACTATTATCTCGGTTCAACATGCTCACGAAATTGCTAATCGATGAGTTGCTTAGAGATCCCGGTCTATCAGTCATCCGCTCATTACTGCTATTGGAGTAATTGCCACCTCCAAAACGACCAGACGACGATGGCAGTGCCACATCCGCGCTAACACTCTTCTCTGTGACTTTAAGTAGCGCCTTCAATGTGTCTGATAGCGTCATTTTATGCTTATCAGCCGCAGCGGCAGAATCTCTCTTCTTTTTGTCAATGAGAGTGTAGACAGCAATCAGTTGCTGTAATTGTTCGGGATTGAAGTCGGTTTTGCCTTGCGCGGTGAGCGCTGCGGCCAATTTCGATGCTAATTCCTTTTTGTCGATTTGCGAAAGGAATGTTGCAGCTGCACCAACACTAGGAGCACCAGTGGTGCCTCCTGCCATTAAGTTAGATTGCGGTGATGGAATGAACGAGTTTCCACTTCCTCCCGCCGTCAACCATGAGGATTTTAGATAGTCTTGTTGGGATCTTGGAGCCGGTACAATCTGCGGAGGCTGCACTGGCTGTGGATTACGTGGCTTCATTTTATAAGCAATCTTAAGAATTTTCTCAGTTTCAAAGATTACATTGTTAAATGCTCTGACCTTGGGACCTTCCAGAAGGCCAGCAATAAGAACACCTCTTAGTTTCTCCATTGCCGTTTCCAAGACTGTGCAATTGTCGATGGTCAATACAATTTCATTGATATCTCTTGGATTTGATTTCTCTACCAAAAGTGCTTTAGAGAGAAGATCAACAACTCTGGGTCCCAAGCTGCCCAGGTAATCCTCAAGGGCTGTCAGCAAGCGCAGAACATTTACGACAGATGTCTTATTGTCTCTCGTCTGAGAGTACATTGGTTCAGGCTTCATTTCAACTTGTTCCATGGTTGGTTCGTGGATGGTAACATGGTACTTTTCGTCTTCCAAATCATCGTTAGTCATTGGCAAAAACAATCTTCGACGGGAGGTAACCTTGATTTCCTCCATTTGTTCGTCATAGAGTTCTTCAATGCGAACGGCAAAATAGCGAACCCATTCGGGCTGGAAATCATAGTTTCTATGATCCAAGCCCTCGCGGGTCATCTGTTCTTTGCGATGTTTCCAAAATTTCCTCCATTCCTCATCGTACAATGGATGTTTCTCCGGGTCCTTGCGATAGTCACGATATGTTTGATCCAACTCTGTCTTGTACCTATCGACCATATGGCGGTAAGCTTGCCAAATATCTCCGTCCCGCAGTGGTGACAAAGATCGCCGTTGTTCTTTTCGTCGACTTGAGCGATGTGGTGAGCCTGATTTTGATCGACTGCGATGACGCCTTCTTCGGTTGCCTGGCGATCGCGATCTTCCCCGATTTTTCTGCAGAAATTCCTCGACCATCTGTTTGTGGACCGCATCGTCAACGATATTGGTTTCCATTTCATCACGATATGGACGGCGAGAAGATGTACCATTACTACCGCCATTGCCACGACGATCTAATCTTGATCGTTTTGTGTCTGGACCACCGACCCGACCTTCAAGCTCCGTCTTCCGCTTAGGATCGATCTTTGATTTTGTTGAACCGACCCGCGTGTCAAATGTTGGCTTGCGCTTTGGATCCGGCTTGGGTGGGAGATAAACATTCTTTTGCTTGTAAAATTCATCGATTTGTTTGGTATCCACAACGTTGGTAAACGATGGACCAGAATATTCAGATGCATGCCTGAATGAGTAGACAGTCGTCATGACACCATGTCGATTCGAACGAAACTCCCCGCTCAAACACTCGTAGGGCAACTCTCGTCCGTGATGTGACTCAATTGCTTTGGCAATACGATCCAGGATGATGCCCATCACCTGTATGTTGCCTATATGGTCCTTGTACTGACCGAAACATGTTGGAAAGTGCTTCTCGATGTATTTGTAACGGTGATTGTAACCGAGCAAATGAGTTTGCATTCCTATGCCGTCCATGACTACCTCACAAAGACAGCACTCATAGAATGGCTCGGGATCATTGTAAACCTTGAGGATCTTTACAACGTACTCTACACCAATAATGCCTTCGATATCGTTTGATGTTGTCGAAAAGGTCTTCGAAGAAAAGGTTGGTGTCGATGCACTGCTTTCTTGTTGTGACTTGACTACCGGCGATGGCTTCTTTTTTGCTTTGTCAGCGGTGGGTATGATAACTCGATTCTGTTGGTAACGTGGTACGTTTTCCAAATTTTTTTCTGACGATTTGGCTAAAACTGCAGCTGGATTAATTACTTTTTTAGATGGTGCAGCGGCGTTAGCTTCGCTGCCATTAGTTGCAGTTTCAGGCCCAGTGATTGGGCGCTTTGGTACCCTCTGTGGTTTTGCAGTTTCAGGTGTGCTAATGACAACTGGCAGCAAACTCTTGGCAGGTTCGGCTTTTACCTGACTCATATCCTCATCATCGTCATCCAATATGACGATTTCCGAATCGTCACGTGTCTGAGCGTTTTCAGCTGAGCTTTCCGCCGGCTTCGTAGTATCTTTTGCCTGCGGCTGAGCTAAAGGCGACTCTGTAGTGTTGCTTGCTGGAACATTTGCTTTAGATACACTATCAGTTTTAGCTGATGGTTTCTCTTCAGACTCAATAGCTGGCGCTTTAGTTTTAGCTGCAGCATTAGCCTGAGCTGATTCATTTGGCTTCTTAACAGCTGGTTTTGACTGTTGTGGTCCTGTCGGCGGCTTTTTCTGAACACCTGCCTTTTGTGAAGGTGTTGTTGTTGCCTTTTGTGAAGGCGTTGTTGTTGCCTTTTGTGAAGGCGTTGTTGTTGCCTTTTGTGCAGGCGTTGTACTTGTCTTTTGTGCAGGTGTTGTTGCTGCCTTCTGAACAGGCGTCTTTTGAGCCGTTGTATCATTTACTAATTTCGCTTGTTTTGGAGGAAGTGTACCCACAGCGCCATTATACGCATCAAGTATAGGCGTACGTGCTGGTGCGCTCGAATTTTTCGGAGCCGTATAGTTTGGGTGGTAAAGCTTTTCTGCAGTTTGCATTGCGATTCGATGCTTCTTGCCACGGATATGTTCAATTATGGGTTTTGGGCCAACATTGTCAATGCTACAGCATTCACAGTTGTACATGTTGCCACGTTTCGATATCATTTTGTACCAAACTCCCTTCGAGATATACTCGATCTTTAAGTATTCCACCAGGGTAAGTTGGGGCATTATCTCACGAAATTTTATATCATTGTACTTTTGCTTGGGGTATGGTGGCGCTTTGGTTACCGCAGCCATGTCGCTTTTATTTTTCTGTCCGGTAAGGTAAATGAGCGTAATTTTGTGAATGTGATTTCGTGGCCTACAGAACAATTAGTTGATTTAGGTGCGGAGAGTGCATTAGTTTACGCCGCGGTAAAAAATGCAGTTTTTAATTTTGCTTAATTTTTTTTTTTTGCAACTAGAAGTGAATAGAAAGAAAATATTTATGGATTATGTAAAGCGGATTTTGCTTGAGAAGAAAAGTACATCTACATTATTAAAACAAATATCTTATTAACTAGCTGTAAATGAAATGTAAAAGAAAAGTACAGGACGATAGGGAATTGTCATTGTCATCTTGAAGTGTCTTTTTGATGATCAAACGAAATCGCGAAGTTCTATTACTGTTTTGTAAACTGTCAATCTGTACTGTTGCGTAAAAATTATGACGATACGAAATTGCAGAACTGCGCTAAAAAGACCACCGCATAGTTGATAAATTTGATGAAAGGCTGCAACCCGATATACTATATAGTGTAACGATCCATGAAAAATGTTGCTGTTGACTTGATGTGCATTTGTTCCTTTACAAAATGCATTTTTGGTTGAATTAGACGGTTTGTTATAGATAACGCTAATTATCACAAAAATTTGTAATTCACCACGAGGTGAATGGTCTGTTAGGTAATTATGTTGATAGACAAAGTCTTGTTCTTGGTTACCCCAATAATTCTTTATGATTCTGAGAAAATTTCGCTGGTAGACACAAAGTCTTCTCTTAGGTGGCTGTCCATTTGAGAGATATTTTTCGAGATTTTCAAACCGCGAGTTCTTTATAGATTTTCGAGAGTTTACTTCCCTAAATAACTCTCAAAACTATTTTTATTACGGGTACACCCTCGAAGAATTATGATTACCCTCATAGTGTTTGATTGCAGCACAGGAATTAAGGAAATTGAGGAGAAGAAAAGAGGAGATACCGATGTGCATCGGTTTTAAATTCTGCAAATTGTAACGGAGAATGAATCTCAATATTTCATTTGTAATAAAGGTAAAATAGCGCAAAGCAGGAGATATTAATACGATGCTCGAGCAAGATTATGGAGTTCGCTATGGTTGAGTCTCTACCAGTTTTATTTGACGCTTTGGTGTGCTATCTAGTAGGTGAAATGATGTTTTAGGTGCACCTGAACATATGTGGGCGTATGTACGCCTCCATGCGTTTCGGAAGCAATAAATTTCAAACTATTGGAATTTTATCCCACTTAATTATGTTGTCGATGTAGGAATTTAATGAGCTCAAGATATTTTGTTGATTTTGTTGCATGTCGCAAGATGAAGGTCGTGAATTTGAGAAGGAATACGAGAAGATGCGGTTACTGTCTACAGCAAAAAAGTAAAATGGATTTGGAATTTCAGACAAGAGGTCATTAATAAAAATGAGAAAGAGTGTCCTTGTCGAATGGGTTTAAAATATCAAGTTCAAAAATCTTGTTTTCACCTGCAAGATGGATTGATTAGCTCCACTTTTCGGTGTGATATAATATCAAGTCACCAGTGGACCTGTTGCTGGGAAAACCATAACTTCGGTCATTGAATAGTGGACGAGTTTTCGTGGTTCAAGATATTTAAACTGACTTTTTTGGGCTAGTCTGGAAAAATGCGGTTTTACATCTACTTCGAAACACGAAAAATGATAAATAGTACATAAAAAAGCTTACGCAGTGGTTTTGTCAGTATGGAAGAAGAACGAGTTTTTGAAATTACGGGTGAAATACCATTTGTACCAACCGATTTGTTTTTATCAAGATCGATAAATACTCTTGCGACTGTACGAGTACGAAAGTAGATTAGTAATATTCTACGTTTCAAGAACGGGCACATCCTGGCAATGTGAAACGGGCTTCAAAATGAGCAGCAAGAAAACTACAAACGTTTTTAATATCTTTAAGTTTTTGCGTCAACTTTTAGTCGTGAAAGGGTTTGGGACGCTTAATGTTGGAATTGCTGTCAATTCTGGTTCGTTTGAACTTAATTAGGTTTTCCTCAGTATAATTCGTTTTATATGAGCGAAAAATAACTCTCTTTGTCTTAAGGGGTAGCACTAAACGACGACCATGAACGTGTGCGTTATCCCCTGCACGACAATACCGTGAACATGTGCGATAAAAAAGCACGAGTGGTTGCGCCGAGACCGAAAAAATAACTCTTTCACCACAACAGCCTCTACACAGAACAAATTATAACAGTCGTTCGTCTGAAGGGGTAGCACTAAACGACGAACATGCTCGTTTGCATTATCCCCTACACGACAATACCGTGAACATGTGCGATAAAAAGCGCGAGTGGTTGCGCTTAAGGTGATTTGCCATTATTTAAGATATGAACTCGGCGGTGTTCATAGAAAAATGAGGTTTGCTCGCGAACATGGCCCTACACAGCGAACACCAAAGACAACGAACCTTAAAAAAAATCAAAAGTTTTCGCGAACAACGAACGGCTCGGATAAACGAGAAAATCATAGCGAGCGCGTGCAGGTTCGGTGAGCAATAGCATGTTTTTCGTTGAGGGCAACCTTCAGAAATGATACTCTTTACCCGGTAAGGTATAAAGAATTTAGTACCCCGAGAGCTTCTCGTATTTCTACAGTTTTTTTTATGAATTTGTAATTTAACTTTTCATTTTGATTTTGTTAAGATTTTTCGGATATCAAGTGATGACAACTGTTGGCACTCGATAGCTACTCGAAACATATGGACTAGAACTGATGCAGTGGTTAATGCGATGAACAACTGAAGTTCTGTATTTGATTCCCACCGACGGGAACAACACGTAAATGATTTTCACTTATCCACCTCTCGCAATTATCTAACAAAACATTCGAATAGTAAAAATTGTAAAGAAAACCTTACCTCAACACAGCCGTTCGTATTGGACTGAAAACTGGACATCTCGCCATCGTGGAAAAAGTGCACAAGCACACAGGAATGGTATTGAGAGAAATGCTAGGAAATGGGTTAGCGAAACATATCAGCAATTTGTATTCTCTAGTAGTCGTAAAAACATATAAATGTTCTTATGTCAAGGTAATTATCATTTGGTTTTGAAATCGTTTTGAGTACTGGTCGCAGAATTTATATTCTCAAATGGACATCCATCATGTGAGGTCATACAAGTTTCAAAAATAACCTTTTGCATACTAGAGAAGCATGAGCTTACACAACTTTGGGGATTCAGTTCTAGGTTAAATTATATGATAATTCGAGAATTCATTCTGCATCTAGCCTCGCAAAACTTATTATGTGCATTTCATAAAGCAAACATTTAAAAGTGTTATCTGCTAAACAAACAGTTGGCATGTGGTCAACGTATGGTTTTCTCGCATACTCGAGTGTAAAATTTATAAGTCTTAGCAGCGAATCTTTACCAAAAAAAAGAGAAACGACGCAATTAATTATTAAGATATTCTACCAATAGAACAATAAGAAATTTTAGATTTTTTACTTACGACTCACAATTTTACACTCTAGTATGCCAGAAAGCCTTACGAAGAACAATCATCGTACTTGCGGTGGCGGTAGCACTTGTATTGCTTATTTTTGCGGCATATAAAACAAAGTTGTTTTAGGAAAACACCGCTTTGACGCATTGAAGAGTTACTTATACTTATAGTATATAGGTGAGAAAGAGAGTGTACCACCGAAATAGCCTTAATATTGATATTTTTCACGATATTTTTGAGAGCGAACCTTTCAAAAACAGACCTAACTAAGGCCCTGAGCCCGAAAAATATTTTCAATAATCACCAAACCGAAATATCTTTGCAAATGGTCTGTGCTTTCGCTGTTTTTTTGTCAGCATATTTGTTAAGACCCAGGGTTGAGAATAATTAACAAGAAATACTACAGAAACTCTAACAAAACAGGGTACTAATTCCGCAATTTTTAAAACTTTTATCGTTGACGATAGTGTAAGAGACTTGCTAGGTACTTAATGTGCCATTTTTATATTGTGTGTGTAATGTGTATTCACATTTATACACGGCACGTAGGTACACAGAAAGTTTCCTTCACTATCGTCAACGATTATCGTTTTAAAAGTTTCGGAATGAGTACCCAGATCATTTCGTAAAACATCCTGTACAACTTAAAACTCTTACAAACCCAATTTCGAAAAAGTGGCTTGGAAGGGGTAATTAGGTTTAATATGTTCCATAAAAAGATGAGACAAAACTTGAACCCATTCTGAAAAAAAAAAGTTATGTTAGTGATGTGCTGCCACTGAGCTTACAAAAAATAGGGGCATTTCAAATATATCTGCTTATAATGTACTGAATTGACCGGTTATTTAAAAAATACTGTTTGTTATATTCGACCCTTGAAGTTAAAAAAAAAAAAACGGGGAATATAACAAGTTGTCAAATCTTTGAATCCCTGAAGAAATTTTCGAAGCAGCATTTCGCAGAAAATTATGGAATTTGATGTTCATTTTGATTTGTCTTTTAAAATAGTAATATGTATTCGTAATTCGTCTCTGTGGAATGGTATTTAATACATATATACGTCCAATATGTTCGGTGTGGATTTCTAGATATAGTTTACCAACTGACCAAGTACAACACAGAGAAAACTTGATCAGATTTTAAAATGTTAAATACAATAAACTTTACTGTTTGTAGTCAAGTTTAAACAGATCAATTATACCTATGTATTTTATAAAACAAATTATTTGAAGGATTTAAAACTCGTAACAAATCAAGATAAACAATATTTAGTCTGTGTTTCAACAATCTAGTATAGCTGTACGGGCTCAGTGGGGCGATGGTTAGTGCGATGAACTGCCGCGCGGAAGGTCTGGGTTCGATTCCTCTCGTGATGATTTGACAAATCATCCGAGTAGTATCAATAGTCATGAAAAGCTTATCTCAACTTAGCCGTTCGGAGTCGGCATAAAACAGGAGGTCCCGCCATCGTGCTAAGAAGTACACACATGAATGGTTGTGAGAAGAAAGCTAGGCCCTGGGTACTAACGAGCCTGTTGCGCCATAATTTTGTTTTTTTTAGTATAATACCAGATTTACTTGAGTGTCGGTTAAATTAAACCACAAGCCAGACCAAAAAGACAAACCACTTTATATTAAAAAAAGACTATAATTCAGTGATTTTGAAGGAAAACTAATAAATACATAACACACACACTTAGGAGAGATACAAATGGAGTATGTTAAACATCACTTCCAAGACTAATTAAATAATCATGTCTAATATAATCTCAACATTTTTGACACAAACCCGATTGCGCGCTTCTTAATTAAATTAAGATCTTTGAAAGAAGTTGCGTGGTAAGTAAAGGTGTCTGTTGAATGCCTCCCTTTTTTCTTTTTATCATTGAAGTAGTTGAACGTCACTTAAACAAGTTCTAAGGTGTTACGAAATTGTTTTACGATTTTTTACTAAATAACAATTACAAAACACAAATTTCAATTGTAAAATACTCTTTTAGCACCCCTTAACGGGTGAAATGGCGTTTCCAATGAGCAAAAAGAAGCGTTCGGAATAGGCACAACTCATTTGAATGATTTTTTCGTTACCTTCTGAGTTCTGACTATTCTCACCAAAAGGATATTTTGCATCTAATTTTATTTTTGCAAGATGCAGACCAACAACACCCCTCCAATAACTTCTTTGTGACCAACAGGAATTGCCATAACCTCATAAAGCCCGACAACATATACCCCGCACTCATTTATGTTGTAATTCAAGTTAATACCCACCAAATAGAAGATCATTAAATTCTACTGAAGATAATTCAGTTTTTTATTTGCACAAATTTAATGCACACAAATTTTTAAGAAATATTTTCACAAATTAATTTTCTAATTTATGTACATATCCGACATTTTGAAAATCACCGCGCGTCATTGAAAATGGAAAAAACACCAAGTTGCTTGAGAACTAAATCGAAAAACAAAAAGACCAACTTTACCACATACCTCAGTATGAATATAATTAGAGAACATCGATAATTGATTTGATTTGCAATTGAAAAATATAAATTATCAATTTTGAAGTGCCGCCATGCAATCAGAAATAATTAATTATGTATTCCTGTTCCTACAGAGACGCGAACGACAAAGAGAAGAGATATACAGAAATTGAAAAAAAATCGAAATGACAGAAGCAAAACATAGATTATACCACTTTTCTTCATGACTTTTATACGGAGAAAAAGTGATGCCAAGTTCAATGAGGATGGGAATGATATGGAAGTAAGGTCGTTCCATTTGATAGTAGCCCTTATTTATAGCAAAAAGTGAAATTCACATGGAATTGGAAAACACAACAGTTGGAACCTTGGAACGGGCATCTTGTGAGATATTACGGATCCAGATATAGTGCTTAGTGGATAATCACAAATTCTATCAGTGAAAAACAAGAAGTGATTTTCTGCGAAAACTATAATTAGAAATTCAAATGTTCTTGGATAATCATGTTTTAAAATTCACAAGCTTTGTTTTGACACCAACTCGCTAATGATTTGAATTTATAAAAAAAAGCCGCAAGAAGTAAAAGAAAACTTCCAAGGAGCGTTTTCAACGGTAGCTATAACTGGGCCATAAGAGGGTGACACTCATTGAGATTATACACACGAAAATTGATTTCGATAACTACCTCAACATGCTTATCTAAACCTACAAATTTGTGGAACAAATACGCAGATGCCATGTGTGATGATATCTTCATATGCGTATTGCAATATAACAACTAAACGTGGAAATTAACAAAGAGCTTGATGTGCTTGATGATATCGAGCAAGGTATTATCTGACATTCAGCACTCAAGTTGCCATTGAATATGCAAATCAATGAAAATCCAACGGGTAATATTTCCAAGAAATGTGCAATGGCCAAAGTTATGATCGTAGCAAACTGTTCGTTTGTGATGTGTGTAAAATCGAACATAAAAAAACTTTGCAGGCATTAGACGAAACGATGCTAGATTAACGAAACAAACATAAACGGTTTGGTGATGCAATAATTCTGTTGGCAGGTGATTTTCGGCAAACATTGATAGTCATTGCATGGTCAACGCCAGCCGATGAACTTAATGATTGTTTGAAGTCGTCCGTTTTGTGGAAACACTTCAAAAAACTTAAACTGACTACGAACATGCGTGTCGATCTGCATAACAACCAATCTGGAGAAGTATTTTCAAATCAATTGTTTGACATAAGCAACGAAAAAATCCCTGTTGACATTTCCAATTTGAATTTTGGATGAAAGTTGTCGGAGAAAACCACTTTTTTTTCAATGATCAAAATTAGTTTTTCTGAACAAAACAAACAGCTCGCTCTAAGTAAAACATGCTGATTTTACAATATTTATCTAATAAGAAAGGTAGAGAATAATAAAGTTCTTCAGTAAAAGACCACGCCCAGGAAGTAGACGCGATAACTTTGATCCCGTACATAAGGGAACATTTTCGTGTCTTTTAAGGTTAGCAGCGTATCCGCATAATATCGGGTTTTTCAACAGGGACGCTACAAAAGTTGAGCGACAGGGACAGCAAACGACGCCATATTTTTTGCCGCTCTTTTGAAATTTCTCTTCAGCAAGGTTTGCCATTTCATGATGGAAAGAAACGAGTCAAAACTATAAAAATTTAAAATTTACAACTGAAATTCGGAGTCAGTGGCCTCAACGTTAAGAGCGCTACGTCCAATTTATGGTCGTCATAATCGTCTTAGCAGATCAACAATTTAGCGTCTAGTGGAAAAAATTGAATCCACAGGCACAGTACAAAATGTTCCCGTGCCAGTGATACAAAGAAGTGCCCGTAGTGTCGAGAATATTAATGCCGCTGAGGCTTCAGTTGAAGAAAGCCCAAATGTGTCTCTCACACGTCGTTCTCAATCGTTGGGCATCTCTGTGACGTCGTTGTGGCGAATTTTGCGACAAGATCTTGGCTTACATCCTTACAAGATTAAATTGACGTAAGAACTGAAGCCGCTTGATCACCAGAAGCGTCGTATGTTCGTGAATTGGGCTGAGCAACAACTTGAAAATGATTCGGAGCTTTATCGAAAAATCATCTTCAGCGATGAGGCTCATTTCTGGCTGAATGGCTTCGTCAATAAACAAATATGCGGTATTGGTCAGGCAGCAATCCACACGTACTCCATGAGTCATCATTGCATCCCGAAAAAATAACGGTTTGGTGTGGTTTATGGGCCGGCGCCGTCATTGGGCCGTAATTCTTCCGTGATGATCAAGACCGGCATGTTACTGTGAATGGGAATCGCTACAGTTCAATGATAACCGAAAATTTTTGGCCCCAATTGGATGGTATGGACTTGGAGGACATGAGGTTCCAACAGGACGGCGCCACAAGCCACACAGCGAATGCCACAATCAATTTATTGGAAACCAAGTTTGGAGAACGTGTTATTTCACGAAATGGTCCAGTCGCTTGTCCGCCTCGGTCGTGCGATTTGACGCCATTAGACTATTTCCTGTGGGGCTACGTCAAGTCTATGGTCTATGCCAACAAGCCAGCGACGATTGATGAACTTCGTACGAATATCGACCGTGAAATTGCAGCAGTACCGGCCGATTTATGCTTAAAAACCGTCGAAAATTGGGTTCTGCGTCTGGACTTCTGCAAGTTAGCCCGTGGTGGCCATGCAAAAGTAAGTGTTTTAGTTAAAAAAAACTTTTGTAGCGCTCTTAATGAAAAACCCTTTAGCTATCATTGATCGACTTCATTGGAACACAAAACATGATGGAATTAAAATGTCACCCCCAAAGCTTCTTATAGGAATGGCAATCATTACTTCACTAAGAAGCGTCGTATGTTCGTGAATTGGGCTGAGCAACAACTTGAAAATGATTCGGAGCTTTATCGAAAAATCATCTTCAGCGATGAGGCTCATTTCTGGCTGAATGGCTTCGTCAATAAACAAATATGCGGTATTGGTCAGGCAGCAATCCACACGTACTCCATGAGTCATCATTGCATCCCGAAAAAATAACGGTTTGGTGTGGTTTATGGGCCGGCGCCGTCATTGGGCCGTAATTCTTCCGTGATGATCAAGACCGGCATGTTACTGTGAATGGGAATCGCTACAGTTCAATGATAACCGAAAATTTTTGGCCCCAATTGGATGGTATGGACTTGGAGGACATGAGGTTCCAACAGGACGGCGCCACAAGCCACACAGCGAATGCCACAATCAATTTATTGGAAACCAAGTTTGGAGAACGTGTTATTTCACGAAATGGTCCAGTCGCTTGTCCGCCTCGGTCGTGCGATTTGACGCCATTAGACTATTTCCTGTGGGGCTACGTCAAGTCTATGGTCTATGCCAACAAGCCAGCGACGATTGATGAACTTCGTACGAATATCGACCGTGAAATTGCAGCAGTACCGGCCGATTTATGCTTAAAAACCGTCGAAAATTGGGTTCTGCGTCTGGACTTCTGCAAGTTAGCCCGTGGTGGCCATGCAAAAGTAAGTGTTTTAGTTAAAAAAAACTTTTGTAGCGCTCTTAATGAAAAACCCTTTAGCTATCATTGAACGACTTCATTGGAACACAAAACATGATGGAATTAAAATGTCACCCCCAAAGCTTCTTATAGGAATGGCAATCATTACTTCACTAAAGGGGCGCCCAGAATGCATTGGAAAATTTCATTTCAGTTCGGTGGAATGGCTATGGCCGCCCGGAATGCATATCTGTAGCTGACACTTGTAGCTGAATCAGAAGTTAAAAAGAAGGCAAGGCGTAAGCGCATACACAATGTGTATCTTCTTGAATCTGTAGCTTGTAGTTGAATGGAGGGCAACTTCATGCAAGAACTGTATCTCTCTTTTGACAGCGATTCAAGATACCAGCTACAGATACGCGATCTTTGCGGCCCTAAAGGGCCCAGTTTTAACTATCATTGAAAACAATCATTGGACATTTTATTTTACTTCTTGTGGCTTTTTTATATATTCAATCATTGGCGACTTGGTGTCAAAACAAAGTTTATACATTTTACAACATGATTATCCTAAAATATTTAAATTTTAAGTTATAGTTTTCGCAGGAAATCACTTCGTATTTTTCACTGAATAAGGTTAAGATTTTAGTGAAGTAATGATTGCCATTCCAACGAACTGAAACGGAATTTTCCAATAATTCCTATAAGAATCTATGGAGGTAAAATTCCAGTTCCATCATGTTTTGTGTTCCAATGAAGTCGTTCAATAATAGCTATAACTGAGCCCATTAAATGGAACTAAAATGTCACCCCGATAGCTTCTTATAGAAAATATTGCAAAATTCCGTTTCACTAAAACTTCACTTCACTAAAACAGTGAAAAATAAACAGTGATTTTCGGAAAATTAGAAATATAAATATTTTTGGATAATCATTTTCTAAGATTCATAAGCTTTGTTTTGACACCAACTCGCCAATGATGGAAATTATAAAAAAGTTGCAAGAAGTAAAAGAAGAATTCCAATGAGGGTTTTCAATGTAGCTGATTTAATGTCTTCTAGTTTTTGAGAAAATGCCTGTGGGGGAATTTTGCCCACCTGCAACCCCGCTGCTCGGGCTCACTGTAGGATTCGGATAGGTGCGGGTTTTTTGTGTGTTGTTGTAAAATGTAATGCAATTGATTTGCTGTACTTTACTTACAGAAATGAACATTAATCCTCTAAGTGAGATACCAAAAATCTTTGTTTAAACACCAACTCGTCAATGTCTGAATTTTTAAAAAGCCGCAAGAAGTAAAAGAAAATTTCCAAAGGGTTTTTCAATGCTAGCCCTAGCGCTTTTGCGAACAAATTCGATGTACATAATGTAAACAAAGATCTTACAAATAATATATATATATATATATATATATATATATATTTGGGAAATGCAATTATAACATAATTTTACTCAAAGACAAGGCATTATACAGAATTTACATGCAAGAAGACCCCATCAGCATATCAAAATGGAGAGTACAATCGTTAAATCAGGAGATTACATTTTTCGGAAGAGAACATTATTTACTCTCTATCTTCAAGCCCACTAATATACAACCTACAACAATTTAAATTATCTCATGGCGTTCTTTGAGCGTTATAGGTTCGCATTATATGAGAAAAGTTTATAAAAAGGGTCCGTCAATGTCATCGGCATTCTCTTGCTGCGTGACTTTGATTGTGAAACAATACTATTCTGAACCCCTTTTAGGCCATCTTTGACAACCGTTGGCGGTAAGATGTGTAGTTAAAATTCTTGGTATCTGGCTGGTCCATTTACTTTATGTTAACAAAAATATGTAGATACCCGTCTGCCTACAGCCAATGGAAAACTAATCAAGGAAAAATAACTGTCGAAATTTCCCAGGAAATACCTGGCAAATGGTTGGCCACTTTTAAGTTTATGTAGGTATTTATGTAGATTGAGATTTTTTTTTAATATTTTTGTTACACCATGTTTTAACTTTTGCCCGTTGAAGGACATTTCAACTTTTTCAAGTAACATCAATAGTAAATAATCAACAACTGCAGTAGGTATTGGTATGTTTCTTTAAAAAATCAACTTGAATGTCTGTCATCATATCACCCATGCATAGAAACATGCGGAATAATGAATATGTATTACATAACTCATAGTTGCATTCAGGTGAATCTGTCGTATTTGGTACATTAAAACAGATTAAAAGGGGGAGAATACGTGTGTAACATAGAATATAGCAACTAACATAGAGGCCTACGTTCAAGGTTTTTATTTATCCACTTACCAAACACTCATGTTCAAGCAAGTGTTGGAGTTTTTCTTTTTTAGTTATTTTAACGAGGTTTTAGAGAGTTGCATAGCCCTTTTCATTTTGAAACACTTTATTTTTATGTTTTCGAGAATTAATCCTTTATGTATTTACCTTTAAAAAATTCTAAACTATATGAATGGTTGTATTGAGCTATTTGTATATACATTTAATTGGAACACATTTGGTCTTAACTTTAGCAAGATTATTCCAATGACCCATGGCATTTGTGATCCTCTTCACACATACCAATGAACAATGTTCTTTCAATGAGTTTTCCAATGCATTTAAACGCAGGAAATTGCTTGTTTATAACTGTAACAAAAATCTAATTGATAACGTTTCGCTGTTTCGCTTGAATGGGTTGCGACTAATGGTTGCAGTCACAAACAAATTAATAAAAATGTCGAATGGCATATTACATAACCAAATTCTCATTTTAAAACTAATGCCCGGTCAGAAATAGTTTTATTTTGTTACACAGCGTATCGGTTATTTACTCCACGGGTATAACGGGTATAACATTGTACTGCGACACTTACCCACTGAAGTTGTGGACATTTATGCCACGCTGTACAACAACGCGCTGAATAATGCATATTATCCAGTGCGTTGGAAGACAGCGGTGGTTCATCCTCTCCCGAAAAAGGAAAAGGACAACTCCAATCCGGCAAATTTCCGGTCGATAAGTCTCCTTTTGAGTATCAGCAAGGTTTTCGAAAAGATTCTCAATCGAGCTCTGTTCAAGTGGTCTGAGGACAATAATATTATATCGGAGAACCAGTTTGGTTTCAAGGCTGGACATGACTGTATTCATGCCGCCTCCAAACTCGTCTCTGATATACAATGGAACAAAGCCAAAAAACAGTGCACGGGTGCATGTCTGGTTGATTAAGAGAAGGCTTTTGACACCGTATGGGTGTCTATCCTCTATCTAAAGCTGACCAGACTTGGCATAAGTAAACCACTGCTAAATATGCTTCATGACATGCTGACCGGTAGAACGTTTGTTGTCAAAAGTGGCAATGTAACTTCTACCACCGAATTGTTCATTAAGAATGGTCTGCAACAGGAAGCGGTAAACTCGCCGATTCTCTTCAGCATTTACACCAGTGATATGATAGGTAGTCTTACTCAGGCAATTGCGTATGCGGACGATCTTATCGCGTACAGAACAGCCCCAACTGTCGAAGTCATTCGAACTCTTTTGCAGCGGGACTTCGACAAGATCCAGAGATATTGTGATGACTGGAAGTTGAAAATCAACTTTCAGAAATCATAAACTATCCTGTTTAGGACACCGTCTAGGGCCTCTAGGGATGGCAAAAGCTGGTGATCGTTGGACCAAACGGACAGCCACTGGCGAGTAAAAGTGTAGTAGAGTACCTTGGCATCTGGTTAGATCAGTATCTATATTTCGGAAGACATGTAAATGCTGCTCTGGCGAGAGCAAGGGGAGTTTTATAGCAGTCGTCTTAACAGCAGGGTGAAGGTGATTTGCTACATGGCCCTCATTAGGCCGATGATTGGCTGTGGGTGCCCGGTGTGGTTCAACGTCGCCCCATCTTAAATGGAAAAAATACGGGTGTTTGAGAGGCAGTGTCTGAGGAGCTGCCATGGACTTCACAGAACACCAGTATCTGACAAAACAAAATACTATTCCAACCAGATCCCATACAACGGGGCCAACATAAACAGAATAGACAATTTTCTAATGAAACTCATTCGGTTTCACGCTGCAAGAGCGATGGCTTCGAGCAATAGTCTCATCCTTGGGCCTTCTATCCCAATGATGAAGATTTTGAGAAGTTTCGGGCGGAATTAAGCCGCTTTAATTCCGCCCGAAACTTTCCTATATTTGGATAGTTGAGGGCTGATACAGGATAGATCGGCGGTTCGCTTCCGACGAACTGTGGACAGGCGGCTCCTATACGACCGAGACGTCGTCGCTCAGGGCGGAGGAGAACGCCTGCGGTTCAGCAGGAGTGTGTCCGATTGGGACCGACGGAGTAGGTTGCAACTGGAGAACCTTTTATGGTGGCTAAATAGATACAGATAGTTGACTTACAATTTGTATGGCCTACTTACATAGTTTAAGGTATAAGGTTTTAAGGTCTAGGTTAGGTACCAGTCAGTGTGGCACGTAGTTTCACTTAGTTTATAAGTAGTTTTATTTAGAATGTAGGTTTAAATAAATAAAAAAAACACCAAGTTTTTTAAAAAGTAGGCTAGTTTTTCCTGAATGTTTGTCAAGCATGTAAGTTAGTTTTAAGAGGATAAAACAAATTCAGTAAATCTTTTTCTTTCAAGTATTGAAGACCTTGTTGCAAGTATTATTATTGGTCAGCCTTATATATTTTATTTTGTATACCCTATCCCATAGGGTTATATTAGTTTTGACATTTACAGCCGTATTTATAAAGGAATTCAGAAGTTTTTCAACTTTAAAACATCTCTAAGTATCACATAAGTGCAAAATCGGTATCTTTAATAAATCTTCACATCTAAGCAACGTTGCGCAGAGGTCGATTAATTTAAACACGATCGGCGTTTTGAGCTCGGTAGATCCGTTATAAAATAAAATAAATTTTGACAGGTCTGAGAATTTCCGTCTAAATATTTTTAGATTTATTTATTTATTTTATTTACATTTATTTTGAGTTTATGTGTTAAAAAGTAAAAAAAAATTGATTCGAGCTACGTTTCTTTTGTAAATGATTTGAATTTAGTGAATGTGATAAATACGAACAGACCAACAGCTACGAGACCAAAAGTGTACAAACCGAGAATTAAAACAATGGAACTTCAAGACAAATATTTTCGGCAAAAGTATCAACTTTCTAAGCTTATGTTTATTTCTTAGCTATGGAAAACCTTGTTCGAACCGATCTTAATGGATAAAATAGGGGTGGTCACATTTCTGCTGATCTCCAAGTGATTGCAGCTATAAGAAATTGGGGTCGAAATGAAGTATAATATAATATAATTTTCTATCTACAATATAATTCTTTAAGCATTCCCTTTTAGATGAAAGATGACGAAGCTGTTATTCACGGATTTAGTCAACCTACGCTATGAGTTGTTTATTAGAGGGTTGCAAAAGCCTCAAGATATTGCAATTTTTAAAAATGCCAACAACAGCGTCTGAGCAAATAAAAGAGACAAATGAGACATTAACTTGTGTAAAATTTCACTTTTTTTTAGATTTGTACATTTTATTATGTTTTTTGAAACAATCATCGTTGAGTTAGTCTTAGGTCACGCTCTAAGCGGCAAGCGACAGAGCGACATCGCTCAGCCGCTCAGAAACGTTACTTGCCGCGCAGCGAGTGCGTCGGCAAAACCATACAATTTCATATGTTTAATTTTTTTTATCGCTTAGTGAATGAACTTAGTCTTAATGAAATGAAAAATCGATTATAGATAAGAATTTAAGAGACAATTTAAATGTTTAAGCATGCTTAACTAAACAACTTCTGAGACATATTTTAAGAAAATCTAATAAATACGGCTGTAAGTTTGTAACATAGAGAAATAATTTCGATAGATATACGTCAAAGTATGTATATTGATCGGCTCAGAAACGTCAGCTGAGTGGACCTGGCCATGTCTGTCTGTCCGTCCATCCGTCGAAAGCAGAACGAGTGCAAACATTTTTAAAATTCGCCCACTGCCACGTGTACATTTTTCGAAAAAAAAACATTGTTTTTGGCCAAAGGGTAGGGAATTTTTAAATAGTGTCTATAATACATATGTATACAATCCTTGTATCTATATTTCGTCCATGTTTTCTTTAAAAAAAAGTTTTTCGGTGCAAAATCATATGTAATATTAGTATAAACTTTTCGTCTTTAGATGATTTTAAACCACGTCAACTTTTTGGGGATATTTATTAAATTTAAAATTAGATGGGATTGGATAGAATTCTCATATGTTCTTTTTAAATATCAACGCCAATATTTATATTAAGTTCCATCAAAATCGTTAGACTATGATTTGGTAAATTTCGGTATTACCAAAACCGTTATATGTTAGGTATCACTAGTTTTGTTATGTTATAATGCCAATTCCAAAAATAACCAAGAACCTAGTTATATTTCAAGTAAATACATACATCTGTTTAGACTCCATTTGAAATACACAAAACGACAAACATGCAGAATTGACGGACCCACTTTGCCGGGCTTCTTCATTATCGTAATGTACGTGGTCCTGCATGCAGTGCGGCACGCAGTGCAGCAAGCAAGACACACGTGCAGAATTTTTAGTTTCACATTCAAACAGTGCAATGGCTTCTGTCATAACATTGCTATTGCCCTTTGTCTTCAATGACCACACTGCCCGACATTTGGACACTAAAGGACGAACCGCTGTTGGGAAATATATGCAAATCGAATCACAGTCTGTCGGTATTGGCAACAACAGCACGGTTCGAGCGGTAATTGGTCATCAAAACTTGCGTTTAAAGTCATTGAACCTATGTTTTGTTGGAGGATCAAAATCGTTTTGGATCACAAAAGAGCATCGCCAAACAGTTGCAAAAAATTCCTGATGAGAAAGCTCTCAAGAAAGTGGAAGTTCATTTGAAAGTTCGAAGCGCAGCCTAGGATTTTTCATCTTTTGAATAGATGACGCTACACCTCGCTATGGAAATGATCTTCTTTGCACAAGATGTCGGTCTTTTTTAAGATGTTACTATGGACATTTCAGCTTGCCGGCGCCAATTGTTTCATTGTTAATCCGCAGTGAAACACTGGCGCCTGTGCTTTTTTGGAACATATTTTCTCGCAGAAGCGTATGAAAATGACATTTCACTAGCAGTCCATATATAAGAAGTCAATGTTATGGGTTCTGTTTTAACGTTGACATATACGACATAGTCATACGACTAGTTATAAGTCAATTGAAATGTAAGCTTTTAAGGACTTCCCTGAAATCAAGTCCGAGAATGTTGACATATTAAACAAAATAAAGAGGCAGAGGTTGGTGGTGTAATTACCATGAAGAATGCGATTTTTGAGAGATTGAGAAAGTGCTGTGTTGGTATCTAGTGACGTGTGCTATCCCAAAACTGATTTTTTTTTTGGTTTGGCGATATGACACAGAAATGTTTTTTTTTTTAATGAAATTTAGCCTGAATGAAATTTGGGTGCAAAACTGTGTCAAACGTAACTTTCTCCTATACTGTGAGTTAAGATTAAGTTCAAATACCAAGTATGTAAACATTTTCGACTAGCAAAATTTGGCTAAAATTAATAATGCAAAATAAATGTTACAAAATCTAATATCTAATTCTGAATTTGAAAAACAAAATTGTAAAGGTGTTCAAGCGGCTGAGAATAATTATTTGCGTAGTTGGTTTAAGCTTTAGAATGCATTCAAAAATATTAAGCCCAAAATTAGCATGAGGCCTTGTTATAAACGTTGTTAGCTACTGTGATATTTAATTTAATTAAGATAACTAAACAATATTGTTTTGCGATAAATTTACGATTTTAGCAATAAGCTCTAAATGAAAAATTCGTGTTCTTAATTTCCTCAAAATAACAAGATTGCAGTTATGTTGCAAACGTTAGTGTTACTAATTTTGTTCAGTTTCAGGCAATTAAGAGCAAATTGACGTTATGTAAAACCGTTTTATGGGAGTTACCTGTAAAAGAATATCTAAAACTAAAAAAGTCCTAGAAATGAAGCCATACAAAGTCCAAATACGATGGAAGAGAGTATGGATGGGACCGACAAAGAAATCACTTTTTTGGGTTGCTCAGTTATCAAAACTTAAGAATCAATCCAATTCTCGAGTTCGAAAATGGTCATTAAATTATTTCATAGTTGGCAATTGCATGCACGTTAAAAATACATTAATCAAGGGCTCATGCATTTTACAAATTTAAATTACCACCCTCGCTTCGAATACGTATGTAAAGCTTAATCACTCTTATCTGATAGATAATTTGGATCAATTAACATTTATTTACTATTTTCGATGTAGTGGCGGTCGTTCACTCCTATGCAATCATTATTAAACCATTATATATACTATTTCCAATTCTTAATGGCTGTTCGTTATTAACTTTAAGAACATTAATGTTAACATGAAAATGATGATTAACGGCAATTTGCATATAGAAGACGATTGTTTGAAAACAAAGAATGCAATACTCGTAGACAAATTAGATCATGCATATTGATAACACACACACCATGTGAAAAAACAATTCGCAAATGGCTTTTTAAGCGTAGAAACTCAACATACTAGAATGTTGGTTATAAGAATTGGGTTTTGCAAAATGTGTGTGGCTCCACTGATGGACTAATGTTATGTATTGTATAGAAAGTCATTTACCAACCAATAAAGAGCTTTTTTTAGGAAGTTTTTGAAAAATTTAGCACCAATGGTCGATTACAGCTTTCACATTCACACATTCGCTACGGAAAACTGATAATTTGGAGTTGAAAAAAAAAGTTAGACACTGAAAGGCAATGCCCAGTCGCTGTAACTTTACTACACATCAATAGTGCTTATTTTGCTTCCCAGCTATAACCGTCGGATACTGGCCTAATCCAACCAGTTTTGAAATTCTAGCCTTTTTTCAATGATTCGTTATGCTTTAATATGCCATCATGCTTTAATAACCAGCTATAGAGGTAAAATAGACCCTTTAGGGCCCAGTTAGGGGCCAGTTATAGCTATCATTGAACGACTTTATTGGAATCACTGGAAAATTCAGTTTCAGTTCGTTGGAATGGCAATCATTACTTCATAAAAATAAATTTTGATCAGTGAAAAATAAGAAGTGATTTGATGCGAAAACTTTATTGGGAATTGAAATATTTTTGGATAATCATGTTCTAAAATTCATAAGCTTTGTTTTGACTTAAACTCTCCATTGATTGAATTAATAAAAAAAAAGTCTTAAGAAGCAAAAGAAAATTTATAATGAGGGTTTTCAATGATATAACATGGCCCTAATAGCTATCATTGAAAACCCTCATTGGAAATTTTCTTTAGCTTCTTGTGGCTTTTTTATAAATGTCAAAACAAAGCTTATGAATTTTAGAATGAGATTATCCAAAAATATTAAAAAAAATTTTATAGTTTCCGCAGAAAACCACTTCTTATTTTTCGCTAGGTTTTGTCAAGAAGCAATCCTTAGCTATATCATCTTTTTCTCCTTTGGGGCGTGATGCGGATAGTTACAATGCGTTCGCTTATGTCTTGGAAACATAAGACTTCTTGCCTAAGTCTGGAACTTATAACAAATCTGCATCCGAATAGTCGCTGTTTCTGCTCCCTATAACACAGTCCGTAGTAGATGTCATAGTTTTTCATCCTCTTTTTGACCGGCCCATCCCACCGTATTTCCTGGATGACAGTAATGTCTGCTTTGTACCAGTTTAGGGCTTCCGCTAGTTGTTCGCCTGCACTTCTCCTGTTTAATTTTCTCACATTCCAGGTGCAGGTACGAACGTCGTTGTCCTTTTTTCGTTTAGCAGAGTAAAGAAGCGACAAAAACTACTTCACAAAAATAAATCTTGATCAGTGGAAAATAAAAAGTGATTTTCTGCAAAAACTATTAAATAAATAAAATATTGTTCAGGTTATAAAATTCATTCATTCATTCAAAAAATTCACACCAACTCGCCAACGATTGAGTTTATAAAAACAAAACAATGAGTAAAACAAAATTTCCAATGAGGGTTTTCAATGATAGCTATAACTGGATTTTTAAGGGCCTAGGGTCAGGTTCGCCCCCACTTTATAGCGTAAATTTAAAATAAACTCATTAATTTCTTACAAATTCAAACAAATTACAAAATTCTTTTTAAAAATCAAATTTAGCGAAGAAGTTTGCCACACAAAACGTAAGCATAACAATATTATGTGTTATACGAACTGTGTGAAATTAATGTTGCTTGACATTTGCTTCACATATGCGCGCGGAATAGAATGTCAAGACTGTTATTACATAGCTTTATAGCAACCTTTAAAAAATACACATCCCGAACACTGTTCAAAACCCCTACAGCACATTAATTCCCTTTTACTTATACTAAGCAATTTGTCATTATGCATGCTTCACACATGATGTCATTAAAGTGCGAATAAAAAATTACATTCAGGACATTAAAACAAAATGCTTTAGCGTTATGTCATCCTTACAGCAACCATGAGGGTGTGTGTCTAAAGTCGTAATACCACGGAGCTAATGATGACTCAATGTTGTTTTCATATTCCAATTCTCATTGCTGGCTCCCTTCTCAGATAAACCATTAAAGTTGAGAAAAAAAGGACAAATAAATTGAACCCGGACATTGCAACTTTACCATAATATATTTTTGTTTGCACTAAACCGAACCAATCAATCGGGTGGGGAAAGGAAGGGACATCCCTAATTTCAGCTCTTGTTGTTGTTATTCTGCACCCTCAACTAAAAATTCACAATTTATTCTTGGCATTCCCGTATCGATTTCCCTAAATCTCTTGTTAGTAAATTCCTTTTCCTATGCGAAAAATATATAAGAGTATGACACTCTGGGGACCTGGCATTCCCAGATAAGCAAACGGTCATAATGGATGTGTGAGTCAACGACAACACTCCAAACATAGATGAAATTGAATCATGGCTGAACTTTAAAATTGAATTTAAAATCCATGAGAGGACATGTTTCCCTATGTCTTAGGCACTGAGCCACTTGCCCCAGTATTCTAATTTGCCGGCACTGGTGATAAATTGTTAACGTCCGGATTAGTTGTCATTTAGATTGACTATATTTTTAACTGCTCTACATTACAAAGCTGTTATCGCATGTTATTCTCTATTTAATCAGAAGGTACACGTGGAATGGAAAGGGTGAAAATATGCTAATCGCGGTAGCTGTGTGTGATCGCGCGATTTTTTGTGGGTTTCCTTTCTTCATTTGGCAACCGCTGCTTAATATCCTCGACAACATAAAATTACACATGTGGAGTATGTACATCGTTTTTTGGAACTATTTCATAGTTTAGTAATTTGGTACCTAAATTATAAGGTTAAAATAGGTTGTATTAGAACGCGTATGTGTTTTGTGGAATCAATAATTAGGCTTATGATTGATGAGAAGTTTTAGAAAAGCTACTAAAGAAAAATAACAGGAGCATACACGTGTCAAATATAATAATATACAAATGGGAAGGCTACAATCCGCAAGGTGAATCATCTAACACCCTATTCTATTCCATCCTACATTTAAAACTAGTATCCCCATAAAAGTGGGCGTGGCCAAAAAACTTTATGAGGATAAAATTAGAAAAAAAAAATTATTGCACATGCTATGGGGTAGGGTATAGATATAACCAGTTTTAATAGGAAAACGCCCACAAAGTGTCCGTGGATTAAAACGATCTATATATCGACTTTTACGCATCAAACGTTTTTTTTATTGCTTTAAAATGTTACCATAAACAGTTTTTTTATTGTAAACATCCACAAAAGTAGGGTTTGATACAAAACTTAATAAGGATAAGGACGAAATATAAGTATTTAGATTGTAAATTAACATCCTGCTCTGACACTTTTTCAAAATCACTTACCGTTTGAACAAAAACAACTTTTTTTTAAAAGTGGGCGGATTTTAAAAAGGTTTATCTACACATGTTCTGCTGAGAGCAACAAAGGTGGGTACGTGTACCAACTGGTGACTTATAGTTGGACCTATGGACGGACAAACATGGTTAAATCGACTAAGCTAACGATTCTATGCTCCGAAATATGAAAAAAATATAAAATATCTATCAGTAGAAGCTTTTTTTTGTCACAAAGAAAATTACCTCCTCTTTATCGCCGACTTCGAATGGCAATTTGAGAAGCTTCTCTTAACTGTGTTAGTCTTGGATGTTTGTCAGACTTTCGCAGGAGGTGTCTTTGAACCAGGGACCCCGCGCTTTGCAGTCCATCCTACTAACAACAAGATTATCATAGTCCATACCAAGTTTATAAAAAAAATATTTTGGTTGCGACCAATACGCGATTTGACAAAAGATTTGTATTTACAAAAATATAAGAATTTCAATATTTAATTAATGCTTTTGTTCAAAATATTTTATCTAAAGGGATAATGAATCCGCAAATAGAAACTGGTCCATTTGCAGATTCATTATCTATTTAGAAAATTCATAAGATTTGGTCTTCCATGGGATGATGTACACAATTTGCCTCCATATAGGTGTCGAATTGAACTACTGCAGTTGTTTTGTCTCAACGTAGACTTAACAATGACATGGTTTTCTTACACCGATTATTATCAGGACAAGTAGATGCTCCTGATCTTTTAAGTGCTTTTGGTTTTAATACCCGCGGAGGTTCCTGTAACCTGGGTAGATTAAATATTTTACATATACCTAATCATAAACACAACTATTGTATGCATGAGGCTATTAGTCGTATGAGTAAAAATAAAGATGTTATTGGAAAAGTAGTTTGAAAAACACGCTGGGCAATTGTATGCTAGAGATAATAATATATGTAGCTCAATTGAATTTTTTTTCGTTTATTGATTTGTTAGGATTATTTAAATTCTATGTTCTGTTATGTCCCACTAACATGTGCACTAAATGATAAGCCTGTGGATGCATATTATATGATTTGGCAAATCTCTGCTCGTAGATGCAGCTTGTATTAAGCTCACTACTACAAAACAATAGTTCGTTCTTTGTGTTGACTGCACAATGTCTTCGTGTGGAAACCTTCAAAACCGCACACGTAAAGAAAAATTGTACTTGCTTAGAATTTTTAAGTTTATGACCTGGCGAACATAATTAACATTAAAACCAATACTTCACTAGATTTTTTGAAAAAAATGAAGACGGACATTGCAGTTATTTGTTAGTATGAAGTTTATGAATTCACAATATATCAAAAGTAAACAATAATTAGTAATTGAATTGTCTCACCAAATGACACCCAACAAACAAATCTAACATTGAAAGATCAACCAAACTGTCAACCAGTAGAGCTTCTGAAACATCTAATCATCGAGACGGGCTACTAGCAACTGTATTAGCTTTAAGAGCTGTTCAATATTTGAGAATATCAAGAACTGCTACAACACACGACGACAAACAAGTCTAAAAATATACGACAGTCGGTCAACAACGAGTATCGATCTCAAGAAAGCACCGTTTAATTAGGATAAAGACTACAATTATAAAATGCATTGGGAGGTTTGCATTGGTTCCGATGACTTCTTTTTGATTTACTGTAGAAATGCCTAAAATGTGTTGCTTCAAAGGCAAAGGCAATTTGCCACAACTTGTTGTTTGATGGTTTGGTTGTTGTAGAACGAGGGTAGACTCTGATTGGCTTTAACTTGGCAATGCCCAGTGGTTGTAACTCTGACAACACATCAAGTGCTTATTTTTAACCTCCAAGTGGTACCCATCGGGTACCTGTCTCATCCAACAGGATTTGACTTGCTAAAGGATAAGCGCGAGTGTTGATAACACGACGAAAAACAACAACACTAAAAACAGCCAGGTCAGAATGGCACGGAATGAATACCCTGCGACAGCAGGCCGGGTCTCTGCAATCGCAACAGAACTTCGCGCAACGAAAGTATGCCTGAAGAATGGAACCTCAGCATCGTTTGCCCGATCCACAAAAAAGGGGACCCTCTAAACTGTGCCAATAACAGAGACATAAGTCTCCTCAATATTGCCTACAAGATCATATCTGCCGTAATATGTGAACGCCTGAAACCATTTAACAACAACCTGATCGGCCCTTATCAGTGTGGTTTTAGGCCAGGAAAGTCCAAAACCGATAAAATTTTCACACTTCGGCAGATCCTGGAAAAAACCAAAGAAGTCCAAATCGATACCCACCACCAGTTCATCGATTTTAAAGCCGCATACGACAGCGTTTAAAGAGACGAACTATACAGAGCCATGTCTAGTTTTAGTATACCGCCCAAACTCGACCGTTTGTGTAGGATGACGATGGAGAAATCTCGCTGCTCCATCAGGGTTGGAAACGACCTCACCTCATCATTCGATACCAAAAAAAGGTTTAAAGCAAGGCAATGCGCTATCATGTGACTTCTTCAATTTGATTCTTGAGAGGATTGTGCAAAACTCACGAGATAACACCTAAGGCACAATTTTCCAAAAATCTGTACAACTACTAGCATACGCCGACGATATTGACATCATTGGTAGGACACAACGTGATGTCATAGCCACGTTTGCTAGTATAGAGAAGGGAGCGGCAAAAATGGGCTTAGCAGTAAATGAGGGCAAGACGAAGTATATGCTGTCAACACGAAAGGACACACAACATCGACGAATTGGACAGAACGTCACCATTTACAGATATAACTTTGAGGTAGTACGGGACTTTATCTATCTCGGTTCCGCTATTAACTCTGACAACAACATCTCGTCAGAAATTAAACGAAGAATTACTCTTGTCAACCGCTGTTTCTTTAGGCTAAGAAGGCAATTCAGTAGTAAAGCCCTCACTCGAACTACTAAGGGGATCTTATATAACGCAGTAGAGGAAGACCTCGCCTTAAGTGGCTCGCACAAGTAGAAATCGACCTCAACCAACTTGGAGTGCGCAACTGGAGGCAGTTAGCTTAGGACCGGGGTAATTGGAGAGGCATGTTGGTTGAGGCCCAGGTTCATTCCGGACTGTAGCGCCACTTAAGTAAAGTAAGTAAGTTGTTGAGCTAACAGAATCACTTTTAAACATTTTCACTGTGTTTCACATTTTGCTTACAAGATTTGGTACAAGATTTGAAGATGTTTCCGTACAAAGTCCAGACGGTGCATCAGCTGTTAGCTGCTGACCGCCAATCGCGTCTAACATACGCTCAAGCCATCCTTAATCACCACCAAGAGAAAGATGATTTTTCATCAAAAATAATCATGAGTGATGAGGCCCATTTCCATCTTAGCGGGTACGTAAATAAGCAAAATTTTCGCTTCTGGGGCACTGAAAATCCGCGTGTAACCCACGAAGAGCCATTACACCCGCTCAAAGTCACTGTATGGTGTGCTGTTTTCGCTGGAGGAGTCATCGGACCTTTTTTCTTCGAAGACGTCGCGGGCCAAACGGTTACTGTGAATGGTGAGCGCTACAGAGCAATGATCAACGAGTTCTTTTTGCCGCAACTTGATGAATTGGGATTGGAAAACATGTGGTTCCAACAGGACGGTGTAACGGCACACACTGCACGTGCCACAACCAATATGCTGAAGGATGCATTTCCCGGGCGCCTAATCTCCCGTTTTGGCGATTTGCACTGGCCAGCAAGATCGCCTGATTTGACCGCCTCAGACTTCTTTTTGCGGGGCTTTTTGAAGTCGCGGGTTTATGTCAACAAGCCTCAGACTTTTGCAGCTCTTAAAGACAATATCCGTCAAGAATGTGAGGACCTATCGTCGGAAGTTTTGGCCAAAGTGATGGAAAATGTCATAAAAAGGGCTCAAATGACAATCAACTGTGGCGGCAGCCATTTACATGACATCATATTCTCGACTTGATGTAAAAAAAAATAAAAGACCAAATAAAAATAATCCACAAGAAGAATCAAAGTTTTATTTTTGCGCCACCTTGTACTTGCACATCAATTATGCTTAAGTGGGTAAATAATCGTTATGCACTGCATCACTTCAAACATTTTACATTTCAAAACGTTTGACGTTGCGGTACCCCGCTAACAAGTTTAATAACTAGCCATGCATTGGCATTGGTTTGCATCGTAACTGAATTTTGCACCAATGTCTACCTCTTGGATATACTTCATGCAACGCACCGCAACGCATACGAACTTTACAAAACAATTGTTGAGTCTTTATTTGCAATACTGATTAAATGGGCGAATATATTTATTTGTACCAAAATTCAATTTATATTCATAGATACATTTTTTCATATTGTCAATACTGCGTCTTTTGTTTATCGACACATTATGTCTACGATATAAATTTGTGGTATCAGATTTTCTGGTATCAACCAGCAGTCATATTTCCATTAATAAGCTTCAAACAACCTGATAAATTTTTAAAAAAAATTGATTAGCACATTGTGTGCACGTCACAACTGCACGGGGCAAGTGAGCAAGAGAAGAAAATCTACAGGTTTTAAGTGTAATTATGTAACTATAAACTTTGGTTTAATAAGAAACAAAATTCAGCTTTTTGTTTTTTTTACGAAATAGATTACAAAAAAAAGATTCTGTGCAAAATAACTGCATCATTAAAAGGACTCAATGAAATACTGAATGTTGCCTGAAACTAATGGAAAACGACTCTAACAGTTTTGATTGAACTTAACACGGTTATTATTATTTTATTCCGGCGATATTTGTGTATTTCTCGTGAACTATTTTAAATAGCTGCATTGAAAAACTAAATTGAAAATGAATGTTGCTACTGAAGTTCATAACAATGCATTAACTAGTTTATGCTTAAAAGTCTCGTAACGGATGTTCATTGTGGATCAATATGAAAAAATCAATATTTGCTGCCGCATTTTTATACCCTATCCCATAGGGGTATATTAGAGAAATTATTTCACTAGATATGGGCTCAGTGGTGAGATGGTTAGTGCAATGAACTGCCACGCAGAAGGGCTGGGTTCGATTCCTAGCCGTAGCAACACCTAAATGATTTTTCACTGGCCCTCCTCTCGTGATGATCTGACAAATCATGCGACTAGTAACAATTGTCAAGAAAATCTTGTCTCAAATTCGTCGTTCGGAGTCGACATAAAACAGGAGGTTCCGTCATCGTGCAAGAAGTACGCACGCACACATGAATGGTTGTGGGAAAGCTCGGTCTTGGGTACGAATGAGTATATGAATCGTCTCAGAATCGCTAGCTGAGTGTTGAAATTGGACATACAGACTCTCAGACCGACCAAACAGAACTAGTGTAAACATTTTTTTGAAATACGCACATTGCCACGCCCCCTTTGTAGAAAAAACACGTTTTTAGCCAAACTGTAAGTTATTTTGAAAGAGTGTCTGAACTGATATCAATATCTATATTTCGTCTATATAAAGTTTGTTGTCACGCGAACTTTCTGTGGAATTTTTCAGTTAAAAACATTTTTCGATAAAATTTTAAAAAAATTCAAAAATCTGTCGATGCCAATCTGAATGTGGTGGCAATGTAATTTTGTTTATTCAATTTTTAAAGATGTTTTGGGATTCAACGATTCGCACAGCGGAATGTCGCCATCTCACATGTATTAATGCAATTTTTCTCGGGTTAAGCGAAGTTTAATATGGCACGAGCACTGTACTAAAATCAATATTTAACTATGGGAGGGGGTCTTTATCCGCCTGGTAATACGGTAATACTTACAATTAAGTCTTTTTTTAAAGCCAATACTTTGCTCTATTAGCCAGTTGGTAAATCAAAAGAAACTGATTTTAAGCTCAAAGTTAGGGAACAAAATGTCGTTGTTCTAAATAGTTCTAAATCAAAAACTGAAAATTACATGATTAGATACTAAAATCAATTCGGTCTATGTACGGTGAGATGCGTATGGGGCAATCCCCTTGCGTGAGCCCTCGGTAGAATTCGGGATGTGTGCGAGTTTTTTTGTGTGTCGTTGTAAAATGTGGCGCATTCTGGGTAACGCTAAATGACTTGCTGTACTTTACTTACGAAAATGAACAGTAATCCTCAAAGTGAGATACCACAAAACACAAACCATCCAAAAAAATTAATTTTTAATTTTTCTTAAAAATTAGAAGACATAAAACCATTTGGCTTTCTGTGTTCGATTCAGAATTGAAATTCAGCATTGACCACAAAAAGCCAATTAGGCACTTCATTTCACAATTTGAAAAATATTGTTTGAAATTTTTTTTTGCATTTTTTTTCCAAATTTTAAGTTTGCATGCGAATTTTTAAAAAAAATATTGACATAAATAGTTTAATTTAAATTAAGCATAAAATACAGGTTCTGGCTTTCAAAATCGGCATAGTACTTCATTGCAAACGTCGCCGTTGTTCTTAAAAATATATATATATTTTTAATTTACCCCAACCTCCTAAACGGGACGAGATAGAAAGTAAAAAATGCAATACTGAAAAAATTGTTCGGCAAAATTTCGAGCCGCTGGAGAGATCATTACGGACAGAGGGACCGACGGACCGCCGAACCGACGCGACGGACGGAATTCCAAAAAACAGTTTTTTGGGTTCCGCTAACATCGTAATGTTAGAATCAATCAAAATCTCAAGGTCGAAAATTTTTACAAAAATAATACCATTCTCTTTGTAAAAAGAGAAAGTTTCGTCGACCTTAAAGAAGATTAAAATTGACCACAACTCTTTTGTACCCGAGGTTCAAGTTAAACTTCCTGAGGATTCAGGCTGAGAAAGCACGTGAAGGATTTTGTTGGAAAGCTTAAAAATGAGTTTCGAAGAAGAAAATCTATTTTTGAGCAGTAAAGTGATTCCCTCCTTAGCAAGACAAAAAAATATAAGCGGTTCATGAGTATCACCTTGCTTATGATACTTTTTGGGACTTTTTTAACAAGAAGATGTGCAAAATGAAGTTTCAACGAAAGTGGTACGAGATTGACTTCAGTTTTAAAACAATTCGGTTGGATCGGATGTGATGCTTAGGACTGGTGGTCAGTTGATACCCACCAATTACTAATTTTGTCTGAATTTTTTAAGATTTATCTTTCATCTTCTATATTGGAGAGACTATTTTCAAGCAGATGTTGTTTATTTAAATAAAGGTTATCGTTAGGACTTAAGTTTTGAGCTAGAATGATACAATTTGATACATAGACTTTCTTTTCTATGGAGCAGAACAAGTGTAAACAGGCAAGCAGAGCGAATTATAGACGCACCTTTATCTGGCTTTGTCTATGGTCACTAACTGTGAACTGTTGAATCAGTTGAATCTTGTACATATGCAAGTCCCGAAGCAAAATTTGCAGAAAGCTTAAATCGACCTTAACCGACTTGAAGTGCGATTGGAGGCAGCTAAATACGAAGCTAATTGGAGAGGCATGTTGGCTGAGAACCAGGTTTACACAGTATTGATAATTTCAAATTCACATTGTTTGATTATTTTGGTTTTTCCTAGCTGAAATTTATTGTGTTCTTTTCTTTTCATTCCACAATAAAACATCACGCACATGTTACAGAAAATGCATGTTTCTTTGCTTAATGTGATGTCAATCCAATATCTATCCAATAAATGAAGCTAACGTCTACCCATCACTAAACTAAATCCGCAAATCGATTAACTTCCGATTATGGTAATGATCTAGATGTAGGTATTCAATTTTTTTAAGTGTAGGTGGATACAGTGAAATATGGAGTATGCACAACAAACGCCTACAGGTCTTTAACAACTTCATATATAACGTCCACAAATTACAATATCAAATAAATAAAAAACAAAATAAGTAGTTAAAGCCATTTATTTGTTGACGTTATATATCAGTATCTGTGCAATATGTATGGAAACATCAGCAATATATAAAACATATGAGCAACGGAAATAAACTATAAATACGCTGACTTTGAGGAGATATCTCATTGCAATAAAGTCTGAAAGTGAAATTCAAATCTCCATTGAACACATGAGTTAGTCATACAAAAATCAATTCGACCACTTTGTTTATAAATACATACTCACTCCTGAAAGATATGAAAATAGAATGAAATATAACATAAACAGGATAAGGGAAGGCAATCAAACAAGTATTATTGAAGCTTGATGGTGGCATAGATTTCTAATTTCAATATGATTGATGAGAGTTCATGAAATTTCGCTTTCAAATTAGCGACAGAAATAGCTTCACCGGAAGAGAAGCCAATAGATGAGAGTAAGAGTAGCAAATGGATAAGGGGCATGATCATTTGTCGACACGCTCAATCATTTCGCATGCCACTTGAGTGCATATTATCCATGCGTTATGAGTTCTATGTTCTTGGAAACCCTTAAGAGATTTGCTGGTTATTTGCAGTGACAAGAAAACACAAATCAAAAGTAAAATCGAATATGTGGCAGAAGATTTCTACAAGCACACTCAGCGAAGGATGACTAAGGCTCTGTAGAATGTCCCTCTCAGCAGTGCCACACCCTCTGTGGAGAAGACCCCTTCTAGTGCTTGCAGGTTATTTATAAACCGTGAATTTTTACAATTGCCACGCGGAGTGCAAAGGAAAACTTGCGTGCTTTTCACAAGTTTAACCGATGTCACAATGCGATATGAGTTCCAGGAGGTAATTCCTTTATTGGTATGGTTAAACATCACATCCTATGGGTAGATTTGAATTATTCGCCCGCCCCACATTCACGTAGCAATGCAGCACAGTCAAGGACACGCATATAGCTACATAGCTATTGCCAAGGCATGTCTCGGTTTCACCTTTCATTATTGGTATGTATCAAGCCCGCAACAGTTCATGTCGCAGAGCAACAATGTTAGGCGCTAAGAAAGCGAAAACGCAGTGCTGAAAAAGAAATACCTTACTAAATTTGAACTGAACATGCATAAGAATAAAACATCCAATGTCAGGTTGTGCAAGCTCTACCATCCACCGATGTTTGCTTTGATTCTTATCGTAAATTTGGCGATTATTTGCATAAAGTTAACAAAAAAAAAAAACAGAGTATTAGAGCATGCACTTCAGTGCAACCCTTACCAACAGCCTATGCTTTTTTTAATCTCAGTCAACCCCCTAAACAAAAAGGAAAAAACAATTTATTGATTTTTCCGTCGAAACTGCAGTGTTGCAGCAGTGAACCATGTCGCATGTAGTGGATGATTATGATATGGTGACCCGTTGGCATGGGCAGGAGTGACAAGAGATCGCTATCACGAAATCAATGAAGGTCTACATATGATTTTTTTTTGAAAATGATTTTTACTTACTTGCTAATTCAGGTGTCGGCTATTATTTCATTTCCACACACGCGGCAAAATTTGTTAAAACAAATCAATGAAGGATCACAAATATTAGCGAAATTTTAATAAATGGAATTATTGCTTTTGTCATACGAAATGGTTTTCAGATCATGAATTTTTTTTCTTTTGAAAATTATAAAATACTATTTCGGAAACCCACAGAAACTTCAAAATCGAATTCACGAAAATGGAAGAGAATCTTTGCACCCCACTAGCCGGTCTTAAAAAATCAAACTGAAACGATTTTGATGTTTTTCGTTTTTGTGTGGGGTTTCGTTTCGAATTTGGTTCGCTACTGTCAGATAGAATTGTTATGTTATACAACTAGGATATGTTGGGATTAGGAAGTAATGAAGCAGGTATGTAGTGAGAGGTAGATTTATTTTTTCACAGTATAAATACTATTTTTGTTACATATATTGTTACGTAGAGAAATAATTTCGATATTAATAGTATACCTAAAAGTAAATGGATCGCCTCAGAATCGCTAACATGTCTGGCTGTTCACCTCTTCTTAGGCATTAAGATTTGAGTTAGCATAATGAAATTTGGTTAGAGTATAGAATCCTCGTCCATGACCACAGAATCCATCCACTGCAACACCCACTTTTCAGTAAAACATTGGTAGAATTTTGAAAATATGTCTGAACAAGATATTAAGACAATTTTAACATCTATATTTCGTCAATATACATTTTTTGCCACGCCCACTTTTTGAGGTCGATATAAGTAAAAAACTGTTTTTGGTAAAATGTTAAAGAACTTCGATGCAAACATTTGTACCAACAATATTAGAATTCTGTAAAAAAAATATCTGCACGGTTGTATAGTTATACAAAACATTATTAATGCAGCCTTTATTCAGAGTCGCACAAATTCTATTTTATTCAATGCAATGTTGAATAAATAGGTTCGTGTAAGTGACACTTTTCTAATGTAAGGCGTCGTTTTTTAACCATAAAGGTGTGAATAGTAGGTATGTTGTGACAATGACATTTTCTAATTTCATTCCCACAAGTCTTTAGCCATGTCCACTTTTTTAGGATATTATTTTTAAAGAAAGGATGGGATGGAATAGGGTATTAAACGATCCGCATAGTAGATTGTAGCCTTCTCATGTTTTTAATGACGGTTATAATTGAGTATAATGAGGACTTACGTTTCAAGCAAAATATACCTCACTCAGCGTTACCACTTGTACGACATATGTAGTACCGTACGACATAATATTTGCTTGATTTTTCAATGTCGTACTACACTACTAAATTTCTTAAGCTACCTCTTTTACTATCATTTTTTTATTTTACAGCCAACTTAATTTGTTTTTTTTTTAAACTCTTTTGTTTTTATAATAAAATAAATATAATAGAGGTGTTAATGCAACGTAAGAAATCGACGTAAACGCGTAAACGTGATATTACACATCAAAAGTAATTGCTAAACTGAACAAATAATATCTGGAACGGAAACAGAACAATAGAAGCAAAATTCTATCAATAAATAAATTACTAAACTGCGATTTAGTTCAGTGGGTTACCGCATTATTTAGTGGCACAGTTTTAAAGTCGTTCATGAAACGTCGTCGTAAAATTACAATCTTTATCACGTAGTAAACTTACGAAGTTGCATTAATACTCTTAACAGCAAATATTATAATGCCATACAGATGACGCACTGCATACATGAAAAACTGTTCTTCGGCGGGTCGTACTGGCACAGCCCGCCATATATTTGGATCTTGGTTCTCATGTGTGCACGTGCACACCGCCCGCCCATACTATGAAGCTGGTGAGCAAAAGTTTCTGTTTTTTGTTCTCAATTCGTCATCTTTGTGGCTTTATAATCTTTGTTAAGAAGCTTTTTTGCCTTAATTTAAAGTAGGACCGCATCTTCACTGAATGCTTCCGTTTACGTACGACATGAAGTAGTGTCTGTTTTTGTGAATTGAAATTATATTTTTGTTGTTTTTACTGCTATGTTTATTTAAATGAAATATACTTACTACATATATACCTTTGTACAGGTAGGTATATATTTTTCCAACAGAATTTCTCAAAATCAAACAAACAACGCGCCATTAGGATGAGGCCACATGCAAAATCGTTACATGAAAGAAAAAAAAAGACAGAATATAATAATACAGTTTTTTTTTAATAATCAAGAGAAATTCGACCCAGGAATCACGAATAGCTTCGATTAAAGTGTCCTTAAAATTGCCTGCCTCCTTCATACTATATATATATATATATTTTTGATTATGTTTTATTTTGGTGATAAGGGCGGCCATGGCAAAAGATCTACGTCTTTTATTGAATCCAACTTGGAGTGTGGATGGCGGGGCATTGTCTTGTTGAAATGTCCAAGGCCGTTAATGTTTTCACTTTTGGAAATTACCGTTTCGGAACATTTGTAGTTTCCGTTCATTGCTGTGGACAAAAACTCAAACTCGATTGTGACATATAACTAATAGCTCCCGACACCATTACGTCTGATGTACGGTTGTGATGTCTTGCCAAAATAAGCTCCTTCTTTCTTAGATCATGGAAATGAAAGTTTTGCTCTTAAAAAATAAACTCCTGCAACGAAATATTCGCAATGGCCTCATCTTTTATATATATATATATATATGCTTTTCATCCCAGTGATCGATGAATCTTTTTCACTATTATTAATCGAAATTATTTTAATCAAAATCTTTGGATATTTTTTTTGTAAAATTGTTATATGAGAAAAACCACTAAGCTAAAGCAAAAAATTGTGACGGCAAAAGTTTAAACAAAACCGTCCAGCTGTGGAGTCAAAAGAAATCGTTACCTATGTACAGACCGCCGACCTGCGCCTTCAGAATCATAGGAAGAAATATTTGTATTTACTCTATCATCTTAAAATGTTATGCTTGAACATCATATCATTTTTCGAAATGTCTTATATGATTTATTAAAACATTTCAAAACATGCTTAACAGTTTTAACACCTCATTAACTCATTAACTGCTCCTCTCTTTCAATGTCAGCCTTTACTTCTTCAATTAGCGCATCAATTTCTTCAATTGAATAAACCTTTTTCTTTTTAAAAGGTTTGGGTATGTCCTGCACATAAACCGGTTTGTCCATCTGAAAGTTAAATATTTTACAATATATAAAGAGAACTCCGAAAGCTAAAAGCAAAACTTATACCAAAAAGTGTTTATATTCGGGTGAAATCGATTCCAAGTACAGAATCTTATTCTCGATCGCTTTGATTCTTTCATACACATGCTTCGGATTTCTAACTTTCATATTCAAGTGACTTTCGACGTTTTGCAGTCGCTCTTTCAGACCCAAAGGTAAATCATTTGAATGCAGATTATCTTCTTGCTCACTGACTTCTTGTTTTATCTCCATTTCGCTATCTGGTTCATTCTTCATAAGTTTATCGAGTGCCTGAAGATAATCGGGTTTAATTTGTGGTCCCATGCGGTTTTTTACCCGACGAACTGTTAAAGTAAGAAAGTAAAATTTCGTTTAGTGGTGCAAATGTATTGTATTCGCAAATATGTATTTACCCCTCAAGTGGCCCATAGAGTCGGCTTGTTTAATAACTATGCTATTCGTTCTTGCACAAGAATTCTCATCGCTGTCTTCAGTTTTCACTTCTTCTTTTATCTGCTTTGTCGTCGTAAAGTCCCGGATGTTGTTTTGGTCTATCTCTTCGCGTTTCTTTTCAACAAAGCACTGAATACGTCTCATGATTTCCCTCTCATCCGCACCTATTTGAACGAGATTTTGTGCAATTACCTGGTTCTCTATAGGACACGCGTCGAAATCAAATTTAGAGCGCTTAAATTTTCCACCTCCATCGGCACCTGAAAAAGGAAAATTAAATGAAACACTTTGTGTAGTAAAAGTAAAAAGCAGTTTATTCAAACAAAAAATCAACAAATCGTATGGTATATGTACAAACTAAATGATCAACTTTTTTGGCGAAGATTCTTTAGCCACTGACATTCTTTGTTCTCTTTCCAGGCAGAGTCATCAGAGGTGTATTTCTCCTTCTTCCAAATGGGTACGGATTTTTTTAGCTCCTCAATAGCATACTGGACAGCCTCTAGGCTAGCTTGACGATGTGGTGATGAAATGGCAATAACAACACTCGCTTCTTTTACAGGTACTAAACCCAGGCGATGGTGAATGGCTATTTTGTATACGCCGCCCCATTTGTCACGAATATCATCACAGATCTTGGTCATCATTTTTAATGCCATTGGCTCGTAGGCCACATAATCCAGAGTAAGAACCTGTCAATTAGAAATAGGGAGTATACAACTTTTTTTTTTTAAATAAAAACGTTCAATTCAATGAATTGAAGATAAAATTAAATTCGAATTGGGCGTAAAATGACGCTTGTAGATCTTCTTCACTACACTACATCCAAAATCTTTCCTATCACTCTCTTTCTTCCCGTTCTCTTACGCTCGTACTGTGGTAGAACATTTAAAGGGTATTCATAACCCTTTAAGTGGTTGCAAATTATAAGAAACAAAATGGACATGTCTGAACATGGATTTCACAGCTAAAATCTACAAAGAAGCTTTTTGATAGGCTTATGATTAGTAATTGCAAACAAAGTTCTTAATCAAATGCCAATAGCGAATCGATCTTCAGATGTTTGGTTGGAAATAGAATTGTTTCGGAACAAAATTACAATACTGATATCACTAAGCTAACGCTATGTTTAAAGAAAATTACAATCAGATCTCAATAACTATGTTTAAAAAATTGGCTTTTTAGATGCGCCAAGAGAAACTGCTAAAACGTTCCGAGTCAGATCAATTCTAGCAGCAATTCAATACCGATTTCAGAGTTTTACTTGTTGCGTCGTCCGGAATAGGTCCGAAATTTCTAACACGTGAAAAATGTTCATTCTGCATTAAAATCGTCATACAACGTGCAATTAATTGGAGCTCAAAAGTGCAGGATTTAAAGATAATCTTATTGTTTGAAATGAATGCAAAATGACACTCAAAAATTCGCGCTAAACTCTTGATCGAGCATTGCAAAATGTTCGCACAAAAACATGACGAACGCGCATCGCGCATGTTGTCAGCACCACATTTACATTGTTGAACAATAATTTACAAAAAACTAACAAAACTTGACTGCCGCAGTTTGGAAATTTCAAATATGGTCGGAATAATGATTTGATTTCGTCAACTGTGAGAAAAGTTGTTAAACAATTCAGGAAGACCAAGGCTACATACATAGACTACCAAAAAAGTACCTGATGATGTGTCACTAAATTTATATTTAGCTCAGTGCTCGATGGTTAGTTCGATGAACGTCTGATTCCCAACCTTGGCAACAACACTTTAATGTTATTTCGCTTTTCCTTCTCTTGCGATGATCTGATAAATCATGAATTGTCAGAAAGACGTATCTCACTCAGTCGTTCAGATTCGGCATAAAAAAGGGGATAATGTCACCGTACAGGAAGTACACACGCACACATATAAATGGTTGTGCGCAAAAGCTACTTACAATGTACAAAGAGCCCGTTGCCCCAAAAACTTTGTTTTTTTTTGTAACGAATATTGAAAAGATGGGTATATGAGGTCATAGCGTCGCATACTAACAAGTAGAAATGCAATTATTGAATCTAATCCCCTTTTGCTGCTGCATTTTTGTTAAAAATTGTTCAAATTTGTTGATTATAATCTGGCCGTTGTTTACGTTAATGGCATGATTGTGTTGTCTGCGACCCTTTAGTTATTTTCTATAATTGAAATGTGGGTCCATGGTGAAGTTGTTTTGAGAAAGTTGTGTTCCACTGGAGTTGTAAGCATAAATGATTGCCATATTGCACATTGTAACCGACAGAATTTGTTTGCTCGCCACATGTCGCCCCAGATTTCGACTCAACTGGAATTAAAATATCACGGGCTTGTGCCATAAAAGCACTCAGAACCGCAAGCTGGGTCGATCTAGCTATTGGCTACATTTCATAAGCATGAATTTGTTATCCACGCTTTCTTTTGGTGATGTTTATTCAAACAATGGGTTGGTTAAAAGATTCGCACAGAGGATTGCAGACTCACCATACCTTTGTTCTTATTGAATTGTATGTTGTGGTAGTGTTTTACTCTCTCGTAAGATTCATATTTTAAAAATTGCTGCAAACGGGAAGAAACAATAAAAAAAGGAATAAATATGTAAATCTCAATTAGTAATATGGTAAACTTAAGAGAATGTCTTAATCATTTGACAGTAGATTGTTTAGAGAAGTTACAAACAGACAACACTTGCATCGATGATTTGCAATTTTCCCAACGAAGTAGATAAGAGAATATGTGGAATGTAATTCAACCGGATTCGTTCGTCAAATGTTTTATTTGTGAATCGAATATTTACTTTCGTGTATTATTAAAAATCAGGAAATTAGTTTCCTCTGGGTGGTTCTTATCTTTAATTCATATGTGCTTCGCTGGTACTTTGAAGGTTCATGAAAAATATAATCGTTTATTCAATAAAGTATAACCTTCATTGGTAGTTGATACAATTACGAATTGTAACCTTCGTCGTTGTTTTAACATCACGTACTATATTTGTACGCAACAATAACATACATAACTTATTTTTTTCGAATTCTAAACATTTCCGCAATGATGAAAAATACTCTGCAAGTAGATATTGCTTATTTGTTTCGTTTATTTGTTGCCTTTATGCCCTGTGATAATCAAAGCCAGCAGTCACCCTGTATACGAAATGTTGGCATTGATTTCTTCGGCATATCATATTAACTCTATTAATACGACTCCTAGGAACTATATGTTACAGCACAAGAAAAATTACATAGGAAGTGTTTTTTTTTAAATATGATAAGACAAACTTATCAGTTTGAAGATAAGAAAACTATGAAACCCAAATCATTAAGGGCAAATAATTTTTTAATCGTGGAGGAAACTCGTCGAAACTTTTTGAGGTCAAATCGAATAACCTCACAGGTCAATCAGTGCTGGTGCAGTATGAAGAAGTTGATCAGTTTGCATGTATTATATCCAAATTATTTTGTACGTTTCCGAACAGGAAAAAATCAAATTTGTCATTCCGACCATATTCGTTTTAGAATTCAAATCGTTTGTTCAGTTGATTAACAAACCAGATAATTAGAGAATGCATTAACTTCTAGTTAATGTAACAAAAAACATTAATTTAATGACTTTCTACACGTAATATGCATCATCATCGTTACACATTCATGAAAAAGCAACTTCATTACACTTACCTGTTTATCTTCAAAATTATCGCGTGTCGTACCAACAAAGAGGGAAATTGCTCCACAAGATTCATCTGCCACTAGGTCACTGATTTCGCCGACGTTTAATTTATCAGGTGTTAGCTTCAAATGGTTTATTGGTAATTCCATTTTGATAGTTTTAATATCAACAAAATATTGTGAGGGTCCTGTCTTTTTTTTTTACTCCTTATCCACCACTAATTGGGGGAATAACAGCAATTTCGTCACCGGAATTAAGTGATACGACTTCTTCTAAATTATCACGATACTCTTCGTTTATAGCCAAAATAACGTGGTTTTTAATAATCTCTAAATTGTATTGTTTACTTATTGCATTCAACAATTCAGATACTTTTGCCTGCGAAGGTAGTTCTGCGGTAGTTTCACCGATACCGGAGAGATCACGAGTTTTGGCAAAAAATAACAAACGGACATTAACGGTTGATATGCTCATTATTGAGCACTTGAGTGCATTTAGATTATGGTGCAGACGAATAAACAACACTGCATAAGAAAATTTATTCTTAAATGGTCAAACGCAGTACTCTGAGGAGTGAGTGGTCTTACCAGGTCTGACACTGACAGCTTTTGATAGATAATAGATGACAGTTATATAATAAAAAAAATTATGTGGGACTACTAAAATGTGGAATATGAGAAACGTTTTGGAAGTAGATTTGAGTGCGTTCAGTTTATATTTTACGTCCAGTTATAGCTACATTAGGCCTTCGCACACGAGTATGCTTCAACCGGTTGAACGACATATTTGTTGTTTGAATTTTCTGTTGTTTGGTCAGGAGGGAGCACAGTTTGAGAGCCGTTGGGGAACAATTTTTTATAGAAAATTAAGTGGTTGAAGAGGTGTAATCTAGCAACACATGTTTTGACAATTGTGGTATTTAAAAAAAAAGACGGCGGTCAATTCTTTGTCGATAAACGAAATAAAAAATATGAGAAGGCTACATACAATCCATTGTGTGGATTGTTTTATACCCTACCCCATTCCATCCTTAAAATTAATATCCCTTAAATGTGGGTTTTAAAGCAAAGACATATTAAAATTGAAATTGTTGTAACATATTGCTCAGACAGTTTATCAAAATCTGGTATAGTTCGACAAAAACAACTTTTTTCACCTGCATATGGTATGGCGTTTTTGTTTGAAAATGACTCCTTAAAGTGGGCGTGGGTAAAAACGATATATTTAGGAAAAATGTTTATATTACCAAAACCAATTATTTGGCATACATTTTTTTCGAAAAAATTGAAATTTTACCGAAAAACATTATTTATAAAAAAAAAACCCAAAAAGTTGGCGTGGCAAAAAACTTTGTATAGACGAAATATATAGGTTGGTTGGGTGTTGTAGATCGAGGGTAGACTCTGATTGGCTTTAACTTGGCAATGCCCAGTGTTGTAACTCTGACTACACATCAAGTGCTTATTTTTACCTCCCAGTGGTAACCATCGGGTACTGGTCTCATCCAACCGGATTTGACTTGCTAAACGATAAGCGCGAGTGTTGATAACACGACGAAAAACAGCAACACTATAAACAGCCAGGTCAGAATGGCACGGAATGAATACCCGGCCTGCTGTCCCAGGCGAACCTAGACAAGCTGCTTCGACATATTCGGAAATTTCTAGGGTAAGTCAGGCCCCTTGAACAGAGCTGGTGGCGGATGAACCGAAAGGCCAACGGCAGCGCTCAATCCCGTAGTGGATACTGATGGCTCCGATTCCTAGGGGTATCTAATAAATTGGAACTGGCCCTCCAGGTTGGGGGTTGTGCTTTGGGTTAACTACCCAATCATGTAAAAATCTGACGGTTACGAAGCAACCAAAAGCCTCGGAAAGGACGGCTAAGCGAAAAAAGAACAACGACGTTCGTATCTGCACCTGGAATGTGAGAACATTAAACAGGAGAGGTGCAAGCGAACAACTAGCGGAAGCCCTAAACTGCTACTAAGCAGAGATTACTGCCATCCAGGAAATACGATGACATCTACTACGGACTGTGTTATAGTGAGCAGATACAGCGACTATTCGGATGCGGATTTGTTATAAGTGCCAGACTTAGGCAAGAAGTCTTATGTTTCCAAGACATTAGCGAACGCATTGTAACGTTCCGCATCAAGGCTAAATTAGCCAACATTAGCCTTATGTGCGCTCACGCCCCAACGGAGGAAAAAGATGATATAGCTAAGGACTGCTTTTATGAGCTCCTTGACAAAACCTATGAGCGACTACCGAAGTACGATGTTAAAATCGTGCTGGGATATTTTAACGCAAAAGTAGGAAGAGAAGACATCTTTAGCAGTATTGTCGGAAACCATAGCCTACACGACAACACATCTGGTAACGGACTTAGGCTAATTGACTTCGCTACGGAACGAAATGCCACTATAGCCAGCACACGGTTTCCTCACCTCGATATCCATAAGGGGACATGGCGGTCTCCAGATCAATGAACGGTCAATCAAATTGATCACATAGCGATAGACAAGCGCCACGCATCCAGTATTTTAGATGTCCGAACATTCCGAGGAGCTAACATCGACTCGGACCACTGCCTTGTTGCAGCCAAGGTTAGAATGCGGATATCCACTACGCCACAACAATCCAGAAATACTGTAAAAAAAATTTAGGTCGAAAGACTGCAATCGCAAGAGACCGCCAAGACATTCGCGCAACGCGTATCCCTAAACCTCTCGATTAACACCATACCACCAACATCGAATATCGAAGAACTATGGAAACGATGCCAACAAGCCTATAGATCAGCCGCAACTGATGTGCTAAGTTTCTCGCGCCCACCAGCAAGAAACCCCTGGTTTGATGAGGAATGCCGACAGATGCTCGCAGCCAAGAACGAGGCCTTCAAGGCTAAGCTGCAGGTAAAGAAGAGAGCTGCCGATGAGCTCTATAGGCAGAGAAGAAGGGAAGAACACCGGCTTTTTAGAAAGAAGAAAAAAAGGAAGAAGAGCGCGCGATCGACGATATAGAGAGGTGCCACTCCAGGAAAGATGTTCGCAAGTTTTACCAAAGTGTAAAACGTCAAAGCCAAGGATACAAGGCTCGGACAGAATCCTGTCGAGATGAACAAGGAAATATCGTAGTTGAGACACAGTCTATGCTGAGGATATGGAAGAACCACTTCTGCAGACTGTTAAACGGCGATGCGGAACAACATTCCGCTGTGAGGCAGAACGAACCATTCAATAATGGCAACGACGGCGAAAGCGGCCAACCATCCGACCTGAGTGAAGTGAGGATAGCGTTATCTAAACTGAAGCTTAATAAGGCTGCCGGAAATGACGGCATTCCCGCCGAGCTTTATAAAGCCGGCGGAGATGACTTGGTAAGTAACATCCACCAACTCATAAGCCGAATCTGGTCGGAAGAAAGTATGTCTGAAGAATGGAACCTCAGCATCGTTTGCCCGATCCACAAAAAAGGAGACTAAACTGCGCCAACTACAGAGGCATAAGTCTCCTCAACATCGCATACAAAATTCTATCTGCCGTAATTTGTGAACGCCTGAAACCTTTTACCAACAACCTGATCGGCCCTTATCAGTGTGGTTTTAGGTCAGGAAAGTCCACAACCGATCAAATCTTCACACTTCGGCAGATCCTGGAAAAAAACCCAGAAGTCCAAATCGATACCCACCACCTATTCATCGATTTCAAAGCCGTATGCGGCAGCATTTATAGAGACGAACTATAAGGGAGCCATGTTTAGTTTTGGTATACCGCCCAAACTCGTCCGTTTGTGTAGGATGACGATGGAGAATTCTCGCTGCTCCATCAGGGTCGGAAACGACCTCACCGACACATTCGATACCAAAAAAGGATTTAGGCAAGGCGATGCGCTGTCATGTGACTTCTTCAATCTGATTCTTGAGAGGATTGTGCAAAACTCACGAGCCAACACCAGAGGCACAATTTTCCAAAAATCTGTTCAACTACTAGCATACGCCGACGATATTGACATCATTGGTAGGACCCAACGTGATGTCATAGCCACGTTTGCTTGTATAGAGAAGGAACCGGCAAAAATGGGCTTAGCAGTAAATGAGGGCAAGACGAAGTATATGCTGTCAACACGAAAGGACACACAACATCGACGAATTGGACAGAATGTCACCATTGACAGATATAACTTTGAGGTAGTACGGGACTTTATCTATCTCGGTTCCGCTATTAAAGGTGAAACAACATCTCATCAGAAATTAAACGAAGAATTACTCTTGCCAACCGCTGTTTCTTCGGGCTGAGAAGGCAATTCAGTAGTAAAGCCCTCACTCGAACTACTCAGGAGATCTTATATAAGACCCTGGTCATCCCTGTCCTGCTCTACGGCGCTGAAGCATGGACCGTCTCAAAAGCGGATAAAGAAATCCTTCGGTCCCGTTTGCGTTGACGGGCTATGGGGACGAAGATTCAACCAAGAACTATACGAGCTGTACACCGACATGCCCCTGGTCAAAAAACCCCGCATTGGACTCTTAAGATGGCTGGGACATGTAGAACGAATGTACACCAATACTCTGGCTCGCAGAGTCTTCGATTCCCAGCCAGACGTCGGACGCAGTAGAGGAAGACCTCGCCTTAAGTGGCGCGCACAAGTAGTGCCCGCGCTCTATATGAAGTTGAAAAAATTATTTTCTCTAACTTAAAATATACTTTTAAGAAATATCAGAGATAAGGCCCGGAGAGGTGAATGAAGGCTACAACAATAATGGTGGATATCAGCAATCTTCTTTTATATTTTTGTTAATGGTAACCGACTTATATGGCTAAAGGTATTTACCGACTGCAATTTAATTGCAATTTAAGCTTGATTTCGATCATGATTGGTCACCTCTATCTCAAAGATCCAAGACGGTAAAAGAGAAAGCAACCTGGCCAAGAATGTATCGGGAAGAAAGGAAATTTTAAAATGAATTATACATGCATTTACAGGAACGTACAATTATGTATTGATTTTTGTGTTTTATAGCTGTATAGCAATGTGCTTTGCTACATATATTATAAAATTGGTTAAAATATGCAGGTCTTTTAAAAAAAACTAAAATTCGCCGTGTGAATCGTTAAATATTTAATCCCATCAAATCCCAGCTATGGAAATAATGTCACAAATAGTGGGGGTGGCAAAAAAATTTATGAGGTTGAAATACAGAAGTATATTTTATGGTTTTTCTATTCCATATGCTATGGGGTAGTGTGTAAAAATATAGGAAAACGCCCCCAAAAAAGCTATTGGCTTAAATGATCAATAGACGAAATATTCACATTAACATTAACAAACTTTATAAGAATTTTGCAATTTTTTTTCACTGAAAACGCTCCCAAAGAAGTGGGCGTGGCAAAAAATCTTAACACAGAGTAAGCTGACCACTGGTCATAAAATTATTATTGTATAATAACCATATATTTATGAAAAATAACTAATGAATCAACAACAGGTCCAAAAAGTCGGTGGAATCCTATTTACTGCGACACTTTAATAGGTTATTATCTGTAAGCCAAGCAGTGGTAAGAAATATTTTATTTAAAAAAAATAATAAATTATAGCTCTTGATGTTTAAACCCGCTTATAGTAGATATAGTTATGAACAGCATGGGAATTACACAACATTTTACATCTCTCAATATTATAGTTTTCAAAATACTTGACATTATATATATTATAATTTTTATGGGAAATACCACTTATGAGTTCACACAAATTTAAATGATACTCACTATTTAAGTTATTCAGATATATGAGATTTAATATCTACTTTGTATGGAAGGTGTCACGCCTACTTATTCTACTACGCCAATTTATAACTCAACTTTTCAGATGAGCAATTCATATAATACTGATTAATTTTTGGGAATTTGGATAATCGGTATTTTTTTATTTTAAAGATTTTGGGCTTTTGGAATTTTAAGCTTTTGGGTTTTCGGGTTTTCCTAATTTTTTATTTTTCGGGTATACGAGATTTTGGGTTTTCGGTATTTTAAGTTTTTGGTATTTTGAGTTTTCGAGATTTTAAGTTTTTTGGTTTTCGGGATTTTTTATTTTGGGGACTTTGGGTTTGGGTTTTAGGACTTTTGAGTTTTTGGTTTTTTCGGATTTCGGGATTTTTAAGACACTCATTCTTTTGTTGGTACATATATCTGCTTTAAACATTTACTTTGTGTGGGAAGTGCCATGCCCACTTTTCCGTTTCCTTCCATTTTTGTACGATGACTCAAAACCACGACCAACATGCCTGACAAAATTTCATGACTTCCACTTTTATAGTGTTCCATATATATTACATTAAATATTTCATTTTTATGTGAGGTGCAATGCCTACTTTTCTATCTTGCCCATTTTCTATTCAAGTAGTTAGATTAGCAATTCATATGCTCACACTAAGTTTCAAGACTGTAACATTCATAGTACGTACCTACTAGTTTTTTTTTGTATGTGAGGTGCATACTTTTCCGATAACGCCCACACCCAATATGACTGGACAAAAATTCAAGACTCACTATTAAAGTGTTCCAGATATATGACATTGAATATTTACTTAATGTTTGAGGTTCTATGACCAGTTTTCCGGAAATGCCACGCCCCTTTAAAATATCGCCCATTGCTCCTTCGAGATATACAGCCAGGTCCTGTGAGAATTAGGAAAAAAATCGGCCTAGTGGATTAGCCAGCTATAGACTTCAAACAAACTTGCAGTCCATTTTTATATATAAGATAATGTTAATTTTACTTTCTTAATAAAATACGTTATTTTGTTTTAAATCACATTGTGTACTTGTAAATATGTATACATCCGCATCAATTCAACTTTCTGAAATCCAAACCAGATTAATATAATATATATATATATATATATATACAGGTACGGATTACTTAAGACTGACCAAAATCATAATTGGTTTTCGAATATATTTGTAGACATTGCACTTGGGACCTACATACTTATATACAAATTATTGCTCTGGTGTATTGTATGGTGAAATCACAAACGTGATGCAATAGTGCTATATTTTCTTCAATTGCAAGTATTTCCAGACACTTCGCAACAAATTAACCTAAAAAAATATTCGTATCTATTGAAACACAAATTTTGTAACTTATAATTGTACAGACTTTTATTAATTATGGTAAATACGATAAATGAATTTTGCAGTTTTAACAATTTAATGTTTACTTTTCGGCGGTGGTAAACTTGGATAAGCTCTCCAAGAAAGCAATATACGATGTATGCTCGTATGCTGTGCTAAAGTCTGACAATTTTTCGGCAAACTCATTGCTGATGCCCTTTTCCTCGAGAACGTTCATCAAGAGGTCGTACAAATAGCCATCGAGAACGTCACCAGCGACGGCATACACCTTTTCGTTCCATTCACCACTGAAAATGCACATTTCATCGATTCCAAAAACATCGTTGTACTCGCCTTCTTGAGCTACTCCTGGCAAAAATGAGCAAGTGAAAGATAATGTTGTGTTCCCCTTGATTATATCGACTTCAAATTGTGGTTTGCTACGCATCTCAGCCATTTCAGACTTTTCGGAACCGCCAACATCGACTTCGGCATTATCTTCCTCAGCATCTACGGTGTGATTGACATTGAAGCTGACGACAACTTTCTCGCTTCCAATTTGTTTGGTTAATTCGACATCAGCACCGTTTAGGCTTACATTGAATCCATCGACAGAAGTTGGAACAGTCTTGATTGTCTGTGCTTTCTTTTCGGCAAGAATTTCCTCAGTCAAGAATTCGACCAATTCTTTTCCACTCTTGGTGTGAGCAAACTTTGGGCCGGTTACATTAGATCCAGTGGATTGGACTTGGCTATGGAGTGTGAATGAGTTTGATGCGTTCTTTGGCAAAAGGCTGAGATTCCTCAATTCGCGGTATGAAACATTTTTAAGCGAGTTGTATGAAATAGCACTGATTCTTGTAATTCCCTTGAATACTCCCAACATATTTGCGGATATTTTTACGTAAGTTCTTTTTGGATCGACCGGTCTGACTAGGAGAATTTTTTACTTTGACATACACATGCACGTGGGTTTGACAGCTGTCGTTTTATGAGATTTTTTATGAGCATGGAACTAGGAATGGACAAATTGCTTTGCTAAGTTGAACATACCTATAAATCTTAAGCTGGACCCACATGACAGAGTCATTTGGAAATACATTCATTGAAGTCAGTTTAGACATACATATGTTGCATTAACAATAGTTTTATTATTAACTTCTTACATAATACATATATTTTCAGTGCCACTTAACTTAAGAATTAATTAAAAAATTATATAAAATAAATTTACAAAACTTTTAAAAACATATATAACGCCCTGTATTAATAAACGCCGACTAGCTAATCATTGCCTAACATGACAGCTTTTTCCACAAAAAATACTCGCGCTACCCGCGTTTATTAAGAGATAATGCAAGTTCCATTTCCATATCATAAGTCATAAGTCGACTAATGCAGTTTTTTCTTTTTTACTCAGATATGATAATAATAAATTGTGGAGGCTGACAATAAAAATACTTTACTTTTTACTTGACGGGATCTTGGGTGTAAGGTTTCTGACTCAGACAAGGCATATAAGAACAACTTATAAAGTCCGCGGTTGTATTTATATTCCCCTTTAATCGCCTTTTTTAACAGGATCCAAAATGCTAATAGAAATTTATAGTACGAAGGTTATAAAAATTTGCTCCTCTTTCCTGCATATTGTCCAGCACTCGACGCCGTAAATTAGCACTGCTATTAAAAGGGCCGGTAAGCCATCATTTGAATTTTTATTTTACCAATTGCGATTTTTTATTTATAAATTTAACCATGACGAGTGGGTGTCAAAACAAAGCTTACGAATTTTAGAACATGATTATTCAAAAATATCTAAATATCTATTTATAGTTTTCGCAGAAAATGACTTCTTTTTTTCACTGATCAACATTTATTTTTATGAAGTAATGAATTTTCCAATAATTCCTATAAGAATCTATGGTGGTACAATTCCAGTTCCATCATGTTTTTGAAATTTTTCCTCTAAATTTATTCTTTCTTCCGAAAATTCCTTCTTATAGGAATTATTAGAAAATTCCGTTTCAGTTCGATGGAATGGCAACCATAACTTCATAAAAATAAATGTTGATCATATTATATAAGACAGATAAAAGGCAAATTATAACAGATTTCGTTGAACACACTTTATTTCATTACCAATCGGTTTCTTTTTTGTTTTGACAGGTCAACAGTCAACACATTCGCCAACGTCATTTGCGAATAAACCCTGTCTATAAATCCAGGACCACTCTTATTTCATAAAATTTAGCAAGCATTTCGGCCATGTTCTGCGAGTCGCGTTTTTCTGTGGTAATTTAAAAATAAAACATGAAGACTCGATTTAATACATATGACATCGTTTGCGGTGTCACCGAACTACAAAAGTAAGAAAATTCACTTGCTGCTTTTGCATATATTATATATACTATATCCATTACAGACTCGTCGGTCTCCGTGTCAATCAGATCTACGACATCGACAATAAGACATATTTAATCCGCCTACAACAAGGTGAAACAAAATGTGTCCTCCTTCTGGAGTCGGGCATTCGATTCCATACTACGGCTTTCGAATGGCCTAAGAACATGGCACCGTCAGGCTTTAGCATGAAACTTCGAAAGCATTTAAAAAACAAAAGGCTGGAAAAACTGCAACAACTTGGCGTAGATCGTATCCTTGATTTTCAGTTTGGAATGGGAGAAGCTGCATATCACATTATTCTGGAGTTGTATGATCGTGGTAACATAATACTCACTGACCATGAACTGACGATTTTGTATATTCTTCGTCCCCACTACGAAGGCGAGGAGGTGCGTTTTGCGGTACGTGAAAAGTATCCCACCAATCGAGCAAAGGAAGCTTCGGCAGAACTTACAGAAGAAAAAATGAAGGAGTTGATTTCCAATGGTAAACCTGGTGATAATCTGAGAAAATTGCTCATGCCAGTGTTAGACTGTGGGCCAACGGTAATAGAACATGTACTTCTTAAGCAAGGTATAGCCGATTGTACCATCAAAGCATCTACAGATCCTAAAGAGCTGGAGGAGGCTGCTGAGAAGCAGGACCAAAAAAAATCACGCAGGCAAAAAAAGAAGGAAGGAGGTGGCGCAAATGCGCGCCCTTTCGAAATGGAGACCGATTTTACAAAGCTTATGTTGGCATTGAATGAGGTCAACGATATCCTTGTCCAAGGACATACATGTGTGCCTAAGGGTTACCTTATTCAGAAAAAAGAGGAAAAACCATCAGAATCGTCCGACACTCAAGAGTATTTCTATCAAAACATAGAGTATCATCCGTACCAGTTCGTGCAGTACAAGGATCAACCATGTGCTGAGTATGAATCATTCATGCTGGCCGTCGATGAGTTCTACTCAACGCTAGAGGGTCAGAAAATCGACATGAAAACGATGCACCAAGAACGCGAGGCTCTAAAGAAACTATCCAACGTGAAGAAAGATCATGCTAAACGTTTAGAGGAGCTGACTAAAGTTCAGGAGGTGGACAAACAGCGGGCTGAGTTAATTACTCGCAATCAGGCGCTAGTAGATAATGCAATTCTCGCAATACGCAGTGCTATTGCTAACCAGATGTCTTGGCCCGACATTCATGAGCTAGTGAAAGCAGCACAAGCTAACGGCGATCCGGTGGCGAGCACTATCAAGCAACTTAAGTTAGAAATCAATCATATCGCTCTGACACTTGCAGATCCTTACCGTGTTCAACCGTACGATGAAGAGGAAAATCATGATGAAGACGATGATGGATTGCCTACTATGGTGGTAGATGTGGATCTAGCCCTCTCAGCTTGGGCCAATGCGCGGAATTTTTACGATCAAAAGCGTAACGCCGCAAAAAAGGAACAAAAGACCATAGATGCATCCCAGAAAGCCTTGAAATCAGCCGAAAGAAAGACACAGCAAACACTTAAAGATGTCCGAACAATTTCGACAATTTCGAAGGCAAGGAAGGTGTATTGGTTTGAAAAGTTCTATTGGTTTATTAGTTCAGAGAACTATCTCGTCATTGGCGGACGAGATGCTCAGCAAAATGAATTGATTGTTAAGAGGTAAGTGATATCAGTTAAATGTTGTCTTTATAAAAAAATGCCGTTTTCTATTCATTACAGGTATATGCGTCCTTCGGACATCTATGTGCACGCCGAAATTCAGGGTGCGTCAAGCGTTGTAATTCGTAACCCAACTGGTGGAGAAATTCCTCCGAAAACCCTTCTTGAAGCCGGTACTATGGCCATATCATACAGTGTTGCCTGGGACGCAAAGGTCGTTACCAACGCGTATTGGGTGAAAAGCGATCAAGTTAGCAAAACTGCCCCCACTGGTGAGTATCTAGGTACAGGTAGCTTTATGATACGTGGCAAGAAGAACTTTTTGCCACCATGTCATTTGATATTGGGCCTGAGTCTTCTCTACAAGCTAGAGGATAGTTTTATTGAGAAACATAAAGGCGAACGCAAAGTGCGTACATTTGACGATGATAGTAGCACAACAGCCAAGCTGAAGGAATTGACAATTGAAAATGAACAACTGGAACCCGTTGCCGAAGATGTTGAGATCGAACTTGATGCTTCCGATAATGAGGATTCGAAGAAAAACGATGATGAACGCAAATCCACTGATAACACCGATGATGAAGGTGATGAAATAACGTTTCCCGATACTCAAATTAAAATTGAGCATGACACTGGTAAAGTTACAGTGCGTAGCAATTCGACAATTGATCCCCAACCCACTGTTACCACACCTCACATCAAAGCCGATGACAACGAAGTCCCTTACATTATCCCAGCGGTTGCACCTAGAAAGAAACAGCAGCAAAATGCAAAGAAGCGTAAGGAGGAGAAGCAGATTCAACAACATAAAAAACAACAACAGCAACACGAAAATCATAAGGAAGAAGGTCAGTCTAATGCCCAGATGAAGCGAGGACAACGTGGAAAATTGAAAAAAATCAAGTCCAAGTATAAGGACCAGGACGAGGAGGAACGTGAATTGCGTATGAATATTCTAAAATCGGCTGGAAAGGACAAGTTAAAGACAGATTCGGATAAAATCGAAGAAGTTGCGGCCAAATTCAATAAGGCAAAGCGTCAATTTGACCCAAAGCAACCGAACGTCGAGGCCGATGACGATGGGGAAGATGTAACTGCCAATGCAGACGTAGACATGTTGGATTCGCTTACGGGAACTCCTTTCGAAGACGATGAATTATTATTTGCTATACCAGTGGTTGCCCCATATCAATCGTTGCAGAATTATAAGTCAGTTTGTTGCCTAATTTTTCCTTGTACTCTATCTCATATTTCTATCTCCCTATTTCTTTAGATTCAAAGTTAAATTAACACCAGGCACAGGGAAGCGTGGTCGTGCTGCCAAGACCGCACTTATGATGTTTTCAAAAGACAAGAGCTGCTCCATTAGAGAAAAGGATCTGCTAAAGGGCATTAAGGACGAGGCATTGGCTCGGAATATTCCCGGCAAGGTTAAGTTATCAGCTCCACAATTGCAGAAATTTAAAAAATAGATTGTCTGAATGTTTAATTTTTTGCCTTAAATTCAGTTTTCAAAAATTAAATGCTTTAAATAAATTCTTCTATCTATTGTTATTGCTTTAGTTTTTTTTTATAAAATTGTAGGGGATCGCGGTATAGTCAATGAAATGTAAATATTTTGTTTGAAATGTTTTAATAAATATGTTGATCACTTACAAGCTAGTTAATACAAAAAATGTTCCCACATCTCAAGAAATAATGTGCGTATACACCCACTCTCATTGTAGTATATTAGTTTTGAGACATGTATGTCACCGAATTTTGGGCTTTAATTTTAAGCTAATAAAGGGTAGTCAAACCATAATGCACGATTTTAATTTTGAGTCACACCTTAACTCAAGTTTCTTGCCCAACTTAATTTGGCATTTCTTTGTTTCAGTGTTTGACAAATTCCACCATGGAGAGCAGCGCATTGAGATTGTTGAAGCCTCTTACAAAAACGGGCGTTCGAATTTCTTGTTTCGTGATTTTTTTGGTCAGCATAATCGACCAAATGTGTTCAGCAAACCGGGTCTGTAGGAAATATAAAAACACCTGTGTATGCTCGCCCAGTTCGTTCTGCGGAAAACATTGTTGTTGTTCGCGATAGTGTGGCAGAAGAGCCGTCAACCTCGTCGTCGTGCCCAACAAATGAAGATCTCACGAACATCACTGATGAGAATTTTGAATAAAGATTTGAATTTACAGGCTTACAAGGTTCGATTGACTCAGGAGATGAGGTGAATGGTGACTTTACAAAGGAAATCATCTTCAGCGACGAGGCACATTTTCCTGGTTGGTCTATTTACACCCTTTATAAGAAAATTTGGTAATGCTTACAGTTAAAGTATACAAACATTTTATAAGTCGCTCGCTGCGACGCCCACTTTTAGAAAAACGTCGTTTTTGGTGAAACTTAGAAGTAAATTTGAAAAGTTTCTGAACAAGATATTTGTAGCAGGTATTTATTTAAATACGGATCCAATATTGATCACAGTTGATTTGAAATATTTAAATTTAAGTTATACAAATAAAATTAAAAAAAAAACATTATAATTTAAAATTTGATTCTTTAAGTCTTCCTTACTTACTTAAATGGCGCTACAGTCCGGAATGATCCTGGTCCTCAACCAACATGCTTCTCCAATTATCCCGGTCCTAAGCTAACTGCCTCCAGTTGCGCATTCCAAGTTGGTTGAGGTCGGTTTCTACTTGTGGGCGCCACTTAAGGCGAGGTCTTCCTCTACTGTGTCCGACGTCTGGCTGGGAATCGAAGACTCTGCGAGGTGTATATGTGTCCAGCCATCTTAAACGTCCAATGCGGATGTTTTTTGACCAGGGGCATGTCGCTGTACAGCTCGTATAGTTCTTGGTTGAATCTTCGTCTCCATAGCCCGTCAACGCAAACGTTACCGAAGAGTTTTGGAATAATTTTCCTCTCAAATCGGCCAAGGATTTCTTTATTTACTTATGAGATGGTCCATGGTCCATGATCAGGGTCTAATATAGGATCTCCTCAGTAGTTTGAGAGTGGGCTTTACTACTAAAATGCCTTCTTAGCCCGAAGAAACAGCGGTTGGCAAGAGTAATTCTTCGTTTAATTTCTAACGAGATATTGTTGTCAGAGTTAATAGCGGAGCCGAGATAGACGAATTCCCGTACTACCTCAAAGTTATATCTGTCAATGGTGACGTTCTGTTCAATTCGTCGATGTTGTGTGTCCTTTCGTGTTGACAGCATATACTTCGTCTTTCCCTCATTTACTGCTAAGCCCATTTTTGCCGTTTCCTTCTCTATACTTGCAAACGTGGCTATGACATCACGTTAGGTCATATAAATTATGTCAATATCGTCGCCGTATGCTAGTAGCTGTACCGATTTTTGGAAAATTGTGCTTCTATTGTTGGCTCGTGAGTTTTGCACAATCCTCTCATGAATCAAATTGAATAAGCGCATTGCCTTGCCTAAGTCCTTTGTTGGTATCGAATGTGTCGGTGAGGTCGTTTCCGACCCTGATGGAGCAGCGAGAATTCTCCATCGTCATCCTGCACAAACGGACGAGTTTGGGCGGCATACAAAAACTAGGCGTTCACATATTACGGCAGATAGGATCTTGTAGGAGATTTATGCCTCTGTAGTTGGTGCAGTTTAGAGGCTCTCCTTTTTTGTGGATCGGGTAAACGATGCTGAGGTACCGTTCTTCCATACTTTCTTCCGACCAGATTTGGCTTATGGGTTGGTGTCATCATTAGATTTCCCCCCATCAGAGGTAAGGGATCTTTTAAGTTAAGATCTTTACCTTACATGTTGGCCCTTCGATCCATAAACGAATCAGTAAAAAACAAACGCGTTACCAGGGCTACAAACACTGGTAAAGAAAATAATAAAAAAATATTTTTTTTTCATCTTACGAAGAATTCATGTCGAACGCAACCGAAGATGACCTTTAAAATACGTATGTCACCAACAACTAATACAAAGATGTGAAGCAAGACATCAATCGTTGCCTACATCAAATTGCATCAAAAATTGGTGAAAACAAACGAACAGAGGGAGATCAGGCAAAGGGCGACTTGAGACTTCCCCAATTAAAAATTCCTACATCATTCTATGATCTCTTTACCACAATAATACATGAAAAAGGTAGCCTTAGTACCACGGAAAAGATGGAGTACTTGAAGACTCATTTAGAAGGCGAACCCCTACAGCTCATCTAACACTTGACGATCTCGAGCCAAAACTATAACAGTGCGTGGAAACACTCAAGTCTAGATATAACAATGAGCGGGAAATAATATCAATGCATATTGATAAAATGCTAAGGGCAGGACAGCCTGGAAGCTCACCTTCAGCAACAGCAATCAAAAACGTATTAGATGCCACAACAAAAAGGGTTAGCAGCATTGAACAACATGGGCATAGATACCGAAACATGGGGCCCAATGATAGTGCTCTTGACTACAAAAACGCTTGATTCTGAGTCACGAAATCTATTCGAGCAAGGACTGCAAAACCCCAACAAGATGCCTTCATTGGAATTACTCCTGGAGTTTCTGCAGAGAAGATACCAAGCTTGGACGTCTTAGCACCCGGGAAGCAAAAACATTTCAATGACTTTAAACACACCGTGCGCAATTTTCACATCGACTCTAAAGGAATGCAGTGTGTTATTTGTAAGAAAGAACACAACATATATTCCTGCCGCAAGTTCATAGGTGGACTCCTAAGGAGCGCAATGACCAAGTGCGGACAGCGAGACTCTGTATAAATTGCTTGCGACATGATAAACAAACCCCCTGCATGAGCGAAAATAAATGCAAGCTCTGCAATTAAAACACCATTCTCTATTGCATTTGGAAAAAGTGGAGAGACGGCAGACAGAAAATTCCCGGTCTGATGCACAAATTCAATCTAATCATGGTCATTAGAGCCAAAACATCTTGCTTGCTACAGCAATTGTAAGGGCACGTGGTGCAAATGAAGACGGTCAAGGCAACCCTTGTAACAGAAGCTGTTGCTCAAGAGCCAAGACTGAGGAAGCAGAAGGTTCACGTTGAAGTAAGTGGTCTAGGAGCTACTGACGCAGGAACTGCACGCAACATGGTAGAGCTAACTATCTTCCCGAGATTCTCCTCTAACTTCAAGATTAACGTAGAAGCTCTTGTTTTACCAAAACAAACAAGAACTTTACCAGATGAAGGAGCTAATCATATGAAGGATGACAAATTCAGAAATATCAAACTAGCAGATCCAACGTTCAACATTCCTGGGGGAATTGATCTTATCATAGGCGCTGACGTTTATAGAGACGTTATTCTTGATGGCTTGAAAAGAGGAGTAGGGACTTATCTTATAGCCCAGAATTCCCAACTTGGATGGCTTATTTCCGGTCGGACATCAACTTCAAATAATGACAAAATCAAAATAAATGGCCTGGTTGTTCAAACGTCGTTAGATAAACAGCTCGAAAAATGTTGGGACATTGAAGAAGTCTCGCAACAAGACCACCATAACACAAGGGATCAAGAACGTGAAGATTTATACCACAATTTTCATTTTCGTTATAATGATGGCAGATACGTTCTCCAAATTCCTTTCAAAAAGGAAGCGGACCATGAAGAGAAGCTGGGAGAATCCTAGAACAGAGCCATAGCTAGGCTACGACAACTTGAAACAAGATCCTGAAGGCTGATTATATAAAGGTGATGAGTGAGTTCCTGAAATTAGGTCATATAATAGAAGTGCCCAACGATAAGTTCAACAATAGGTGTATCTACCTACCTCATCATGCCGTGCTTAAACCTGATAGTACTACTACTAAATTGCGTGTAGTATTTGATGGATCAGCAAAGACTTAAACTGGAGTTAGCCTGAATCAATTATTGATGGTGGGGCCCAGGCTCCAATCGGACATTATAACAATTTTAATGCGTTGGAGAACTCACAAGTACGTCTTCACCGCAGACATAGAGAAGATGTACAGACAGATAAAAATTAATAACGATCATCAAGACTATCAACGCATCCTATGGCGAACTGTAATCAATCAACCAATAAAGGAATACAAACTTAGAACGGTAACATATGGGACTGCGTCGGCACCATATCTAGCTGTAAGAACTCTGCAACAGTTAGCTACAGATGAACAACGACAGTACCTGGATGGTCTGGATCTACCAAACGTGCTACACTATCGGAAATCGCACGTCTCTTTGATCCATTGGGATGGCTTACGCCAATTACCATCATTGCCAAGGTGCTTATGTAACGGATTTGGAAGGCAGAGATTGACTGGGACGAACCAATAAACAAAGAACTACAACAATGCTTGAATCGATTTAGACAAGAACTTCCGCACGCTGAATCAATCAAAATACCAAGATGGATTGTTACCATAACAAACGGCAGAAAATCGAGTTACATGGGTTTTGTGATGCCTCGGAAGGTGCTTATTCGCTTAATACGCCCAAGCTAGAACTGGAACATTTGTTGTCAAAACTTCTCAAGGAAGTGCAGCTGATATTTGGAACCCAGATCGTTTAGGATAAGAAAAGATCAGTGCACTGAAAAGGTATTCATTGCCAACAGAGTATCTCAAATCAGAGTAATATTGAATCCAAATTCTTGGGGACACGTCAGATCAGCAGGAAACCCAGCGGATTGTACATTAAGAGGTTTAACTTCAACACAACTTAAAGTTCATTCGCTATGGTGGAACGGGCCAAGATGGCTTAAGGAAAGCATTGTACAAAGGCCTATACAATCCGATACCGAACAAACATTGTCAGCATTTGATACCGTTGAACCAAAGCTCGTATTAATGTCGGTAGCGAAAAAAAACGACATAATGCAGAGATTTTTATCTTACACAAGACTGATCAGAACTATCAGTGTTAGCGATTTGTATTGAACAGCAAACATCATCGAAATGAAAGACGGACAGGAGAGCTAACATCCGTTGAAATTGAAGAGTCAAGGAAGTCTATAATCCACTTGGTGCAATTGGAGGCTCTTTCGGAGGAAATGAGATGCTTGAATAATAAAGATACCATCCCAAAAATGAGGAGCACTTGCCGAATACTACAGCAATACATCCGATTTATCATGGAATAACTTATAGCTCAATCACTGTTATTTTTATATCTATAATTTCCTATATCATATGGCGGAATCTTAAGACCAGACGAAATATCCAGATAGAGGTTCAGGCTCAAGAACTTACACTAATACTCTCTCGCTCTCTTCTTCACCTGCAGCTTAGCCTTGTAGGCCTTCTTGGCTACGAGCATTTGTTGACATTGCTCATTAAACTAGGGGTTTCTTGCTGGTGGGCGCGAGAAGCCTAGCAGATCAGTTGCGAGTTGCAGCTGATCTAATGGCTTGTTGGCATCGTTGCCACTATTGTTCGACATTTGATGCGGGTAATATTGTGCAACTCGAGAGGTTAAAGGATTCGCGTTGCGTGAAGGTCTTGGCGGTCTCTTGCTATTGCTGTCTTTGTAGTGGTCCGAGTCGATGTAAGCTACTCGGAATGTTTGGCTATCCAAGTTACTGGATGCGTGTCTATTGTCTACAGAAATGTGATGGATTTGGTTGACCGTTCGTTGATCTGGAGACCGCCATGTCCCTTTACGGATATTGAGGTGAGGCTGGTGCTGAGGTGCTGGCTATAGTGGCTTTTCGTTCTGTAGCGAAGTCAATTAGCCTAAGTCCGTTAGCAGACGTATTGTCGTGCAGGCTATGTTTTCCGACAATACTGCTGAAGATGTCTTCTCTTCCTACCTTTGCGTTAAAATCTCCCAGCACGGTTTTAACATCGTACTTCGGTAGTCGCTGATAGGTTTTGTCAAGGGGCTCATAGAAGCAATCGTTAGCTATATTATCTTTATCTTCCGTTGGAGCGTTGGTGCGGATAGTTACAATGCGTTCGCTAATGTCTTGGAAACATAAGACTTCTTGTCTAAGTCTGTCACTTATAACAAATCCGCATCCGAATAGTCGCTGTTTCTGCTCACTATAACACGGTCCGTCAGTAGATGTCACAGTTTCTCATCCTCTTTTTACCCGGCCCATCCCATAGTATTTCCTGGATGGCAGTAATTTCAGCTTTGTAGTAGTTTAGGGCTTCCGCTAGTTGTTCGCTTGTACCTCTCCTGTTTAATGTTCTCACAATCCAGATACGAACGTCGTTGTTTTTTTCGTTTAGCCCGGTCGTCAACAATAAAATCAGTCCTTTCCTAGGCTATTGGTTGCTTCGTAACATTTTAGTTTTTCCATGGTTGGGGTAGTTAACCCAAAGCACAACCCCCAACCTGGAGGTCCAGTTTCATACATTAGATACCCCTAGGACACGGGGCCATCAGTATCCTCTACGGGATTGAGAGCTGCCGTTGGCCTTTCGGTTCATCCGCCACCATCGCCTGACTAACCCTTGAAATTCTAGAGAACCTGTTGTCCGAATATGTCGAAGCAGCTTGTCTAGGTTCGCCTGGGACAGCAGGCCGGGTATTCATTCCGTGCCATTCTGACCTGGCTGTTTATAGTGTTGCTGTTTTCGTCGTGTTATCAACACTCGCGCTTGTCGTTTAGCAAGTCAAATCCGGTTGGATGAGACCAGTATCCGATGGTTACCACTTGGAGGTAAAAATAAGCACTTGATGTGTAGTCAGAGTTACAACCACTGGGCGTTGCCAAGTTTAAGCCAATCAAAGTCTACCCTCGTTCTACAACACCCAACCATCGATTCTTTAAGTCTATTGAGGATAATTTAAAATCAATTATATTTTTGTTATATTGATGAATCCAACACTGAACGAACGAGACCAACATAAATGCTTTTAGTTACATATTATGGATCATAAAGTTCTCTTTAATTGTTGTCTTAATGTGTAACTTTGAAGTCCAGTTTTGGATAAAAAATTATTCCTATGTCTGCCAAAAGATGTCCCTACCCTTTCTAACAATGCGCCATTAATAAAATAGTCATCCAGATGAAAACTGTTTGTTCTAGCAGAAGTCACAATTCAACGTTTATAAGAGTTAACTGTGTTGAGTGAAAGATTGTTTTCAATACACCATGCCACAAGATTATTTAAATACACTTGTAGTTTCTTATGGCCATTCATATTTTAATAAGTCAAGGAGATTTAAGCATCATCTGCATACAGGTAAATGTTGCTGTATTTTATTTTAAATGTAGATCATTTATAAATAACAGGATCAAAAGAGATCCCAGGTAACTACCTTGAGGAACTCCAGACTTAACATTGATAACTCCAGACATTTGACACTTAAACATAAAATATTTTGCACGAGATGACAGGTCACATTTAATCCATAAAGAATATTTTGGGGACAATCCAATACAATAAAGTTTTTGATCATCATGCGATGATTTCTTTGATAAAAAGCTTTTGAAACATCAGTGTAAACGACACCACTCTGCATTCCATTTTCAAGCCCACTGGATACATGCATTCCAGAAGGTTGTAACTATTGATAAACCTTTCACAAAGGTATCTTCGCTTAGGCTTCTCAGATTTTAATTTCAGTTCTAAAATAAAGATTTTTGTTTTCCAATAGAAATCGAAAAGTGATAGAGATTAAATATAGATACAAAAGGTGATTTTTTTTTGTGCTAACAAAAAATGCTATTAGACACACATGTGTTCCACTAACTGATTCCTCAAAGGTTTTCCTCTGCTGCGTCACCTGAGATTTTTCGATTCAGCCGGGATTTATGTCGGCGCGTAGTACCTCGCGGCGTTTTCAAGGCATTCCAAGGTGGTAGTATTCAAAGTGTATGCGCAACTTTCAAGTTGTGGTGTGTTATAACTGCTTTCATGCCATTACCTCGCATTACAATTCAAACGTCATGCCCCGACCATTTTTTTTTCTTTAACTCAAAACTAACTTAAATGCTAGAAAAAAATTAATAAAAATTATCAGCTACTTAACCAACTTATTGGGTTGGTTTAAATCTTATTTGTTTGGTTGGTTAATATAAGTTAACGATAAATACGCTCAAATATCACGCCCAACATATCAGTCAGCGCATTCCACCACGAGCAACGACAAAACACGCTTTAGGGTCATGTTGCTGATAAAGCGTCTCAACTCCCATACTCATCCGACACCGCAGACATTCCACAATCCGACACCGCACTCCAGTGTGGGAACACATCGCCGACGTTAGATTTAGAGTAGTATTTAAGCCATAGATTTTTAGTCAAAGTTGTTCAGTTCATTTGTAGGCAGAATCGCTGCCGGTCGATATAATAAAGTTTTTTTTAAAGAAATTTCGTAGTCAGTAAATTTAATTGGCGCCCGAGCAGGGACCAACGGTCCAGGGACCCGGTGGAAAAAGCGAAAACGCGTGTTAGTCGACCTAAAGTAGCTCGCCGCGTGTAGTAAACAGTGCGTTCGAGAAACAAGTCCGTCTACGTAAATCGGCCTAAAACAGCCCGTCGTGTGTGACATAGTTGACCGAACTTTAAAGACACTAGTGCTTTTGTGACGGGTCCGTTTTAAGAAAGGAGGACCTCAGTGTAGAGAAAAGCTCAGTAGCCGCTCCCAGACAAGGACGGAGGAACAGGAAGTTCACACAACTCAGCCGCTCCACTACCACCACAAGGATGATGAAGTTCTTCATGTTGTAAGCTGGATTAGTAATATTTTAATTAACATATATTTTAATGAAATTACATATAATTTAATTAAGACATAAAAATTGAATTTAAATGAAATTACATATAATTTAATTGAGACATAAAAATTGAACTTAAGTGACGCATATTTTAAGGAAATTGCACATAAGTGTTAATTAATAAGATGAATAATGTACTTACAAACAATAATAAACATGTATTGATAATTAGAGACGTTATTAAAAATATTAATCAATTAAACAATGTAACCAATGTAATTTTAAATAAGCTAAAAGGCAACGACCTGTTTAAAAATCGAATACGAAAATATTTTAAAATGTTCAAATACGATATATGGTATTAAATTAGAATGTAAAACATATAATAGCCTATCAATATGTCCAGATAGTAATGTTGTAGATTTAAGCGGCACGTCATGCAACACACAAAGCACAAAAGCAAACTGCACCAGGATAAACAACCAGCACATCCCAGCAATAGAAGAAGTAACACCAGGAATGCTCCTTTTAAACCAATTTAACGGTTTCATCTCTAACAACAACGAAACAATAAACTTAACCGGAACTTTCATCATTAAATTTCAAAATTCAACAGTGAACGTACAAAATAAAACATATGTGTCCACAGTAATACCAACATTCAAGCCGCTACCGGCAATCGCGCAGATTTCAATGACCGAAGACACCGAAGAATTAGTGTCCCTAGAGATGCTGAAAGAACTCCATAACGTCAACACAAAAGAAATAAAGCAGCTAGAATCGGGACACAGAACAAACACAACCATTAACTCTGGATTAATAATAACAATATCAATATTTATCCTCATCTTTATAATACGATTTGTCAAGGAAAAGAGCTCGGCACACCTACAGGTTACCACAATAATCGATAAAAAGGAATCAACCATAGGACCAGCCACAGAACCAACTACAGAGCCATCACCAATAACTAACACAGGTCACAAAGAGATTGTCAACAAAAACCCAGGACCATCTAGAATAAGCCAGATTCCACTATTCTAGATATTTTTGCAAACGAGGACGTTTGCATTTAAGAAGGGAGGAGTTAACGATAAACACGCTCAAATATCACGCCAACATATAGGTCAGCGCATTCCACCACGAGCAACGACAAAACACGCTTTAGGGTCATGTTGCTGACAAAGCGTCTCAACTCCCATACTCATCCGACACCGCAGACATTCCACAATCCGACACCGCACTCCAGTGTGGGAACACATCGCCGACGTTAGATTTAGAGTAGTATTTAAGCCATAGATTTTTAGTCAAAGTTGTTCAGTTCATTTGTAGGCAGAATCGCTGCCGGTCGATATAATAAAGTTTTTTTTTAAAGAAATTTCGTAGTCAGTAAATTATGCTCTAAGGAAACATTTGTTACCTCAGGAGTTCTTGAAGGGAGTAATTTTGGACTCCTATTTTCTAACTTGCTGTAAATGATATGATTGAAATGAAAATGTATCATACTACTTGAAAAATAATATTAATTAACGAAATTACTTGCACTGTTTTATAAATTATTTTCAAATATTTTGATGTAAATCGCAGAGAAATAAATAAAATGATAAATAGAAAGATTTGATTAAAAAAAAATAAGTAAATAGGATCTTACTCGCACTACGTGGGTGCTCTAAATTGAACAATAACAACTTAACAATTTTTAAATTATATCATTCTGTTACAAATAAAAAAATTGTTCTGACTTACTTACTACTAAAAACAAAAACAGCCACACCAAGCATTTTTCGATTTTTTTGCCGCCATGACTGTCGTTAACTATATAAGTCGACCATACATTTTTATTAGTCAACTATCTATAACTAATTTAACCATCACAGCATGCTCTTCCGTTGTAACATATTCTGACGGTCACAATCGGAGACACTCCTGCTGAAGGCGCACTTTTAAAACAGTCATAATTGTGGAGGAAGGCGCCAAAGATGAGGCTATTGCTGGAGGCCATCGATCGCCTTCAACCTGTTGTCAAGACGACTGCCTTAAGATAATCGTCAAACGCTCTCCTAGCTATCGGTAGAGCAGCATCTAAATATCTGCTAAAATATAGATACTGATTCAGCCTAATACCAAGGTGCTTTACTACACTTTTGCTCGCCAGTGGTTGTCCGTTTGGTTCAACGATCACCAGCTTATGGCTCAGTTCTTTCTCGTATCCCTAGACAACGGTGTTCTAAACAGGATAGTTTCCTATTTCTGAAAGTTGACTTTAAACTTCTATTAACTATTAACTATTTCGCACACTAAAAAAAAGTTGGCTACGGTTTCTACCAGTTATATATACCTGTCATGGTGGTCATGCATTTTTCGGTTTCAAAAGCAAAGCTAAATAAAACCAAAGAGTATAGAACTATACATACAGTGCACAACGAAAATTTTCTATGTGGAGTACTGATATTGATACCCCAGTGTTCACATTGCTACCCCAGCATCATACTACAGCATAGCTGACGCATACGATCGACGATAATTCCCCTTCACACGTAGCTCCCGCGTCTGAAACGGCTACAAAATCTTTAGCTGTGAGACGTACTCTATGTAGTTCTATACTCTTTGGTAGTAGGTTATACAAAATAATGTCATTTTTATTCAAATAGACCCCCAAAAAAATTGCGTGGGTTAAAATGGCGTAAGTACAGACGAAATGTTTACGTTATCAAATCCAATGATTTTGTATCCAACGTTTTTTTTTCGAATATTTAAAATTTTCCCAAAAAAGTTTTTTTTTTTAAAACGCCCACAAAAAATGGGCATTGCAAAACACTTTATATAGACAAAATTTACCTAGGTATTGCGATTGTTCAGACACTTTTTTAAAATTTCTTACTGTTTGTCCAAAAATTAAGTTATTCTAAAAGGTAGACGTTGCAGTGGGTGCATTTAAATAATGTTTACACTGGTTTTGTTGGGAACAACAAAGAGCACATGTACCGCATTTCAACTTTTTTTGCTCAAAACTCAAGGCCCACAAGCTGGTGACGTACGGACGGATGTTAGCCTCTATTTTATTGCGCTTTTTGGTCATCACCTGGTCTGTCTCTGAGATGATTCGTTGCATGAATTCCAAAGAGCAACTCATCTTTTTTTGATTGTACAAATAAAAAACCAGACGTGGATGGTTGCGGTGGTCTCACATCATAATCTTAAATATATTCATTTTGCGTGGCATTTCACGAAATAAACGCGGTTTCTACCACCTGGTGGATTATTTGCATCTTGAGCTGTTCGGAAGCCAGTTGTACGCATACTTTCCAGGATCTGCTTTCAAAGATGGACATGATCGCATTTGCCTCGACCATGACGCAAAAATTGTTTGTTGGGTGGCTTATGGTAAAATAATTTGGATCTTAGAAGTATTAAACCTAACGATAGTTTGTTTGATAGTTTTTTTAAGACTATCGATGTACGCGATAGTATTTTACTATCGATGTTTAACTAACGCTACTTATTGCTTGGTGGCGGGACCTCCTGTTTTATAAAGACTCTGAACGGCGTAGCTTTTCTTGATAGCTGATACTACTCGAATGGTTTGTCAGATCAACACGAGAGATGGGCCAGTGAAAAATCATTTATTTGTTGCTACGGCTTGTTAGCTGTAATTCGAAAGATAAAATGTTGGTAAGATATTTAAGATGGTATAAAATGAGGTTCTCCCTCAAAAGGCACCCAGTATATGTGTGGTAAGTTAAAATCGCTCAGCAACAAAGAAGTACTGTCACAACAAGATAAGTCAAAGATATATTCTAACACCTTTTATAGCTCAGAATACAGAGTGGAAAGACGATAGGAAAATTTTTGCGCATTTACAACATAAACAATTCTTCTTAAAGAGTCATTTTAACACAAATTATTTCAATGTTAAGAGGGAATTTGAATTCTCTTTTCTCAGAGGTAAAATAATAACTGCGGACTGCAGTAAGAACATCTCCACCAAGCGCGTTTAAGTTTTCATGACGATCATTTCTATAGCGAACTCGTGATTAAAGATATCCAAATAATTTTGATATGACCGAAGAATGATAACTTTTGGAGAAATTAAATAGTTCGATTTGCTGACAACGGGATTTTGCAGATGAAACGCGATCACACGCAATCAAGCGTGAGTCATTCTGACAAACATTTAATAAGAACTGATATTTTTGCTATCAAGGTTGGACAATACCAGAAGGCACCCGATTTTTACCTCTAGGAGGTCAAATAAGTACAATTAATAGGTAACCAAAGTAAAATAAAATCGGGATTGCCAAGCTGATCAGTGTTTATACCCCTGTTTCAACCATTAAAAATGCTTTCGATAATTTATTACAAATAAATAATCAATTGAGTCTCTCATTATTCAAAAATTAATGTGAATCTAAAAGTTATACAGTTTTTATAAATCCAATGTTATTCACACCTTCTTTCGTTGTTTAAAAATGAAAGTACTATACAGTGTTTACACTGTACACACACCTCGTACGTTCAAATATCCCGCCTAACAAAATCCACCCAAAAACAACATAATACGGAATTCCATATAAAGGACTTTCGAACTCCGTTACCAACGGCCATTATCCCAAAAGGTACAATAACACAATCATCTGAGCTTCAGACATGCGTCCTGCGCATCGGAATTCGAATTTATTATATTTTTTTTGCCAATTCGAGCAAAACCAATCTAGATGTAAATGGCTGCCTGTTTTGACAACTGCTCGGGAAACGCTCGCATGTCCTTAAAACGAAATAAAAAAAAGTGAAAAAGCTATCAATCAGGCAATCATTTTATTTATCTCAAAACGGGCGCAGTCAAACTTTTAATTTGTCGGTATTGTTCTAATAATCGCGATATCCTTCCAAGTGTTAGTTAAAGTTTTTCCGCAACTTGAATGGTAATTTTCGAGATTCCTCTATTCGCAAAATTGTCCTATTTCGTAGTTTTTTTTTTCTCATTTCCATCATGGCCATTTGGAGATAGGAAAACAACGAAAAAGGAAAATAAAACCTCAAAAAGGATATACCTACATACGCAGCTGATATGATACAAGGAATTAAAAAAGAAAAAAAGAAAGTAGAAATGGATTACAATTAAAACAAAACAAATCGATTATCAAAATGGAATACATATAATACACCACATACATAAGGATATGTGCAAAAAAAATAGTAAATATCACAAAAAAAGCTATACAAGTGAAAAGGAGGACTTCTTGTGTCCTTTTGTGTTGAAAAGCATAAAGAATGAAATAAAAATTTGCATTTCTCTAAGTGAAATATAAAAATAAAAAAGGTGTTCTTTCTAAAAAAAAAAAAAAACAGAAGCAAAGTGTATAAAATGTGCAAAAATATTGCAGCTTTGTGTTTGTGCAGTATTGCGGATTTAATTTATAAGAAAAAGAGGGCATCGCAATTGAAGTGGAGTTTATCTAAGTACATTTGCACTCCACCCAACACATCTACACACATACACAGCGGAACTGGGATGTTTGTGTCCTTAATTCAAATAGGATTAGAATAAATATTCACACGCCAAAAATGACTCGTTGCTAAGGAGCTGACAATTGAAAAATGCATGCTTTTTCTTTAATAAGAGACAGTACTTCATCGAAAGATGAACGGTCTTCCTTATATCTATTTTATACGTAGAGACATCATAAGCTAAACTCACCTACAAAACATACACATACAAGCATCTGCCATAAGAAATGTGCAACCAATTTTTACCTACTCGTGGTGTATATGTTGGCGAATTCACCACACAGCGCCATATCATTTTTTTAGGACAGCATTTCGCGCTGTTTCCTCCCAATGAATGGTATGGTGAAAACGCACACATTACCATTGCAAGAATTAAGTTTTTTTTCTCTTCTCAAGGAGAGAACAAATAAACGTCCCTTTACCAGTTACCACCTTTTAAATTTCAACACAAAAATATATGTCATAACCATAAGCACGAAGACGATATGCGATGTATAGTTCGCACGCATGCATCAACATTTTTCTTTGCTGCTGGTGATGTTTATGTCATTTGTGTAGCTGTATGTGTATGTGGTGTGTTTGCTAAACGAATAAGCAAACCATTTTCCCCCATCCCATACCGCGTGTTGTCATACACACACAAAACAAGAGCGATTTTGAATTTCCTTTGGCATTCATGAATTCATGATCCTATACCAACCACAATACTTCTGGTCGGGTTGTTGTAGATGGAAAAAGTTGTTCCTTCGCAATATTTCTGCACGCACATTTCTGCCTTAACATTATTTTTTAATTCAATTTCAACCACCACACCCCCGGAATTTTGTTTGTTCCACAATTCAGTTGTTAAATATCCAAAAAGGGGGTGTGTGCTTTTGCTTTGTCATTTTCAAAAGGTAAGTAAGTATGTCCGTGTGATGTTTTTGACAAAGCTGGGGCAACAGAAAACAACCATTCCACGTTCGCTGTATGCGAAACATTTAAATGTGCCTTTCTTGAATTTAAGAAGAAGTTGTAAGGTGAAGGAATTGTTTATTATGATTTTCGTTTTGTTCTTGTTGCTATGTTTGGCCTTTTTAATGGGGTAGATAGGATTTCAGTCTTTGTTGGCTTTGTTATCATGGAGTTGTACTGTTGACACTCCCATAAGAGGTGGATATAATCGATACGGTATCGTGGTAAGTTTGTTTTGACAACTCTCTTCAATAACTTTGTATTTTGTTTGTGTTGTGTTCTATTAACTTTTAATTTATTAGGCATTGAAATAGTGTTCCTATTAGAGAGGAAAATATTTAAAATTATATCAGTAAGAAAGCACGCAAACAATTAAATGCGACGATGATTACAAAATTATGGGGTGAACTAAAGAAATAAAAAAAATAATAAAATTAAAATAAGTTCGACTTGTTCTTATGTTCGACATATATCTAATGTATGTATGTGGTCTGCAGAAATATGTTTTAATTGCTGTTGATTTTAGCTTTTCACAACAAAAGAGTCATTTAGTAGGTATGGCAAAACTTTGACAGCATGCCATTATTGAAAAGTTTGACTGTGTACCCTGGAAGTAATATTTGAACCCACTTGATTTCTCTTTTTTTTTTAAGAATGACGAATTCTGCTTCATGGTTAACAATGTGATGTCACTTATCTTCTGTTCACTTAATTCTGTATATAATATAAATTCTACATTTTGTCAGTTATCAAAAGTAAATAAATATATAGGTGGTACCTATAATTCTAACCAAAAATCGTGTTGTCAGTACACAAATTGTTATTGTTATTTCGATCATTCAATAGGTAAGCTTTTTAGTTGCGATCGTTCAGTCGTCATTAGGTTTAAACATGAGGAAATACTTTTTAATACTTTTCGATTTGACATTTGATGTCAAAATATCTATTTTATTTTGTTTGCATACAGATTATTAAAAACAACATTTTTTCTACCGATTTAAAAAAAGACTTCCATTGATTAATTGTTTTGTCAATTTGTTATCATCGATGTAAAAAAAAGGTTCATTAAAAACTCCTGTATGAAATTCATGCATCATGGAAACAAAAGACTTCATGTCTGTTGAAGCAAATATGGGTCTGTTACATCCAAGTAATGTGAATATTTTGATTGTCAAAACTTTTGCTGAGTCCAATCGGAAGTTTTCTCATTTGAAATGATAACGCAGTAGAATTGGCTGATTTAGCATATTTCGACTGGTGTTTTCAATGTCAAGGAACATTCAATAGTGAATATTTTGAATTCTTGATCCAACTAAGCACCCACAGTTTGTCTAGTGGACGTGTCATACAACTTTATATTGGTAATATATATGTAGGCGATGATAGTGTATATTGTTTACGTACGTACTTCTTTGAAATAAACAATGATTTGGGTAAAAGCGTAATTTTTCTTAAAGTGGGCGGATTTGTATGTTTAGACTTGTTCGCTTTGCTACCGATTCCGGCGTTATTTCAAAAACGGAATTTATAAAATATAAACCAAATGAAAAATGAAGTACGGTAGAAGTAGTCCGGTGTGTTTCATAGTTTAAATAAATGACTGAAATTAGTTGAAGTGGGCAGCACATGTACTTTATCTTTTTTTGGCTCTGTAGTAAGAATGATTAATATTCGCTTATGATAGCTCAGATCTCAGATCTCAGATCTCAGAAATCAATTACTGTTGGTCATTCGTCATTCTACTTAAGCGGAATAAATCTAAAGCAAATGACGATCGTTTGGTGTGCACCGACTTGTATGGGGAAACATTCAGTGATTCTGGCGGATAATCTTAGTTGAGCCTTAGTTCCCTCGTTCATATAAATATGCATGTATGTAGGTTTCTGCTGAGGTTTCTACTGTAAAGTCTCGCTTAGCGGTGTAAAAGAATTATGTTCCTAACAAAGGCAGGGCGTATATGCCAAAAATATCAGTCAATACAAAGCACGGCACAAATGTAATAGAGGTCTGCTAAAAGATAAAAATGTAGAAAAAATTAACTATTAACATTCCCAATGCATAATAAGCATGAAAATTCTTCGCTCAATTTCAAGTGGCGCATTAATGTGTCAGTGCAATGCACTAAGACAAACTTGTAACGGTTGACTTTATCTCACATAACACTTCGTATGCAGTGTTATGCAATACAATGCAGGAACTGTTAAAATGGTTTATTTATGTTTTGTTGAGTTCACTACACTACAACAGCTTTATCAGATCTATATTTTTTTTATGTCGAATGATTTTCCGAAAAAAAAACAATACCATGAAAAAACTTTGTAAGGAAACACGAAGTTTTTTCATATTGATTCTTCTTTGGATAGCATATGTGGTTGGTTCGTTCAATATTCATGTTGCGTGACATCAACTTCCATATCGACATTGCCAAAATGGTATTTATAACGTTTTCGCTAATGTCTGTCATCTTGTTCAAGAATGCGAGTTGTTTGGCTCTGCCGGCTTTAACTTTATATGGTATTTGATAGCGTTTAAAAGTGTTTCTTTTCACCATCTGTGGGTAGTTTTGTCTATACTACCATGTTCTTGAGAATTTTACACTTTAACTTTGAAGTATGACTTTTCATAGAGGTTCTACTTTTCTGATCGGGTACTTAACTTACTGTTCGCGGCCTTGTTTTAGTTGAGACACCTAACATCAAAAAAATTGCACAAAATGTTAAATCGACTATAGCTATTAATTCTGTAAATTCTTATTAACTAATTCTTTCCTGCTTATCTAAACTCAGCAGTTTCGATCCGACACATAACTATAAGCCCCGTTATTATGCAAGACTCACGCGAATTGAATGGTATGCGCTGGGACTTACCGACCTTTTGCACTTTGGTGACAAAGTTCTTGGTGCGTAATAATCTAGATTCTGTTCAGTATAAACGATTCTACTACACATCCATTAGTCATTAAATCTCTAATAATTATCTTTAATTTTTTTATTTGACAATTTTAATCACTGGTTTTACTTTGCTTTAAGTAGATGATAGTACCTATCTAACTCCTCAAAATACATCATTATAAAATATTCATATAAACATGTCTAAAATGAATCTGTAACTCTGACGATAAGACATAAGTGCAAATATTCTCAAACAGAGGGGTAATTTGAACGTTTTCTGTCATCATTAACGTTTTATTTGGATTTTATTTCCCAAGTCACCAGACGTCGTTAACGCTGGTGACGTGTTAAGAGTCTAAATTGATTTCTATTTTTATATAGTCAATGGTATATCTACCAAATGTATTATGTACTGATATACATTGATGTCGAAAAAGAGTGATTTTCGTACGAACAATAATGTTAGATATACTTAAAGAAATATATATAAATATTGTGTACTCATTAAAAGATGGCAGGATAGATTTTTCGTAAAAAAATTCTCAATTTTCGCTGTTGCTGATGATGAAATCACAATGCTAATGTCACACAAAGAGGGAGACTCGTAATTCGCTTATATTCTTTGACAGTTTTTTTTTTCGGAAATGTCGTTAATTTGTGAAAAGACCATCTTCAAGGTATAAAGTGACTTTAATTTCCTTTTTGCAAAAGGAAAAGGTTTCAAAATAAATGTTAGTGCAACGAGTTTAGACAACATTATAGTAATAGTGAAATGAGATCATTAAGTCGCCCCAAAATCCCCTTAAGTGTCCCTCACGATTCGCCGGGAGAAAAATATTTTGTTGTTAAAAAAAAATAAAAAAAAAAATGTTTGCATTGTTAAGGTCGATTTTTGTCAATATTCAGTGTTCTTTTAAATTTTTTGGTCAAATATTTAAAACTTCATGCCTATAAATATTATATTTTTCGTCAAAATCACTTTTAACGTGGATGACGAATTTATATATCGACTTTACTAATCCTGGGAGGGAAAGTTGACAAAATTTATTTTTGACCACGTTTTAGTATAGCACACTGTGCAGCAATAGCAAGCGTTGACACTAGTTCGCGCTAGTGCGCTAGTTAATCTTATGTATGGCAGATCACTCTTTTTGCTTTCGCGATAGTCCGCGATATTCCACGCTAATCCGTGCTAGTCCACGCTTGTAAATTTGTAGATCAAAACACATTTGATTTTCAAGTTAACCAGCTTGAACTAGCGCCAACAATCGTCCACGATTTTTTTTCCACTAGCTTGGAATAGCTCAAACAAGCTTGTGCTAGCACGAACTAGCGCGTTCTCTTACCAGCGTTGGCCATAACCACGCCCTAAGAGCAAAAAAATGGCCTAGAACTAGGACTAAAAAACTTATCAATACGACAGTTAAAAGAAAATGATCCAGCTGCTTAGAATGAAGCGACATTAAGGACAGGCGGATAGGTGGAATTTCAAAAACCACTTTATTATAGCGGAACCCAGCTACCATCGCAATGACTATTTCGAGGTCGAACATTTTTCACAAAAACAATATTTGAAAGAGAAATTTTAAAAACATTTTGGATTGGTAAAACGAAGCTATACCTTTGGCACCTCGCCAACTTATATTTCTTCGAACTAAGGAGGCAATTTAGTAGTAACAACTTTTATGAAGCTGCTAATTTGCTTAAGTGGAGCTACAGACCAGGTGGCTGGACCTCAACCAACATGCCCCTCCAATTATTCCGGTCCTTAGCTACTTGTCTTCAATTAGTGTTAATTAGGGTGGGTTTCTATGGTCTTATGGCTGAATCATTGTGTCTATAGCTCGTCAATGCAAACGGGACACACAGTTTTCCAAAGAAATTTAAGTTTTGCAGAAAAGCTAGTAGAAGTATTCTTTAGTGAAATCACATACATCCATCGCAGCATAAGCACTTATAACGCTCATTTTTAAGAATTCGTCTTTTTTGCAGATGTTTTGGAAGTTACATTTTTGGTTGAATATATTGTTCAACCCGTACCGTAGTAAATAAAACAGTTTTCATCGACCCATTCTATGGTATATTCTGGATGGCAGTAATTTGTACATTGTAACTTACATCTTTTCTGTTAAGCGTTCTAATATTCCAGGTGCAGATGCAAAAATCGTTGTCCTTTTTTTGCTTTTAATGGTCGTCAACATTCTATTTGGGGCTCTTTGTTGCTGCGTAACAATATTTTTTTTATGCAAACGTCCAAATTGGACGGTATGACACTCGTACCAATACAAAAATTTGAAAACACATTTTTTTCATTTAAAAATATTTCAATAAATATCAACAATATCAACATAAATTCATTACTTTTTGATTTATTTTATCGTGCGGATGCCTATAAAATTAATGAATTAACATCCCTTTATCATTAACTTAAAGAAAATACCACTGAAACTAAATTATCATACACCAAGTTAATGCAACAAGGGATACATTTACCCACTTCAATATCCTCTAATGAGGTTATAAGGCTTAACAAGCTTTTAACACAGATATTTCCATTTTCTACATCCTGAAATTGTTTAACTATTTAACATTTTCATTCCCATGAAAGCGAAACTGAATGGGAGTGTATACTCCAATTCAGTGTATACAGATTCAATTCAGCCAAGTAGATAAGGGCATTAAATGTTGGGAAATAAACAAATAAATTAAATAAAGCCACATTTTTGTTAATTAATCATGCTGATATAGTATTTTTGAATTTTTATATATTTTTTGACAAAATTATTTTGTATTTTCAATGCTAAAATACTGGGTCCACATAATAAATAGGTGGTTGCCTGAAAGTCCGTGCTCTGACTTTACTGCACCTGTAAGTTTTCTGGAGCTTTGAAAAGTTTTTGAACAAGCTGTTTAACAATTTCGCTATCTGCATTTGGTTAATTTATTGTTTTTTATTTTTTGTTTTTTACTTATTCATATATTCATATATCATACAGAAACTACGTCCACTTTTTGTATCCAATTTACATTCTTTAAATGTACTTCTAAGAAAATAATTGTTTAACTCTTTGGAGTTGTTTTCCAAAAATATAACACTGGTGAAGAAATTACTGTTTAACATACTTGGACGAAAATTGTATGCCATAGGCCACCCATTTTTTCTCTATTATATAAAAATGTTGGTTTGTTAGTGTTAACGTAAATTAAATTTACTTACCGGTACCTGTTTCGTACCATAATTTCATCCGCTGGGTAAACACTCCCTAAATTTATTTCTGATGGACTTATGAACTTAGCAAAACTTAAAAAAAACTCCAAAGTTGGCGAGAGGATAACAGTTTTAACATATTCAATAAATTATTCAGACGTTGTAGTAACAAACGGGTTGATTTCAAATAGATGGGTGAACAAACGTCTCCGTTGATTAATCAAAAAGCTGTTTTCGCTTCTAGCGAGCCATACTTCTTTCTTAACAAAGTTAAGAAAGTTCTTTATATAGACGGCTTACTCTATTGCGGCATGTAACCGATTTTTTTCTGGTCGCAAGTTTAGGTTATGTGAGTGATTGCAAGAAAATCGTACCACTTACAGCACATCCAACGAAGCGATGAATTTATTGTGGCAACAGTTCGATGGAGGTAAAAGAAGTGGAGCTTACAACCGAATAGTATGCAGTTAATTCGCACCAAGGTCGTGAGACCTATTTTAACCTAGGGTTCAGTTGTGGGTGCTGTGGTCGGATTTATGGTTCAAATCATGAAAAGTAACAGAAGTAACAGAATCTAGTTGACTGTCCCACGAAAAGACAGAGTGTCCACCGGGAAGATATACTACTTTGTTTTGCCGCCATTTTGGTAAAAATTAGTCTTGACAGTTCATATTTGGCAGTCGTGAAGTAGAAACGTGGCAAATTTATTAAGGGAGAATATTCGATAAACCAACGTGTTTTAATCGTTAAAACATTTTATCACAATCAATCATTGATTACTGGTGCGATGAGAAAGTTACGTGAAATTTTTGGGGGAAACAACGTGCCAACAAAACGCATTTTTTATCGTGTAGTGAATGATTTCGAAGAAAGAGGCTCTGTAGGGGATAGGCCCAAGTATGGACCACAACGTACTGCAAGATTGAATGAAAACATTACTGCTGCTCAAGGAAGTGTTCAAAACAATCCTTCAATTTCAATTCGACGCCGTGCTCAGGAGCTTGGTCTTCAAAGAACAACTTTGGCCACAATTTTGCACAAGGATTTGCATTTGTTTCCATTTAAGACGCAAAAGCTTCTTCCACAAGACCATTAACGCCGCCGTACATATGCCAATAGGATGTTACAGCTAGCCCATGACAACCCCGATTTCCATGAAAAAATCATAATGACTGACGAGGCACATTTTCATTTGAATAGATATGTGAATAAACTGTTACTGTGAAAGGGGAGCGATAGTGTGATATGATTGAAACATTTTCAACGCCACAACTGCATGCTTTGGGTTTGATTAACATGTGGTATCACGGTGCCACGTCGCATACAGCCAGGATTACAATGAAATTAATGCGAAACCTCTTTCCACAACAAGTTGTTTCAAGAAGAGGTGATGTTGATTGGCCTCCACGTTCGCCTGATTTGACTGCTCCGGACTTCTTTTTGAGGGGATATCTGAAAAGCAAGGCTTATGCAAACAAACCAGAAATGCTTGAACAACTCAAACAAAATATTCGTGATCAAATAAATGAAATACCGCGTGAAATGTGTTGGAATGTAATGCAAATGCGCTTAAAAGGGATCGCATTTGCGAGATTAACAGAGGCCAGCATTTATCTGATATTGTATTCCATACATAATTGTCGACATTAAATAAAACATTTATCAATATAAGATTCATTCTCTTTCATGTAATCAAAAATTATAAACATACAAAGCAGTATACCTTCCCGGCGGACACCCTGTATGACAAACATCGCTTTGTTTGAAAACCCATCTCAAAAATCTGAACAGGGCATAATGTTTTCAATTAAATCCCTAGCGATACAATCTGAAAGCTAAAAAGTTAAACCTTAAAATAATTTGACTCTAAACAAAGAATGCTCTAATTAAAGTCGCATTTAAATGTTCGGCTATTTCGAACTCGGAAGCATAGTTAAAATCTTGAACATAAGGGACTTATTGCAGTGCAATTTTTGGCAGCCCTTGCAAGGAAATCTAGATGTACACCAAAGTTGGTGAAATATAACCATGGGCTAATGGACCTGTCGAGATAATCTCTGAATGATTTGGCAATCAATACATTTAAAGGCTACCTACCTCCTTACAATTATTGCGATGTCTTCGTTAACTGGGTCCCGGGTATATCAACTCATAGGTATATCATGGCTAAATGAGTTGAATAAAAGTCAACCCCAATGGAGCTGAAGGAATTTGTGTTTAAACTACCAAGTATTTTGCCAGTACAGAAACGGCGCCGTAATTTTGAACTGTTAAAAGCCTTACTATTAAATTATCCTTTTAGGTCGAAGAAACAGAAATTAACAAGGGTAATTATTCGATTTATTTATTGTAGTCAGATTAATAGCGGAGTCAAAGTACACAAATATCTTTAATTGACCTAAAACCACATAGATCGGTCTGATCAGATCAACGATTTCAGGCGTTCCCATACTGCAGTAGGCATGATCTTGTATTGCGATTAAACAGACCAACGCCTCTGTACTTAGTGAAGTTTGAAGGTCTTCTTTCTTCTGAATCTGAAAGCTATGATTCGATTACATTCTCTTGGGATACTTAAATATCATTACCTTAACCCAATTATCTTCCTCTGCTTTATAAAGGTCCTTGGGAAGGCTATTTAGAAAATGATATCTACATTCAGTTTTTTTACAGTCCACTGTGATTAACTGATTCACAGTATCTCTTGTTCTCGTATTCAGCGTTGCTTCATGAAGATCTTCTAGCATCCGTCGTAATTCTTTGTCATACCAGGGATTTTTTCTTATAACTTGACAATAATATTTAATAAAAATGTGTTACCGAGAATTATGGTGAATTTGTTTTCCAAGTAGATTTTCTTTCAGTCAGTTGAAGTGATCCTTCATAACGATATTTATTTATGTGAACCAAAGCACAACTGCCAGTTCCAATCTACATACTAATGATGCAAATCCATACAGCCATTTGTCCATAGCTTCATTCAGCCTAACTGGGAGTGTAGATGTCATCCTTGGACTCCATCCTAAAATGTTTGTTCTGTCGTCTAAGAAAAAAAAGAAGAGGAAGAAAGCACCCATTACAACTTGCTTTTACTTGCTGTCGCCAGGACTTCATAAATGTACTAAAACCCAATTTACGGTCAAGATTAAAATGAAAAATATGTTTACCATTGGATGGAACTGTGACTACTGTGCAAGCATTAAGAAACGGTTTCGTTTTTATCTAATTCTTTTGATGGGCTATCAATTGTCCCTCACCATTATTTAAATCATGCGTATGTATAATCCAGAAAATATTACTATATACATACTGCTTATGTGCCACAACAAAATCCAAAGCTTTTTTAATCTGTTTAACCCTCATGAACAGGTTATCGCCACTCTTATGTCCTTACTCGCAAGTTTGGCCAAATGTTCTTGATTTTTTTTAATGTTCCGCTTTGCATTGAATTATATTCCGAAATATTTAATGATGCGGGAATTTTCCAATTCTCTGCTGATAGGTTCAAATGCTTCTGCGTTGCTTTGACAATTTAAATAAATCGCTTTTTAAAGTGCTAAGATGGAATCATAATTGTGTCACTGGGTCTTACTTTACTTTAAGGTTTTTACTTAATGACACCGGACTCGTTGAGAGCCTTTTTGATCCTGGGTACTCTGCTTCGAGTTATTTAGCGCTCGGGTTTCTCCGGCCATTTAATACTTACATCGAAGGCTATAATGTACATGTATATCAGCGTTGCCAAATTTTTTTCGGGCAAAGCGGGATTTGGAAACCTTTTGATTTAAAAAGCGGGATTCTTACATCGAAGGACATAAAAACATAAGTACACACTCATTTTGTATTACTTATCATTTTAGTTGAACGGGAGAATTAAATCCTCAATTGAACAACATGCGCAGATCTGCTAGGGGTATTGACACCAGTCCCCAACAAGTTCAGAGACTAAAACCGCAATTCATCTTCTAAAGAAAACGCAAACCAGCTGGACTTTACAGTATTCCCGCAGAAGCCTTAAAAGCAGACACTGTATTTGCTCAAACTAGTGCACTTACCCACGGGAAAAGAAGGATGGAGTTATTGTGAAGTTACCAAAGATAGGGAACCTCAAAAACTGAAATTACTGGCGCGATATCACCATTCTGTCTGCATTTTCCGAAATTGATGGCAACTATTGTTCTCGAGAGGATAAATATCATACTCGAGTCTACCCTCAAGGAGCACCAGGTTGAATTTCGTAGTGGCCGATCACGCGTCGATCACATCAACTATTTGCGAATCTTAATTGAACAATCGTCTGAGTACCAAAAACCGCTGTACGACATGTTTGTAGATTTTGAGAGGGCGTTTGATCGCTTATTGCGAGAGGTATCCACGAGAAATTTTTTACTGTTATTAAAGAGCATTACAACAACGCAATGTGTTTCGTTTTATACAATGGACAGCTTTCCGACTCCTTTGATGTGCGTCAAAGAGTGAGACAAGGAGATGTCTTTTCACAAATTCAGTTTTTGCTGGTAGTTGACGATGTGGTGAATGCCACGGTGGGTTAAACTGAAAGACATCATTTGTCATTTGCTGCAACTACATGGGGAAGTGGCTTGCATAAGGATCAACGTAAATCAGACAAAAATAATGAGAACTGGCCAAAGCTCACAACAAGTTATTCTAAGGCAGTGACCAATAGAGGAGATCACACAGCTAAATTATTTGGGCAGTTTCATCGCACTCGATGGCGGCACGGAAATTGATGTTAGAATAAACAAAGCCCGTTGTGCATTTGGAATAATTTCTCCTGTGGAATTCCAGCAAAATATCTATATGCACCAAGTTAAGACTTTTCGAATCGAAGTTTTGGAAGTTTGAAGTCTGTGCTGTAATATGTTTCAGAAACATGGAATTGCTCTGTAAACAGCTCGAGAAGGCTGCAATCCTTCGTTAAGCGTTGTCTGTGGTAGGTTCTGAAGATTCGGTGCCCGCAAATCATATTGAATGATGAACTATGGAATAGTACCAGACGGAAAAAAATGGATGCAGACATCATGCAACGGAAGTGGCGTTGGATATGTCATACTCTTAGGAAACCTAATGGCAATATAGCGAAACAATCCTTCGAATGAAATCCTAAGGGTAATAAATGCGTTGGAAGGCCAAAAACAACTTGGAGGGCAACTGAAAGGAAGCTCGGCCCCAAGGTATTCAATCGTTGCGGCGAATCGGGACAGATGGAAGGATCTTCTTGCTGTCCTATGCTCCAGGAGGAGTTGAAGCGCTGCTTTGTAGCCGGACAACATGTAGTGGTGGAACCGGAGTTTACTTGCGATAATTTTAAGCTATGTTTATCTAATGTTTCACAAAGTACTTATTTGTTCGACTGTTTCATCATTACTTTCTACAAAACCTAAAAATTTGTTTCGGTTTCCCTTATTGCTGGCAACTGTAGAAATCGAAAAAAATTAATGCTCATTATAATGTTGTATTGCATCCTTCAAATGATAAAACTTTGTCAAGTAATAATCGCTCCTGTTGGCAGAATGAACATGTGTTGAGATCGTGAGATATTTAAGTTTGGGCCAAAAATCGGGTCTTCTGGTAACGCTGATGTATAAAAACCCTCAAGTATTTGTTTTTAGTTGTATTCATCACTCTCTTTAATAGCACGTGATATAAAGTGTATAATTTAATTCTTTGGGCAGTAATGGGCAATATCTACGCTAGCGAGAGAACGTTGTTAATGTTAAAAGTTAAATACAACCATAATTACTTTGTTTATTACCTATATATTATAAATAAAACCATTTTTTTTACATTCTGTTTTTGTAATGGTTGGGCTAAATACAAGTTTCTTTTTATAAATGCAACAAAATGAACAAAAAATATTTTTTTTTCTCTTTATTAATAAGAGCAAACATTCCCAAATTATGGAACCTAACATCGTTCAATTATCTGTTTTGGCTGGTTTCGCAGTGGCACATTCTGTCACTCCAATTTTCCATGATAGTATTGATAGTTTCGGGCTGTATCTCAAGGACAACTTCGACGATATTGGCCCTAAGTGCTTGGCATTACATCGGTCCTTCACGGTTTCCAAAAAAAACCCCAAAGATGTCAGCTCCCAGGCGGCCAATTGACATCGCCAAGATGGCTGATAACACGTTTTGTGAATTTGTTGTACAAAAGATAGATTGTGGCATTGCGCGCCTTCCTGCATAAACCAAAGGCCGTACAAATTTGTGTCTTCATTTACAGTAAAATAAAAACGGTAAACTGGGCTCTGTAACGCCCACGAAACGTTGTTTGCAGCTTCATGTTCGGAGAAAAATGATCCAATGATATCATCACTCGCACCAAACTGTCACTCTCTGTGGATGCATCGGCTTTTCGATAGTAACGTGCGTGTTTTCCGAGACCCATTTCAGAGTGGCATTTTTGTTTGTTCAATCAGCCCCCCAGATGAAAATGCTCCTCCTCCGGAAGGGAGATTTTCAGCCCAGAATCGTTGTCCAATTCAAGCCGCTCTATGGCCCAAACTGTGGAGCGATAACGAAGCGCATGGTCGTGCGAATGTAAGCGAATAATCCGAGATCTTTGTGCAGAATTGTCTTCAGGCTAGTGCGTGAAATGTTGAATTGTTAAAATATATGGCGAGTTGATGTTCGTGAACTTAGTCTCACACTCTCGGGTACAACAGCCACATTCTCGTCTGTGCGAATCTTACAACGACGGGGACTACGAGTGTTGTCTAAAAGCATAACATTCTCATGAACTTGCGTACAGCAGACGCGGTGGATGCTTCATTTCGGCTTAAGCTTATTTTGAAATAACGCATTGTTTGGGCTACACAGCAATCACTTTGGAAATAGGTTTCCGATATTTTACTCCATAGCCCGTCAACGCAAACGGGACTGAAGATTTTTCAAAGAATTTTTCTGACAAATCAACCAAGGATTACTTTATCCATTTTTGATACGGTCCATTCTTCATTTAATTTCTGAAGAGATGTTGTTGCCAGGGTTAATAGCGGAGCCGAACTAGAAAAAGTCCTGTACAACCTCAAAGTAATATCTGTCACTGATGACGTTCTGTCCAATTTTTCGATGTTGTGTGTTCTTTCGTGTTGATAGCGTCTACTTAGTCTTACCTTCATTTACTGTAAGTTACCGATTTTTGAAAAATTGTGCCTCTGGTTTGGCTCGGGAGTATTGCACAATCCTCTCAAGGCGCTATACCAAAGCTAGACATGGCTCTGTATAGTTTGTCTCTATAAATGTTGTCGTATGCGGCTACGGTTTCAGCCGTGCACATATTTGGCCTTGACGTATTACACTTTGGTAAAACTTGCGAATATCCTTCCTGGAATGGCACCTCTCTGTATCCTCGATCGCGCGCTTTTCTTGCTCTTTTTTCTTCTTTCTTAAAAGCCGGTGTTCTTCCCTCTTTCGTTGCCAATAGAGCACAATGGTAGCTCTCGTCCTTACCTGCAGCTTAGCCATGTAGGCCTCGTTCTTGGCTGCGAGCATCTGTTGGCATTCCTCATCAAACCAGGGGTTTATTGATGGTGGGCGCGAGAAACCTAGCACATCAGTTGTGGCTGATCTAATAGTCTGTTGGCATTGATCTTCGACATTCGATGATGGTGGTATTGTTTGAATCGAGAGATTGAGGGATACGCGTTGCGCGAAGGTCTTGGTGGTCTCTTGCGAATGCAGTGTTTCGAAATTCAAATTTTTCACAGTATTTCTCGATTGTTGTAGCGTGGTGGATATACTCATTCTTACCTTGGCTGCAACAAGGTAGTGGTTCGAGTCGATGTTAGCTCCTCGGAATGTTTGCACATTCAAAATACTGGATGCCTACCTCTTGGCTATCGGAATGTGATCAATTTGATAGATCACATTTTGATCTGGAGACCGGCATGTCCCCTTATGGATTTTGAGGTTAGGAAACCGTGTGCTGGCTATGGTGGCATTTTGTTCCGTAGCGAAATAAATTAGTCTAAGTCCGTTACCAGTAGCAGTAGCAACTAGCTAGCAGTAGCAACTAGCTTCCGCTAGTTATTCGGCTGCACGTCCCCAGGTTAATGTTCTTACATTCAAGATAGGGTCGTCAGGGTCGCAGGGTCGTCAACAATAAAATCAGTCCTTTTTAAAAATGGGTGGGCAGTTAACCCAAAGCAAAACCAACCTGGAGGGCCAGTTCCAATTTATTAGATACCCCTAGGACACGGGGCCATCAGTATCCACTACCTTTAGCCTTTCGGTTCACCGCCACCATCTCTATCAAGGGGCCTGACTTACCCTTTAAAGTCCTAGACAACCTGTTGTCCGAATATGTCAAGGCAGCTTGTCTAAGTTTGTCTGGGACAGCAGACGAACCAGGCAGTTTATAGTGCTGCTGTTTTTCGTCTTGTTATCAACACTCGCACTCATCGTTTAGCAAGTCAAATCCGGTTCGATGAGAGAAGTACACAATGATTACCACTTGGAAGTAAAGTAAGCACATTTGATGTTTAGTCAGAGTCAAAACCACTAGCCACTGCCAAGTTCAAGCCAATCAGAGTCTACCCTTGTGCTACAACACTGAGCCATATTATAATAGAAAGATTTATTATGTCATGCTTGTAAGTTTTCTAAGGTTTGCGGTCACTAAACAACAGGTTTGTAAATGCAATACATCCGGAAGAGTCGCATGATGCAAACATTTGGAATTTGTTACAATTAAAATTAAAGTTGGAAAGTGAACATCGTAATGGTGGAACTGATTTTCGAATTCTTGGTCATGAAGGATTGACATTTTAAGCGTTCCTAATTACACCGTACAGAGACGCAGAAGAAAATAATCTGCAAGCAAAATCCAATAAAAATCATGCACAAGGGCGAAATATTATTGAACGTACTATCGGAGTTTCGAAAATTACATTTCGATGCCTATTGCTAAGAACTGCATTACAAAGCAAAAAAAACAAGCTCTTCATAACATTTGAAACTTAGAAACGGCAAACGTCAAAACAGAACACATTCACAATGACATTTTGATCACTATTCACAATGATGTACAAATTATCAATTGATAGCCATAGGTTATATTAAATTATTAATGAATTTATAGATTTTAAAAAGCATCAAGTTAGTGATAGCCATAAAAGGGCTGTAAGAGAACAATTTTGGCCCCACATAATTTTTTGTGCCATAATATTGTATCTCTTATGCTCGACTTTAAATTGCCATTTACTTCAATTATTGAGGTTTTGATTAAACAACATGCTTGCATTCCTAGACTGCGCACATCAGAATATTCACTTCAGGGATACAAATGATGCTCAATTTTACTAAGCACGAACACAAATTTAATAGAACGAGACTCCTACATCTGATTTTGAATGAACCCAACATACAACTATGCAAACCTCTAGCAAGAATAAAAAATAAACAAGAAACGGTGCATAAATCGATATTATATGCGAGTGTGTGTATCGGTTCTGATATGTGGATCATGCCTTTGGCTGGTTATGTGGGTGCTTTCTGTAATATTTTAGAATCGTAACTTTTGCGATATTACTTACCTCGTATCATAATTTATGCAGAAAATAACCAGAACCAAATTCGACGTTATTACTTCTCGTCTTCATTTCATTTTTTTGTATTTTGTATTTCTTATACATATGTACCTTCGAGTATATCAGTACCCGTCTCGTATACGTATCCTGTCCATAACATGTTTATTGCGTTTGGGTTTGTGGATGAGAAAATATAGGTACTTGGTTAGAGAAAAGTTGTCTCTTGGCAAAATAATAGAAAAGGCGTAGGTATTTTTGAGTATATTGTTATAAGCAATATTTCGAAGGCTAATAGATTGCTATATTTGAAACCAAGATGTATAGAATGGACCAGCCATAATAGAGCATAATGCGATAAAAAAAACATATGAGAAGGCTACAATGAGATGTGCAAATCATTTAATATCTTATCAAGTTCTATCCTTAAATTTATCATCTCCAAAACTGGGTGGCTAAAAACTGTATATGTATTACACTTTCTGAATATTTTGAATATACAAAGTCATTATCGAAATTCCTTGTTGTTTGACTAAAATCTAAGTTCAAAGTGAGCGTTGCCGTTGGCCGGCTTAAAAATATTTATTCTGTACTGAATTAATGAGCTTACCTATTTGTCCATGCCTGAATTTATATACCTTTCATTATTATAGCTTAACATTTTCGGACTGACTATTACACCCGTAAGACCTATGTAATAAGTTATAGCATATGTTATGAAAACCGTTGCTAAAGGAAAACGCCCCAAAAGGTGAAAGTGAGTTAAAATGATCTATAGAAAGCGTTATTATCGAAGTATTTCCATTAAATTTTTTTTTGGAATTCTAATATAATATTGCAGAAAACCTTTTTTTTCGTCCACTACTACAAATCGATGTTCCTGGACTTAAACCAAGCCATTCAAGTACATTTTGCTGAAGTGAAATAAATCCGAGTTTGGGTTTATACTGGTTGGATTTATGTGAATTAAATACAACCTCGCACGGAACACGAATCCAACAGTGAGCGCAAGCAGGGGGCTGCACCCCAACCCACACAAAAACTTTTCATACAAACAAACTCGCACTCGGATGTGTGCAAAGTATGATCTTAACTCTCTATGGATTCGGCTTTATTTCAAAGTAACGTGCGGCGTTATATCATTGTCATTGTGAAATAACGCCGAGTTTTGGAATCCGTGCTTATTTTGCTCAGGTTTATTTCATGGCACCGACCTAATCATCTAGGACTGTATGTCACAAATTTTGTGCCCTTATATATTGAGTATATATCTCTATTTTTATCCGATATAAACATTTTCATAGTCCGCCAACAGCCACGCCGATGCTTAAAAACAAAAAACGTGTGTTTTTTTTTAAACAAAATTTATCTGTTTTGATTCTATCCACATAAATATATTACCCAATCCCACCATGCATTTTCTTAAAAAAATCAAAAAAAGTTTCCATGATAATCCCTTCGTAATATTTTACATGAAAAAAGACCCATTTGTGTGATGCGAACCAACCATGAGAACAGTATTAAAAACCTAGTTTTACTTGTGCATTATACATGGCTTAGCGCTGGTCTGATGATTTAAAAGGATAACAGTATTGTGTCACTTGTTGTATAATGAATCACGTAGAGAGAAATCATCGAAAACAATCTTTATTGTTTACATATCTTCATCTACGTCTGTGGTTGCACCTTTCTAGGGTGTGAACTAAATACTAAATATAAGTGAAATTATGATCTGAAAAAGCATACGAAGAGTATCAACTGTCGAGGAATTTGGCATTTAACTGGAGGCTTAACCATAGTACAAGAAATACAACCCGATAAATGAATGGTTGTGAAAAAAATCTAGGCTTTGGGTCCTTACAAGACTGTTGGCCTAAACATTTTCCCTGCTTGTTCACTTTAAAGAACCTGCGGTTTTGCCGAAAGACTCTTTCGTCAAAAGCTGGTAGAAGTTTAATATGTTTTGAGGGCTGACTTGATCAACTTCTAGCTTTGTAAACTAAAACTTTGCGATTAAAATGCTTGGTGGGTTTTAAGTGAATTAATTTAAACAAAAAAAAACAAGCAAAACTTTTCGATCTTTTAGAACAATACCATGTTTATGTCAGTTTTCAGAGATTCTGTAGGATTTTGTTAAATAAAATAAAATGAGTGATAAATTATTTATTTCAATTCAATTATTTATTATAAATAGATGTAATACGATTTTATCTATTTGCCATAATTCACAATAGCGCATCCATTCAACGCAATATTCCAACATTTTCTGAACTGCATTTGACTCTATCTCACGAAAGCTTTGATTTAATTTTATGGCTTCAATCGTTTTTAGATTTGAGATCAAATCGCAACTCCGATGACAACTATCGACATCGCCAAGCGGATGATAACACGATAACGATACTTTACACGCAAAAGATCGATTATTTAATAGGCTGTGTTGCATGGCGATAGCCTGCTAAAACCATTGACTTCACGACCATCCAATAAAGGTTTTCTGAAAACCAGTTGTGGCAATTTCATTTGTCAAATAAGCCGCCTTGATGATAATACTCCACGTCAAAAAAAGAAGGTTTTTATACCCTATGACAGAGGGGTTTATTAGTTGTGACATTATTCAAGGTCCAAGGACGCTTCCCTGCGGTACACCTGCTTTATTTCTTTGAACTCCGAATATTCGTTTCCAAATTTCACACGGAAGAGTCTAAGCTCAAGATACGAAACGAGGATTTTATATAATTGTTTAGACAGAACTTAACTTAGGAAATATTATAAAGCCATACAGATGACGCACTGCATACAAGAAAAAGTCTATGGCGGATCGTGCTGGTACAACCCGCCATATATTTGGATCATAGCATTTTTTTGCAGTTTTATGACTTCAATTGACTTCTAGAGCGAATAATTCGATTCCATTCCAGCGGTTAGGCTATGCAGATAAGTTTTTTTTGCATGGTTTTTAATCGAATTTGATAGCAAGTTACTCGACCGATTGAGACGTTTTTTATCATGCGGGCCACGGGTTTAGTGCCATCTCTTACGAGTCCCCTCCAATGTCAAAATGCTTTCCAACAAAATTGAGCAAGTTTGTAACATAGTGAAATAATTTCGATAGATATACCCCAAAGTATATTAATCGGTTCAGAATCATCAGAGTCGATCTATCCATGTTTGTCTGTCCGTCCGTCCGTCTGTGTGTCACCGATTTTCGGCCCTTCATTTTGAGCTAAAGTGTTGAAATTTTATGTCTGACAAAGCAGAACTAGTGTAAAAGAATTAGAATTTTGCCTACAGCCACTCCTACTTTTTAGAAAAACATAGTTTCTGGCCAAACGGTAGGAAATTTTGAAAAAGTGTTTGAATAACAAATTTAGAAAATCCCAATATCTGTATTTTGTCCATACAACGTTTTTTTGCCACGTCCACTTTTCTGTGGCGTTTCCGTAAAAATCGGTTTTCGTTAAAATTTTAAAGAAATTTGAAAAAAACCTTATGAAGCAGAAACATCAATAAAGTTAGTACGAACTTTTCGTCCTAAGATCGTTTTAACCCGCGCCAGGAGAAAAACATTGTTTTTTGTCGAACCATTCAAAATTTTGATAAACTGTCTGAACGACAGGCTCAGTGGCGCGATGGTTAGTGCGCTTAACTGCCACGCAGAAGGTCTGGTTTCGATTCATAGCTGTAGCAACACCTAAATGATTTTTCACTGTCCCTCCTCTCGTGATGATCTGACAAATCATCCGAGTAGTATCAACTGTCAGGAAAAGCTTATCTCGAATCGCCATTGGGAGTCGGTATAAAACAGAAGGTCCCGCCATTGTGCAAGAAGTACACACACACATGATGGTTGTGAAAAAACCCGGCCCTGGGTACTAACGAGCCTGTTGCGCCAAAAAAAATTGTTTTATTTGTCTGAACGATATGTAGTGACAATACCCACATTTTGGGGATATCAATTTTAAGGATGGGATGGGATAGGGTTTTAAACAATCAGCACAGCGGATTGTAGCCTTCTCAAAAGTTTTTTGGGCAAATTTGATTTTAGAGCCCCTTCCTGTAGATGCTATCATAAGCAGGCCTTAAGTTGAAAAAAGGAGACAAATTTCAGTTTAAAATCGTTAGTCTATTGCAAGATTTGTCTTAATGTGAACATTTAGCCTATTGGTGATCTGCTGATCGAAAGCCTGATTGGTAGGTGATGATAAATGTCTTGTCACATTACATATGTGACATTAAGTAGAGATGTGCCTCGTTATTTAAAAAAGACTTAAAATTGGATTTCTTGTATATGCTTTCACTGAATGCTTAAACATTTCTGTCACATTACCTTCGTATTCGAAGAGCTCCGCTGATGATCCATCAGAATCCGTTTCATTCTCGTTCTTCAGTTTTATTATGGATTCCATATTGGGATTGATGGTTATTACATTGTGGACAGGAGGTAAGTTTATTGCCCTATCACGTGTACGTCACTATGCTGCTAGATACATCTACGTCTGTTACTAGTTTACCAATGCTATTTCGTATAATTGACGATTAGTCTTCTTGTGGCGAGATTCTTCAAATTCCCTAAAGTTGAAGTCTATGTGTTCATTATGTTCATTCGTAAGATATGTATTTCTTCTTTCTTCTGGCTTATTAGTTTTCCTCCAAAATTTTCCGTTGTATTGCATTGATATGCAAATCTTCTGTCACCTGTCTTTGCAACTACCAAAGCATACCAGAAGTATAAATAATCTGCCTGTTAAATGACATTGCGATGCCGTACATACTTTGTTATATTGGTGGATGGTAAGGTCACACCAGAAATTTTCTTAAGAACCTACTGCTAATTTTTGTCTAAGAATATTAAATCATAAAACACCCAAAAAGAGATCAAAAACATGTTGGGTGTCAACTATCTATCGGTAAGCTTGACAAGCAGCAAATTGCAAGATACGATAATCGTATTAGTTTTTTTTTTAATGAAGAATATATGTACGTATCTTACATATCTATTTGTTTTTAAATCATGTTACTCATTGCCACGTATTTTTTGTATATTTTGATTTGGAGAGATTTTGAGTTCCACTATCATCCTAACATTGGAATCCATCAAAATTTCGGTGTCGAAAATTTTCGCGAAAGCAATATCTTTCTCTTCGCAAGAGAAAGTTAAAATATTACCTTTTGTAATTCTATTTTAGACAGAATACTTTTATTGGCCTAAGAAAAAGAAAATAGTTCTCAACTAAAAACAAAACAAAATTCAATGAAGCTCAAATATTTTACATGACCCCCTCTCATCCTGTTGATTTTCACAAGAATATATTGCAACAATGTAAGGTTTATCTTCAAAACACTCAATGGATTAATGACAACATTCCATATCAATCATTCCTCAAAAAAATGTCCTTATAAACCTTATCATATCATTTTTCAGAAACTTGAGCATCATTTTAAAATTTGCATTATATCCTGAAGAAGAATATAATCCACAGCACACGATGTATTTTGAACCATTCTACCTAAATACGGTATTAGGTCTCCATGAAAGAGGATTCAGCAAAATGATAAAATACATTCCAATACATTGTAAACAGCTGATGTATGGAGATATGAGGGAAAAAACAGGCGAAAAAAAAAATTATTTTGAGTCCTTGAACGCGTAATGAAATAAATCGATCATCAATGTCGAACACATGAGAGCGAAGCGGTATGTTTTTACGATAACATCCCATCGTGCAACATCCCAGTGGGCGTTCCGTCTTCAAATATATTATACTTGTAAAGCATATTTTATTCATACGAATTGTAATGGTATAAATCGAATAGAACCTAGGTTTATTTTTGTTCTTGTCCTTTATATTACCTTTGCTCTATCACTCTGCTTCTTTGTAGGAATTTTGCATGTTTCTTCCTATACGGCAAATATTTTAACTTTGATCAGGCTGTATACTATACATATACATATACATTGAAGGGCATAAATGCTAAATCGAAATTACAGAATATAAGTCATATTTAATTTTAAAAAAGATGTGTATATGGGTATGTGTGTTATACTCAAAATGGAGAAGCAGGGATAGTTATCCGTATCTGCCAACGAATATGTTTGTTATTGCCTGCTTCGGAGGCGTTTTTGAAGAATAATCCATTTTAAATGCTATTTGTGTGTATTAGGCGGAAGACGGATAACTTTAGTGGGAGTTGGATTCTCGAATAAATTGTCCCTTTTCGACGAAACACATTTTGGGGAAGAGTCCGGAAAGTTTATGTTATGCTGTTTTTATGGGAATGTTGGCTTGGGTTTGTTGGCTCATGTTTGACTAATCGTTCAATGGAACGTTTTTACATCAAATTAATAAGTGAATCAAATAAATTAACGAATTTTGATTGGGCTATTTCCATTTTTTTTTTCCGTGGGCTGGTGAAAATCTTCATAGACACTATGAACACGTGCTCACAGAAGTGTGATATTTTTACTCACTAAAACCACCAACTAAGTATGCGACTTATCTAGATTTTTTTTTCATCTCAAGTATATGTCAATGTTTGGCAGGTAACTATCCTTTGAGAGTTCCTGCTTCACCCGCAACTTGTAGCGCGGTTTGTGATTATCGGTCTAAATCTAAGGGTTTAGTTCTTTAAAGACTTTTTTCGTCAAGAATTCGGAGGACCGTTGTGTTAACGTGTCATAATAGACGTTTTTTTATGTTTTCGTTTCATTTTTAACCGCGGGAGTACCCTGATCTCAACGTTGGTCCTCATTCCTTATGTATCATGGGGCATTGACGAAAGCGTTTAGATTAGTTTCACTGTTACAACTCCAAAGTTGTATATCACATGTCATAGCCGGTTTCAGCACTTGTTTGTATAAAAATATCTTATTATCAAGTTCTCTCTATTAATTTTTGATTTCTTCGCATTTCTTTTTCACATAGACTTAAATTTTAATTTTGCATCGAATGACATTTCGAGGTATTTCGCTACATTTGCGAATGAAACTCGTGCCAAATATGGCAAAAGGTTTGTCCGTTTATACGAATAATCTGCATGAATCAAATTACTCTCGTTAAGTGCAATATGCCAGGATTTTGTCCATTCATTAACCACGTTTAGATCGTTTTGTAATTTCGTATTTGTTTCCTCTCTTGTGGTGCCAACTGCTAGTATTATAGCAGTATTATCAGGCAACTATTGTATCGTTTGCTTGTGGGATATCTTGAGGGAATAGGAGGTACAAGAGTTTCACACGGAAGAGTCTATGCTCAAGATACGAAACGAGGTTTTTATGTAATTGCTTAAGCAGAACTTAACTTAGTTTATAACAGATCTTAACTTAGTTTAAAGCCATACAGATGATGATGACAAAATTGTTCTATGGCGGGTCGTGCTGGTACAACCCGAAAAATATATTTGGATCACAGCGTTTTTTGTCCGTTTTATGACTTTAATTGCTTTCTAGAGCGAATAGTTCGATTCCAGCGGTTAAGTTTCTATTGCATGGTTTCTTAATCGAATTTGACAACAAGTTACTCGACCGATTGAGACGTTTTTTTACCATGCGGGTCAGAAGTTTGTTGCCATCTTTTACGAGTCCCCTCCGATGACAGAATGTTGTCCAACAAAATTGAGTCAATTTTCTCAACCTTGCATCATGGTGGGCAGTAAATAGAATTTATCTTTGGAAAAGATTGTCTGCTTTTGACTTGTATATAGCAAACTTGCATTGTTTCGACTGCTAATTTAAAATCAATCGAATGTTTGATTTGATCGATGTAGGGCATGATAGTCGAGGTAACCTTAAATCTTAAGGTTGTTTCGAATATTAAACAGACGTCGATATCTTTTTTCTGCATACAAAATTCAAGTTTTCTAATTTTCTGCCAAAGGTCATTGGCATTCCGCGCAATTATTTAAAAAAAATCTATTCAAGTTGTAGGTGAAAAACACCTGTTGCGAATACTATTTTCAAGCTTAACTAGCCTGTCGGAAATAAGTTTATTCGTTTCACATTGTTCCTCAAGTTTCAAAAGAATGATCGAAAAAACGTTAGAAACAAGTATTTGGCGGTAGGTGCCGTTGTTTTAGCTGTTTCTCTTTACAAATAATCTCTTTGTCGCGGTTTATTGTTTCAGGACAGGATATAACTTTCCTTTTTTTAACCGTCTTTTTCTTTAGAATCCAGTCAGTTTCGCGACTCAGTTTTTCTTCGTCCGTACGGTATTCGGAATTCACGAATATATAAAGGTCCATTTGTAACATTTTAGAAAAATAAATAAAAATTTACAATCTGCTATATCCACTGGACATGCCTTGAACAAATTTTACAACACAACTGAGTTCATCAGAATGTTGACAACGCCTGTTCAACATATTATATATATTTTTGGTTCAAATGCGTTTTCCTTCTGGGAAAATCAACATGTTAATATATTTCACATGAATTTTAAGTCTTGTGCTTGCCATTTCAGTCGAGGTCTTTCGCTACAATTTTAACTTTCGGGATTCGTAGTCGGATAATCAGTGGACCAGTGAATTGTAACAAAGAGTATAGAACTACATAGAGTAAGCATCTCGTACAACGAACATTTTCTATGCGGGATACTGATATTGATACCCCAGTGCTCACATTGCTACCCCAGCATCAAACAACAGCATTTTAGCTGTGATGCGTACTCTATGTAGCCTTATGCTCTTTGCTGGTAGTCATGAACGTGAAATGGCAAAATAGCTCATCATAAAAGTATTGCTTTCATGAAAAAGAAAAAAATTCGCTAACGAAGATTTCCGAAAAAGCGGGTCCGCTATTCTGCATGTCTGTTGGTCTGTCAGTCTGTCAGATTGTTCACGCAGCTGAAGACTAATCGGATTGACGGATTTACCTCCAATTATATAAATGAGTTACTGGGATTAATACCCAGAGGGGTTTATGTGATTAGCCCTAAGGTACCAAAACTAATGCACCTACTGTTGGCAAATATAAATTTAGCTATCTATCTGTTATTATAAACTACGTAATTAAATTTATCTATTGTACATTAATACAATACAATAAAACATGGTTAAGTTGGTGGTTGAATTATAGCCGCAAAACAAATAAGGATTTCGTCACCGGATTTTTATAACTGTATATTAAGGAAGGGTGTTATACTAAATTGGCTTTTTAGTCAGATGAGCAATTGGTTGACAAGAGTAATTTCTCGTTGCATTTCTGACGATTTTTAATGAATTTATAAGGTAGTCGAAGGTAATGGTAACTATTATTGTATTTGTGAAAATTTGCACCTAATGTTGCTATCGTTATTTCCAGTTATTTTTAATGTCGCACGATGAACATATTTCCCCCAGTTCTTCGAATCTAGAAAGGCACATCTCTCAGGTAGTAAGCTACTTTGTTTACGACGGCTCCGCTATTAACTCCAATAAGGAAATCTCATCAGCAATCAAAAGAAAAATTACTCTTAACAGAAGTTGTTTCTTCAGGATAATAAATCCTCACTAGCACTACAAAGCAGATTCTATATAACTTAATTTTGTCAAAAAGGAGGATTTTCTCCCAAATTTTACCAACAAAAAAAGGTTTTTCTTGGTCGATGATCGATCGGCTAAATGATCTGATGGCAAGTTGAAATCGTAGCCATTGTTCTTCGACATTATGGTGGAACGAGATTAATAGAAACAGTGAAAAGTAAGCGGCTTGCTTACTTGGCTTGGTTTCTTGCGACCGCACTCCTTCAACAATAAATTATATAACAATACTTCGCTTTTGTTGTGGCGTGGTGGACATCAGCATTCTTAGTTTGTCTGCAAAAAGGTAGTGACCCGAGTCGATATTAGACATTCGAAATGTTCGGACATCCAAAAACCGGATGCATGCTTCTTCTCTATCGCCATGTGATCAATTTGGTTCACCGTTTGTTAATCTGGTGTTTCCCTGAAATGTTCCCAGCACAATTTTAAAATTGTACTTTGGTCGCTTTGGTCTTAAGCAATGTCATCTCATTTCATCTTCGGAGCGTGAGTGCAAATAAGGCTTATGTTGGCAAACGTTGCCTATATACGCATTGCTACAATACGTTTGCTAAAGTCTCTAGGCTGACTTCTTGCTATCCTTATAACAAATCCACAACTGAATGTCTTTTATTTCTGCTCAACATAACATGGGCCATCCAATCGTATTTCTGGGATGGCAGTTATATCGGCTGAGTAGCAGCTTAAACTTTCGCTAGTTGTTCAGCTGCTCGTCTTCTCTTTAATGTTCTCACAAACGTCGTTGTCCTTTTAACGTTTAGTATGGTTGCGTGGCATGGAATAGCATGGCTTTTGGTTGCTTCAGAACAGTAGGTGTTTTCCGTGATTGAATAGTTAACCCAAAGTACAATCCACAACCTGTAGGAATAACTCAAATATATTAGTTACACCTAGGCATAGGTCCATCAGTATCTACTATGGAATTGTGTGATTCCGTTGGTTGGTGCAATTAACTGTCGCGCAGAAGATCTGGGTTCGACTCCCAGCCGTAGCAATAAATGATTTTTCACTGGTCCTCCTCTCGTGATGATCTGACGAATCATCCGAGTAGTATCAATTGTCAAGAAAGGCCGTTCGGAGTCTGCATAAAAGAAGGAGGTCCCTCCATCGTACAAGAAGTACACTCGAACACATGAATAATTGTGAGAAAGCTCGGCCCTGGGTACTAACGAGCTTGTAGTGCCAAAAAAATTTATTTGTTTTATACCCTTTCACATAGTGGTATATTAATTAGGATAGATATTCGTATTTTCGCATGTTGCCAAAGCTCATGTGTTAACTGCGATATTATAATTTCGATAGGAAGGTGGTTGATTGGAGAATAAATGAAGGATTCAGGGAGGTTTGGAGGTTTTTGAATTTGTTGGTTCAAAGAGGAGGATCATCCTTCCAAATGAAGGACAGAATGGATGGTCCTGCTCTACACGGTACAAAACCAAATAAAGAAATCCTTGATCATTTTAAGCGAAAATTATTCGAAAAACCTTTGTTTCCGATTGTACTAATCATGTATGGACACTTCGATTCCCATCCAAATAATCAACGAAATATTGGAAGACCTTAGGAAATAAAGATAGAGAACACAATCATATTCAAATTTATGTTGGACGTGAATATGAACTCTATATATTAATAAGATGAGCCATCCATCTTATAGACGTTTCTTAGTTTACTTCAAATCAACAGCAAATATCGCTTAGAGATCTTTAGCTTAAATACAGGAACTCCAAAAGCAGATAAAGTTAAAAAGAGCCTCACGAAATCATTCCTGAAATTTAAACAATTAACAACGAAACTACCAACACAATATCAACTCTTCTTTTGTTTTACTCTCCCATCACACAAACCTTCTTGCCTCCATATTTGATTGATGGATTGCTTCATGGATAATTCAGTATTTAAAGACTTCCGCTGGCCTTGTAATTTTTCAGCATTTTTCTTAGAAGTGGGCGGCAATGTATTCTTGAAGCATCCGAACAGGCCATTCGGCCACCAGTAAATTAAACGGATATGCATTTGCATTTCTCTGAGTGACTTTTATTTATTGGATTTTGGTTGGAATTCGAAAACAACTGATTAATGCTATTACCATTTCACTACATTATTCCTAATTTAAACTAAAAAGGGCAACTGGTTGTTCGCAGAACTTCTTTAAGTTGTGCCCAAACAAACAAAACGCACAAAGTACTCAATTGCAACTCAATTTGGTTATTGATTGACCAAATTTGATAACTTTAATGCGTATGTCGGATTGTGTTGCAGCGCATTGATGTGCTTTTAGTATATGTTGGCAACGCAAACTTACATTGGCCTTTTGTTATGCCTCCAAACTTGACATACCATCTAAGTAAATTTTAAAATAAGAAACGATTAAAAACTATAATTGTTGTTCCGAAACCGTTCGTAGTTTTACTTATCGGACACAATTATATTTATATCATAGTATTAGATCAATAAGCCGCTTAGGCTTAGCTAATCGATGCAGATCATAGTCAATACAAATATTCTCTTGTTATATTATTCACATCTCCTCACACAATCACATTCTGCACCTAACGACATTCTGCGTTACTAGGCACAAGTTAAATTACCCATATAAGTACACACTAGGTATCTATATAACCACGACTAATTCCCTCTAATTTGCTCGTATATTACAACGCACAACATGCAAATTTTGACCATTAAACTAATCTTACTCGACCGGCACCGCATACACTCAATTAAATTAAAATTTATTAAGTATTTTATACCATTTTGAACATTAACATCCACCCGCCACCACCACCGTGAAAGCACAACCACTTCGTCATGGTAGGTGCAATCCACCATCCTGGTGGCTTAATATGAACACACACTGGCAAGCATTTCTCGGTGGAGCCAAATGCATTGCATCACAAAATATGTGGCACGAATTCTCAGGTATAAGTGTATACGTGTTGGTGTGTTTTCTAATAGCGTGTTTTGCTTAATTTTTAATCCAGATTGCTCTGCTACTGCAAATCACTCATACCCTGCTTAATGCGTATAGGCAAAAAAAAAGTGAACTTCTAAATTTGTTTATCCTCCAGCCACCCGCCATCTACTTTCTGCATGCAAATCGTTATCACTCAAATAGCGCACTTAACCCCCATAAAACTATTAAAATTTCCTCATCGTCCTCTTGCTGCTGCATATAGTATATATGCATTACATAATTTGTTCACCACTAGAAAGAGAAAGAATGATTAAAACTGTATATCGAGTAAAAGGGGGTAAAGAGTAAAAGTGACTGACTTAGAGTTGCAAGCAGCTATGGGAATCGACGCGGCGAGAAATGTATGCCATTGCCATTCTGAGCGAAAGTTAGAGAAACTTTTAACGTTGTCAAACATAATTGAATAAATTGCATCCATAACAGAAAAATAAATAAAATGAAAATGTGTACATCTGAAACTCACTTGTACAAAACTGGGTCAGATAACACACACAGAGAGTGTGTATTTTAAAGGATTTCTGAGCTATATCTTGCCATCCTAACAAAAAAGTTACAAAATTGTTTGTTTTGTTTTGCTTTAATTCACTTTGACAGAAAAAGGTTGATCCTTTCACAGGAAGTGAGCTGGTAGTTCACCTTGATTTTCTGTGCATCATGTCGGTTAGGTTACTCAACTCATTCGGGATCTGCCTGCCTAATTGGTGTGCTATTTGCTGGAAGAAATTCCAAAATAAATATCTATATCTCTGCAAGGACATTCAGTTTTTTAATCGTTCGTTTCTACGAAAATGCAGAATATAATATTGCTCGTACGAGAACGTGATGTTACTTTACGAGTTTACTGCATTTACAACTGCAGTAGGAATGTGTAATCCCTGATCTTAACCGAATTCACAGGCTTTGCGTGCGAGAACGTTTTTCTTGCCCAACAAAATAAATGCAAAATATTTGACCAAAAGCGACGTCCTTTTCAATGTTGTGTCCTTAATTTATATGTCTGTTGAATAATTAAGAATGATGCGCCTCTCGCCTTACAATAAGATATGTGTGCAGGAGTGTGTGTGGCCTCCGTTGAATATCAGCAGCAGCAGTAGCAGTACTCGTATATCTTTACCACTGTTGCTTGCTTAACTGATGATGCTGGTGAGAGTCGCTTTCGCTTCTGGGACAAGGATGTGTGGATTCGTTTTTTCTCCAGCACTGTTGGCATGAAGCATATGAATAATGTACGATGATGATGTGGAAGGATATAGTGGGAAGGATGTATGTGGTACATGCAAATATACACTAGAGTTCGGAGAGTTCCACATCCACAGCCGCTCTGCTACTACTGCTCCTGGTTATTCGTCATGTTAGCCCGCAAGGAGAAAATAAAATGAGAAGAAAAATGGGTGGATGCATTCTTCTTGTTTCATGGACTAAATGGGCACAAGGATGAGTGAGGTCCGGGATAAGTTTTGTACTTTTAATTTTATTTTGTTTTTCGCGTTTTTCTCATACTTAAGGGATGTGTACCGGAGCTATTGTATGCATGTCCTTTCCCTGAGCAGGGTATTAATTGAAAATCTATAGTTTTTTTACGCGGGCTGTGGTATGGTGCATTGAAATTATTTAACGGATATGCCTTGTATCCATTTTGACGATACGTTCTTTTAGACAAATGTGTCAGGGTGAGCAGATTAAATGTTATTAATTTCGACAATATTACATTAAAGGGATATTTACAGTTTCAAAGTATTAAGTTCATCAAGGAATGGACACTGCAGAATGTAATGGTGTTTGCGAAAAAGAGGAAAAATATATCCGTCGGAGGATATAGTTCTCAACGAAATAAAACGATGAGGTTTAAAAAAGGATTGCTGGAACTATTTTAATGAAACTTTTGGCAATTTATATACTTCTATCATTTAAACAATCAGCAGATAGTGATGTGGCGAACATTGTTTGATGCAATTCAGTATGAATGAAGTATTGAGTGCACTCTGTATAGGGATAGGAGGAAATCAACAGGGTTATTGGTGAATAGGGCAACCAGAAATATGCAAACGCATTTTTTTTTGGGAAGTCGTATTGAAAATTGGATAACACATATTGTGGAACCTGAATAGAAGCACTTTTATAATATGCAGAAAATTATGAAAAAGTTGTAAGCATTCATTCATTCGATTAACAGGATTCAGTTGCATCAAAACTGCAGAAGAATAACTTGAACAAGGTAATTAATTGATGTTTTTGGCAGCAAACTACGACTTTCTCCTACATCAATCATTGAAATTAGAAACGAATGGTCAAAAACTTGGCGCATATATCGACATAATCAACGAAGCAGACATTAGTCTCCGAAATAATATGACATTTAAATTTGCCCCTATTACATCGGTTGAGGTAGAAAGAAGTTTTTCTATGCATTTACAAAAATGTCTTTAGAGCAAATTGGCAAAGTTTTCTTCTTGATTTTTTATTAAAAATTATTTGCGTATAGTTGTGTTTCCTCAAATAAAAAATAATATAAAAATATTATTTTATGTATAATTTTTGATAATATTTTCAGTTTTCAATAGTTTTTATAGCATATAACGTATTTTTCACTGCATATTTAAAGCGCTATAAACGTTTTTTTAAGAGCGTGTTTCCGGTTGCCCTACTGATGGATTTCGCTACATCAAAAAACCCAAAGATTTTGTTGTGTATTTCATACAATTTATTTTTTAACTTTCTCTTATAAAGAGAAAGATTTTGTTTTCGTGAAAATTTTCGACCTCGAGATTTTGATTGATTCTAACATCATTACGGACGTGCTCAGTAGCGCGATGGTTAGTGCGTTGAACTGCCGCGCAGAAGGTCTGGGTTAGATTCCCAGCCGTAGCAACACCTAAATGATTTTTCACTGGCCCTCCTCTCGTAATGATCTGACAAATCATCCGACTAGTATCAATTGTCATGAATAGCTTTTCTCAACTTAGCCGTTCTGATTCGGCATAAAACAGGAGGTCCCGCCATCGTGCAAAGAAGTACACACGTACGCATGAATGGTTGTGAGAAAAAAGCTAGGCCCTGGGTACTAACGAGCCTGTTGCGCCATAAATTTGTTTATTTTTATAACCTCATTGCGATGATAGCAGAACCCAAAAAAGTGTTTTTTTTTTAATGATTTAATTAACATTTCATACAAAGTCCTATGTAAAAATAAATATTATCTGCTTTATTGATTTTCTTCTAATTTTTTTTAAGAGTTTTTATAATCAAAATTAAAGGTCGAGCGCCCTAGGGTCAAATTTGTACGACCTTGTCGGCACCCGGTAATTGATTAAAAAAACGTTCGGTCCGTTTGATTTATCGATCCCACTGTGGGATATTCATAATTTCAAATACCAACCATGGCATATTTAGGCAAAAATACACAATAACATTCATTTTGGTCATTGATGTTAAAAATATATAAATAATGTAGGACTGTGATTATAAGCACTTTTATTCCGAAATTATATGGAAATTGGTGTAATTATAATAATATGGAAATTGGTGAAATTATAATAATTTTCTGTTTTTGGTCACAAACTGAATATTTTGTTCAGGAACAATTGCTCCAAAACTAATAATGCGCAATTGTTGCAACAGTAATAGTAGACCAAATTGTTTGCGAGAAATTGACAATTGGCTTCACAATGACTAAATTTAAAAATCCATATAACAATTTTTATTGTAACGACGCGTGAGTAAAAAGCGTATGCGTTCAGTTTATAATTTTTTTTTAATTATTTTTTTTCAGTATTTTGTGATATAAATACATATGTACATTGAAATATTACTTTTAATCGAAGTCCAACCTTCTAGATGCGATTAAAATATTTTAATAATATTTTCATAGAAATAATCTTCTAACTGTTTTTCTCTCAAAAGCTTTTTATTTATAATAAGCATTAAAAGATCCATTAGCCTATTATTCCGTATAGTTGTCCTTCAATATGCCTAAATTATTTTGTCTGGAGATATCTAATTTTTAAGTGAAAAGTTAGTACTAGCTTTACTTAACTTGAATATTTCTGGAAATCCGTAAAAAAGTCTAGCTACTGCAAGTTTCTCAAAAAATGCTTAAATGCAAAACTGTTAAGCTTTTGTTGTTTATAAATATCAAAAAGTTATTTATTTAAAGCAATTATATAAAACTAGTGGTGGGTGCACGACTGGGTAGTACGCAACTTTCTCTTTCACAGCGAGTTAATTTGACGTTTTTAACAATTTGGCCAAAATACACAATAATATTTATTTCGATTAATGATTCTAGAATGGTATAAATGATGTCGAAATGAGATTATATGAACGTTTATTGTTTATTCCGTAATTGAAAGTAATCGGTGTTCATGTGTATAATAATGATTTTCCGTTATTGGCCAAAACTGAAAATTCCGTTTAGAGATAATTTCCCCAAAACCAATTATGTGGGACTCATGAAAAAAGTAATAGTAGTATACAAATTAAATTTCATTCGATTTGGCCAAACAGTTTGCGATTAATTGAAAATTTTCTTAATATGGACGTATGCAAAAATCCGTTATATGGGTATGCAGTTATGGGAATGGACTAGAATTATGACCAAACAAACGCTGGATACGACGTTTGAAGACAATCGGTCAAGTCATTTAGGCTGGAGAGGCTTGTACGGACAGACTGACCAACGAATTGACGGATGGAATTCCGAAAACCACTTTTTTTGAGTTCCGCTATCATTGTAAGGTTAGAATCAATCAAAATCTCGAGGTCGAAAAGTTCCACGAAAGCAATATCTTTCTCTTTATAAGAGAAAGTCAAAAACTGACCATATAAACTATTAAGTTAATTAAAAAGATTTTTAGCCTAATCTTTAAACTTGTTTCTGTCAAGCTATCCAACAAATTCGAGTTCTTTTAAATCTGTTTCTTCATTAATTCCCTGTCCAACTCGATCGTGATCGTATCGCTTTATTTCACAACAATATTCGTTTAAATTATCTCTCAAATATTTTCCTTTGATCTTTCAATAAATTTTAAACACTAACTTATATAAATAAATTATATATACAATAACTTTCTAAACCATAATACAGAAATTGGTTAAAACAAAAATGGAATTAAATATTTTAATTAGCTGTTGTGATTAATAACAAATAAAAATTACAAGAAATCGCTCTAGATTGGCTACCAGACAAATTTCCTGACATTACTGCTGCTCTATCATACGTTTGTCAAACCAGCTTTTTACCATAATATGAGTAAACGATTTCAAATGTTTTACATAACTATCACTTAAATTAATTAAATCGGAAAATCCAAGGGAATTCCAGCCGCCCAGTACGAAAATCGCTGTTTCACTAAAGTAAAACTACTTTGAGATAATAATTGAGATATTTTTCGCACAAACAAAATGTTCATTTCGTTCATATTTTTCCAGCACTAATAGAACGTAAAGGCAACATAATTACTCATCCTTTTATACTACTACACTTTACACGATATATCTACGTTCCTTATACTTCATTTGCCATACAGATCCACAAACTCAGAGTTGAGTATGTAAGACTGACTTGCGAAAAACTCATCCCTCTTTATACAATATCCCGTAGGGGTTTATTAGTTTTGACATTTTGTTTGTAACATAGAGAAATAATTTCGCTAGATATACCTCACAGTATATGGATCGACTCAGAATCGCTAGCTGAGTTGATCTAGTCTGTCTGTATGTCCGTCTGTTTGTTATCGATTTTAGGACCTTTGATTTTGAGCTAGATTGATAAAATTTGGTACTCTCTATCCGACGAAGAAGGACAAGTGTAAAAAATGTTGATATCCGCCCACTGCCACGCCCACTTAAAAAAAAAAGATTTAGCCAAACGCTAATGAAAAAGAGTCTGAAGAGATATGTATAAAATTCGAATATCTATATGTCGTCCCTATAAACGCCCTACTTTTGGGGCTGTTGTAATTAAAAAAAGTTTTTGCCCAAATTTGAAATAAATTCGAACGGAAAACGTTTGACGCAAATTTGGAAATATAAACATTTCGTTAGCAGTTGAGATGAACGAATTTGTTGACACAGTGTGCGTTATACTTTTTTTATAACTTGCATTTATTTTTTTACGGATGCCTGTCGCAGGTTAGTTCTTCCTTTTGTTTTGAATTGGATTTTTCTCAAGTGCAAGTGAGGCTGGCACGAGTTGACAAGAACACTGACAAATTGGCTGAAGTTAGTGCTGTCGGTTACGAAAATTATAAAAAGAAAAACATGGTTCTCTGAAAGTTATTCGTTTATGAACGAAATTAACAATAGGATGCGTCACCACTGGCTTAATCAACATGGTTAGAGCCTTTTTCGGAGAAATGCACGTCATATGTAATTTTCAGATGGAAAGTATCGTTAATATATAATATAATACCATTTTATTCTCGACGTTGAAAATTTTCATGAAAAAAATATCTTTCTCTTTGTAAAAGAAAGCTAAAAATTAAAAAGTTGTTTACTAAGACCAACCACTTACAAAAATATGCATATCTGTAATCACCTTATAACTATTTTATTTTCAGCTGATTTTACTTTTTTCCAAATTTTATTTTAAATTTAAGAATCTTACATTAACTGGAAGTCAAGAAAGTATTTAAAGCTAGTTAAAGTATGCAGGAATGTACCTATATAGTGTTAAACCACATCGACTCCATTGAATCAAAATCATCGACACATTCACGAAACAAAAGCACCAAAAGTAAGCGATACGATATGCCAATTTCCTATTCATCCATCTCTGTATATAATAACCAACACTATATACGAAGAGTAAATGCAATTCCAGACAATCCAATAAAAGTAGTAGATTGCAAATGATTGCACAACAATTGGGTTTTGCTTAATTGCGTGGTACGAACAGACAATTCATCCTCACACAAATGTAACCGAAGTGCCTTGCTATTCGAAAGACAAACACACATGTACAAAACACATATTATAAAAATATCACTTATCATTACATAACTAGCTTCGTTTTGTGGTTAAAATGGAATTCTGTTTTTGTATAAAAATGTATCGTAATGTAACAATACAGCAGTCGTATATATTTATATACATGTGGATGATTTTTATTAATTTACACTACATACTGAAAGCGCATGCAATTAACTCGAATACACCTATATAACTCTATACTTTATAGTTTAAAATTGACTGAAATTTATATCCTTCAGCCTGACAATGATTGTTAATTGCACGTCAACGATTTTGTTGGATGAATTATCATAAATATTTACTGCGGTTTTTTGTTTTTAATAATATATGAAGGCTAAATAATAATAAATGTCGTAATAAAATTACTGGTCTTACTTCAATCAGTGGCGCGATGAACAAGCCGTAAAAACTCCTGTAAATACTTAAAATGTTTATTTGGATTATTTTTTTTACAAATTCGCCCATAGAGAGTCTAAAACTTAACTTCTTCAGTCAATTGTGTATGCATAGTTATATTTTTACCACAAAGGATGGGACATCCTGTTTGACGCCGATTCCAAAATGTAAATTTGAGAAGATTTTCATGACACTTTCATACTTTTAGATGTTTTTCATATTTTAGGAAAGCCACTGGACCTGACAGTATTATCACGATTGCAATTATGAAATGTGCCCCCGAACTATGTTTAAAAAAAAATATTGTGTGCAAGTGATATTATAAGGATTTCAAAACTGACGCAACTAAGTATGCGACTTATCTAGCAATTTTTTTTATCACGAGTGTATATAAATGTTTGGCAGGTATCTTTCCTTTGAGAGCTCCTGCCTTACCCATAATTTATAGCGCGGTTTGTGATTTTCGTGATAAATCGAAGGGTTTAGTTCTTTGAAGACGCCGCAACAAATTTGTTTCATCAAGAATTTGGAGGACGGTTTTGTTAAAGTATGAGAAGGCTACAATCCGCTGTGCTAAACGTTGATTACCCTATCCAATTCCATACTAAAATTATACATCCTCAACAAATGGACGTGCCTAAAACTGAGTGGGGATGGAATATAGAAAATTGCATTGTCACCAAATGTTGTTAAGAAAGTTTATCTTAATCTCTTTTGTTTCGAAAAAAAAAACGTTTTTCTAAAGCCGGCTAGATACACGCAGTTTTAACTGTCTGGTTTGCCTGTTCAGGCCGCCTGCGTAGTTATAACTGAACATGTGTATGAAAAAGTTGGCAGTTTCTTTTGGCCAGAGCCAAAAAAATCGAAAATTCAATCGTTTTGCCTGTTCAGTCCGCCTGATAAAAAAAAAACCGAAGCGTGTGTAGCATCAGGCAGTCAGGCCGTCAGTTTAAAGTGAAACTTACATGTGCAGAGGCGGTAGAACAGGCAAGCCGGACAGTCCGGTTTGGAATGTTTATTGAAAGACAAAAACAAACAAACTGATTGGCCTCGCATATTTACCGGAGCAGGTGAATGCGCTATGGCGGGCCGGTAAAACTGAACAGGCAGTTAAAACTGCGTATGGCTTAAGGGATTTGTTTTACAAATGATTTTGCTTTAGAAATTATTTTTTGGGTGTTGGTTAAAATGATATACAGAATAATTGTTCATAGTATTATATTTGAAATATTTCTATTAAAAGTATTTTCGATTTTGTTTATATATTGCACCAAACATGTACACAAAAGTGAATGCGGCTTTGGAATTTATAGAAATATTTACATCATCTAAATATGCTGTTCAGACATGTTTTCAAAATATCAACCATCGAAAACGGCCAAAAATAACGTGTTACTAAAAAGTGGGTGTGGCAGTTTGCGGACTTTAAAAATGTTTTCATTTGTTCTGCTTCGCCCGACAGACCATCTATATACTAAATTTCAATACTCGAGCTTAAATTGAAGGCCCAAAAGTCGGTGACACACAGACGGACGGACTGACATGGCTAGATCGAATCAGCTAGCTATTCCGAGTCGATCCACATACTTAAAGGTATATCTAGGGAAATTATTTATCTATGTTACAAACTTAATGGTAAAACTAATATATCTGTATGGGATAATGGGTAAAGGAGGAGAAAAACGGGCCTTTGCAAAATTTGACCTTAATACAAAACTCTGTTATTCCTTTTGTTTTAGTACGAAATTTCGTTTCCAGTGATAACGTTAGTAATTTTTTTTATTTAATCAAAATCGATAAAGACATTTTTGGGAAATTTTGATTTGATCAAAAACGTTAGAAGGAAGGTACTGTTAGTGTTGGATCTATAATTCAAATTCCAAAAACTCGAATTGGTACTAACCCAAGGTCTTCGTATATCAAATTAAAAGTAAATGTGTCCAGTTCTTTAGCCATGAGATGTGGACTTTTCCAGCATCACCCTCAACTACTTATATAGCCATAATTAGCAAAACGACTTTACTGTTTAAAAACATCCTCAATACATTTCTTATGTACGGCAAAGATATTGCGTTCATTTATTCGGATTTAACTATATGTCAACAACGCGTTTGTAAATATAGACCAGAGAGCGGTTAAACTAATTTAGTAAGAAATTTACGCTGGACATAATAGTGAAGGACTTTGTCAACTTTGGCTCCGTCATTGTTTCTGAAAATGGCACCTCCTTAAAAAGAACCATTAAACAGCTTTATACAGGTATAAAATTGTGTCTAATTTTATAAAAGTGTATTTCTGTACTGAAGCAAGGTCGATTGTGTCGAAAACAGTACAATTGTATCGATTTTTGCAACCCTGCGTCAGGAAACAAACGATGAAGCATATAAGTAATAAAGCCCTTTTGTGGTTTCGAAAGTTTGCGTTTTAGTAGGCCGATTAAAAAGAGCTTTTATCCCAAATTTCGTTATCCTATATAGCATATATATACAAAAAATAATTTTGGGATAATTCACCGTGAGTGGATTAAAAAAACAGCCAAAATGTATATATCAATATTTTGGAAATACATTCATCTAACTTTTTTTTCAAATTTCGTTCTACTTTTACCAAAATCGTTGTTTAAAAAAACGCCACCAAAAGCGTTATACATACTTAAAAAGAATAGATAATAACATTGCCTGACGCTTTCTCTTAACTCCTAATGGTTTGATTAATAATGACATTTTTTCTAAAAAAGTAGACTAGGCAGGAATTTAAAAATATATTTGCTCTGCTGGGAGCAACAAAGAGTTCGTGTACCGAATTTCAGCAGTCTAGGACGGATGAACATACATACATGGCTAGATCGAATCATCTTTTGATACTGATTAAATCCATAATCTTTATGTTATAGGTTCGATTAAAATCTGGAGTTCGTTTTTTAAGAGTTTATGATTATAGAGAAGATTCTAGCGATGCGATGCAAGTAGTGCCCAGCAAAGTGGTTCTGACCTCTATGTATGTCTCAACGGTTTTTCTTCAAAATACCTATCCGAGGCTCATAAAGTTACATATGTTGCGACGATTTAGCAACCCGAGATGATTTTGTTAACTTTTTAAGTTGGCTGCATTAAAATATGGGAAAAAAATGCGACCAAATGCATTGCATTAAACTTTACAATTTGAAAAAAGCGAGGTCAAACATTTTCAGGAAAACAATATGTTTTTCTTTGTACTTTCTGTCCGAAGTAGAAATGCTGTTTTTTTTTTCAATGTGAACCTTTGAACCTTCCGCTGGGAATGTATACTACTTTGTTTGATTATAATTTTTGATTGAATGAAAGAAAATGGATCTTATATTGATTAATGCTTTATTTAATGTCGGTAACTATGTATGGAATACAATATCGGGTAAATGTCCGACTCTGTTAGTCTCACAAATGCGAGCCCCTTTGAGCACATTTTTTATTACATTCTCGCACATTTCACGCGGTATTTCATTAATTTCAGTCAAATCAGGCGACCGTGGAGGCAAATCAACATCACCTTTTCTTGAAATAACTTGTTGTGGAAAGAGGTCTCACAGTAATTCCATTGTAATCCTGGCTGTATGCGATGTGGCGCCGTCTTGTTGATACCACATGTTAATCAAGCCCAAAGTATGCAGTTGTGGCGTATATCATATCATATCACGATATCGCTCCCCATTCACAGTTGCCGTGACGCCGTTTTCATCTTTAAATAAGTATGGTCCAATAATTCCTCCTGACCATATTGTACACCAGACTGCAACTTTTAAAAGGTGACTAATGAATAATTTGAGGGCTTTCCATTGCACAGAACCGACTATTCCGTTTATTCACATATCCATTCAAATGAAAATGTGCCTAGTCACTCATTATGATTTTTTCATGAAAATCGGGGTTGTCACGAGCTAGCTGTAACATCCTATTGGCATACGTACGGCGGCGTAAATGGCCTTGTGGAAGAAGCTCTTGTGTCAACTGAATCTTAAATGGAAACAAATGCAAATCCTTGTGCAAAATTGTATCCAAAGTTATTCTTTGAAGACCAAGCTCCTGAGCACGGCGTGAGGTTAATGGATTATTTTGAACACTTCTTTAAGCAGCAGTAATGTTGTCAGCCGATCTTGTAGTACGTTGTGGCTCTTTCTTTCTTCGAAATCATTCACTATACGATAAATAGTGCGTTTTGTTGGCACGTTATTTCTCCCAAAAATTTCATGTAACTTGCTTAACCCACAGTAGTCGATTATTGATTTTGATAACATGTTTTAACGATTAAAACGATTATCGAATATGACCAATGTGTACCAATGCTTACCAAATTGGCGGCAAAACGAAGTAGTATATCTTCCCGGCGGAAATGCGGGTTATTTTTCACGTAGGTACTTGCGCAGTCTCGCAAAAAACCTGGCAGAGCACAAACCCACGAAATTTCATTGGTTTTGCTTTTTATGAACATTTAGATTCATTTGAAATCACTTCTTTTAAATTAGCTATGTATTATCTATTATATGCCGTGTACTACCCAAAATCTTTGCAACAGTCTATGCAACCAATTTCTATGTGTCACTATGATACCTTAAAAATATCGGGCTTTTTGGGACAAAATGTACATGCCGTGTACAACCTATACTTTTTTTTACATTTGCATCTCGTGTACAGCTTTACCTTTTGTCGAACTAAAGGTCTTCTCTAATAGATGACAAACAAATCACCATTTACATGTGATATTGCGGATGCGGGTTGTATGGACATTTAAGCGAATTATGATCCTGACCGAACTCACCAAAGACGGAACAAAGATATTAATCTTAAGATATAATACAATATATGACAGTCCCTATCAGCATACTCGCTTCATTTTATTTGCCCGTTCGAACATGGAAACCATAACACCCATCTAAAATGTTGAATTAAAATGGATTGATAAACCATCTCCGGTATTTCATAGGTTAGATCCGGTTTTTCCACTCGGATATCATACATTTCTGATGCAGATGGCAATCGGATGTGTTCATAAACCAGACAACTGATATCGTTATAAATAGTCTGTGCAAACCTGCAATTGCATACCCCATTCGTACGGTATATTATTCCAAATATTTTGAAAACGTGTGTTTTTGTCCTACTAACAAGTGCTAAATAGAAAACCGCTTACTTTAAGTATATAAGTCGTTTCGTGGCATATTCCCAGTGCTAACGATTGTTGGCTTTGAATTTACGCAGCGTGCAACTGGAGCGAATTAGGCATTTGTAGCGATGTTCGCAATCTCGGTCATGTTCACATTAAAATATCAAAATCCAAATCTATAGGCGTGTAATATACACAATTCCTCGCTAAAACAATGAACATGCAGCAGCACTAGAGCAGATCCTGCGGCTATTGTAATCACTTTAGTTACATTTTGGACTGGGTTAGCAACATATATTTATGATAAAATCACGCCCTCCAATGCCCATAGTGCTGCATATTAAATACACACCCCGAAAGTATACCACTTTGTAGAAGGTAACCTCCGGCTCCGGGTTAGCACGAAACATAACAACAACTCATTCAAAGTTATTGCAATAATACTGGCTCATTGTAGATCTGTATATGCTCTGGCACACGGATAACTTCCTGCGAATTGTACTTCGAAGCTCAGAGAGGATTGTGTTTGTGTGTGGAAGTGGACTACGCTGGCCAGAGTCATGGTCCGGAATTTGCCATCTCGAAACAACGTTTATGTGTGTACGAGGATATTATTTCATCGTGATTAATTACATGGAAGTGGACAGAAGGAGCGACTATCACTATCTCTCCATCCTATTGCCGCGATGACCTCGGCTTAGTTATCCTGTTTCAGTTTATTTTTCACTACTGCAAATTTACAGTTCAATAGACAAAAACTTGCCCATTTTAACAGGATAGCAGTGGGGCAGCTAACTTGTTTCGGAATATTGTGGCAGCAATGTTTTGCTCGCATTTGATCGCAGAGTTACTCAGTCAAAAGGCCATTCCGGGGTTGGTTAAGTCAGGACAGCCAAACTAATGGACGTTTCCCTGCATACATGTGTGCGGTTGCGTTTTATGTGAATTTGTTTTAACTCGCTCTTCTTTTAGTAATTTTTCTAACATTTTTCACCGCAGCAACTTTTCAACTTTTGTGTGAAAAATGAACTGGAGTAGGGTGGCAACGGATGCAAAGGAAACAAAACTCCTACACCATTAATCTATTGTAGCTTTGAGACGTGTATACATACTGTAAGGTATGAAAAGAGTGCGAGTAGGAGTAACATATTTGGACATATGAGGTCAATGTGGGTAACTAATGGTTATGGGGTGCGCGCTCCAAAGGCGATGCACGTGTTTAACAACCGCTTGTTATAATAATTTGTCGAAAGAATTGTAAACATCTTCTTAGTGTGCTGACCGATATGTGTGTGTGTAAATCAAAGTGTATTTGTTTGAGTGTGCAATTTATTGATGCAGTTAGGAGTGCGAAAAACGGATTTTTTTCGACTGACTGGGGGGTAAGGTTAAGAACATTGACAAGTTATTTAGAATGTTTGCCAATTGCCATATGTCCTTGTCGTTATAAGAAGTTGTGTTCACAAGAAATCAGCGGAATTCTGGAAACTTATTTCAAGGATTATGTTTTAAGAAATTTTGGATGATGAGGCCTATTTCTAAGGTGTGGTTTATGTGTCGGTGGAATCTTTGGTCCATATATCTTTAAAGATTAGGCTGTCGCCAACGTTATTGTAAATGGGGCAAGTTATCTCGCCATGTTAACGGGCAATTTTTTTTTATTGAAAACAAGACGGCGCTACTTGCTTTTTTTCTTTTGGGGCTTTGTAAAGTCTAAGATGTTATAAGCCAGCCAATATTTCCAGTGCTATTTGCGAGATAAAGACGAACATGCTCGAACGAGTCATTGCGCAATTGCGGCCAACATTTTAATGAGATTACCTTTATCTTTTTATATTAACGATAATGATTTCTCGCTATATTAGTTTTTTTTTATTATTTCGCATCTAAAAAAAAACCTCTTTATTGATCACCCCTTGATTTAACCGGGCTGATTGCTGAATTAATTTTATTGTTTAACTGAGCTAGTTCGAGTTCTGACGAGTGCTCTGTTCAAAACTGGAACGAAATGTGTCTTTCCTCAAAAATGTGTCTTTCCTAAATATGTCTTTCCTAAAAAATAAACAGGCTCGTTAGTACCCAGGGCAAAGCTTTTTTCTCACAACCATTCATGTGCGCGTGTGTACTTCTTTGCACAATGACGGGACCTCCTGTTTTACGAATCTCAACGTCTTAGTTGAGATAAGCTTTTCATGACAATTGATACTACACGGATGATTTGTCAGATCATCATGATAGGATGGCCGTGAAAAATCATTTATCTTTTGCTACGGCTGGTAATCGAACCCAGATCTTCTGCGCGACAGTTCATCGCACTAACCATAGCGCCACTAGATTGAAAGACTAATAATTTTTCGAGTCTATCACGAAAAGTTGTGCTTCGTGGTTCTAAAAACAGATCTGATCTCACCACTACCTTATGGTTCTCTAAGGAGCACATTCGTGATGTTGTAATGTTCTTATCGCCTACAATTTTCTACATAGAGAGATAGCAAATCTGATCGAAATGTCAATTTAATTTTCCTGCCAGAGCAAAATAATAATTTTTTTCATTTATCAACAAAATTATTTCTCTTGTTTACTATGTTACTAGTTCTAATTTTCTCCTAGGCATTTTTCAATTTGACATCTACGATCCATTTACATTAGTTAATTACCAATGACTGTGAAACCCGAAAAACTTAAGCCGAAACTTAGAACTGCATTTTGCTTATCTAAGTAACGACTTAAGCCCCTACTGTGAAAACGGGAATAACAAATTGCACAACAAATATTTCAAAGCCCCCAAAAATGAGTGCGTGTGCGTTTTGTAAGAATTCATGAATTGCCTTGTCTCAAATTTACGTCCATTTACGGACAACATAATAATGGAATGTTTTCGCACCACGTCTACTCTAAATGATACAACGCATCCACAGAGATGTTCTTCAGAGCGTACATAAGAAGTCATTGCTGCTGTAGAGCGTAGCATAGAGGCAGACTCGAAACAGTCTATCCGCCATCGTGCACAGAAATTGGATATATGTCCATAGGCGTAGATTCGGTGAATGGGCCCAAAACACGATTGCCGTTGATCCCAAATTTCATAAGCGAATTTTGTTTAGCGATGAAGCTCTTTTTTGGTTGATACGTCAATAATATTGATGATGATAATCCCCAAGTGTATATTGAGACACCGTTATATTCACAAAAAACTGACTTTTGGTGTACTTTATGGGTTGGTGAAATATTTGGTCCGTTCTTCTTTAAAAACAATGATGGCCAGAACTTTACAGTCAATGGTGATTTGTGACCGCTATAGAGCCATGATTATTGACTTTTTCGGTCATCAGTTGAACAACCATGATGTGCAGGAGCTGTAATTAGTTGAAGGAAACGTTCGGTGAGCGCGTAATTTCTAGTTTTGGTCCTGTGAACTGGCCTCCAAAACCGTGCGATTTAACGCCGCTTGACTATTCGCCGATATACGGCCACAAATGTTGGAAGAAGTAATCAAAAATTGGACTTCCAGATAGAATAATTTCGAGCCAGCCGAGTCGGTCATATGATCAGAAATCATAAATTAGAAGATTATGTTTCGAATTAAGTAAATTTCATGTCAATAAAAAAAATCATGTTTGTTTTACTCCATTTTTGAGTTCTATACCTCTAGAAACAACTTATGAACAAAATCAAGAAGAAGCTAAGCAATAAACATACATTCTAGATATATTATTATCATTTTGTCTGTACCCCACCCATTATCCTGTTGTCCATTGCTGTAAATGTCGTAAATGTCTTTAATGTGTCTAGGAAAGTTTCTTATTGCTAATTGTTTTATTCTGTTAATTATTAATACATATCGGGTTTTTCAACAGAGACGCTACAAAAGTTGAGCCACAGGGACAGCAAACGACGCCATATTTCTTGCCGCTCTTTTGACATTTATCTTCAGTAAGGTTTGCCATTTCATGATGGAAAGATATACGATCCAAAAACGAGTCGAAATTATTAATATTTACAACCGAAATTCGGAGTCAGTGGCCTCAACGTTAAGAGCGCTACGTCGAATTTATGGTCGTCATAATCGTCCTAGCAGATCAACAATTGGGCGTCTAGTGGAAAAAAATTGAATCCACAGACACAGTACAAAATGTTCCCATGCCAGTGAGACAAAGAAGTGCCCGTAGTGTTGAGAATGTTGCTGCCGCTGAGGCTTCAGTTGAAGAAAGCCCAAATGTGTCTCTCATACGTCGTTCTCAAGCGTTTTGCATCTCTGTGACGTCGTTGTGGCGAATTTTGCGAAAAGATCTTGACCTACATCCTTACAAGATTAAATTGACGGAAGAACTGAAGCCGCTTGACCACCAGAAGCGTCGTATGTTCGTGAATTGGGCTGAGCAACAACTTGAAAATGATTCGGATTTTCATCGAAAAATCATCTTCAGCGATGAGGCTCATTTCTGGCTGAATGGCTTCGTCAATAAACAAAATATGCGTACTCATGAGTCATCTTTGCATCCCGAAAAATTACGGTTTGGTGTGGTTTATGGGCCGGCGGCATCATTGAGCGACGATTGATGAACTTCGTACGAATATCGAACGTGAAGTTGCAGCAGTATCGGCCGATTTATGCTTGAAAATCGTCGAAAATTGGGTTCAGCGTCTGGACTTCTGCAAGCGTACCCTTGGTGGCCATGCAAAAGAAATCGAGTTCCATACATAATGGCATCAAACGTAGTTTCACAGGAATAAAGAATTTCATTGATTTTGTTTTATTTAAAAAAAAACGTTTGTAGCGCTCTTATTGAAAAACCCTTTAGATAACCTAAATCTAGGTTATCGACAGTTTAAGCAATCGGTAGAAATCAATACTTAGGTAATCAATATTTTCAACCAGGACAAATAAGGAACCAAAATTAAGGTTATCACAATTTTAATTCGTCAGGATAAGCAAAAAAAAATAACACAATATAAGACACCAAAGTCAATTGGCCAGATATAACGTAGAAGAAGTTTTTTTACATACTTAGCTTCAGAAATAAAATGTTTACTTATATTACATTAAATAACCAAACCCTGAAAGCCCTAATTGATACAGGTCGCACAATCAGTATTATAAACTCAAATACAAAAGATTTATTTTCAAAGAAGATTAGCTACCAAAGGCAGAATCCAAACCCATGACCATACAAGATAGTCGATTTGAAACTCATAACAGCTATTCCCACAGATAAAAATCATGAAATAATAATTGAAAACCAATATTTTATAGGAATTAACAGCACCAAATATAGATACGATAGTAAAATTTTATTTGAAAAAGTGTTTCTATACATATAAATAAATGTATTTCGAATAATGATTGTAAACTGAACTTAACTAAAGTAATTGAAATTAGGTCACTAGATGACTACCTAAACTATTCTTTGTAAAAATATTAATAATATAGAAATACAAAATAATTGTGACGAATCATATTAATCATATTAAACAAATATTAAACCATACTTTTTCAAAATCATATATTCGCTTTGTAGATAGATTTATCTACCAAGAGAACATATATTTTATTTAAAAAAATTAATTGCGAAGAAATTATTGTTAAAAGTAACAAACCTTAGAAAACGTAAAAATACTTAAATTTGAATCAAAATGTATTTTTTACTGTATTTTTAGTAATATTTGCGATATTACTTTTTATTATGTTAAAGAAAAATAAGAATCTACAAATTTCAATCAATAAGCTGATTAAACAAATTCTCAAAATTCACGAGAATTTCAAAGTAAAGGAGAATTTCAAAGTAAAGGAGAATTTCAAAGTAAAGAGAGATAACCTATAGATCCTCCAGTGGATACCTTTTTTTCAAAAGTCGTCTCGCTGACTTGCATATTTATCTTCCACAACAAGGAACGGAAACAACTAAAAATGTTTGCTTGTACATTCATTTGCAAAAATGAAATATATTTTTGGTACCCTGCCTTGGATATGCCAACAAAACAACATCCCCATCCACACTACCAGGGTTGCAATCAGAAGGCGTGGAACTTTTGCAATGGTCAACCTATTCACCGGACTTAAACAAATAGAAACTATTTGGGCTTAAATAATGGAGAAATAGTTTTTTAGGAAGTCGTCGCGCTGACTTGTGTATTTATCTTCCCGTCGCCCGACGTCTGGCCATAGTATATTTAATGACTACACATACTAGCAAACGTGGCTATGACATCACTTTGGGTCTGACTATAATGTCAATATCGTCGGCTAGTTGTTGCACCGATTTTTGGAAAATTGTGCTTCTGGTGTTGGCTCGTGAGTTTTGCACAATCCTCTCAAGAATCAAATTGAAGAAGTCACATGACAGCGCATCGCCTTGCCAAAATTGAATGTGACGGCGAGGTCGTTTCCGACCCTGATGGAGCAGCGAGAATTCTCTATCGTCATCCTACACAAACGGACGAATTTGGGCGGTATACCTAAACTAGACATGGCGGCTTTGAAATCAATGAATGGGTGGTGTGTATCGATTTGGACATCTTGGGTTTTTTCCAGGATCTGCCGAAGTGTGAAAATTTGATCGCTTGTGGACTTTCCTGTCCTAAAACCACACTGATAAGGGCCGATCTGGTTGTTGGTAAACGGTTTCAGAAGTTCACATATTACGGCAGATAGGATCTTGTAGGCGATGTTGAGGAGACTTATGCCTCTGTAGTTGGCGCAGCTTAGAGGGTCTTCTCTTCTGGGGCAAACGATGCTGAGGTTCCATTCCTTCTAGCATACTCTCTTTTGACCAACCAGATTTGGCTTATGAGTTGGTGGATGCTTCTCACCAAGTCATCTCCGCCGGCCTTATAAAGCTTGTCGGGAAGGCCGTCATTTCCAGTAACCTTATTAAGCTTGACTTTAGATATTGCTATCCTCACTTCACTCAGGTCGGGTGGTTGGCAGTTTTCGTTATCGTTGCCAATATTGAATGGTTCGTTCTGCCTGACATGTTGTTCGTCATCGCCGTTTAACAGTCTGCAGAGGTGGTTCCTCCATATCCTCAGCATCGACAGTGCCTCAACTACGATATTTAATTGTTCATCTCGACAGGATTCTGTTCGAGCCTTGTATCCTTGGCTTTGACGTTTAACAATGTGGTAAAACTTGCGAACATAGTTCCTGGAGTGGCACCTCTCTATATCCCCGATCGCGTGCTTTTCCTGCTCTTTTTTCTTCTTTCTGAAACACCGGCTTTTCTTGCCTTCTTCTCTGCCTATAGGCAGCTTTCGTCTTCACCTGCAGCTTAACCCTGTAGGCCTCGTTATTGGCTGCGAGCAACTATCGGCATTCCTCATCAAACCAAGGGCTTCTTGCTAATGGGTGCGAGAAACCTAACACATCAGTTGCGGCTGATCTAATGGCTTTTTGGCATCGTTGCCATTGCTCTTCGACATTCGATGCTAATGGTATGGTATTAATGGAGAAGTGAAGGGATACGCGTTGCGCGAAGGTCTTGGCGGTCTCTTGCGATTGCAGTCTTTCGACATTAAATTTATTCACATTATTTCTGGATTTTTGTGGTGTGGTGGATATTCTCATTCTAACCTTGGCTGCAACAAGGTAGTGGTCCGAGTCGATGTTACCTCCTCCGAATGTTTGGACATCCAATATACTGGATCAGTGTCTCTTGCCTATCGCAATGTGATCGATTTGGTTGACCGTTCGTTGATCTGGAGACCGCCATGTCCCCTTATGTATATTGAGGTGAGGAAACTGTGTGCTGGCTATAGAGGCATTTCCTTCCGTAGCGAAGTCAATTAGCCTAACTAAGTACGTTACAAGACGCGTTGTCTTGTAGGCAATGTTTTTCCACAATACTGTTTAAGATGTCTTCTCTTCCTACCTTTGCACTAAAATCTCCCAGTACGATTTTAACGCCGTATTCGGTAGTCGCTCATAGTTTTTTTCAAGGAGCTCGTGGAAGCAATCATTGGCTATGTTATCTTTTTTTCCATCGAGGCGTGAGCGCATATAAGTTCCAATTTATTAGATACCCATAGGACATGGGGACATCAGTATCCACTACGGGATTGAGCGCTGCCGTTGGCCTTTCGGTTCATCCGCCACCATCTCACCATCAAGAGGCCTGACTTAACCTTGAAATACCTAGACAACCTGTTGTCCGAATATGTCGAAGCAGCTTGCCTAGGTTCGTCTGAGACAACAGGCCGGGTATTTATTCAGTGCCATTCTCACCAGGCTGTTTGTAGTGTTGCTGTTTTTCGTAAAGGAGGAAGAGGTTGCATAACCTATAGATCGTCCAGTGGATACCTTTTTTTCAAAAGTCGTCTCGCTGACTTGCATATTTATCTTCCACAACAAGGAACGGAAACAACTAAAAATGTTTGCTTGTACATTCATTTGCAAAAATGAAATATATTTTTGGTACCCTGCCTTGGATATGCCAACAAAACAACACCCCCATCCACACTACCAGGGTTGCAATCAGAAGGCGTGGAACTTTTGCTATTCACCGGACTTAAACAAATAGAAAATATTTGGGCTTAAATAATGGAGAAATAGTTTTTTAGGAAGTCGTCGCGCTGACTTGTGTATTTATCTTCCCGTCGCCCGACGTCTGGCCATAGTATATTTAATGACTACACATACTAGCAAACGTGGCTATGACATCACTTTGGGTCTGACTATAATGTCAATATCGTCGGCTAGTTGTTGCACCGATTTTTGGAAAATTGTGCTTCTGGTGTTGGCTCGTGAGTTTTGCACAATCCTCTCAAGAATCAAATTGAAGAAGTCACATGACAGCGCATCGCCTTGCCAAAATTGAATGTGACGGCGAGGTCGTTTCCGACCCTAATGGAGCAGCGAGAATTCTCTATCGTCATCCTACACAAACGGACGAGTTTGGGCGGTATACCTAAACTAGACATGGCGGCTTTGAAATCAATGCATAGGTGGTGTGTATCGATTTGGACATCTTGGGTTTTTTCCAGGATCTGCCGAAGTGTGAAAATTTGATCGCTTGTGGACTTTCCTGGCCTAAAACCACACTGATAAGGGCCGATCTGGTTGTTGGTGAACGGTTGCAGAAGTTCACATATTACGGCAGATAGGATCTTGTAGGCGATGTTGAGGAGACTTATGCCTCTGTAGTTGGCGCAGTTTAGATGGTCTTCTTTTCTGAGGCAAACGATGCTGAGGTTCTATTCCTTCTAGCATACTCTCTTTTGACCAACCAGATTTGGCTTATGAGTTGGTGGACGCTTCTTACCAAGTCATCGCCGCCGGCCTTATAAAGCTTGTCGTGAAGTCCGTCATTTCCGGTAACCTTATTAAGCTTGACTTTAGATATTGCTATCCTCACTTCACTCAGGTCGGGTGGTTGGCAGTTTTCCTTGTCGTTGCCAATATTGAATGGCTCGTTCTGCCTGACATGTTGTTCGTCATCGGCGTTTAACAGTCTGCAGAGGTGGTTCCTCCATATCCCCAGCATCGACAATGTCTCAACTACGATATTTCCTTGTTCATCTCGACAGGATTCTGTTCGAGCCTTGTATCCTTGGCTTTGACGTTTTACAATTTGGTAAAACTTGAGAACATAGTTCCTGGAGTGGCACCTCTCTATATCCCCGATCGCGCGCTTTTCCTGCTCTTTTTTCTTCTTTCTAAAACACCGACTTTTCTTGCCTTCTTGTCTGCCTACAGAGCTCAACGGCAGCTCTCGTCTTCACCTGCAGCTTAGCCCTGTAGGCCTCGTTTTTGGCTGCGAGCAACTATCGGCATTCCTCATCAAACCAAGGGCTTCTTGCTGGTGGGTGCGAGAAACCTAGCACATCAGTTGCGGCTGATCTAATGGCTTTTTGGCATCGTTGCCATTGCTCTTCGACATACGATGCTAATGGTATGGTATTAATCGAGAAGTGAAGGGATACGCGTTGCGCGAAGGTCTTGGCGGTCTCTTGCGATTGCAGTCTTTCGACATTAAATTTATTTACATTATTTCTGGATTTTTGTGGTGTGGTGGATATTCTCATTCTTACCTTGGCTGCAACAAGGTAGTGGTCCGAGTCGATGTTACCTCCTCGGAATGTTTGGACATCCAATATACTGGATGAGTGTCTCTTGCCTATCGCAATGTGATCGATTTGGTTGACCGTTCGTTGATCTGGAGACCGCCATGTCCCCTTATGTATATTGAGGTGAGGAAACTGTGTGCTGGCTATAGAGGCATTTTCTTCCGTAGCGAAGTCAATTAGCCTAAGTACGTTACAAGACGTGTTGTCTTGTAGGCAATGTTTTTCCACAATACTGTTTAAGATGTCTTCTCTTCCTACCTTTGCACTAAAATCTCCCAGTACGATTTTAACGCCGTATTCGGTAGTCGCTCATAGTTTTTTTCAAGGAGCTCGTGGAAGCAATCATTGGCTATGTTATCTTTTTTTCCATCGAGGCGTGAGCGCATATAAGTTCCAATTTATTAGATACCCATAGGACATGGGGACATCAGTATCCACTACGGGATTGAGCGCTGCCGTTGGCCTTTCGGTTCATCCGCCACCATCTCACCATCAAGAGGCCTGACTTAACCTTGAAATACCTAGACAACCTGTTGTCCGAATATGTCGAAGCAGCTTGCCTAGGTTCGTCTGAGACAACAGGCCGGGTATTTATTCAGTGCCATTCTCACCAGGCTGTTTGTAGTGTTGCTGTTTTTCGTAAAGGAGGAAGAGGTTGCATAACCTATAGATCGTCCAGTGGATACCTTTTTTTCAAAAGTCGTCTCGCTGACTTGCATATTTATCTTCCACAACAAGGAACGGAAACAACTAAAAATGTTTGCTTGTACATTCATTTGCAAAAATGAAATATATTTTTGGTACCCTGCCTTGGATATGCCAACAAAACAACACCCCCATCCACACTACCAGGGTTGCAATCAGAAGGCGTGGAACTTTTGCAATGGTCAACCTATTCACCGGACTTAAACAAATAGAAAATATTTGGGCTTAAATAATGGAGAAATAGTTTTTTAGGAAGTCGTCGCGCTGACTTGTGTATTTATCTTCCCGTCGCCCGACGTCTGGCCATAGTATATTTAATGACTACACATACTAGCAAACGTGGCTATGACATCACTTTGGGTCTGACTATAATGTCAATATCGTCGGCTAGTTGTTGCACCGATTTTTGGAAAATTGTGCTTCTGGTGTTGGCTCGTGAGTTTTGCACAATCCTCTCAAGAATCAAATTGAAGAAGTCACATGACAGCGCATCGCCTTGCCAAAATTGAATGTGACGGCGAGGTCGTTTCCGACCCTAATGGAGCAGCGAGAATTCTCTATCGTCATCCTACACAAACGGACGAGTTTGGGCGGTATACCTAAACTAGACATGGCGGCTTTGAAATCAATGAATAGGTGGTGTGTATCGATTTGGACATCTTGGGTTTTTTCCAGGATCTGCCGAAGTGTGAAAATTTGATCGCTTGTGGACTTTCCTGGCCTAAAACCACACTGATAAGGGCCGATCTGGTTGTTGGTAAACGGTTTCAGAAGTTCACATATTACGGCAGATAGGATCTTGTAGGCGATGTTGAGGAGACTTATGCCTCTGTAGTTGGCGCAGTTTAGATGGTCTTCTTTTCTGGGGCAAACGATGCTGAGGTTCTATTCCTTCTAGCATACTCTCTTTTGACCAACCAGATTTGGCTTATGAGTTGGTGGACGCTTCTTACCAAGTCATCGCCGCCGGCCTTATAAAGCTTGTCGTGAAGTCCGTCATTTCCGGTAACCTTATTAAGCTTGACTTTAGATATTGCTATCCTCACTTCACTCAGGTCGGGTGGTTGGCAGTTTTTCTTGTCGTTGCCAATATTGAATGGCTCGTTCTGCCTGACATGTTGTTCGTCATCGGCGTTTAACAGTCTGCAGAGGTGGTTCCTCCATATCCCCAGCATCGACAATGTCTCAACTACGATATTTCCTTGTTCATCTCGACAGGATTCTGTTCGAGCCTTGTATCCTTGGCTTTGACGTTTTACAATTTGGTAAAACTTGAGAACATAGTTCCTGGAGTGGCACCTCTCTATATCCCCGATCGCGCGCTTTTCCTGCTCTTTTTTCTTCTTTCTAAAACACCGACTTTTCTTGCCTTCTTGTCTGCCTACAGAGCTCAACGGCAGCTCTCGTCTTCACCTGCAGCTTAGCCCTGTAGGCCTCGTTATTGGCTGCGAGCAACTATCGGCATTCCTCATCAAACCAAGGGCTTCTTGCTGGTGGGTGCGAGAAACCTAGCACATCAGTTGCGGCTGATCTAATGGTTTTTTGGCATCGTTGCCATTGCTCTTCGACATTCGATGCTAATGGTATGGTATTAATCGAGAAGTGAAGGGATACGCGTTGCGCGAAGGTCTTGGCGGTCTCTTGCGATTGCAGTCTTTCGACATTAAATTTATTTACATTATTTCTGGATTTTTGTGGTGTGGTGGATATTCTCATTCTTACCTTGGCTGCAACAAGGTAGTGGTCCGAGTCGATGTTACCTCCTCGGAATGTTTGGACATCCAATATACTGGATGAGTGTCTCTTGCCTATCGCAATGTGATCGATTTGGTTGACCGTTCGTTGATCTGGAGACCGCCATGTCCCCTTATGTATATTGAGGTGAGGAAACTGTGTGCTGGCTATAGAGGCATTTTCTTCCGTAGCGAAGTCAATTAGCCTAAGTACGTTACAAGACGTGTTGTCTTGTAGGCAATGTTTTTCCACAATACTGTTTAAGATGTCTTCTCTTCCTACCTTTGCACTAAAATCTCCCAGTACGATTTTAACGCTGTATTCGGTAGTCGCTCATAGTTTTTTTCAAGGAGCTCGTGGAAGCAATCATTGGCTATGTCATCTTTTTTTCCATCGGGGCGTGAGCGCATATAAGTTCCAATTTATTAGATACCCATAGGACATGGGGACATCAGTATCCACTACGGGATTGAGCGCTGCCGTTGGCCTTTCGGTTCATCCGCCACCATCTCACCATCAAGAGGCCTGACTTAACCTTGAAATACCTAGACAACCTGTTGTCCGAATATGTCGAAGCAGCTTGCCTAGGTTCGTCTGAGACAACAGGCCGGGTATTTATTCAGTGCCATTCTCACCAGGCTGTTTGTAGTGTTGCTGTTTTTCGTCGTGTAATCAACACTCGCACTTATCGTTTAGCAAGTCAAATCCATTTGGATGGGAGCAGTACGCGATAGTTACCACTTGCAGGATAAAAATAAGCACACTTGATATGTAGTTAGTGTTCCAACCACTGACATTGCCAAGTTAAAGCCAATCATATTCATTATTAATGTAGAAAAACCTAATAAATAAATGTTTTAAAACCATAAAATGTAAGCACTTTATTCGTCTTATTTCTTTCTTTCGAAGATTTCGCATGTAGCCTTTTATTCGCTTTTGGAGAACATAGTTCATTATAAGATATTAGGAAATTCCAACGTCGCTACCGGGTACAAAATCTCCAACGAAGTGTATGACCTCATCCTAGTCATCGCGAATGCAAACTTTCTTTTGAGATACCTTGTATAGTAAATTCAAAGTGAAAGATCGTTCATTTGCCAAATTATTAAATATTTTCTTAGCACATCGAGTTTTGTTTTTTTTTTGGCAGCCGTCATAATACCATAGACTACTGCACCGTTCTTTTTTGTCCAAAAGTTAATTTCTAATTTTCAGAATATAAGTTGACTGTACAAAAGTAGAAAAACTCCGCTTCAATTGCGAAAATGCCTAACAAATGCGAATGTTTTATATATGTATTTTCAATATTTCCAAATTACATATATTTAAACCGACTTTGAATTTATAAAATATTTTGTTTTCTTTTAACAGCAAAATGAGTTATCGACACAAAACATCTGCATCCAACGTCAAAAAAAAGTGAATGGAATCAATAATCTGTGTTAAGTATATCGGATTAGGACAATATTGCTAAATGTAAATCAATAAATATGTTATCATAGTGAAAAAAAATCATAAAAAAATTAATTAATAAAATAATAAAAAAATTAAATAAAAATGTCGGATTAAATTGAAAATGGTTACTTTGAGCTAATAGTGCCAACCAAAGATTTAATGTGTGCGAGTGCGTGACGTACGCGAGCGTGCCATAAGGTCGCGGTTGAAGGCAAAGAGAACGACAACGCTGACGAGGACGAAGACGACAAAAAAGTAGTGACCAATTACACTGTGTGTGCGTGTGTGAGTGCGTCTGCATATGCTATTACGTTTCTATCCATTTTCTGTATGTCCAAGAGTCTGTCCATTTTAATGCAGAACACCAATCAAAGCCGCGACTCGTTGCCAAGAAATGGATCCAAAAAAATTCTATTGTCGAAACAACATAAACACCAACAGTAACAACAGCAACAATAACAACAACGGCTCACAATCACCAGCGGCTTCTTCTTCTTCCTCGATATCTTCGTCTGCAGCCGCAGCAATAGCTGCAGCAACTGCTGCTGCGGCGGCAGCTACAGCCGCATCATCGAATATTGGACAAGATATTGTACCGAAAGGCAAATCCCAGCAACTGAATCGGGGGACCAATACAGGAAATTACATAAATGTCGTGCCGGTACCCATTGGAGTGCAATACCATCGGCGGAAATTAACGCCACAGGAATACCAGTAAGTTGATTACCCAACATGTAATTATATTGTCATTTTTGTTTATTTTCACCAACCACCAGCCATATTTTTCCACCCCCCGATCTCATTATGAGGATTTTTTATGTCGTATTTGTAGAGAATAAAATGATATCGCTACGTCGTATAGCAGAAGTACAGTACACGGTTCGATAAATAATTGTGATTGTTAAATTAATTTTTTTATATATCAAGTACTGGGGGAGCGATGGTTTAAATTTTAAAACACTGGACATGTGACAGGTTTTATTGCATAGTGTTATTTACTGAAAAATACAATTTAAGATCCTTGACATATCTGCGGTTAAACACCATTTACATATACATATATAAAATAATTGAATATATATATTTAAATGTCCTATTTATATCTTTTTAGCGAGATTATGATGCAAATAACAAAAACTGCTCATCATGGATTAATGAACATTTGTATATGAACTCTTTCTTGAGTCTAGCAGATTTTTTTTAAATTGCTAGAACTTTAAAAAAGTGTCTGAAAAACAAAAAAAAAAAATTATATATAATTATAATATAATATTTTTCTTACATTTTCTTTGTTAAAGTTTAATGTGGGTATTAACCATTTTTAACCAAATTCGTTATACCCTTTTTATACCCTATTTCATAGGAATACATAAGTTTTGATACATAGTTTGTAACATAGAAAAAATAATTAATTTCAGATATTCCTACCTTAAAGTATATGGATCGACTCAGAATTGCTAGCTGAGTCGATTTAGCCATGTCTGTCTGTTCGTCACCAATTTTTCAGCCATTCATTTTGAGCTAGGATAAGGAAATAGTGTACAAGTGTACACTACCACACTAAAAAAATATCAAAATCCGTCCACTAAATAGTAAAAACGTCAAAATTCCCTGACGTTTGGCTAAATGTAAGGGAATTTTGAAAAAGAGAGCATTTATAGACACGAAATATACAGAGATATGCCTAGTTTTCGTATACCGCCCAAACTCATCCGTTTGCACAGGGTAACGATGGAAAAATATCGCTGCCCCATTAGAGTCGGAAACGACCTCACCGACACATTCGATATTGACACCATTGGTGGGACTCAACGTGATGTCATAGCCAAGTTTGCTAGTATGTGTAGTCAATAAATATACTATGGCCAGACGTCGGGCGACGTAGACGTGCATAAGAAGTAGGCCCAGGTTCAATCCGTTCTGTAGCGCCACATAAGCAAGCAATCATCGTTTGATCTGAACACTGTGAGGTGCTTTTATTTTTGAGGACAAAAATTGATCAAAACTAATAATAAGACATTTTAACAAAAATTAGTATCTTAATAACACAGAGTGTCCGCCGGGAAGGTATACTTCTTTGTTTGTTTAAAGAGAATGGATCTTATATTGATAAATGTTTTATTTAATGTCGCAATTATGTATATAATACAATATCAGGTATATGTCCGCCTCTGTTAGTCCCGCAAATGCGAGCTTTTTTGAGCACATTTTCATTATATTCTCACACATTTCACGTGGTATTTCATTAATTTCATCACGAATATTTTGTTTGAGTTGCTCGGGCGTTTCTGGTTTGTTTGCATAAACCTTGATTTTCAGATATCCCCACAAAAAGAAGTCCGGAGCAGTCAAATCAGGCGACCGTGGAGGCCAATCAACATCACCATTTCTTTAAATAACTTGTTGTGGAAAGAATAATTCTCGCAGTAATTCCATTGTAATCCTGGTTGTATGCGATGTGGCACCGTCTTGTTGATACCACATGTTAATCAAGCCCAGAGCATGCAGTTGTGGCGTTAAACATTTTTCAATCATGTGACGATATCGCTCCCCATTCACAGTTACCGTTACCTCGTTTTCATTTTAAAAAAAGTAAGGTCCAATGATTCCTCCTGACAAAATTGCACACCAGACTGTAACTTTGAATAGCGAAGGTGGCTGATGCATAATATGAGGGTTTTCCATTGCCCAGAACCGACTATTCTGTTTATTCACATATTCATGCAAATGAAAATGTGCCTAGTCACTCATTATGATTTTTCCATGAAAATCAGGATTGTCATGGGCTAGCTGTAACATCTTATTGGCATATGTACAGCGGCGTAAATGGTCTTGTGGAAGAAGCTTTTGTGTCAACTGTATCTTAAATGGAAACAAATGCAAATCCTTGTGCAAAATTGTGGCCAAAGTTGTTCTTTGAAGACCAAGCTCCTGAGCACGGAGTTGAATTGAGATTGATGGATTGTTTTGAACACTTTCTTGAGCAGCAATTATGTTTTCAACCGATCTTGCAATACGTTGTGGTCCATGCTTGGGCCTATTACCTACAGACCCTCTTTCTTCGAAATCATTCACTACACGATAAATAGTGCGTTTTGTTTGCACATTGCTCCATCAGTCAACCTACCTAACCTAACCTTATGCAATTTTACCTTCCCAGTACTACGTTTACTTGGGTAGATAAAAGTACATAAGGTAAGGTTTGGTTGGTTGGCTAACGAAACTGATGGTTGATGGTGTTGATGGTACAGACAGTTTTGTGATGGTGTAGGGCCTAGCTTTTTCTCTTGCACTATGGCGAGACCTCCTGTTTTAGGCCGAATCCGAACGGCTTAGTTGTGATAATCTTTTCATTGATACTACTCGGATGATTTGTCAGATCATTTAAGTAACTAGATAGTAAATGGATGTGAGTTTCAATTGCAAATAAAATCAACCCCAACAAAGTGGTCAAGGTAATAACGGCGACAATGCACATATACCCACATATAACACAATTTGACTCTCGCACACAGTGCGACTAGTTCTGTTTTTATTTCTATTGCTTACTTACTATTGCAGTTTCACAGTGTTCCATTACGTTTTAAGTCCATCTTTAATGTATGCATATTTATATACTTGCTAAAATGTATGTATTTGTATGTGCTTTTGTTTTTTTTTAGGTCACGGTTGTATTATAATGGCACAGACTATCGATGTCGCGAGGACTATTACAACCTAGCAGCGAGTGGTCGACTGAGTACGGCATCCCCGTCGCCTTCATTACACCAGCAGCAACACCAACAGCAGCAGCACCATCAGACGCATCATCAATCACAGCAGCAACATCACCACCAACATCATCATCTTCACCAACAACACCAACATCAACATCAACAACACCAACAGCAGCAGCAACAGCAATTAGTGAATCAACATCAACAGCAACATCACACGGATATTGTTGATGAGGTGTTGAACAGTAGTCGCGTTGTTGCCACTCAAACTAGCAATGGTAATTGTGAACAAATAGTGTCGACAGGTTTTGGTGGTGGCACCAGCAGTGGTGGGGGTAGTAGTGCATCATCGTTGCCCCCACCACCAGTGCTGTACACGGTGCATAGGGTAGTGACAACGGCCCAAATTCAAACGGCCGGTGGTAACACGTTCGCGTCGTCATCGAGTGTATCTAGTGTTGTTAGTGCGGTGCGCGGGGAGGCGACGGACTGCTTAACGGCCGCTGTCAGCGGGGCCAATGGTGTGGGGGTTGGTGGTGCAGCGGCAATAGCCTCGGCGGGAGGCCTCCGAAGTTCACCTGGTGAGTACGAATAAATGTATTCAACGACACCGTAGATATCCTTGTTAATGTTTTGTTTGTTACTCGTGGTCAAGGGTTAAAACACCTACCTGGCATAACTACCCAAAGTTTTATTAACTACGTACTTTAAGAACAATTACGTAAGGGATGAATACACACACAAATATTAGAGATGGTCCTTCATGGGATATTAAAATAAATTTCATGCGCAATAAATACGCACGTTATACCTTTTATGACGACCAAAGCACGTCAAATTCTATTCAAGTGTTATAGGGTGACCATTTTTGATATTGCCAGATAAGGGCGTCATTTAAAATGTTATGGGCGTTCAGTATTTCAGCAATTTCGATCAACGCCTAGAAATGGATACCAATGTATGAAAAAGGTGATGGAACGGAGGGTCAGCGAGCTTGATTTTTTACGACAACACAAGAAATAAGGGCGGAGGGGAAGTCATTAAATGTTCGACTATTATGACGTTTTAAGTGCGCATTTTAAATTTAAACATCTTCGCTGGCATGGAAGTAACTACCATTCAATATTATTTTGCAAATTACGTGAGCAGATAAAATTTCGTACAGAAGTATACTACTTGGAAATAATTTAAATAAGAGCGCTGTTGGACACTTAAGTGGACAATTTAATGGCATGGTAATTTGATAATGAACATTCTCGTTGCTTTTTAGTGTCCAACAAAGATGATGCGAACAAAATTCATTTATAATATATTTTATCCTTATTCGTATCAGATGCCTGTTACATCATAGATATGCCGTTATTTTGCTCATCCCATAGTTCTTCAAACTTTTTGCTCCCCATGCTATAGAGTCGAAGGGTCTGAAGTTTTGGAGATTTGCTTATTAGCTGTTAAAATTTCTCATTTTCTTCAAAATCTTGAAGTTCCTTCAACAATATGGCGCTGTTGAGACTAGTCTGGTAGATATTATATATGTATAATGTCTACGACAAAAATAGGTAGTTTTGATAAAAATGTCATTTTTTGTTGAGTTTGGAAAGTTAATTTTGTTTATTATGTTCATTACTTGTGTGTCTAATTACTTACTGTCCTGTCTGATTGCTTTTGTGTCCATGAACATGGCAGACAGTAATCATTGGGATTTCCCCAATATTAAGGGCTTCAGATTGTGCTTAATGGTCGAGGGTTATTGGTCTCGGCGTGTCTTTTGAAAAACGTAGAAAATTTCACATCCCTTAAAGAGACATGGATGTAGCGTCCTTGCGATAACACCTTTTAATGCTTAAAATATACTCTAGAAATTGGTTAATCTTAAATCTTTCAGTCCTTTCCCTTGCCTCTCACTTTTAAACCAGTAAACGTTGGTTTCAGAGGTAGAAGCAAAGTTTTTTTACTTAGAACAATTTAGATACGCCGGCCGGAATCAAGTGGTCGACAATAAAACATAGGTATTGCTTTTCTATACCCGCGATCTTGGCTATGACATCTCATTTGGACCGACCTATGATTTAAATATCGTCGGGGTACGATAATGATGGCACACATTTGTAGCCCCTTGTGCTGGCTCTAGAGTTTGCATAATCCTTCTAAGGATGCTGTTAAACAATGCACATGACAATGCATCACTATGCCTTACTTTTTTTTTGTTTCAATTATTTTGGTGAGATACACTAAAATACCGTTGAAAATCGACGAATCGATAACCACTTAGATTTCTTTGCCTAAATTACACTGCTATTAGCCACTCAGTTTGTTACTGGTTTTAGGTGTTCTTTTATTATTAAAGATAATATTAAGAAGATTCATTCTCTTGCAGTTGGTGTAATATAGAGAGCCTTCTATTTTGTTGATTGGACAGACGATGCTAACGTTGTTATGGGACAACATTTAACTAACCAGTTGGTGTATGTCACTTACCAAATTATCTCTCCCCCGGCTTATAACTCGCCAGAAGGGCCCTCATTTTGGATAACCGTGTTCAATTCATTAGGGTTAGATAGCTGGTGATTTTCACACACGTTCACCAGTTCTTCGAGGACGAGATTTTGATTGATTCTAAATTTACGACGAGAGGGGAACGCACAAAGGGGACTTTGGGATTCCGTCTCTTCAACCTTAAAAAATTGAATGATTTTTTTCAAACTTCGTATACACAGTTTTCTTGGTCAAAATTCTAGGATATTTTTTTTATTCTTAGCCATTTTATTAACGGAACTCACATATGAAAATTACACAAAAGGTAAATTTTCTCGAAAACGACTCTAAAGAATTGGATTAAATTTCACAGCTAAGCTAGTGTGCATTTAATAAATCTTCTTACTTAAATTCGTTTCTAAAAATTGTCCCTTTTTATATTAGATAAATAAAATACCTCAAATTTCTCTGAACAACCTAAGCGTGGGAATTGGTTTTAAAATTATAAATGTCTTCAAACAGCAAATAGGTTTTGTAGCGAAAGCGGATTTGTTCAAACTGTTCAAACTCTATATCACTCTATATCACTCTATATCTTCAACATTCCTAGGAAATTGTCCGAATCGTTTCAGACCTTTTATTTTATGAAGTTTATATTTTCATAATTAAACGGGCTTGTGTAAACAAATTATTTTTGGGTTTTTGTAGTTTTCTTCTTATTAATCACACTTTCAGTTTTACAGCTAAATAATGGGAACATAACAATGTGTTCCATACGGTGTTCCATATTTCCATTGTATTCCTATATCTGATTTAATAATTATCTGTTTAGGATCGAAGGAATAACTTTTTTTGTTTCCTTCAGTTGAAAAAGGCAGAAGTATGTTACGAATTTTGTAAACAATTAGTGCACGATAAGCTTCTAAGACACTTAATTTTAATGCGTGTGTTTAAGCTGTTTGGGATACATAACTATAAATTGACTCACGACGCATACCCGAGGGTTATCTAAACGATGTATGTTCTAGTCATAAAATTTCTTAATTAATTGTGCATATAAGCAAACAATGAATATTTATTGACGTTGCGTGATGAAAAGCGTGCACGTGGTACATGAAACTATCGTAACAAAAATGAATTACACTGCCCTAAAGTGTGTAGCTAAGAGTGAATCTGTATACGAGAAGTAAATCTAAAACAAGCGAATTTCTATTTTAATTAACACTAATGCTACATAAATAGCAAAGAAAAGGCTAAATAAATAAAAGTTATATCAGTTCTATTGATACCTACACATAAATACGATGAAATTCTATTTCCTACTTATTTTACCATAGTTTTCAATATTATTAATATACTAGCTGACCCGGCAAATGTTGTTTTTTTCATATAAATTATTTCTAGTAAAATAAATAAAAACGAGTGGTGGGTGTACGACTGTGTCGTACGCAAATTTTTCTTTCACAGCGATTTAATTTGACGTTTTTAATAATTTGGCCAAAGTACACTATAATATTTATTTTGATAAATGATTCTTAACATGATATAAATAATGTAAAAATGTGATTATACGAACGCTAGTCCGTAATTGATAGGAAAGAAGTTCATGTGAATAACAATGATTTTCCGTTATTGGCCAAAACTGAAAATTCCACTTAGGGATAATTGTGACAAAACCGATTATGAACAATTCATGAAAAATATAATAGTAGTATATAAATTACATTTTATTCAATTTGGCCAAATAGTTTGCGAGAAATTGGCAATTTTCTTTATATGGCCTTTAGCAAAAATCCGTTATATAGATTTTCTCGAAAAAAACTGGGTAGGCAGTTTTGTTGGAACTAATAACTAATTATAAAATAGAAAATTGAAGTTATTTATAATTTTTATATTGCAGGTACCGGTAATAACACGGCTAAAAGCAAACAAAAATAGCCTACAATGACAAAAAAAAAACACTGGGTATGAAGTTTGAAGAAAATGGATAAAGTCGATAAAGAAAGTTAAAAATAAGAGAAATATACAATCCGCTATGCAAATCGTTGAGTACCCTATCAAATCCATCCTTAAACTAAACATACAAACAAACATTTTAAGAAGGTGGTGCATATTAAATGACGTTTTCACAATATTTTCCTAGGAGAGTATATCAAAATCTTTTTATACTTTGACAAAATACATACTATGCATATGTTATGGGGTTAATTATACACATCGTTTTTATAAAAAAACTCCCCGAAAAAAGTGGTTTAATTTAAATGATCTAAAGACGAAATGCTCATATTGATATTACCGAAAATCGTTATTAATAAAAACGTCCCAAAAAGTAGGCCTGGTAAAAAAAAATATATGAACGAAATATGTTATTGAGACACTTTTACGAAATTCTTAATACCGTTTGTCCAAAAACAACGTTTTTGTGATGAATGGGCGTTTAGTTGAAGGATTTTAAAATTTTTTGCACATGATCTGCTTGGAGCAATTTACCCACTTTATCTCCATATATTTACTTTAGGGTATATCTACGTAAACTATTTCTCTATGTTGCAAATCATGTATCAAAATCTCTACCTCTATGGGACAGGGTATAATAACGAAAGCATTGTAATCGTCTTTGAATGTTTTATCGATCGACAAAATAGATCGATTGTGATCGATATGGATATATATGGATATCGTGCATATATGTGAAGGTTGATCATATTTGGCGTTACGCCCTGGAAAATGGTCTTCTTGAGTCCGAGTGTAACGACGGTCAACGACGAATATGTTTCGATGGGTTCTATGACAGAAAGAGGAACGATGCGCTGTATACAATTACTTATGTACTTAAGTGGCGCTACAATCCGGAATGAACCTGGGCCTCAACCAAAATGCCTCTCCAATCCTTAGCTGACTGGCTCCAGTTGCGCACTCCATGTTGGTTGAGGTCGGTTTCTACTTATGCGCGCCACTTAAGGCGATGTCTTCCTCTACTGCGTCCGACGTCTGGCTGGGAATCGAAGACTCTGCGAGCCGGAGTATTGTTGTCCATTCGTTCTAAATGTCCTAGCCATCTTAAACTTCTACTGCAGAGTTTTTTGACCAGGGGCATGTCGCTGTACAGCTCGTATAGTTCTTGGTTGAATCTTCGTCTCTATAGCCCGTCAACGCAAACGGGATCTAAAATTTTTCGAAGAATTTCCTCTCCAGACCAAGCATTTCTTCATCCGCTTTTGAGACGGTCCATGGTTCAGCGCCGTAGAGCAGGACTGGGATGATTAGGGTCTTATATAATTTCTAGTTGGTAGTTCAAGTGAGGGCTTTACTATTGAATTGCCTTATTAGTCCGAAGAAACAGCGGTTGTCAAGAGTAATTCTTCGTTTACTTTCTGACGAGATGTTGTTGTCAGAGTTAATAGCGGAGCCGAGATAGATAAAGTCCCGTACTACCTCAAAGTTATATCTGTAAATGGTGACGTTCTGTCCAATTCGTCGATGTTATGATGCCGCATACGACAGCATTTATAGATACGAACTATACAGAGCCATGTCTAGTTTTGGTATACATCCCAAACTCATCCGTTTGTGTAGGATGACAATGGAGAATTCTCGCTGCTCCATCAGGGACGGAAACGACCTCACTGACACATTCGATACCAAAAAAGGATTTAGGCAAGGCGAGGCGCTATCATGTGACTTCTTCAATCTGATTCTTGAGAGGATTGTGCAAAACTCACAAGCCCACACCAGAGGCACAATTTTCCAAAAATCTGTTTAACTACTAGCATACGCCGACGATATCGACATAGTTGGTAGGACCCAACGTGATGTCATAGCCAGGTTTGCTAGTATAGAGAAGGAAGCGGCAAAAATGGGATTATCAGTAAAATAGGACAAGACGAAGTATATGCTGTCAAAAAGAAAGGACACACAACATAGACGAATTGGACAGAACGTCACCATTGACAGATATATCCCAGTCCCGCTCTACGGCGCTGAAGCATGGACCGTCTCAAAAGCGGATGAAGAAATCATTGGTAGATTTGAGAGGAAAATTCTTCGAAAAATCGTCGGTCCCGTTTGCGTTGACGGGCTATGAAGACGAAGATTCAACCATGAACTATACGAGCTGTACAGCGACATGCCTCTGGTCAAAAAACTCCGCATTGGACGTTTAAGATGGCTATGACATTTAGAACGAATGGACACCAATACTCCGGCTCGCAGAGTCTTCGATTCCCAGCCAGACGTCGGATGCAGTAGATGCAGGAAGACCTCGCTTTAAGTGGCGCGCACATTAGAAATCCACCTCAACCAACTTGGAGTGCGCAACTAGAGGTAGTTAGCTAAGGACCGTACTGATTGGAGAGGCATGTTGGTTGAGGCCCAGGTTCATTCCGGACTGTAGCGCCACTTAAGTAAGTAAGTACTTGGTTGTGGAAGAGAAAGTAACGTACGAACAAGTCATACACCCACCACTCTTTCAAAAAAATAACTCGTTCTGAAATTAAAATTTTGTATATCAAACTCTAGCATTTCGAGTGGTTTTACCAAATGAAGTAAGTAATGCTTGGTTTCAATTCTTAGTGGGGTTAGCTCGTTAGCAATGTAGTCTTTAAACTTTAAGTAGATTTGCAGCAACAACTATATTTAGACGGTGCTGGCTTGCAGCCATTCAGTCAAAGCGCTCTGGTTTCGCATTCGCATAATCCTTATAGAGGTTCGGCCTTCGTAGTGGTATCGAACCAGAAGGTTGGGATTCGAAGATTCTTGTCGTTTAAAGTGATCATTTACGTTCATCAGTGCGATCAAGTCGGCTTGTTAACCTCTTCTTGTACAGCTCATAAAGTTCCTATGCGTCTAATATTTGCTCCGCTTTCCTGATTATTATGCCTTTGCGAATCTGAATATATCTTAGAACCTTTCGCAACTCTTACTTAAACACATCGGTTTCCTATGGTCAGTCTTCGTTGTTTCTCCAATAAAGTGTCATTCGCATAATCCTTATAGAGGTTCGGCCTTCGTAGTGGTATCGAACCAGAAGGTTGGGATTCGAAGATTCTTGTCGTTTAAAGTGATCATTTACGTTCATCAGTGCGATCAAGTCGGCTTGTTAACCTCTTCTTGTACAGCTCATAAAGTTCCTATGCGTCTAATATTTGCTCCGCTTTCCTGCTTATTATGCCTTTGCGAATCTGAATATATCTTAGAACCTTTCGCAACTCTTACTTAAACACATCGGTTTCCTATGGTCAGTCTTCGTTGTTTCTCCAATTAAGTGTCATTCGTGGGGTTAATTTTGACTCCAAGGTAGATTAACTGACTGTGTCGTTTTGCTTTTTAATAGATAGCTATCTGCTGGAATGTATGAGTGTACTTACTTCCTTAAGTTGCGCTATAGTCTGGGATGAGTCTTAAACAACATGCCCCTCCAATTAGAAAGGTCCTTAGTTACAGGTTACAAATAACAGTTTACGAATTTCAAGCTGGTTGATGTCTATTTTATTTGACATGGTCCATGTTTCTGCGATGTAGAGCAGGTCTAGGATGGGGTGGGTCTTATATAGGATATCCTTTGTAGTTCCAGTAACTACCTTATTAGCCCGAAGAAACAGCAGCTATCAAGAGTAATTCTTTGTTTGATTTCTGACGCAATGTCCACGTAAAAGCATATCCCAGATTCTGCCCTATTCGTTGGTGTTTTGTGTCCATTTTTGTTTCCAGCACATGCCTGGTCTTGCTCCTATTTACATTTAAATCGATTTTGTGTTTCCTTCTGTATACTAAAAAACTTCTTGTTGAGTCCGACCAATGATGTCAATGTCGTAATTATACAGAATTGTGGAAGATTATCTTCTGTCATCCTTTATCCCCGCCTCAAGGTTCACCAATAACTATTCCGGAATAATAACCTACAATCACACAAAAAATCAACGAACAACTTTTACCAATAGCCGTTTTTTGAACTGAAGATGTAATTAAGATGTTTAGAAAAAATATTTTTAATGTATTTGAACAATTTTGAAGTGCTAGGAAGAACTTGAATCATTTAACGTCAAATATTTTAGCTTGACTTGACAAAAAAGATTGAATTGGTAGCAATTACTATTGCCCTTATGGTCTTCAATCTTACCAGGAGAAACAATTGCACAAATAGAAAAACTATAGCTCTATCTAAGTAGTTAATTATGGTGCTCAAAATAGTTAAATTAATATTTCCTTATTTAGACAGAAAGCAAATCAACTTTGTGCTAATCATTTTAAGTGATTTAGCTCCAATGTGAGGGACTATTAAGAAGGCGATTTTACGAAGAACTATTTGATCTTAATGTAGCCAGTAAATTGAGCAAAGAAGCATAAGGGCCTGCAATACGAACTCTGGCTTCACTTAAGTAGTTCATTAGGGAACTCAATATCTCTACATTTCAGTCTGAAACCGAATCCCCATTTTGTTAGTCAGTTTAATAGAATTTCCTGAAATTGAATTTTAAATACTTTTAATAAAAATACATCTACATTATATATTTCAGTTTGTGTATTGTCATAATTATTTGCAAACTTCATACCAACTTTGTATATATCTCTAAATCAAATTGACAAATCAACATAAAATAGTGAAACTGATTCTGAAAATAATCCTCTCCATGATATAATTATTCCAGAAATACACTTTATTTTCTGGTTACAAGCAATCGGCAACCACAGATACATGTACTGAAAATACTGTTTGTATTGATGCAGGTTGACACGGTAAAACCAAAAATTCAAAATACCTAGCAGATAAGCTTATAGGGATATGTGCGGAGAAGTGTCGCAGTGAAATTTGTTTAATCTCACTACAATGATGATAGTAATGATTTTTTTTTGCTTGTGACACAAAATTTATCATTCAATTTTATTGGAATGAGAGCCCTCTGGAGTATACTTATTTTGTTTTCCGTTTTTGCGGTAATTAGTGTTATTTTGTAGAAACCTTGTTAAATGGGTGGGCTACATTTGTAAAGATGGTAATGTATCTATAATTCTCGATTTTGGTCAACATTAATGACTATGTTAAGGACATCATTACGTTTGAGTATTTATCCTACGACTTTGGGATTTATCTCTATGCCAGTCATCTAAGACGACATAAGCGGTACTTAAATTTGTGTTTGCTTAATGAAACGTGTTCACTCAGTGAGATTGCATGATTACATTCAATTGATTGAAGGGATTTTCTATGTATTGTCGAATTATGAATACCTACTCTTTATTTTTGACGGATACATAAATCGCTGTGCTCCTGGGCATCTCCCTTATTGTCTCAAGTTTTGTACACCAAGTAGTGGGAGATCTGCGGATCACACCATTAAAGATAAAGTTTATATAGGTTTGTTCTGCCTGGAGCGTCTGTGTTTTACGCTGTATGTTACGCGGATACGAATTTTTCTGGTAACTTATGGCACTGAGCAGCACATTTAGCTTATTTTCTCTAGAACATGGAATCATGCAATACATGATTGCGATGATGAATATGTTGTACGAGAATTTCTTTTTTGTTCTCGGTATTTATTCCTCAATTGCTTACATGGCCTTGCTTATATAGCCTTAGTAACCTAGCAAGAGCTAGGTGACCATTCCGACCGGACCTGACTTTTTCTCCCGTTCAATAGATCAATTATTTTTTCAGCTGTGTTGCATGTGATACCATCCATTCAATTTTGGCTAAAAAATAGCCATAACGAATCGCATTGACCGTAACTAGCAATCATTTCCGTGGGTAAAATTGCAATCTCAATATCGATCACTTTTTGTGGATTCAATGGAGTCCCTTGAATCGCATACGAGTATTGTCCAACAAACTCATATCCGGTAAAAAAGATTTGCGTCACTGAATATAATTTCTTGATGAAGTTTAGATATTTCTTGAATGTTTCGCATAGCCCGAATGGACAAGTTTCGGCATTTCAAATGATTTTCAAGTCATCAGTTCTTGATTTACTTATGTAAGGCACTTAGAGACTACCAATTCAAGTAAAAGGAGTGGAACGACTGTTTGGGCTCATTTTGTATTGAACTACTTACGGCTGCAAATTTTGTTTGTGCTTTGATAGGTGCGTACAGAGATTTTCAATATTAACTATGTCTACTCGCATTTATCTACTACACTACGTGTGGTGGGATTAGTATTTCGACCGAGAATTGAAGTAAACTCTCTAAAAGTTGAGAATTTTAATTCGATTAACTATCATTTTGAATTTAAGAGATCATGAAAAAAGTATAAGGGGGCGTTTGTGTTGAAACAAAGGCTTGTTATTTCTCTACTGAAAACCCGTTAAGTAAGTCTGTCCTCATATTTAGCTGTCCTCATTGGACTATTAATACTCCCATCCCACCCCATCCTTAAAATTAATATCCTTTAAATTTGGGCTTTATGGCGATGATATATGGCGATGATATATGGCGATGATATATGGAATTATGTTCTGAATTTCTTTATAATTTGGACAAAACCATTTTTTTACTAAAAATGACCCAAAAAATTGGTTGTCACCAAAAACTTTATACTATTTACATATAGATATTAAGATTGCCTTTTTTTAAATTCTTAACCATTTGAACAATAATAGTGTTTTTCTAAAAAGTGGGCGTGGCAGTGGGCTGATCTTAAAAATGTTTACACTGTAGCATCGGACAAGGAGTCTATACACCAAATTTAACTATGCTAGCTCAAAATTTTTCAAATATTTTATTATATTACCGAAAAAACGTTTTTGTAATTAAAGTGACCTTAAAAAGTGGGCGTGGCCGAAATTGTTTTAATGGCGAAATATAGATATAGATATCGTCTAAATTGTGGTTCACACAATTTTTCAAAATTCCTTACGGTTTGGACTAAAGCTAAGTTTTTCTTAAAACCGGGCGTGGCAGTGGGCGCATTTAAAAAATGTTTACACTTGTCTGCTGGGGCAACAAAGAGCACGTGTACAAAATTTCATCATTCTAGCTCTAAATTCAAACCCGAAAACTGGTGACGTACGGACGGACAGACGGATAGACTTTGCCAAACCTCTAATTCACTGTTCCCCCTGTTTTATTGTAGCACACTCTAAATTTGGATTACACAATTTTAAAAAAATGGTACAAAATGTACCAAACATCTACTTGTAGACAGACTATATATTTTGTAGCATCTTTCTGCATTCATTGTAATACCAAGTGTTGACGGAAATGAAAAACGCAGCACATCATTTCGATTGGCTTATTGACATTATCACAACTATGCTTTGACATTTGATGGTGGTGTGGTGGTATGTTCCCAATCTAAACATTATGAAATACAACTTTCTTAGGTATTTTGTTGTAAGGTATTATATTTGTGTAATAACCTCTGACTGTTCAAAGCCTTTGATATAAACATAAGCATCTAATTTATTCAGAACACCCCAGACATGTAATCAACGATATACGAAAATCATTTCTATTCCCAAGCTCAAGAGACATTTTGAATGCCTACACCGTCTGCCTAGTCAACTGTCATAAATAATATTCGTATGACACTGTGAAGAAATTGTCTGTCATGAAGAAATTTGTTTTCTACATTTTGACATCCTTCTAAATGGCTTAATTAAAATGAACTCTGTGCAGAAAGGGATATGACATCTATTTTCAAAGATATGACTATTTCGAGCACGTTCAACTAATTTGTGCAACATGAAGTCATAAATTGAAGATGGAACGACATGTTTAAGAACGCACAAATATCACGAATGGTAAACATGAGTTCTTCATACTAGTCAAAGTGGTTACATAAATTGCTTTTAACTTATATTTAATAATAACTACAGTTGAGAGGTTTCATCCAAATGAACAAACTCGATAAAGTTTAATTTGTTAAGTTAATTCATTCATACAATGGAACAAAATATGTACATTGTTCATATTATGAATCCATCACGAAATTTCCGAAATTACATAACGGATTTGACAGTTGGTTTTCCCCTTGATTCAGAGTTCTTCTGCGGAGTTTTTTCTTTACCACTTCTTGACTTTCTAGGAAGAAAATCCTTTTTAATTAACAAAAGAAGTACATATTCAATTTGATTTTTTTTCTAGTTTTCGTGGTTTTTCTCAATTTTTCTAAACTCTTAACAAACAGAACTAAATTTGATTTACATATTATCTATGTAGAAATTTCCTAAGCAAGTGATGAGTATGTATGTTTGCATGAATGTTAATGAAATTTCAATGACAAATGGATAAGATATAAATTACACATGTATTTAAACTTCAAACGGCGGGCGAAACAAGGCGGGCATGTGTCAGCTAGCATAGTATATATCGACTCAAAAACAATTCAATTACTGTGCAAACAATTTATAAATCCAAGGATTAGACAGGTACCATATACATACCCAATCGTTGCATTGGTAATTCATTAATTATTGACGGTCTCAGCCGCACAACGTATAACGCCATAGCATACTAATCCACTTTTAGCTAACAGCAAGCATTTTATTCGCAGCGTTGCACAATACAGCTTAATATTCAATTGTTATTTATTTAATAGAATAAAATATTAGCTTATCAAAAAAAGTCGCTTGTTCGTTCGTAATCCGCCTCATACAATTTCATTAACATCAACAACAAAACATTTTTTACTAACTGAAATATGTATGGATGGGGAAAACGCTATCCCGAGCTTGGTTTTTCAATTTATTTTATCCGGACCAAACAGTTGGACCGCGGCCATTGAAATGGAATAAATACAGTGCATCCGTATGGAAAAGGATTTCGAAAAAAAAACACGATAAAAGCTCCATGCATGCCAGAATTAATATTTTCAAATGAAATCTTTATTGACAATTGCAGCAATATCAAATTAAAAATCATCATAATAAAAATAGACATACTAACGAATGTTAATGGTGTACGTATACGAGTAGATATAGATTATGATTTAACTATTGAGTTTAGTATAATTATATATTTGAATTGAAAGCGTCCTTGGTGTGATAAATCAAAACAAAATTATATGTAAAGATTCGTTTTATAATAATGGTACTTGCCAGCCAGTTAATAATTCTGACATTTGTTGTGAATATAATCTTGAACTTTTTACTTGTTCTGGAGTTCACCAAAACAATATTGACTCAGCATTGCAAAACATGGAAACCACATTCAAAGTCGATGTTTTGTTTGTGAGGATTGTTTCTCATTACCGGAAATAACACATTGTGGAAGTTATCAACAAAATTGCAGGTGACATAATCTGCCCTATCGAGGTATCTGTCGGAGCGGACAATTTTCCACAACGCATGCTTTGTCGGAGGTTCAAATTCCATTAGAGGTAATATTTATGTATGATCGGGAAAAAAATCACTTAGCTACAATTCGTAGTAGAAGAATTTGTGTCGAAGTAAATCGGAAAATGAAAATGAAATGAAATGAATTGCATGAATTGTCGAAAAATGCAAGATAAATGCACCTGAAATTCAACCCAATACGCCGGGATGCGTTACAAAATGTCGTAGAAATATTCCGAACAGCTTTCCGGAAGAATACCTCGAAGCCAACATCCTCCGAATCGTACAAAATCGTATAAGAAAATAAATGTCAGGTGTAAAAGAAACTCAAATTGCGTTTTTGAAAACGGTTGGTTACAAAATGTATTCTATTTGTTTCGCTATATTTTGCATGAAACATATCTTCGTTCCAAACACGAAGTGGCGTATCTGCGAAAACTTAACTGGTGTATGTTTAGAAACGTCTGTTCGTACTTTGAGTTAAGCACAACAAAATCATTTACTTCAAAAAGAAAGTTTTATTAAAAATAAAACGGTTTGAGATACAGATATCTACGTCACTTCGAGTGATGTTTGATAACGATCTGTACATAACATACGCAAAATATCTCGAATATTTGCAGATAAAGTAAAGTTTATTACAAATCTTCATCGACATAGTGCCGTAATAGAAACAGGACCAACAAATTTCTATTCCAAAGCGACCAACGTTTTTTTCCTTCGTTTTTTTTTTATGGCACAAGCTTCAGCGCAGTAAAGCAGTACTGGAATGACCAGAGTTTTATATGGGATATCCTCATAATTTTTTGAAGGGTAGGCGTTATCTATCCTTTAATTGCGGAACACCCCATTTCTCAGCACCTAAAATCCTTACTTATTTGAATGCCCATGTTCAAGCAAACATTTAAATAAACCTGCATGTAAAAGTTAGCAAAACCAATTGCGTCTAGAGAAAGTTGCAAACAATTTGATTCGTTAATTTGTGTGCTATTTTCTTCACTTAAACTGTTCAAGGATAACAGCCAAGAAGTTTGTTTTATTGACAATATGGGCGGAAATTCAATAGAAAGGATCAAAACGACATTTCATGTGTCCGAATTTTCCAAACGACAGAGAACAGACAGAGATTCGTGGCCGTTGGTATAAATCCGGAAAATGTTGACACGAAAGACGTCAGGAGAAGGCGAATTCGATAGGCGCTATGTTAACCTTAATCGCAATATTGAGGAAAGCGCCATTTTTCTATCATTGAACAATAAAAAGTCGGCGGGAGAGGATGGTATCACGCAAACATCATATTGAGACACCTGCAAATAGAAGCAATCGATATATTCACCTACCTGTTTCTACAAGCTAACCAGACTGGGCATGCGTAAACCCATGTTATGATATATGAAATTCTTATGGGAAAGAAGTTCGTTGTCAAATCTGGCAATGTTTTTCGAGTAAAGTCGTTGAAATGAAAAACAGTTTACTACGGGGGGCGGTGAACCCCATTATTGTTTAACATATATTCATGTGTTCTTGTAGGTTCCCTAAGACACGCTATAGCGTAAGGAGATGATCTTGTGGCGTACAGATTAGGTCTGAAAATCGAGGTCATCAACTTACTTTTGCAAGGCACCTTCGATCTTAGTAAGGAATATTGCGATGATTGCAAATTGAAGATCAATTTCCAAAAACCAAAACAATTCTGTTAAAAACCCCATTGCGAAGGGTTTCTCCCGAACCCATACAAAAATGGAAAAATGTGTATATAATTGGACAACATGGGTAGCCGTTGGCGGTGAGAAGTGAAATTCAATATCTTGGCATCTGGCTTGACAAGTTTCTATATATTAACAAAAATGTAGATGCTTGTCTGGTCAGGACTAGAGAGTCTTATGCTATGACAAGAAGGCCGTTGCAAAGTATTCAACTTGATTCAATTGTTTAAGTCATGTGCTATATGGCCCTTATAAGCTCAATCATCGCTTACGGTTGTCAAGTGTGGTTTAACGTAGCACCATCCATGGAAAAGATATGGCTATTTGAAAGGCGGTCTCCGATCTTGCTTAGAATTGTACCGAACGCCAGACTCCGAGCACATAAAATATCATTCCAACAAGGTCCTCTAAGATGGAACTCTTCTGAGCAGAATTGACAATTTTTTTGGTAATTCGAAGGCACATCTTAAGGGCGATCGCTATCGACAACAGCCCGATCTTTGGGGATTACTACCCAATGATATATGCATGGAGACCCCACTTTTGTCGGGCCTTATTTCTCCAGAGGCATATGCATATTAGCACGCTTCTCTTTTCATAAATCTTGTAATGATGGTGGGCCACGAAAGTTGACTAATAGCAAACGCTAATAGAAGCACTCGTCGTGTTCTCCCTAAAAACGTAAATTGGATTACTAGTACTGCGAACATTTTATTGTTAAATGAAGGCATGGTTAATTTTTCTTTCCGTAAAAGCCTAAGTTAGGTTATGGCGAACACTGAAAAAAAAATTAGCTAAATTGGTGCAACCGTTTTCCGATTAAATATAAATCAACAGAAGTGGGCATGGTCAATTTTTCTTTCCCTAAAAACTGATGTTGGGTTATGACCAACATTTAAAATCGGTGCAGCTTTTTTCCGCTTAAACATAAATCAACAAAAGTAAAGGTGGACACGGTCAATTTTTCTTTCCGCAAACTTAGTTATGACGAACATTTAAGAAAAAATAGCCAAATAGGTCCAATTCAGAAGTGCGAAATTTATCGCAAAAAAATTAACAAATATAAAGCGTATGCCTGTCGAGAGCTGTAGGATATATTCGATAGTGTACTCGTACAAGACAATGTTTAAGCATTAGAAGCATTCAACTTAAAGGGAATTTCGGGTAAAACTACATACACTACAATGAAATCGTAGACAAATACATTTCTACACGAAATTCACTAAAAATACCTTGCAAACAAACATCCTCATAGTCAACATGATGGGATTTCGCAAAACCACTTCAGATATTCCCATACGGTTTGCCTCTCATAGTTGTTCATATCCCCTGATTTGTCTTTGATTGTGTGGCGGTATTCACAGATGTGAATTTGAAATTATTTTCCACTAGTGCCGAATGCCCATCAACCCGACGAATTTCTCGTTCCAAACAAAATAATACCGAACACCGAAATCCTTTCACATTCAATGTTCCACGCACACAAACACCCTCTACACCTCTTTCCGCAATCAGTGCAGTATAACTACTTGGTAAACAGAATACCGAAGATAAAAAAAAAGAAAATCGAAAATCGATTTTGCCAGACGTGACACCCAATATTGACCAACTCCCGCACATCTCGTATTACAATGACTAATTGTCCTTCCCCCATCAAAGCCAATTATTATGCACACACAAACCAGACAAAAGTGCAAACTGCCTGAAATCGATCAAAAAAAAAAAAAAAGAAATTCAAGAAAAAGAGAATAAAACACCTTTGCAAAGAACTCAATTTAAACTTCCAACTCAAACTGGATACGAAATTTTCACGCAGACCAATGGGCGTGGCACATGCCAAACAGGGCTGACTTGATGTACGTCCTAACAGTATAGAAAGCAAAGCATCGTACAAGAATACCTCATGCCTTTGATGAAAATTTGCACTCAAAGGACGAAGTACAGTAGTAGTCAAAAAGAAAATTTACAAAACGAGGATTCACACTCATTCACTATCCTAACTAATATAAACTTTGGTACTTTAAAGCAACCATACAGGCCGCCAACATGCTCCTTAACCATGCTCTTGTGTTCGAGGATAGAGCATCTGCCTTTTAGGTTGGTATTGGTTTCACTATTTACGATGCATACCTATCGTGCAGTTTGAAAGGAGATATGTTTTGGCCCCCGTTCTTTCTCTCTGCCAAGTGTTCAATTTCGAAATGAAGATTAGATAAAGGACTTTATTCTGACTTCCGTTACTGTGTTGTTCTACATTTGCATGTATGTTTAGGGCTGCGTGGAGTGAGTCAAAAAGAAATTGATTACAGTTCATTGGTGCATGACTAGGGAATTGTAAGTGTAACTACCAGCTTGTGTGCGGGGGTATTGTTAGTGTGGGTGTGTGCCTTGTGAGCTCTCTTGGTGGTACGATCAAGGATATGAAATGGCAGTCTAGCGTTAAATAGTTTGCAAGATGAATTTTTACTCTCCAGTATGGGTGGTGGAGGTGGCAGTCATTAGGACAAAGGGGCTCATGCAATCAAACAAATCCTGTATAGATCCCCATCGTATTTGCCGGTTGTTTTACAAAATGGTTATTTCATTTTATTTTGCTAGTTTATTTTTATTTTGTTGTTTTTTGCCTTGTTAGTCTTTCCCTCCTTCAGTCAATTAAAGAGACTTGTGCAGAAGGCGTCTCTCCAGAAGTCGGATAATGGCTATGTCCTTTGCTGACAATTTTGATGGCTCATAAACTCTGACAGAGAACAAAACACAAGAATTTCGAAAACAATGCATGGGCTGCTAACAGAGGAAAGGGTTTATGGTTTCGCAGAGTTAGCCATCAATCAGGCTCTAAGCTAGAGTGACATATTGTTTGAAAACGCACTTGTATGATGGTTAAGAAGAATCAAGTCGGTCGAAGAGAATATTCTGTTGACTACGTGGGAAATTTAAGTGCTTTCTGGTTGTGGAAAAGTCAACAAGAATGTTATTTTAAAAGCTTAACGTATGTGAATTATGTGGTCCTTATAAAACAATATTAAATATTTTTAGTTTAATAACTCAATATTTGGATGAACTTGAAAAAAATATTTTAATACTAAAACAAAAAAATGTAAAATCAGATAAAGGGCTACAGTCGAACTTCGATAACTCGAACCATCAATGGGCACACAAAAATTTCGAGTTATCAAGACTTCGAGTTATTAAGTAAAATAACTACAAAACTGATATAAACAGTTGTGTTAGTAATTATTTACGAACACACAGCACGGATCACACATATCTTCACTGCGTGTCCGATTTTGTCTTCCTCGTTATGATTCTTATGCCCCTACTATTTAAAAAAAAAACTATTAATGTGTGTTCTAAGCCAGACTGTTAAACTGCAACCTTAACACACTTTATACGTACCATGGAACTTAGAATGTTGCGTAGACTAAGGTTAACAAACTTTTGTAATATAGACGAGCTTATGTGGTATACCTGTTTCTTAAGTGGCGCTACAGTTCGGAATGAACCTCGGCCTTTACCAACATGCCTCTCCAATTATATTATATAGCTAACTGCTCTTAGTTCTTAGCTAACTGCCTCCAGTTGCGCACTCCAAGTTGGTTGAGTTCGGTTTGTACTTGTGCTACTCTGCGCGCCGGAGTATTAGTGTCCATTCGATCTAAATGTCATCTTAAACTTTCAATGCGGAGTTGTTTGACCAGGGTCATGTCGTGGTACAGCTCGAATAGTTCTTGGTTAAATCTTCATCTCCATAGCCCGTCAACGCAAACTTGACCGAAGATTTTTCGAACAATTTTCCTCTCAAATCGACCAAGGATTTCTTCATCCGCTTTTGAGACGGTCCATGCTTCAGCGCCGTAGAGCAGGACTGGGATGATCAGGGTGTTATAAAGGATCTCCTTAGTAGTTCGAGTGAGGGCTTTACTACTAAATTGCCTTCTTAGCCCGAAGAAACAGCGGTTGGCAAGAGTAATTCTTCGTTTAATTTCTGACGAGATGTTGTTGTCAGAGTTAATAGCGGAGCCGAGATAGACAGAGTCCCGTACTACCTCAAAGTTATATCTGTCAATGGTGAGGTTCCAATTCTTCGATGTTGTGTGTCCTTTCGTGTTGACAGCATATACTTCGACTTGCCCTATTTTACTGCTAAACCTATTTTTGCCGCTTCCTACTCTATATTAGAAAAAGTGGCGATGACATTTTTTTCTTATTTATTTATTTGAACGTTAATTACATGATACTGCAAGATATTGTATCTTAAGAGTAAGTATCTAAATATAATGACTAATGCGAGCATAACTATAAGCATTAAGAAGAAAATTTTTTAACTTATTTTATGTAATTCTAAAAATTAAAGATATATTTTAAATTTAACCAAGCAATAAATACGTGAATAGCTTCTTCTGAAAGATGGCTGGTGACCTGATCCTCTGCATTCCAGAGCCGAATTGCAGTTACAAAAAAAAGATCGCTCTGCAATAATATGTGTGAATCGTGGTTGTATAATTAGCAAATCTCTACTTGACTTACCGAAAACCAGCATTTCATTCAGTTACACAGGACAATGATTATGGATTACGGAATGCAGTTCTAGTAATAGTCGAAATTCGCAATATTTATTGTACCAACTCCCCAAAAGATTAGCTTTCAAATTTAAAACGCTTATATATCTGGTCTTAATATAAATGAATCGTATACAGCCGTTGAAAGCTACAATTAATTTTTGTGCGTACTCATGATCAAGACAAGAGTATTGGCAACAGTTAAATGTAAAGAAGGGCATTTTAAGACTTTTTACTAAACGCATTTTCCAGGAAGGTAACAGTCACGACGAGTAATACCTCAGACTACGAAGTCCAAAATATATTTTTCTTATTGTTTCGGAAATAGCATCACAAAAACTCAAAGTTGTGTTCATTGTAAATCTTAAGTAATTAACTTTATTAACATATTGGATTACTTTCCCGTTTAGCATAATGGAAGGAATTTCTAGGTGTCTAACGTCACTTCTAGAGCACACCACAGGTTCAGTCTTATAAGGATTAACTTTGAGTTTATTTAAAATGCATCAATGTCATATTTTCTCTAAATCACTATTTACTCTTGCAACCAAATCATCCATTAAACCAATACTTCGAGACAAATAAATCAATACGTCATCAGCATACATCATCATATTCCAATTTTTTATGAGGGAGATCATTTATAAGTAGCGAAAACAGTAGAGGCCCTAGTACGTCACCCTGTGGTATACCCGAATTGACGATAAATGGTCCAGAAGTTGCGCTATCAGTTTTAATTGTATATTTCCTGTTTTTTAAGTAATTATTTATAAGCCGAAGAGAAGTAGTAGAGAAATAAAATTTCAACTTCGCAAGTAGGATAGAGTGGGCAATGCAGTCAAACGCTATCGAGAAGTCTAAGAGCACCATAAGACCAATATTGTCAGAATCAATTGCCTGGCGTAAATCTGTAGTGATTTTTATAACGGGGGTACTGTTATTGTGGCTGTGTGTGCCTTGTGAGCTCTCTTGGTGGTACGATCAAGGATATGAATTGGCAGTCTAGCGTTAAATAGTTTGCAAGATGAATCTTTACTCTCTTGTATAGGTGGTGGAGGTGGCAGTCATTAGGACAAATGGGCTCATGCAATCAAACAAATCCTGCATAGATCCCCATCGTATTTGCCTGTTGTTTTACAAAATGTTTATTTCACTTTATTTTGCTAGTTTATTTTTATTTTGTTTTTTTTTGCTTTGTTAGTCTTTCCATCCTTCAGTCAATTAAAGAGACTTGTGCAGAAGGCGTCTCTCCAAAAGTCTGACAATTTTGATGGCTCATAAACTCTGACAGAGAACAAAACACAAGAATTTCGAAAACAATGCATGGGCTGCTAACAGAGGAAAGGGTTTATGGTGTTGCAGAGTTAGCAATCAATCAGGCTCTAAGGTAGAATGACATATTGTGTGAAAACGCACTTATATGATGGTTAAGAAGAATCAAGTCGCTCGAAGAGAATATTCTGTTGACAACCTGGGAAATTTAAGTGCTTTCTGGTTGTGGAAAAGTCAACAAGGATGTTATTTTAAAAGCTTAACATATTATGTGGTCCTTTTAAAACAAAATTAAATATTTTAAGTTTGGATGAGCTTGAAAATAATATTTTAATACTTAAACAAAAAAAATGTAAAATCAGATAACGAACTTCGATAACTCGAACCATCAATTGGCACACAAAAATTTCGAGTTATCAAGACGTCGAGTTATTAAGTTAAATACAAAACTGATATAAACAGTTGCGTTAGTAATTATTTACGAACACATGGTACGGATCACACATATCTTCAGTCCGTGTACGATCGACGATTTACTCCTAAATCCAGACTGCCACTTGGTAAGTAGGTTGTTTGAATTTATGTGGTTTTGAATTTGGCTATGCATATTTTTTTTTCAAAAACTTTTGACAAAAAGGGTAATATACTTATTTTCCTAAAATCAGATGGGATCGTTGGATTTGCTTGTTTTTTTGGTATAGGTAGAATATTAGCAGATTTCAACTGTTCAAATCTTAGGGATATACCGTCAGAACCAGAAGCACTTGATTTAACCGACCTAATCGAATTTATGACTTCGGTGCAATCAACGCACTGAAAGGAGAACAACTCAATATTATCATCGAGAGATGGGCTTAATTCGAGCAAGCAGGTGCTTTTAGGTTGATGAACAAGGCAAGATACCATTTTTTCGGGACTAATTAAACACTCCGAAACTTTATTTTTTACCAGTACACCAGCGTCTTTAATGTTCCTCCATAGTTCTTTCTAGTTAAGTTGATCGTCAAGTTTACTTAGCAGATACGATCGCTTAGAAGAACGTATTAAAGCCGTTACTTTATTTCGAGAGACATTGTACTGTCTTCTGTGGTATTCTTATCTTATCTTATAAAGAAAAAGATATTGTTTTCGTGAAAATTTTCGACCTCGAGATTTTGATTGATTCCAACATTACGATGATAGCGGAACTAAAAAAAGTGGTTTTTGGAATTCCGTCCGTCGGTCCATACAAGCCTCTCCAGCCTAAACGACTTGACCGATTTTCTTTAAACTTCGTATCCAGCGTTTGTTTGGTCATAATTCTAAGCAATTTTTTTGTTTTTAGCCATGTTATTACCGGTACCTGCCATATAAAAATCATACATAACCTCAATGTGCTCGAAAAGTTCCAACTAACCAAAATAAATAGTATTGTGTATTTTAGCCAAATTATTAAAAACGTCAAATTAACTCGCTGTGAAATAGAAATTTGCGTACGACCCAGTCGTGCACCCACCACTCGTTTGTAATGTTTCCTCAAGTTCTTGTATATTCTCTATTTTAAACGTACATGGAGGACAATACACCACACTTAATATGCATTTTACATGTCCGTTATGGATTTCTACACATAAAAGCTGAATAAGGGAATTTGTTGAGGAATAAACGACTCGTGGAGATAAAAACTCTCTAACGAACATACATACTCCACCTCCGACTCTGTTAACGCGATAATTTCTACACAATTTAAACCCAGGAAATTTGACGACATTATTTGATATATTTTCATTTAACCACGATTCCGATACCATAATTGCATCCAATTTGATATATATTTGATGTAATACTGTGTACTTAGACCGAATGCTCTCCGCATTTAAATGGCATACATTTAGTCCTTTATAAACACCACGCATCACATCGAGAGCGAACCTTACATTATCAAGATGTAAACCAAAAACGATAGAAATAAACGTATAGTCTAATAAAAGCCACCACCAATTCAGAAGAAGAGATTTTCCTATATGCTAGTAGGTATTATATTAAATTACAAAAATGGATTCTATTTAAATTTTCAATCGACATTTGATTTAGAAAGATTCAGTAAAATATAGAACAAAAAATTATATTATTAAGAGTTAATTTGCAATGACACCTAAGTACATATATGATGATACATATCAAAATAGAAATAAACAGACAGGAAATGTAGTACGAAATAAATAAATAAAAACATGACAACAAAAAGGAACAAAATGTAAGCAACGAAATAATATAAAAAAAGTTAATATTCGTATTGAAGTTCTCAATCATCAGCAACATTGTGAAGAGCGCCAGTAACAGCAATATCAGCTCTTCTAACATCAGCAGTATATCTGTTGGCCATAGGAGAGCATAATGTCTCCAATGTTGACATATGTCATTAATGTAGATCGGCCGCTTTGCTCTCCGAAAAAGTCCATGGTTTTGTTTAGTGAGACTTTCATACACACGCACGAATTTGTTGTTCTTGAAAGCAAGGTCATTCAATGTAACTAATTTAGAGTTCAACTTGTAGTACTCCGATACCTTAATCCTGTAGTTGTGCGTATAATTAAACTTGGTTTCAGTGGAGTTTGGTTAATCGTTGTAAAGAATTTTTAAAATATAGCGTGCAACTTTTCGTTATCCGCGATTGGTATGCCATGCAAAACAACGTTCCCTGCAATATTTTTTCGGTCAAGTGCATCAATATCATATTTCAGTTGAGTGTAATCTTCCACATTTGCCATCTTAGTCGATCGGTTTTTGGCGATTTCTTCTTTTAGCGATTTAATTTTAGTGTTACGATCATTTTCAAAAACATTAATGCGCTCGTTGTACATAGCGTTTATTTTAATTTTTACTATGGATACGATAGATTCGGTTAAACTCTTCGAATGTATGTCTAACTGAACCTCTATTTTGTCCCATAATTTAGTGATGGATGAAGATGTTGCTGGTGAGTTATAGGGACGGGATATTTTTCGGTAGACCTCAACTTTCTGTGTTGCTCCTTAGGTAAAGACTTTTTGTATGACTTTTATGCTATAAATTTCTTGCTTATTTTCTTCTCTTTTGATTTTCATGTATAAATAATTACCACTGGTAACTATACAGAAAGCAAATCATTTTTCCTTACTTTTCTTTTTTTGAGAAATATTTCAACACAAATCTTAATAAGATATTATTTTATTGTTATTGAAAATTTGTTAACTTTTGCGGAGCAAAGATTTTCACAACATTCCGTCACTGTTCTGTCACTCAAGTGGGCCCGACCAATGATATCAATATCGTCGGCGTATGCTAGTAGTTGCACCGATTTGGCTGGTGTTGGCTTGTGAGTTTTGCACAATCCTCTCAAGAATCAAATTGAAGAAGTCGCATGATGGCCCATCGCCTTGCCTAAATCCTTTTTTGGTATCGAATGTGTCGGTGAGCTCGTTTCCGACCCTCATGGAGTAGCGAGAATTCTCCATCATCATCCAATACAAACGGACGAGTTTGGGCGGTATACCAAAACTAGACATGGCTTTGTATAGTTCGTCTCCATAAATGCTATCGTATGCGGCTTTGAAATCGATGAATAAGTGGTGGGTATCGATTTGGACTTCTTGGGTTATTTCCAGGATCTACCGAATTGTGAAGATCGGTTGTGGACTTTCCTGGCCTAAAACCACACTAATAAGGGCCGATCAGGTTGTTGGTAAACGGTTTCAGGCGTTCACATATTACGGCAGATAGGACCTTGTAGGCGATGTTGAGGAGACTTATGCCCCTGTAGTTGGCGCAGTTTAGAGGTTCTCCTTACTTGTAGGTCGGAAAAACGATGCTGAGGTTTCTTTCTTCAGGCATACTCTCTTCCGACCAGATTAAGCTTATGAGCTGGTGCATGTTTCTTCCCAAGTCATCACGCCGGCTTTATAAAGCTCGTCGGGATGGCCGTCATTTCCAGCAGCCTTATAAGCTTGAGCTTAGATATTGCTATCCTCACTTCACTGAGGTCGGGTGGTTGGCAGTTTTCGCTGTCGTTGCCAGTATTGAATGGTACGTTCTGCCTGACAGCCGAATGTTGTTCGTCATCGCCGTTCGAGGCTTGTATCCTTGGCTTTCACGTTTTACATTTTGGTAAAACTTGCGAACATCGTTCCTGGAGTGGCACCTCTCTATATCCTCGATCACGCACTTTTCTTGCTCTCTTTTCTTTTTTCTGAAAAGCCGGTGTTATTCCCTTCTTCTTTGCCTATAGAGCTCCACGGCAGCTCTCGTCTCGTTCTTGGCTGCGAGCATCTGTCGGCATTCCTCATCAAAATAGGGGTTGCTTGCTGGTGGGCGCGAGAAACGTAGCTTGGACCGTATACCAAACTAGAAATGGCTCAGTATAGTTCTTCTCTATACATTCTCTCGTGTGCGGTTTTTAAATCGATGAATAGGTGGTTTGTATCGATTTGGTCTTCTTGTGCTTTTTTTTACAGGATCTGCAGAAGTTTTAAATTTTGATAGGTTGTGAACTTTCCTGGCTTATCACTGGCTTTGGCGTTTTATACCTTATTTAAACTTGCAAACATCATTCAGTAGCACCTCTCTATATCCACGATAGCGAACACGATAGCACATAAGTTGCAGCTGCTATAATAGATTGTTGACATTGTTCTTCGACTTTAGATGCTGGTAATATGGTGTTGTTCTGGAGACCTCTATGAATATCGAGGTGAGGACAAAAAATATCTCAACAAGAGCTATAACAAATCCACATCTTAATAGTCGCTGTTTATGTTCTCTAAAACACGGTCGGTTTTTCATCCTCTTTTTTCCCGGCCGATTGAATTTCCTGGATGTCAGCTTAGGGCTTCCGCTAGCTATTTGATACATTAACATTCCAGTTGTAGATACGAACGTCTTTTTCCGCTTTTCGTTTAGCATTGAGAGAAACAATGAAATCAGTCATTACCAAGGCTCTTGGTTGCGTCGCTGGTTAACCCAAGTCACAACCCTCAATCTGATGGGCCAGTTCCAATTTATTAGATGCCCTTAGGTCACGGGCCATCAGTATACATTACGGGATTGAGCACTGCCATTGGACTTGCGGCTCATCTGCCATCGTCACTGTTCAAGGGGCCTGACCTACCGTTGAGATTCCTGCATGACCTGTTGTCCGAATATGCCGAAGAAGTCATTTAGGTTATTCACTTTCTCCAGCCTAACTGGCACTTTAGGCGCAACCATAGACTCCATTTTGGAAGTTATTCTTCTGCCGCCCGCCGCCTGGAACTGAAGTATATGAAAAACGGAGTTAGTAGGCATCATCTAGGTGAAAACTTAAGGTTTCATATAATCGCATTGCCTACCATTTGTTTGCAAATACTTGGTTTTAAATTCGGTTGAGTAGTCAATATATCATTATACCTTATCCCATAAGGGGATAGTTTTAATATATAGTTTGTAATATAGTGAAATAATTTAGCTAGGCTTACTTCAAAGTATATGGGTCGACTCAGAATCGCTAGCTGAGTCGATTAAGCCATGTCTGTCTGTCCGTCCGTCCGTCCGCCTGTAGGTAACTGATTTTTGGGCCTTAAGTTTTGAGTTAGGATAATGAAATTTGGTACATATGATATGAGTGAAATTTACACTCGTTCGAACAGCATGTTCGAACGAGTGTAAATTTCTTTGAAATCCGCCCACTGCCACACCCATTTTTTAGAAAAACCTTATTTTAGGCCAAACCGTTAGATATTTTAAAAAAGTTCCTGAAGAAAATATCTAGACAACCCTAATGCCTATATTTCGTCTATACAAGGTTTTTTGCCACACCTACTTTTTGGGGCGTTTTTTGTAAAAAAAACATTTTTCGGTAAATTTTAAACATTTCGAAAAAAAAATTTGATGCAAAATAATTGGGTTTGGTAATACAAACATTTCTTCCATATATAATTTTTACACACGCCCACTTTTTGAGGCGTTTTCATACAAAAACCATTTTTATACCCTACGCCATACCATATGCAGGAGAAAAACATTGTTTTTGGTCGAGCCATACAAGATTTTGATAAACTGAACAATATGTTGCGACAATTTAAATTTAATATAATATACCTTTGCCATAAAATCCACATTTAAGGGATGGATTAGGATAGGGAATAAAACGATTGTAGCCTTCTCATATGTTTTTTATTGAGATCTTTCAAATTTAAAGCAGTCTTTTTGTTTGCAAAAGCTGATATTTACTTATCTTCCAATGTGATTTTATATAAATTTGCTGCATAACAATACTCATAACTATAACTTTTTTATTCGGATATAAAATACCTTGATTTCAACACTGGACACAGTCTTCAGAATTAACTTTTATATTTGAAGAGTTTCGTAGGTGACGGATAAACGAAGCACATATAGAAAGGATTTTTTTCGAAATGTGATTGCTGCAGAGGAAAAGGCGAATTTAAGTAACTAAACAATTAGTTATAGGAACAAAATCACACAAAGATTTTTAAAAAAATTGAATTATCATGGAATTATAAAAGGAAAATAAGTAGAAACGGCCCAACATGAGATGGTACTTACAAAGAATATACTTTATCATCCTTCATCGATATAAAAGCACTCATTTAATAAACTAGAAGCAGGCACTTAAAATTGTTATAAACAACTATAAACAATTATTATAAACAACTCTGAAATAGTAAACACAGTTGCGAAGAATGTAGAACGTACTGTAGTATAGACTCTAGGGATTCCGAAGAATGAGAAGAAAAATATACAGGTTTTTATTAAGTTTAGTTCAGATAAGGTTTATTACTAGTTTTCATTATTATTGGGTTTATTATTAGTTTGGTTCATTAGTTTAGATAGTTAAAATATTATTCGTCTTCGCGTCCTTTGTGCTCTCATAGTCGTCTTTTCTGTAATCGTCTTCTTTGCGCGTAAGTTATCTTCCTCGTGCTCGTCTTCCGTCTTGCTCCTTTTTCACCTTCTGTCTTCATCTTAAGCCGTCTTAAAATATTATCGCTTGATTCTTGTTTCACTTTGTCTTATATGTATACATTTCGATAACAACATGTGGAACACGATATTTTCGAGGGTTGGTGTTTTTCCGATTTTGACTCTAGTACTCTTAGCTCCATGTGACCGATGTCGCTGACAAAATACCTGCTGTACATCTACTCAGACCTCTCCGCAGTTTAAATGGTCAGAAGATTCTTTGAGCTTTTTTTTTTTTTTTTTTTTTTTTTTTTTTTTTTTTTTTTATAATTTACACGTACTCAAGGGGTTATGAATACCCTTTTATATGTTACCATAGTACGAGCGTTAGAGAAGGGGAAGAAAGAGAGGATAGGAAAGATTTTGGATGTAGTGGAGACTTAAACTCCATGGGTGTGTCCGAACTAGCTTCGGGGAGTCACTTTTTCTTGTGTTCGTTAAATTTGAAGAAATTCAAGATGGTGTGCATACTTTTAGGTAGTACACCGACCTTTTATTTCTTTTAAATAAAAGTGAAATGGATTTTGGTTGGGATTGAACGCGCAACCTTCCCACAAAAAATATTAGGAACTGGATGGCTAACGCAAAAGTATAAACTTCTCCGAAATATAAATTTTACTCCTCATTCATTTAATTTAGTATCCGGTACAAGTTTATGGGACCATATTCCCTTTGAAGATTGCTTTGATCTCCTCTGTTATAATCTACATCTTCGCAGTTTTTCTTCCCGAAAATCAATCCAAAAACCAAATCTTTGACTGGAGCTCGGGTCGGTATGTTGTTTTCGATGATCTGCGATGACATATATAAAATCATCTGACACCGTTTCAAAAGCACACTCTCAGAGCACAGCGTCGGTGTACGGATTTGATCCTTGTTGTGAAGTACTCAATTATCATTGTCCTATTGCATATGGCTGCGGATTCATTAGGGTGGACTGCACCACCCTTAAAATTTATACCTTTATGAAGTTTATGCCGTGTGCCATAATAGTTTTTGACCTTAATATGGTGAATAGAGATTGCAAAATTTATCCAGTGGCTAATTTTTGACATTTGGAGAGAGTGAGAGAGGTTAAAAGCACACTCGTGGATTATTCGTCCTTACCACTTTGCCAGTGTTCACATGTGGTAGAAAAATAACGCATCATTGAGATTTTAAAATAAAAAGCCAAGAATATTTATTTTTTACAAGAAAATGTAATAAACGTTAATAAACTAAAACTGGATTTTTGAAAATGGATGGGTACAAAAGTGTTATGAACTAAGTAGGATGGATATCCTAAATCATGAATTCAGATCGTACAACAATATTTTTATTACTGATAATAATAAATAATTAAAGGTTTTAAATGATCACTCCGAAATCTTTTCGGTATTTTTTTAATACAAAAAAATACAAAAAAATAATTTCGTTTTAATTCTTTTTGAGTATTATTGAAAATAATACTATATGTAATCCAATTGATACAGCAAAATGCCAATGCACTGCCGAAATGTCAAAAACTAGCCAGTGGTTAACATTTAACCCCATTCTTAATGCAATTGGCAAACGGCCTTAGTATCTGTATTACTATTACTGTTTGCAAAATTCGTTTTCTAACGAAACATTTTTAACGAAATTTGTATTTTGAATTTGAAGAATATTGAATATATAATAAGTTTTGGAATGTTATGGCCTAAAACCACACTAATAATGAACGATCAGATTGTTGGAAAACGGTTTACATATAACGGCAGATTGAATCTTGTAGTTGATTTTAAGGAGACTTATGAGTATGTAGTCTTAGTTCAGATAGTCTCATTCCTTGTGAATCGGGCAATTATGTTTTTTTTTGTTTGAACATACCTCAATCCAGTACCCCTAGTATTTAATATAAATAATCACGTTTGAAAATATATGGTTTTGTTGTCGCACTGCACTATACGCCTCGAATTACTAATTAACCTGGGACTGAAACGACATACCTATTGGGAAAGCATTTTTCAACAGAATGATTATCAGTTGTGTTTTGTGTTTTCTTGTTAAAGTCGAATCTTAGTCTTTTTAGGCGTTCAACTGCAACATACATACAAGCATCTGGTATTCTATCACCAACCATCAGCAGGTGCCCCAAATACGATTCATCCAAGAAAAGCGGCTTAAAACTGGATCACTTGCGTTTGAATGTGTAAAAAATTAAAATGAATCCAGTTATGGAAGGATATTAGGAACAATATACCACATCATCCTGGCAGTAGAGAAATTCATATGAATAGAAATGAGAAGCCAAATCTAAGTTGTGGAACTATGCCAGGCACATGAATATGTCGTCACATTCCAATTATCCTCTATTTCAGCACACACCTCACATGACTGCATAGAATTTTTTTTTGTTCAGTCAACTCAGTGTACCCAACGCCCAATACCACGCAAACATCAGACGATGTCCTGTATCCTCGTGTCCTGGTTTTTTCTTGTTTTTGTTTGTAGTTATTATATATAATATATGTATGTATACATAAATACATAATGTATTTACTTTTCGATACATTTACTATTGGAACAATTTATCTTGTATTTTCGTTATTTCTGCTTTCGTTAGCTCGTTAAGCACGACAGCAACAACGACGAAAACCTCCAGCGTTAAACTGGTAAGGATGCGCATTCTTCAATTGGGTGGCTTCCATTCAACCGCTAAACATAATGTTCTAGGTGTAGGTTCACTCCATCCATCCACGTTTATTGTGAAACGAAATGAATTTGCATGGCCATGACATTGTGTTTGTTATTCATAGTCGTGTACATAAACCTATAAGTGTGTGTGTGTTTTTTTTGTGTACCAGTTAAAACATCACACAAATCAACTTCAGTCAATTTCCGGTGGAAATATTTGCAAATTTTCTGGATTGTTTAGTCCTGGCGAGCTTATCACTGAAATTTGTTACTTTACAAGTGTATGTATGACTATCCACAAAACAAATTTGTTTATTTTTCGTTATTACTATTCGGTTGGCTGAGCACGGGGGAAAATTATGTCAAAGTTGTTGTGCGATATGCAAGGGGGCAATATGTTTTTAATGGAAAACGATTTAATCGGTCTAATTGCATACATTAAGGGTCTTCAATGTTACTGTTGTTTGCCATCGTTTGTAGTAAACATCACGTTATCACGCTTAGCGATATGATCAACATATGTGTGCACCAATAACACAGAACCGTTAGAAATTAGTTTCTTTTAATCGTGATTAGTTTGTAATATGTAAATGATGGCTGATCACCACCCACCTGTTATTTCTATACAAACTCAAAAACACGTCTCAACTCTGCCCTTCGGATATGTGGATGTCTAAGCGATTCGCACAGTGGATTGTAGCATTCTCATATGATTTTATATTAAATTATGGATACTTACTGGCTCTTAGCAGACACTCTTAGCCTATCTCTAATAATTTTTTGGGCTCGCTGCGGACAAAGCAAATGTGCAAAGAAAACGACACATACGAGCAATTAATTTGCAGCAAATGTTTGCCTGCTATCAAATTTGCATATGTTGACAGTGGAAAAAAAACATATGAGAAGGGTACAATTCACAGCGTGGATCGTCTTATACCCTATCCCATCCTTGAAATAATATCTCTTGACATTGTCAAAACATATTGTTCAAAATCTTTTATGGTTCGACAAAAAACAACGATTTTCTCCTGCATAATGTGGTATGGCGTAGGGTATAGAAATGTTTTTTGTACGATAACGCCTCCAAAAAGTGGGCGTGGATTGAAATGATGTATAGACGAAATATTTGTTTTATAAAACCCGATGCTTTTGCATCAAAAGTTTCATGCAATATATTAAATTTTTACAGAAAAACCATTTTTACTGAAAACACCCTCAAAAAGTGGGCGTGGCGAAAAACCTTATATGGGCCAAATGTAAATATAGGAATTAACTACACATGTTGTTCATTAACTTTTTCGAAATTCCATACCGTTTGTCCCAAAATAAAGTTTTTCTAAAAAGTGGGTTTTAAGGCCTAAAACCGGTAACCTACAGATGTACGGACAGACATACATGCTATATCTGGCTTTAAGGTATATTTAGGTAAATTATTTCTCTTTTTTACAAAAAAAAATATCATAACTAAAATACCTCTATGGGTATAAATCTTAAATTACAATAAAAATGTTTAGTAAACATTTTCAGCATTAATGTAGTTTGTCATGTGAACACGTCAGATTTGTTTGCATGAACTTTTTGCGTGTTTGCAGATGCTGTTTGTCATTTTCTGCAATATTTCAGTGAGGACGCGCAAACAACACAGTGGAATAGAGAGCTTATACAAAAATGAATCGTTAAATATCGCCCCCTGAATGCAAAAAGTGGACATAGTGCAGTAATCAGCAAACTCATTTTCCTTATCTACTACCACCAAATTTGTATTAGAAAGAGTTAGTACAAAAATTGTTAACTCCCTTTTTTTAAATTTTAATATTTTTTCTCAACAAAATATTTATGCATCAATAAATATTTATTGCAATTTTACTCTTTTAACTTCCACCAGTGTCACAGTAAAAACAAATATCTTGTAGCTATGTCGGAAATACCAAAAAATAGGTCAGAAATAGGTTTTCAAAAAGTCGTTTGGAAATAAAGTAAATATTTTTTTGCCGATTTCACAAAAGTGCGAAAAGTGAAGTTACCCACTTATTACATTCGGGTGACGATATGAAATTTTGTATACCCTATCACACGAAAGTATTATTAGACAGAACGACATTTGTACTCAATCCTAATATCTATACTTTGTCCATATTTTTATCCACACCCACTTTTTTAATGCATTTTAAGTAAAAAGCGTTTTTGGTAAAATTTTAAAATATTCAAAAAATTTTTTGAAGTAAAACCATTGAGTTTGATACAACAAATATTTATTCCATACATCATTTAAACCCACGCCCACTTTTTGGAGGTGTTTTTTTTTACAAAAACCATTTGCATACCCTACGCCATACCAAATGCAGGGGGAAAACGTTGTTTTTTTTTGTTGAATTATACATGCTTTTGATAAACTGTCTGAATGATATGTTGCGATAATGTCTATTTTAATATTTCTTTGCCATAAAGCCCACATTTTATGGAAATTAATTTTAAGGATGGGACGGCATAGGGTATAAAACGATACACACATTGGATTGTAGCCTTCCCATCTTTTTTTTTATAATTTGCTCCCACTCAAGCGGTTAAGAATATTGGATATGTTTTAAGCACAGGGCTAAATTTGGCCTAAAAATGCAAAAATAATATGCCAAATATGCTCTTAAAAGTGAAATGTTTATACCCAAAATATCCACAAATATGCATATTATTTGTATTTTAAAAAACGTATTTCTGTTTAGTCCATAATAACCTTGCAAACATGTCGTGTGAAGTACTGTGTAACATCTTTAGGCAAACAGCCGTCCAAAGAATTTGCATAAGCCTGAAAAAAATGTCTACTAACTTTTGCATGCAAATTTAGCTTAGGTGTGACCATGCAAACATTTTCTGCAAATTGTTGCTGCGATTGTTTGCTCGTTTGTACGTCGCTTAAGAGAGCTCTCTGTAGTGAATGTTCTTCGTTAGTGGAGACGAAATATGTGTCTTGTGTCATTCTGTGTGTTATTTTTTTGCTTTGAGGTGATGGGACATTTCATTTATTTTAAATCTGATTTTTTGTCCTAAAAATATTAAAACTTACCACTTAAAACTTCTTAAACCTAACTTAAATACAATTGAATGAGGTAAGCCCCAGTATTTTTAACTATATAAAATTTTCTAAAAACTAACGAGTGAACTTAAAGCTCACATAGTCCTAAGGGTGTGGAGAAACTATCTCTTTATTCTTACCTAAATCTAAAGCGGAAGCACTCTATAGTCGACTTACCCATCACGGATCATTCTTGAAAGATATAAACGAATGTTTCTGGTAGAATAAATCCCAACATAACCATGTTATCGATGTATATGTCATTGGGCTTGCAAGCCCCAAGGATCAGGTTGGAAATTTTTAATTCTATTCAGGGGAGCTCCATGGGACCTTGTTACTTTAATACAGGCATTTCAAACTTATATCAGTGTGCGGGCCAAATTCTTCAAAAATCATAGTCCAAAAGCGTGGACTATGGAATACAATGAGTGGAAATTGTATATAAAAAATTCAACAAACAAAAATTTTTTGGAAATATATTTATTTATAAAAAGAATGTAAATTTTTTTTACTGGATATAATGCACTGCTTGTCATTTTAAATTGATCAAAGTCTGGTGTTAAAATTTGGATTGATGTAATTTTTAATTTCGATGCTAAATGTTCTTGAGTTAATCTGGTTTTCTGCATGGTTTTATTAATCTACATTTGTGAAAATAAAACTGTTCGCATATATGTGTGCTACCACACATAAATAATATATTAAAAAAAATCGAATTTGTGAAAAACGGTCAGTAGGTAAGTTCCCTTGAAATTCTGGAATAATTTCTTTAATTTCTAATTTATAAGAATCTTTTCTTAGTTCTATGGACGTTTGTTAGTTTTCATCAACATTTTTAATGTCAACCGATATCGGGGAGCAAATAATATTTCAATGAGACTCGGTACAAAATAGTCTTACAACTTGAAAACATTGATAAATTTAATTTGTTTTATTTATTTTTTCAAGAGGGATTTTTTTGTTTGAATGAATTTATTTGGTCATACAATGAAGTTATGAGCATGAACCTTCAGGTTAATATTGAATAGACTGAGATGCCCAGTAATGTCAATTGAGAATGCCAAAACCTTAGCCAATTAATATATTTCAGTTTAGAAGACTCATACTCTTTAATTTCTAAGAAAGGTTAGATTTTGTCCAATAGTTGTAAAAATCTTCTTAACACATTAAGACCTGAAAGCCAAACAACTTCTTTATAATATGGCAAATCTTAGTAATCAGCTGGTAATTGTAACATAGTATAGAACATAGATATTAAAATTCATTTAATTTTAACAAAAAGTTTGCAAAAAGTACAAAATGTTCCTTATAAGGCCTAAATTTAACAAGCCGTTGTATGGATTTACGTGTAACGTTATGTGTAATTTTTATACGGCGTTACTGTTAATAAAATGACTTTAAGTAAACAAAGTTCTATGATTATTACCAAAATAAACGTGGACTCAAAGTTTGAAGAAAATCGGTCAAGCCGTTTAGACTGGAAAAACCATTACGGACCGACGCACGGACGGCATTCCAAAAACAATTTTTTTTTCTGTGATCATCATAATGTTAGAATCAATCAAATTCTCGAGGTCGAAATTTTTTTCGAAAACAATACCTTTCTTTTTGCAAGGAAAGTTAAAAAAATCCACACAAAAAACTGTTTGTAAGCTTTATCGAAGAACATTTTCAAACAATAGATGTTCCTTAGAAATGTGCGAATTAAATAAAAAGTGGGGGCAGTCATAAAAATGTCATCGAATTTACATTTCTTATATTCCATTTATCGACCGTAATGTTCAAAGAATAGGGATCTTCCTTTGTTTTTATGTCGAAAATGTTATTTTCGTCTAATATATCCCGATTCCCAATGAACCTTCCATCTAATTGAAAAGAAAGCAAATGCTTTGCAAAATAAACACAAATAACAGCCCGGAACAGCAAATCAATAATATACCCTCGACCAGAATTCAATATTAAAATCGTCCATCTACGATATCCTTTCAAAACAGACTAAAATATAAGAGAAGAAAACTTAAAAGGACAACTTTCAATTTATTTGATTTCTCTTTTATTTCATGTATTATTTAAACACTTACTCTGCCGTCGTGGCTTTCGAATCACTATCCTTATCCTTACTTGCCCCATGAACGCAAATACAAAAGGAGCTTGCAAATCAATACAATGTCATCTTTTGATGATTCCTATTCCCCTTTTTGGTTTCTTTATATTTGGATAACGTCAAACTAATTTAACTCTCTGGGACTGGCAAAAAAAAAGTAAATAAAGGTTATTGAAGTAGTTCACCAAGTAACACAAAAGGACTCCATGATAGAAAATCGAATTTTTCTAAATGACTCTTCGGAAAAACTAAATCCAGTCATTTTAAAGCAAATGAGATCGAAAAAGAAGTCGTTCTTATATTTTAAAGGAAAAAAAACATACGAGAAGGCTACAGTCCGCTGTGCGAATCGTTAAATCCGCTATCCCATTCTTTAGTTGAAATAAACATCACTTAAAACTGCGTGAAATTAAAATGTTTATTAATTTCTGTGAACTATCTGGATGTAGTATAAAGACTCTTATGAGTTATGACCCACGTCATAGGCTATGACACGTGTTATGTATGAAAAACCCCTAAAAGGTGAGTTAAAATGATTATTGGACGAAATGTTCATATGAATATATCTGGAGTATTTGCGCCGAAAGTTTTTTTGAGTTATACCGAAATCCGATGCCAAAAACGGTATATTGACAAAATTTGAACATTGAGATTGTGTAACTATAGTGTTCAGACACAGACACATGTTACAAACTATGTATCAAAACTAATATACCCCTAAAGAATATGGTAAAAGAAGGCGACTAAGATTATGCCATAGGTAAGTTGTATTTAATTCGCTGCGGATTCCCGGAGCGGAGATCCCTTTTTGCAAATGGGTTTCCTTCCATAGTTACAACATAGCGTCTGTCTTAAGTCGCTCGCATTGGCAGGTTAACACGATTAACATAGTTTTTGTACTTGTAGCTATTTACCTTTATATATCTACACGGGAAACGGAAATAGAAATGAGGTAGGTGGCTCTCTTATAAAAAGGACAAGCTCTAGATAAGTATGAAGCTTCGCAGGAACAAAAAATGTTTACCTGTTTAATACATTTTTATATGCTCGTTATGTATATGTTTTTTTTCTTGCAGGATATACCATAAATCGGGATCCGGTATTTTGAAAGGGAACTGTTTGTCACTTCAGGGTAAAACGTGCCACTACACAATACACAACTTTGTCAGATAATAATCTAAGAGTTGTGGTGCATAAAAATTACGATTCTGTAGCAAGGATAATGGGAATTATTCGTGAATGGATGTTGTCTGGCATGTATGCTTGCAAAAATTTTCATAATTCTACGGTGCAGTTGGTCTTATTTTTTTCCATGCAAGTTCGATATTCGTTCGCTCTGAAAAGTTGATAGGTACATGGGAATGTCTTGATCCTGAATAATGTGCTAAGCTATAAAGTTTCTGTAGAATGGAAGGATGTAACTTTAGTAATACTTTTTATGTGACAAAGGGAAAGTTTGTTGAAGTAATTTTAATCCATACGAGAACACTGCACATGGGATTGTTTGTTCAATGACCTTATTAAGCTTGCATCGTTTGTTCTACTTTGTAGCTTAAGTGAGAATTGGAAAATTTTTTCTACCTACCTACTTACTTACTTGTACTTACTTATTTAAGTGTCGATACAGTTTGAAATTAACCTAGTCCTCCGTTAAAATCCTAACTAACTGAATCAGACATAGAATTGTTAGATTGGGTAATCAGATTTTTTTCGAGTAAGGCTTTTATTAATAAATTGACTTCTAATATTCTGAGGATATATCGTTGTCAGAGTAAAATATAGCGGAGCCGAGGTAAACAAAGTCTCTTACTTACTTACTTACTTAAGTGGCGCTACAGTCTATTCAATTAGCCCGGTCCTTAGCTAACTGCCTCCACTTGCACACTCCAAGTTGGTTGAGGTCGATTTCTACTTGTGGGCGCCACTTAAGGCCAGGTCTTCGTCTACTGTGTCCAACGTCTGGCTGGGAATCGAAGACTCTGCGAGCCGGAGTATTGGTGTCCATTCGTTCTAAATGTCATAGCCATCTTAAACGTCCTATGCGGATTTTTTTTGACCAGGGGCATGTCGCTGTACAGCTGGTATAGTTCTTGGTTTAATCTTCGTCTATATAGCACGTCAACGTAAACGGGACCGAAGATTTTTCGAAGAATTTTCCTCTCAAATCAACCAAGGATATCCATGCTTCAGCGCCATAGAGCAGGACTGGGATGATCAGGCTCTTATAAAGGATCTCCTTAGTAGTTCGAGTGAGGGTTTTACTACTAAATTGCATTCCACGTTATTTATATATGTTCATCATTGAAACTATGCAAATCGTCAAATGTTTGCATGGTTCGTAATTTAGCTTACGCATGCCTTGCAATGAAAGAGAAAGTTGCGTATGGCCCAGTCGTGCCCCCAGCACTTTTTAATTAACATTTTTATAGAATTAATTGACCATAAACTGTAAAGCGATAAACCTTATCATTAAAAAATAGCCATCCTTAAAAAGTTCCATCAGGTTCTACAAAGTTTGAAGAAATTCTGAAAACGTTTGGAAGAGTAGAAAATCTACCACTGGAAACTAGTTCGCGTTGTTTGTTTTTAAGGATATTGAATTTCGTATGTAAATAAATTTAATATGTGTACTGTCCTAAAATTTCAGCTGTATATCTCAATTGTTCTATCCGTCCGATAGATTTTCATTTAACTTCGTATCCAGTGTATTTGTGTCATAATTCTAGGAAATTTTCTCGAAAACGAGTCTAATGCTTTTGATTACATCTATATACGCTTTTGGTTATATATATATATAAATATATATATATATATATATGTATATATATATATATTATATATTATTATTAGTGTGAACCAAACTGCATACCCAGTTTTTTCGAGAAAATACATATAACGGATTTTTGCCATATAAAGAAAATTGTCAATTTCTCGCAAAATATTTTGCCAAATATTTCGTGCTTACCGTTTTCATACAAAAACCATTTGTATACACTACTTCATAGCATACAACAACAAAATGTTGAAACAATGAGATTTTCTATGTTTCATCACAATAAAGCTGACATTTTGGGGACATTTATTTGAAGGATGGGATGGGATAGCGTATTAAACGATCCGCACAGGGGATTGTAGCCTTCTCATATGTTTTTTGATTGGTTTTAACTCTATTTGCTCGTTCTCTTTCGTTTTTTCATAATTAATGTAATAATTAATAATAATAATTAATTGTAAGAGTTTATTATTTAGGTAATAAGTCAAAGAAATACATATTTGGTTTGTTACTAACATCTCACTGCAAATAATTAAATTATTTTCGATTTGGTTTTACGAAAACTGCATTTCAGACTTATGACCCTTTTGCCTTTTGCCAAATGTCGTATTATATTCTCAATATTACGGGCCCCATCTTATAGAATCTAAAAGCGCTTGGTGGAGGTGTTCTTACTGCATTCTGCAGTCATATTACTTTCGAGAAATACTATTTCCATTCCCTCTTAACATTGAGTTAATTTATGTTCAGATAATAGTTGGAAATAAATATCTTTATGTTGCAAATGCTTACATCCCCTCATATCGTCTTTACACTCTGTGTTCTGAGCTATCGAAGGCTTAAGAATACATCTTTGACTTATCTTGTTGTAAAAGTAATATTTTGTTGCTATGCGATTTCAACTGTTATAGAATGGGTGCCTTCGAAAGGAGAACCTCATTTTATACCATCAGAAGTCTCTGCACAACAAGAGCTTTCATTACTTGATAACATTGTATCATTTGACTTAAAGCAAACAAGCTATGTCACTTTAGCCAGCAATCGGTTTCCTCACCTCGATTTCTACAAGGGGACATTTCGGTCAAACAAATTGATAATATTGCGATAGACAAGAGGCACGCATCCAGTATTTTGGATATCCGAACATTCCGAGGAGCTATCATCGACTCGGACCACTGCCGTGTTGCAGTCGAGGTAAGAATGCGGTTATCCACCACGCCACAACAATCCAGAAGTACTTTAAAAACATTTAATGTCGAAAGACTGCAATTGCAAGAGACCGCGTATCCGTTAACCTCTCGATTAACACCATACCACTAGTATCGAATGTCGAAGAACAATGGCAACGATGCCAACAAGCCATTAGATCAGCCGCAACTGATGTGCTAAGTTTGATGAGGAATTCTGACATATGCTCGCAGCCAAGAACGAGGCTTACAAGGCTTAGCTGCAGGTGAAGACAAGAGCTGCAATTGAGCTCTATACGCAGGGAAGAAGGGAAGAACACCGGCTTTTCAAAAAGAAGAAAAAGAGCATGCAAAGCGCGCTATCTAGGATATAGAGAGGTGTCCCTCCTGGAACGATGTTCGCAAGTTTTACCAAAGCGTAAAATGTCAAAGCCAAGGATGCAAGGCTCGAACAGAATCCTGTCAAGATGAACAAGGAAATATCGTAGTTGAGACACAGTCGATGCTGAGGATATGGAAGAACCACTTCTGCAGACTGTTAAACGGCGATGACGAACAACATTCCGCTGTCAGGCAGAACGAACCATTCAATATTGGCAACAACAACGAAAACTGCCAACCACCCGACCTGAGTGAAGAGAGGATAGCAATATTTAAACTCAAGCTTAACCGCTGCTACAAGATCTTAACTGTCGTTATATGTGAACGCCTGAAACCGTTTACTAACAACCTGATCGGCCCTTATCAGTGTGGTTTTAGGCCGGGAAATTCCACAACGGATCAAATTTTCACACTACCGCAGATCATGGAAAAACCCAAGATGTCAAAATCGATGCCCACCACCTATTCTCAAAAACGGATGAAGAAATCCTTAGTCTACTTGAAAAGAAAGATCTTCGGTCCTGTTTGCGCTGAGGGGCTATGGAGACGAAGATTCAACCAAGAACTATACGAGCTGTACAGCGACATGCCCCTGGTCAAAAACTCCGCATTGGACGTTTAAGATGGCTAGGACATGTAGAACGAATGGACACCAATACTGCGGCTCGCAGAGTCTTCGATTCCCAGCCAGACGTCGGACGCAGTAGAGGAAGACCTCACCTTAAGTGGCACGCACAAGTAGAAACCGATCTCAACCATCTTGGAGTGCGCAACCCAAACTGGAGAGGCATGTTGGTTGCGGCCCAGGTTCATTCCGGACTGTAGCGCTACTTAAGTAAGTAAGTAAGTTCCAATAGTTTGGAAAATAAAAAAGAATTCGGTTGTATATACACTGAATTTTCTAAACCTTCTGACCAGTTATCACATAACATCCAAATTTTAAACTTTGAGAACTTTTTAAGTAAAATTTAGAGGTTCTAAATCCAACCCTTTTGTTGCCCAATCTGGAGTACCCCAAGGTAGTCATTTAGTCCCTGTCTTATTTTAACTTGCTATTAACGATGCAAGAGCTTGTATTTGAGTGTAGGAAATCTAAGCGATTCGCTTTCACTACAAACTGATTTAAATAGTTTTACCGCGGTTTGAATCTGAACCCTACTAAGCGTCATTTTCACGAAAACGTACGCAATTCAATTATAATTATACTCTGTCCAGGCACACTCTCTGTCGTGCAGACAGTTTTGAAGATCATGATGTTTATTTTGATCCTCAATTGGAGTTCAACAAACACTAAACATTTATATCAATAAATCCATCTACATGTTGGGATTTTTAAAAAGGTGGTCAAAAGAGTTTACTGACCCATATGTTATTGCCTTTTTCTCAACGTAGACTTAGCAATGACATGGTTTTCTAACACCAATTATTATCAGGACAAATAGATGCACCTGATCCTTAAAGTTTTAATACCCGGGTGGTTTCACTAAGCTGAGTAGATTAAATATTTTATATATACCCAATCTTAAACACAACTATGGTGTTCATGAGGCTATTAGTCCCATGAGTAGAGTTTAAATTATCAATAAATATATAATTGAACTACATGTTAGTAAAAGTAGCTTAAAAACACTCTGCGAAACTATTTGCTATAGCCGTAATACGTGTATGTAAGTTTTGTTTCTTGTTTAGAAAGTATAGATAACTATTTTTTTTTGAATTTCATCGCGTATTGATATTGCAAGTGGTGACAAACTTAATAATTTCTATGTTCTGTTATGTCCCACAAACAAACGCACTAAATGATGACCCTGTAGATGCAAATTACATGCTGTAGCAAACCTCTGCTCGTGGATGCTGTTTGTATTAAGCTCGCTACGACACAGACCTAATAAATGTTAAAAAAATAGAACGGCTGTTAAGACAACAAATATATAAAAACCGCTTTAAAAATTTGTATTTGACATAACAGGCTTGGTTTTGCGTGAACTTTTAGAACCTTGTTGATTTTATTGAAAATAATTGTATTTCTGATTAGTTGTGGAAAGATTAATTCGTTTATCATTCCTAAATAGCGGTTCTTAAAAAAAGATGACCCGACAATGAAGTTTATTGAAACTGAAAGCCACACGGTGACTCGAAACTGATGCAATTCCGTCCAGTGGAGAATTAAAGGGGTTAGATTCACTCCACACAAGATTACTTAATATAGCCTATCACATATGGGTATATTAGTTTTGATACATAGTTTGTAACATAGAGAAATAATTTAGGAAGATATATCTCAAAGTAAATGGATCGACTCAGAATCGCTAGCTGAGTCAATTGAGCCATGTCTGTCTGTCCGTTAGTCCTCTGTCTGTATGTCACAGATTTTTAGGCCTTAAATTTTGAGCTAGGATAATGAAATTTGGTATATAAGGTCTCTGTCCGAGGCTACAAAACAAAATTCAAAATCCGCCAACTGTCACGCGCCCTTTTCATTAAAACTTTGTTTTTGGCCAAACGGTTAGAATATTTGAAAAAATATCTTTACAGGAAATTTTGACAATCACAATAGCCATAATTCGTCCACATAAGAGTTTTGCCACACCCCCTTTTTGCGCACATTTTCAACAATAAAACGTTTTTCGGCAAAATTTTAAAATATGTTTTCGAAAAAACTTTTGATGCAAAATCTTTGGTTATGATGACATAAATATTTCGTCCATACGTCATATTAACCCACGGTTACTTTTGGAGGTTTTTATACAAAACCGTTTTTATAAAAAAACATTTTTTTCTGTTTTCTGAACAATAAAGATTTTGATAAACTGTGATAAAAAATATGTTGTGAAAATATCATTTTCGATATTTTATTGCTATAAAGCCCATATTGCTATAAATCGCACAGCGATTGTAGCATTCACATAGCATTTTTAATAATTATTTAGGTCGAAATGGGCCATGTTTGACATAAAAATGGAGTTGCGCATATTTTGGTCCTCGTCAACAATTCCAAGAATACTCTGTGAAATTCAAATTCAAATCTTAAAGCAATTGAAGAAATAAGTTCCTTATCGAAATGCATACAGTGACATTAGCAATTTCCTGCTTCCTGTGTAACACATTCAAGCAACTCTCCAACGGTTTCAAGGAGTTTACCAGCATCATTGGTAGAGACGTAAACTGCACTTAAGAATGATTTAGTAAAAAATCAATAGAACTACTACTCGACATAAATTTGCAAGCAGGCTTCCGAATAGCTACACACGATCTTCTCAATTGAACAAATCTCTTGTCCAACAACTCGTCTAGTTTTATTACAAATGACTAACTTACTTCAAGGTTCAGTAGGAACACTCAATGGACTTCGTAGGTACGTTGATTTTCGCGCCGTCGGCATTCATCTCCGATGCTATATCCGACAATGCCTCTACGAGTCACTTTCAGTATAAATCTCAGCACCGACTAAAGAAAACTTCTAGATGACTTTCATTAAATTAGATGTGTCCTTTTTAATTAATTCGTCTGCAAATGCCACCTATCTGTAATGCATTATGGGTTCCATCTATTCCATAGAAAGGACTGCATGATTTCCTATTTTTCAAAAAGAAAAAAAAACTATTTATAAAAAAAACACACTCTCAACTTCCATTTCTTATTCATCCAAGGACCTCTCAAATTAAAATCTAGACCAAGTTGAAGTCAAGTAAAAGAAAACTTTCGCTTACCCTAAGGATTTCAATGGATGTTGTGTATAAACTTCATTGCAGTTTGCAGAAGTAAAGACGCAAAACTTTAGCCTAAGCTTTGATTTATTTAATAAAATATCCTTGTGAGCGCATAGTTTACTAGGAGCGACCAAAGCTGATTAAAGCATTTGCAACCCCAAAATACATTCCAAAATGTTTTTTTTTCGTTTGTCCTTATTGAGCTAAAAACAAGCGGTTTTTCGATTTCATTTTCAATTTGGTTCTTATGTGTGTTTTTTTGGGGAGGTTTTTTTGCTAAATTGTTTTAGGAAATTAAAATTAGATTGATTTGATGCCAGGGCATTGGGAGGAGATCTATTCGGGTGCTATAATAGTGTATTTACGTGCATGTCAGTAGTTTTCTATAGAAAATTCATTTCCGGTTTAGGTACATACACGAACATACTCAAATTGGGTCAGGGGATGACAGTTCATATTGATGGAACGGATATTCCCCGTCCAGAAGCCTTTGGGCATATTCAGAAATCCAATCTCGGATCATTGTCTTCTAATGAATACCAGATTAAGGGTAGATATATATCTATTTCGTTAAAATAAACCGTAGGTCCTTTATGTGGTATATGCAAACGTTAACCCATTCATGGAAAATTACTTCGGAGTTACATAGGCATATAAACATATTTCCATTGAACATGAAAATTATTATTTGCTGAATATGGGACCTAGTAACAATGTTGCTATTGGCTTTCCTTTTTCCATCGTAAGAATGCGTATTTAGATGGACGATCTATTGAAAAGGAGACGACCCGACATAATATCTTATCCATCCTAAAGTTTGAGCTCCCAAAAACGTTTATCGACATTCTGATCAGATCAGTGTGGTTTAAGGCAAGAATCGTGTACAATGGCTTATGAAAAAACCAAATGAGTGCCCTTTTTTATTTTTATTTTTAGGTCCAATAGGATCAATATCAAAATACTTGTTCGAACCTGGTTGTATTAAAAAGCTTTATATGGTCACATATGCTCAGTAAATATCCTAGCGTTTGAGATGGCTAAGCTCTGGTCCGGAGAGCCGACACTTCCCAAACAGATGGACGCAGTTGAGAATGAGCCTTATTTCAAGTGGGACGCACAAGCGCTACCAACTTAAAGGATGCAGCTGGCGACAGTTAGTTACGGATGCAACCTCTGTGCCACCAAGAATAAAATCTCAGATTTGGCATTTTTAACTTTCCCATTATTGGTACTCAGTACTTGAATTTGAAAACACTGACGGGTTGACTTGAAAACCTACTATTTGTTTTTGGGCGTGAAATCGCCCATGAAGGAAATTTATTTGATATTTCAGTAGGATTTTGAGGGCCATTGGCGAATATAAATTTGTAGAAGTATTTGTTCCATATTCGTCTTGCATATAATACAACTTTTTTGTGATTTGTGTTTTGCAGTTGGCTTAGTCTTACTTTCTTACTAACGTGGTACTACAGTCCGACATGAACATGGACCACAACAAACATGCATCTCCAATTAGCCCGGTCCATAGCTAACTGCCAAACTGCAGATCCACAAAAAAGGAGGCCCTCTAAACTGCGCCAACTACATCCTCCTCAACATCGCCTACAAGATCCTATCTGCCGTTATATGTGAATATCAGAAACCGTTTACCAACAACCTGATCGGCCCTTATCAGTGTGGTTTTAGGCCGGGAAATTCCACAACGGATCAAATTTCCACACTTCCGCAGATCATGGAAAAAACCCAAGATGTCCAAATCGATGCCCACCACCTATCATCGATTTCAAAGCCGCATGGTCGATTTGAGAGGAAAATTCTTCGAAAAATCGTTGGGCTATGGAGACGAAGATTCAACCAAGAACTATACGAGCTATACAGCGACATGACCGTGGTCAACAAAACTCCGCATTGGACGTTTAAGATGGCTAGGACATGTAGAACGAATGGACACCAATACTCCGGCTCGCAGAGTCTTCGATTCCCAGCCAGACGTCGAACACAGTAGAGGAAGACCTCGCCTTAAGTGGGGCTAATTGGAGAGGCATGTTGGTTGAGGCCCAGGTTCATTCCGGACTGTAGCGCCACTTAAGTAAGTTAGTATGGCTAACTGCCTCCACTCGGGCAATTCAAGTAATTTGAGGCTGGTTTTTACTTGTGCGCGCGCCATTGAGACATATCAACTAAGATATTTCCTTGTTTATCTTGGGCAGGATTCTCTTCGATCCTTGTGCTGTATCCCTCGCTTTGGCGTTTTAAACTTTGTAAAAACATGCGAACATCATAACTGAAGTGGCAGCGAAAACAATTAGCCTAAGGCCGTTGCCAGATGTGTTTTCCGACAAAATAGTGTAAAGATGTCTACTCTTTCTTCTTTTGCTTTAAAATCTCTCAACACGATTTCAATATACTGCTTTGGTATTCGCTCATAAGTTTTTTAAAAGAGTATAACCTGTCTTTATAAGAAATCCACATCCGAATAGTCGCTGTTTCTGCTCACTATATCACTGTCCGTAGTAGATGTCAAAGTTTTGCATTTCCAGTTGTTGTTTTTCTGCACCTCTGCTGTTTAATGTTTACACATTCCAAGTGCAGATACGAACGTCGTTATCAGTTTTTCGTTAAGTATGGTCGTCAACAATTAAATCAGTCCTTTCCGACTCTGTGTTGCTTCGTAACAAGAAGACTCTGTATGAACTTCCCACTGCCAATCATCAAAGAATCAATTTACATGTCTTTGTTGCTTCAACCAAAAATCGTTTTGAATAAGTTATTCAAACACATCCAATATTGCCAAATTGGCATGTAAGACACGCTGTTTGTAAAAACATTGGTACACGCGGTGCCCTTGGGAATTTGAATTACCAACACATGTGTTTTTATTTGCTATTCTCTTGGAGGGGGGTTAAGAGTTATTTTCATAAAAGTGAAATACGTTAGTTAATACTGAGAAACTCTCCTACGGAGTGTGTTTATTTGCCTAATAATGTCATTACACAGGAATAATAAGTCCACCTGACTCATGCCAGGTCATGTCGATATAATATGTCTGCATTGTACACACCCACATAGAATCAACTGCCTTTCTGTCACCATCTACTTTAATTAATTTATGCCAATGAGCGCGCTACAATGTCGCATGGATATTTTGTCCTTATAAATACTACCCCTCCTAAACCCTTTTACATATGCAATGCAAATGTATATGTATGGGCATACTTTTCCGCTGACTTTTTCGCACCTATTCATTTACCATAGCATAATATTCCATCAGCGCCATGGAATAGCGTTCATTGCCATTTTGATGATTTCAACTTCAGGTATTAAATTATTCTTGCCAGGTTGTGTTTCAGTTACTAATTGAAGTTCACTCAAACACATGAGCATGTGTACATATTCGCTGTACTCGTGCAGACGCGACGTATTAACACGTTTACCGGTTCTCGGTAAGGGAAGCTAAATGATTGGAGGAAACCGAGTGCACAAAGATATGATGCCGCCTCACACTTTAAACATTGATCAAGTAAATTAAAATGAGCACACCTCTAATGAGGTTGTCTCTAAATGATGTGCCCTTCTTGGATCCACTTCGAGTGTGCTAATGGCGCGCATGGTACGCTCTTAGAATGTGTTCAAACTTCAGTAAGCAACAACCTATTTGTGAATACCTGCTTCTTCCGCTTGATAGTATTTATAACTCTGGTTGCTGCTCGTTTAAGAGCACATTGATGTAGGACAACGGAAAAATTCATTGGTGACATTTTGACTTTGACTTTGGTAAAAGGATGTCTATCTGGGGATGTATGTAACACTTGGAATGTAACATCAATAATTCTACTTTAGTAATTGAGTGCTAAAGTATGTATTGTACTTTATACGGAATGTGTACACGTATACTGTTATTTTACTTGGATAATTGAAAACTGAAATGTTACCTTTATTGAAATAAGTTCTATGAGACAATACATCTACTATAACTTTTTCTTATTCAACTGCAAATCAATCTTTCTAGGGATGTTTTAAGACTTCAAAATCGAAAATAAAATTTTTTCAAGCAACTCATTGTTGTGTTCTTTCTGCAAATGTGGAAAAAGAAATTAAATTCGGAATAAAATAAAAGAAAAAAGAAGTAATTTCTCTTTTTTAAGTGAGATTTCGCAAGACTCGCACAATAATGATTTGTCGTTGAATTCCATCTTTAAGTTAAATACGCCGTATCTGATAACTTTATGTATTTGAAATATAGGAAATGAGATTGCCTAAATATCTCGATCTGACTTTGTTAAAATTCTTTTTCGTTCGACCAAAAACGACGATTTTTTCTGAAAGTGGGCTTGTCTGTTTTGAAAAAAAAAATTATTTCTGTACTGAATCCATGAATAATGTACCAAATTTTACCATCATCAAAAAAAATTTCAGACTTCCCTATCGTTTTTATAGAAAACACTTCCGCAAAAATTGGGCGATATTTAGATTAAATAACAAAGAGCAAACGTACCAAAATTCATAATTCTAGCTCAAAATTTAAGGCCCAAAAATTGGTGACAGCTAACGATTCGCTAACCCAATTTGTTCTCTATGTTAGACTATGTATCGAAACTAATATACCACTATGGGATAGTGTAAACAATCGAAACATCTAAAATTTAAGATTTTCAGTTATTTTAAAGATATTACATACTCTTTTATGAATAATAGCTAATGGCTACATAATTCTTAGTTATTTTCCACTGATTCATTTTAGCTATGAACCATCTTCTACTATATTCATCTTCAAAAATATTCCATGATAACAACCACACATACTTTCGGCGCAGCATAGAGATTACGCATGCAAACTGAGAATGTGTGTTTTCTTCTTCCCATAGGAGCATATTAGTTTTGATACGTAGGTTTTTTTGCAAGGTTAAAAGATCTCAGTAAAAATGTTGCTACGGTAATTGATTGCTGCTTTATAGAAGTAAAAAAGTTGTTTTAGGCTTTAACTTCTTCCTCAGATTTTGTGTCGTTTCTTGTACAATATCCTCTTATTTCTCTAAGAATGGGGAATCTTCCGATGAAATGTTTAACGGCTTCTCTCTAGGATAAGTTGCAAAGACTACAAAAAATTGGTAGATCTGGACGATGTGGGATATAATTAAGGCGTATAAGTTCACCTCTCATCTTAAAAACAGCCAAAATTAGTTCTTTGCTGTTGTCATTGTGGAAATCATTTTTTTTTTAGACAGATGTGTTTTAAAAAGCTGTAAGTAGCTTGGTGAATGGATGATGAAGCCATATTTACGCAATTAGCTCTGTTTTGTTCATCTATTTTTGGTCTATCGTCCGACAGTTCTAAAACGTTCATTTCTTAATCCACATGCAATTTTAAGGATTCAATAAAAATCGTTGACATTAATGTTTTGATATTGATCATATTGTTTGGTGTTGTACTTGGTGAGCAAAGCATCGTTTTAAATAGTATCTAAGGAGTTTCTCTACTATTTTATATTGGCAATATCCCCAAGATTACGCTGCATACATCATAACAGATTCTGATACAGCTTAAAAAACCCTGTACTTTACGCTGTGGTCATCAAAGACTTTTTTAGTCTTTCCTTTAGATGGGATTCCATACTTATATTACTAGCTATTGTTATGCCGAGAAATCTATAGGTTTTCGAAATTTCAATGGGCTTTCCGTTGAGATGCCAATACACCCTGTAAGATGAATTAAGGAAAGATATTCCACGATAATTTGAGGGGTATACTATGGCTTGTTTGAACTTTGGCGGTAGGTTAAGTGTTTCCAGCATACCATTGAAAATCACTGCTATTTTATCGATAAAATTGCTTGCGGCATACTTAAAAAATTTAATGGGTATCCGATCAGCTCCAAGTGTCTTTCAATCTCGAAGTTTTTTTTCAAAACGTTACTCCTCCCTATGTAATAGGTTCATCTAATACATCATTTTCAATTAATGTCATTGCGTAGTAAAACGGCAGTATGCTTCTTTGTGGGTTCAACAGCTTTCAGAGTTGTTCTTCAGTGTCTTTTCGTCTAGCTGAGTCCCAATTTGTGGTGCTCTACAGTTACATTTTTTGATGGCACACCAGAACTCATTTGTATCATTACAGTTCACCAGTTTTAGAGCTTTGTTAAGAAAAAAAAAAGCGTTTCTTCTTCTTCATACATATTTGCTTAAAAGCTGTATTTGTTTTTCAGTACATTCTCTTAAAGAACTGATCTCCAACCTTTTAAAAAGCTTAAAGCCATCCAAAAGATATTATTCTTATCAATTTGAACAGTTGTCTGCAAGTTGAGATTCAGTTTGCGTTCATACTCAGATGCATTTGATTCATTATACATCAGCTTATGGAGTGGTTGTGAGTTACCAAGCTCGCAACAATAGGCATATGGTCTGAGAACTGCTGCGTTAAAACTAAAAGATCATTTCTTAAGAAGATTTATGATCAGTAAAGAATAAAGATCGATTAAGAATCGCTAGCTGAGCTGATATAGCCATGTCTGTCCGTCCATGCGTCACTTCTTTTTCGGACTTAAATTTTGAGCAAGAATGATGAAATTTGGTACACGTACTCACAGCAGAACAACTACAAACATTTTTGAAATTCGCCAACGGTCACGCCCCCTTTTCCAAAAACGAATATTTTGTCTAAGCCGAATGAATTTTAAAAAAAGTGTCTGAAAAAGATATTGAAAAAATCTATATTTTTTCTATATAAAGTTTTTGTCACGACAACTTTTTGGGGTGTTTTTCTATAAAAATTCTTTCTGTAGCATGTTGAGCTGGGATAGTGAAATTTGGTATATTAGCTTCTTAAATTTAATTTGAAATTAATTTAATGGATTCAATACAGGAATATATATTTTTTTATCCACGATTTTATTCAAAAGAAAACGAATTTCGATAAAATGTCTAATCATTATAATTATGCAGATAACCTTATTTGCTATATTTTACCCATATAACAACTTAAGCCACGCCCATTTTCTAGTATGTGCCTTTGCAGTTAACCTGATTTCCGCACACTATCTTTATCCACTCACCCCGCTGGCCATATGGTGGTGATTACAGTATTTTTAGGTCCATAAGGCTTTAGTGGTGTTGTCCTATCTGTTTTGCCGCCAAGCTAAAGTGTGGATGATATCAATGATGATTGATATCAATTTGTGGATACCTTGTAATGGTTATAGTGCAGACAGTTAGTCTTAGCTCGTTGCCAGACATTGTGTCGTGAAGCCCCTTTTTCGACAATGCTGGAGAAATGCTATTTTTTCCTCCCTTGTCCTTAAAATCCACCACCACGTTTTTACCAGGTTATTACAATGCCTTGACAAACACCTTCGATACATAGGACTTCTTACCTAAGTCTGTCACATATTGCGAATTTGGACCAGAATTTTCGCTGATTCTGCCCGGCACAACAACAACCGTATTGAAGGTTACATTTTTTTTTTCATTCTTTAGCCTAGGGCATAACTTTAAATTTCCAGGATGGCTGTGATGTCCCTTTGTATCCACTTACGGCGTCCGACAGTTATTTGAGTGCTCTTTTGTCCTGCAGTAAAGAGGTGGCAACTAAAGGGTGATCCATTTCGAGGTTCCCAACTTTAAAAAAAAAACACAGATAATTCAAATTTAATGGAGAATGTTTATTATCATTTGAAAGAACATTCTTTGGCATTTATTTTTTGAAGATTATGTTTATCAAATGTTGGCCGTTGCTACGTCGCAGATGGTCCATCCGTTGAGTCCAATTTTCGATCACTCGTTCGAGCATTTCGACTGGTAACTGGTGAATGACACGCGTGATGTTTTCCTCCAAGGCCTGAATCGAAGCGGGTTTGTCGGCATAAGCTTTTGACTTTACATATCCCCACAGGAAAAAGTCTAACGGTGTGACCTCAAAATATTGGTCCAGCCATTTAGGCAAGGAAAAGCGAATTTAGATTAATGGACCGACGAATAGAACAGTCCTGATCATCGTAACGTAAGAAATAATGAACATCTTGATTCCGAAAATGTACTAAAAATGCCCCTTGTACCAAAACTGCAATCGTGCTTTTTTCATAAAGCAATTGTCGTATTGTATCCAAGCAAACAATTTTTAAAGCTACAGACATTAAAGCACTTCTTTTTAAACTGAAATCACTTATTTTGTGTCAGCGATACTAATGACATTAGTTGCAGCCTCCGTCACTGCCTTGTTCAAACCACCAAAGATCCTCGTTTACCTACTGTCATCGAGCGAATTTATTTTTGTTTTCCAAATTTAAAATGTATTAATGAATTTCCTACTCGGGTTTTTTTGAGCTGGTAATGACGTGCGTACAGTTCGAACTCCAAATGTCAATTACTTATGCATATCGTGTTTTGCACCATTTTGTTTCGAGACATTACCACGTTGACCGCAGCAAGATTCCCAAGGTTCCTACCAATGTAAGAATGAATATATTTTCCTTTTTGTATTTTAACGTTTTTGTCTTTAGAAAATAAAATCAAGCATTTGAATCATCTTTTAAATTCATTTGGATATTTATTTTTGGAGAGGGAATTTTCCAGCTAGCCGCGGGCCAACATCATTTTATTTTATTGAACGAGTTTGAGTTGTAAACGTTTACAAAGGAAAATGCCGGTAGACGTTGAAAAGAGCTGTGCTTTGTCAAGTTGCAGTCTGCCCGATGACGACGAGATGGTTTCGTGTGATGCTTGCAGACGCTGGTGGCATTACGGTTGTGTGGATTTCAACCCTTCCTTGTTTGATACTGCTACTCCTTGGTTTTGTCGCTCGAAAGAATGCAAACGTGTTGGTCAGGGAGATCAAATTTTTGAAGGCGAAGAAGGAAATATTTCACCCGACAAGGATACCGACGCTGATGCATTGGCTTCGGTAGACGCTCTTATCGAGGCGGCAAAAGTTGCTCAATCGGTCGTGGAGAAGCGGAACAGTGAAATTGAGTCACTAAAGGTTGAGATGGATAAGCTCAAATTGCAGTTGGCCGCAGTATCTTCAGTTCCCGCCCAGAAAGATGTAGGTGATGTCAAGTCTGCAGTTGCAAAGGATCTTACCAGCGCTAGGCTGCAAGCGATTCGTGAAATTGATCGCACACATCGTCAATTGTTGGCTAGTTCTCATCAGGCAACGTCTTCCACACCACTGTCCGTAAAACCTGATCACCAAGAAAGCTTCCACGGCGATTTGTGCAATCAATCCGACATGGCGAATTTATTGACGATCTTAAATCGTAACCAGGTGCAGGAGTTGCCGTCTTTCACTGGGAACGACAAGAGAGAGTGGCCATATTTCGAAGCTGTATTTAAGTCAACCACGACAGAGGGCAGGTATAATGGTAAGGAGAATGTGGCTCGGCTTAGGAAGGCATTAAGGGGTGAAGCCTGTCATTTCGTAAGTGATCGTCTGCGATATTCGACAGATGCAGATGCAATCATGGATTCCCTGCGGGCAATCTATGGTAGACCCGATATATTGGTACACAGTCTAACAGGAGATCTCCTTAAGCTGCCTGCGATGGGTTCAGGTAGCGACGTTAAGCTACGTCAGTGGGCTGTGACATTGAACGGTTTCGTTGCGGATATTCGATCAATGGATTTGGATAAGGAGCTCGACAACAGCTACGTTTTGACGGATCTCGCAACTAAATTATCGCCAAATTTGTACCACGACTGGCAGAGGCGTAAATCCAGCAAACCTTATGTAAACTTAGGGGATTTCGCAGTTTTTCTCACCGATAGGTTGTTGGATATGCCTCCGGAGATGTCTAAACCGTCGAAATCATCCGTTTGTGAGAAGGTTACTAGCGTCGCAGGATCATCACGAAGAGTGCTGACACATCAACCTGTGTGTGCAAGTGGTATTTGTGTAAAGTGCGGAAATTCCCAACATAAGTTAACCGAGTGCAGGGAATTTAATGATTTGACCGCGGATCAAAGGTTTGCCTTTGCCAAAGACAAGGCCATCTGTTTTAGATGTCTGAACCCGGCACCTCATAAATGGAGGGGATGTTCGCAAGAGAAGACATGCGGTGTTGAAGGTTGCTCAAAACGTCATCACCCTTTACTCCATCTATCACTTTCCAAATCCTTAAATTCATCTGCTCCTCCGTATGTTCCAAAACCACAGTTTCAATCGTCGCATGTAGGAGCTAAGCTACCAGTTCTATTTAAGGTTGTTCCTATTCGCTTATACGGGAATAACGATAAAACTGTTGACACTTTCGCCTTCTTGGATGATGGTTCCTCGATTACGATGCTTGAGAAGGAGATTTTCGACCAGCTTGAATTGACAGGTGATCCAGAGCAGCTTACACTTCAGTGGACGAAAGGAGTGTCAAGGGTTGAGGATTCAGTGCGCACCAATTTATGTGTTTCGGCCGTGAACAAACGTAAGCGACATGTGCTAAGGGAGATATACACTGTGAAGGGTCTTGAACTGCCGTCTCAGGATATCGACGCGTCAGTTTTGAAGACAATGTATCCATATCTAAAGGACCTACCATTACCGGATCTCCGTAATGCGAAGCCAAAGGTTTTGCTTGGTTTAGACCAAGCCAAGTTTCTTGTGGGTCGTGGTAATCGATCTGGGAAAGATGAAGAGCCACATGCTCTTAAGACAGTGCTGGGTTGGACTGTTTTTGGAAGGTCAGGTTGTTTGTCCAACGTGTCATGTGTTAACCCACCAAAAAGGCCTTCGCAAATATTTTGCCATGACATTGTCAAGCTGGATGATGAACTTCACGACCTTGTTAAACAACATTTTACCACCGAGGAATTCGGAGTGCGACCTCCCAAAGGAAATTTTGTATGCCAGGCAGATGTTCGTGCTTTAGAAGTGATGGAGAGGACTCTGCGCCAGGTCGGAGATCAATACGAAATCGGTTTACTGTGGGACTCAGATGAGGTAAAGCTTCCAGACAGCTACCCTATGGCGATAAGACGGCTTATTAGTTTGGAGAAGTCATTGTCGAAAAATCCTGAATTGCTTGAGTGGAAAAACCAGCATATGCGTGAATTGGTAACCAAGGGATATGCTAGGATCGCATCAGATGACGAGTTAAAACGAGAATGGGCTAGAGTTTGGTACGCTCCAACGTTTATAGTGTTAAACAGGAATAAGGACCCTCCAAAGCCCAGAGATGTTGCGGATGTTGCTGCGAGAGTCAATGGAATCTCTTTGAATTCGCACTTGTTAAAAGGGCCGGATAACCTTGTTCCTCTTCACGCTGGACTGTTTAAATTCCGGGAGCGTCGAATTGCTGTGAATGCAGACGTTAGAGAAATGTTTCATCGCATAAGGATCAGCGAGGCAGATCAACAGTGCCAGCGGATTCTCTGGAGAGATGGTGATACTTCTCGAAAACCTTCGGTCTACATCATGGAGGTAATGATGTTTGGTCCTCGTTGCTCTCCCACTTGCGCGCAGTTTGTCAAGAACTATCATGCTGTCAAATTCCAAGTAGAGTGTCCGGAAGCAGTCGATGGACTAGTCAATCGAACTTATGTGGACGACTATTTTAATAGCCACAATACGGTGGAAGAGGCTCTAGCTGTGAGTAGAGATGCCATTCGAATCTGTAAGGGAATGAATTTCGACCTGGTGGGTTTTCAATCGAACAGTCAGGCATTTTTGGAGCAGATGCCAGAAGCCAATATCAAACCAGGCCTGGTCAGTATCGACTTAAATGAGTCTGAGGGCTATGTCACCAAGATTTTGGGAATGTTTTGGCATCCTTCTTCGGACCATTTGCTTTATAGGCTATCGAATGAAGAACACTGGAATAAGTTAGCGGATCCAGAAGGGAATATTTCAAAACGCGAGATTCTTAGAACAATCATGAGAGTGTTCGATCCACTTGGCTTTATTTCTTGTATCATCATTCGCGGACGAGTCATCTTACAAGAGATTTGGAGAGAGGGCTACGATTGGGACGAGCCGATATTGGGTCCGCTGAAATATCAATGGTTGGACTTCTTGAAGTATCTAAGGGAAATAGAAGTAATAAGGATTCCCCGAGCGTATCTATCTTGGACACCCGAATCTTCTACAATTAGCTTGATCACCTTTGTCGACGCGTCGGAGAAGGCGTTTGCAGCTGTGTCTTATTGGCGTTTTGAACAGAATGGAGAAGTGGAGATAGCGATTGCTATGGCTAAGGCCAAAGTGGCTCCAGTTAAGAAGTTGTCGGTGCCTCGCTTAGAGTTGCAAGCGGCTGTGCTCGGTGTGCGAGTGGCGGAGACGGTCCTGAAATCACACACTATTCAACCTGCTGAGCAGATTTTCCTGTCGGATTCTAAGACGGTGCTCTCGTGGATTGGTTCCTCTACGTTCAAGTTTCCATCTTTTGTTGCCGTACGTGTTGGTGAGATTTTGGAGTCTACTGCCTCACATCAATGGTGGTTCGTTGGATCCGCGGATAATGTTGCTGATGATGGAACTCGATGGACTGAGTCGTCGAGTAGTTTTGTAAGCCAGAGATGGTTTAAAGGCCCTGATTTTTTAAGGCAGTCCAGAGCTAGTTGGCCTATATCTCCGGGCAAAGATGTTATTCATCAGGTAAGCCATTTTGCTTTAAATCCCATTTTTCTGGTAAACGTACATCCGAGGCAAATTTCCTATGAGATTTTTAATGAGTTGAGACCAAGGTTCCGGTCAAGATGGTTTTCGGCAGTAAGAGTGCTGGCGCTAATACTTCGCTTTAAAAACATTTTACAAGGAAAGGCAACTGATCAGGAAGTTTTCGCAACACCGTCAGAGATTGTACAAGCTGAGAACTGGATGTTTCGGAAGATCCAACAAGATGCTTTTCATGCTGAAATTGTTCGTCTTCAGGCAAGACTAGGCTTAAAATCTACTAGTCATTTGCTGAGTTTATCGCCGTTTCTAGATGAGGAGGGTACGATGCGATTAAGTTCGAGAGCACAGAAAGCGAACCTATCATACGCTGCGCGTAATCCAGCGATTCTACCCAAATCCCATCCGTTAGTTGATTTACTTGTGCAACATCACCATGAAGCCAATTTGCACGTGGCGACAGCTACAACTATTTCAGATATCAGGGAGAAAGCCTGGATAATTAGCATCCGTGGAGCTGTAGCCCGAGTCAAATCAAGGTGCTTTATGTGTAGACGACTTAAGGCAAATCCAGTCATGCCTCTTATGGGCCAGCTCCCTGAAGGCCGGTTAGCTTTCGACTTGAGACCATTTACCCATGTTGGGGTCGATTGTTTCGGGCCAATGTGTGTCAAATTTGGAAGAGGCACTGCTAAGCGTTATGGTATGATTTTCACCTGTTTGACTTTTCGCGCTGTACACATCGAAATGCTCAATGATCTCAGTTTGGACCAGTGCACTTTGGCAGTGCGGCGATTTCTCATCAACCGTGTAGTTACCCGATTCATTTATAGTGACAATGGTCTCAACTTCGTTGGAACCAAAAATAGACTAGATAAGGACGTTAAGGAGATGGAGGCAGCTCTTGGAGAGTACTGTTCGAAATATGAGGGCATTCTTTGGCGTTTTATTCCAGCGTATTCGCCTTGGATGGGAGGAGCATGGGAGCGACTGATCAAGTCTATCAAGGTCAGCTTGGACTTCATTCTTAGGGGAGTAACTCCGCGGGAGGACGTTCTTCTCAATGCGCTAGTCGAGGCTCAAGGGCAGATAAATAGACGTCCGTTGACTCACATACCCGTAGACCCAGAGGATCCAAGGCCACTGACCCCGAATTCGATTCTTTTTGGCAACGCTGATCGAGATGCCACCGCGCCTGGAGTGTTCTCCGGTCGTGACCAGTGGAGTAAGCTATACAGTAGGCGTGCGCAACATCTTATGATAGAATTCTCAAGACGTTGGTACACTGAATACCTTCCAGAGATTACGCGACGCTCGAAGTGGTATAAAGATACGAAGCCAGTGGAGGTTGGGAGCATTGTTCTTGTGGTGGAGCCGGCTGAAGGTCGTTCTGGATGGAAGCTTGGAAGAGTTACAACTGTTTACCCAGGACCAGATGGTATTGTGCGGACTGCGGATGTCCGTCTGGCTAACAAAGTTTTGATGGTGAAAAGGGCCGTTGGTAGGCTCGCTGTTCTTGATCTGGAGTCTTCACCCTAGAGCTTCAGACGGGCCCCGGAGTGTCATCGAGCGAATTTATTTTTGTTTTCCAAATTTAAAATGTATTAATGAATTTCCTACTCGGGTTTTTTTGAGCTGGTAATGACGTGCGTACAGTTCGAACTCCAAATGTCAATTACTTATGCATATCGTGTTTTGCACCATTTTGTTTCGAGACATTACCACGTTGACCGCAGCAAGATTCCCAAGGTTCCTACCAATGTAAGAATGAATATATTTTCCTTTTTGTATTTTAACGTTTTTGTCTTTAGAAAATAAAATCAAGCATTTGAATCATCTTTTAAATTCATTTGGATATTTATTTTTGGAGAGGGAATTTTCCAGCTAGCCGCGGGCCAACACCTACAATTGGGATCTGAATTTGGTACACCAAGTCTCAAGTTGTAAAACCTTTCAATGCTTTGCGTAAGTTAATTTGCATTTGTAACGTTTAGAAGTTTGCAAGTTAATTTTTTCCCATAAATTAGTTCATCTTAGATCATAGACAAACTGTGCACCTTTATATATACATTCGTTTCTCGTTGTTTCAGTCGAAAGATGAAACTTCCTTAAACCCTATCTTGAGAGATTCTACTTACAAAGATGATGTACAATTGCTTCAAGGGGATTCCTTCGGTTACATATATATAAAAAAGGCATTTAAAAAATTGTGTGATTTGTATACACACTATGTCTATCCCATGAATACATATTAGATCTAATTTGATAAAACTATCCATCTTTTTATTCACTTTGTGTGAAATGTAATACAAAAATGCTTACTCCTAAATTTGAAAACTTTTAAAATTCCAACGAATGTATATGAATGTAACAAACAATTTTAAAGTCATAGCTTACCTAAATAAATAGTCTTAAAACATTTTTGTGTGAAACTGAACCATTATCACATTACTAATTATACCACTATCTGGATGTTAGTTCGACAGAAATAAAACCAAAAATAGAGCAATTATTCAACCGGCTGTAATGAATCATATCCCGCATGGACGGCGAGCAAATATTGCAACAACCAAGCGAATATTTAAATTTTCAATTCAAGCAATCAAATGGTAGAGTTAACAGTCGGTTTTGGGTCAATGGATTTGCATCTACATGGTAAATGGACCAATAGCAAAACCACTTTTCAAACATTCATGCAACAGAAAAATCCCACACACACTTTAACACATTTCAAAATAGATAGAAATACTTGCCAGAGTACGAGCATAGATGCCAACAATGAAATATTCCCCCGGGCGCCACGGCAGTGCTGACTACTACTGCTGCTATTTCTCCAACCGCATTAACCGAGTGTCACTGGGTATTGTGCTGACAAATTCATAATCTTCCAATTTAGTCCTTGATCTGAATACAACTCAAAAATAGAGCATGGCTACCACTACACTCTCGGCAAGTACAAGAGAGTGTGAATGAATTAAAAATAATTACCACCCAAATCTCTATTACTACCGCTGCCGCGTCGGCCCTCTTTAGATACATTCTCACACACAGAGTCGCATTGAAATGAATGCCTCCTCCATGGGATATAACTATGAGAAAATTAGCAAGCAAAGTCACGTAGCTCTCAGCTTTTTGTGTGATTTACGTTGCCTGGTGGCGGAAATTAGGGGCCGCATTGACATTCGTTGCGTATTACACTACGTACGATGAGGGCTTTCGTTTCAATTTATTTAGAATTCATTGCACCGAACATCCTTGATTTGCATCTGCAAACTTTCCGCCAGGCTTCTGCGATTCCACGCTTTTTAGGAAAGGGCTCGGTGGCGGGGGCGTATGCGTAACCATTTTTCTTTCTTACGTGGCGAATTAACGTCAAATTGTGGGCATGTCGACATACAATTATTTTTTTAATTAATTTTGATTCACTTTTTTCGATTTGTTTTGTAAGAAGTACTATTCTCTTAAAACAACATGGATGGCGACGAGCAAAAAATTAATTTACTTCAAGCAAAGTTCAGGCACCTTAGATTGCTACTGAGAAACTTGAACATTTGGAAGGTTTTCATAATGTGAAGGGAAGATCGGGTGTGTTGGTGGTGTTGCCTCTTGGTGGTGCCTATTACTTGAGCTCCAGTTGACTGAAGATGGAATGGGAACGAAAGTTAATTGAAAACTTTAAATTGCTATTGGTATACACTTTGGGAACGTGTAATGGAAATTGAGGAACAAATTTTACAATCTCTCGATTCCCGTTCCTACAACAAAGAGATTTCTTCCTTGAATTGGCAGTTTGTTTCTATATTCTTGGAGGGTTGGGCATAACCATAAAAATGCCATAGTTTTCTTAAACTTTATATTGTACTCCTTAATACATTATTAATGGAATTTAAACTATCAGTATTCAAAATTATGCTGTATATTGTGTATTTGACGTTTATTGAAATGCATGCAACATCATATTTGCATTTAATATAAGCCTTCGGTTGGAAGTTCTTAACAGGTTATTCTTCTGTAATACTTCATTCTGCAAGATCTCTATACTCAACAACATTTTCGAGACATAAATCATTTATAGTAATAAAATTAGCACCTGACTTAAATCCAAATCTACTAAGAATCGAATCATTGAGCATTTTTCGAATTTAAAAAATAAAGAAATAAATTTTTGTGTTGCTCCGACTAAGAATCGAACTTTTGCAAGGTAGTTCATTGCTTAAGATACATAGTAGTCATAGCTTTTCTACACATGTTATGCTTCGGATTAACTTCGGGCAAAGCTCTACCGAAACATCTTAATGTATGATACATGTACAAACATCTCTGGAAGCTTATACATTCTGAATCAATTTAACATTTAAGAAAAAACCGACCACACCACTACTTAACTTAGTTTTGATCATAATTTCAGGATGACCATTCACCTTGAATGGTAGTCGGATACGATCGGAACCAACAACTCGATTCACATCTACACGGATGGGTCTAAAAAGAATCTGCAGTGGGTGCAGGTGCTTTCTCCGAGATGCTTCACCTGAGTATATATTATCGCCTTCCCGATAATTCTAGCGTTTTTTCAGCGGAAATCATGGCAATTAAAGTAGCCTTGTTCTGATTGAAAAGGTATATAATATCCACGAAGTATAATAACATCTGCAATGACAGCAAAGCGGTAATCAAATCCATGGAATTTTTCTCGTGCAAATCGAAACCTCTTTTGGGTGATGGCTACAGAGACCTACCAGGGAACTGCTAGACAGATGAGCTTACAAGACAGGGCACTACCCTTGACTCTCAACCGCCAGTAGATATGTTAGATAGCCCATTGCTATACGTAAATCGCAGATCAAACTATATATGATCAAGTTTTTGGAATTTCGTCCATCGGTCCGTCTGTCCGCCTGCCCGCAATGGTATCACCAGCCTTTACCGTTTTTACTCAAACTTCGTCTACACCGAATTGTGAACAAAAAAAAATCTAAATTCTATGTCCTTTTTTTTTCTTTGCCATGTTTTTAACGGCACCTCCCATATGAACATTGTACATAACGTCAACTGAAAACGTGAAAATGGCTCTTACGATTTTGATTAATTTTGATCCAGCAAGATTTTCAGACTTTGTATTTAGGCCATATAAGAAAAATTGTCAAGAAATTACTTCTTTGTGTTAAAAACATAATGTCAAAAATAATATACCCCTATGGGAAAGGGTATTAAAACATTATGAGAAACTTTGAATATCAGAACTTTTATTTCTACTGCTAATTACTGAATTCCTAGTATGTATTAAGTTTAACCTAAATCGTTAAAGCCGTTTTCGAAAAGCGTTATGTTATGTACCCTTGATAAAATGGCTAGAACTAATTATAAATGACCTAGAATTGTGACTACAAAAACTGCAAATATACGAAGTCTGGATAGACCATTACGGTCAGACGGTAATTTTTGGGTCATCGCAATGTTAGAATCAATAAAAATATCTTTGTAAAAGAAAGTTAAAAATTAGATAGATGTGTCGCATACTTGGTTGCAATTCAAATAGTGTCGTGATCCAAGTGAGTAAAAATCTTTTAGAAGATTTTCACCAGCCCGCTAAAAAAAATACCAAAAAATTATTTCTAAATTCCATGCTTTTATAATCGTTACTGAACTATAATTATTTTTGTTTTCTCTTCAGGTAAGTCATCCTAAAAAATCCATATGATCATTACGATGGTAAGAAAGTGTAACATATTTTTGCGAAACTACAAAAGTCTTCACATCCTTTGTCAGAAGTTCTGTGGCACGTGTTGAATGTATCAAAAGATGTAGTAACTCTAATAAGCACCAAGAAAATGAGGATGCGAAGTGGTTTCTATTTCGCAAATTGAAGTTGTATGGAAAAAAATCGAAGTTTTCTATGAAAATTTAGTTTTTGGTTCGATGTGTGAGGCATATAGTGTGAACATCAACAGTAAGTCTTGGAAAATATAACTTACCCAGTTTTTACCTAAAAAATTTAACTAAATGATTTATTTTTATATACACCATAATTGGAAAATCGTCAATATATAGCTATAAATATGATCTAGATGGAATACACTGAAAATCAATCTACATATGGCAACACCTTACAACCAGTTTTAGCCCAAAGTCTCTCAACGGAATTTTCAGTTTCAGCCAATTACGAAGAAGCATTATTTTCTGCCATATGAACGCCATCACTGACTTTCTTCAAATTCAGTGTTAAGATTTCTTAAATTCATAATTTAAAATATACCAAGCAATGATGAAGTACATATGTATGACCTAGTCGTACACCCACTACTCGGTTATTTGGTTCTACAAAAAAGATTGCGAAAAAAAAACACACGTCATTGTCAACAAATCAAGTTCTAAGTCAGGATTTATAAAAAAAAAAGATGTCACTCTTTTGCTATACAATTTCATTTACAGTATGCCTCACAAGTTTGGTCACCATTTTATGAGGCTCATTCGAATAGAACCAGTTCCACATAAATGTTTCGCTTTTGTACATGTTGTGATGATCTGACAAATCATCCGAATAGTATCTATTGTCATGAAAAGCTTATCTCAACTTAGCCGGTCGGATTCGGCATTAAACAGGAGGTCCCGCCAACGAGCAAACAAGTACACACGCACACATGAATGAATGTGAGAAAAAAGCTAGGCCCTGGGTACTAACGAGCCTGTTACGCCAAATCAATCTAGATTTACATGTGACATGGTTTTCTTACACGAATTATTATCAGGACAAATTAATGGTACTTATCTTTCAAATTTTATTGGTTTACAGGTTCGCACATAGTACATAAAAATAACAATGTAATTTTGTGGCCGCGGTGTAGTGGTAATGTGTTCGTCTGTTGAGTGGAAGGTTGCGCGTTCAATCCCAACCAAAATCCATTTCACTTTTATTTAAAAGAAATAAAAGGTCGGTGTAATACCTAAAAGTATGCACACCATCTTGAATTTCTTCAAATTAAACGAACACAAGAAAAAGTGACTCCCCGAAGCTAGTTCGGACACCACCCATGGAGTTTAAGTCTCCACTACATCCAAAATCTTTCCTATCCTCTCTTTCTTCCCTTCTCTAACGCTCGTACTATGGTAACATATAAAAGGGTATTCATAACCCCTTGAGTACGTGTAAATTATAAAAAAAAAATGTAATTCAGTATACATTAGTCTATTATTAAAATTGAAAAAAAAAAAACAGTAATGACGATCTAGTAGAATTGAATGTGAGTAAAAAGCAGTCTAGGTTCTAGGATATTTTGCTCGGGATTTTATTTATTTATTAAGTTTGTGTAAGACTTATTTTTCAATATAGATTGTTAAATAAAATTAAAATATTAAATTTTTCTGTTGATTTTTTTTTAGAAATATCAAATGTACATGCACTGTATGAAGATCCTGTGTTCATGGATGCTGCTTGTAACTTTAAAGTATGCTGCGACACAAATCTGATAGCGCTTTCAGAAGACATAAATCATTAGCGAAAAATTCCTCGAAAGTAAAGCTCATCACAGCTGTGTATTCGAAGCTTACATACGCGCCAGCTTGTATTTTATCGCAAGAAACATTATTTCTTACATAACGTTACCGACCGAATTATTTTTTTCAACTCAATGTAAAGCACTATCAGATCTATTTCGAAGCGAGCTGCTTGTGTTAAGCACAAGCAGCATATACGTGTAGTGCATTTGTTAGTTTGACATAGCAGAACATAAAAGTTATTAAGTTTGACATCACTAACACAATAAGGGATACTTCAAGTGATGGCGAACTGCAATTGTCATATGCTGTCACTTTTTAGTGTTCAGATTCAAACCGTTTATAAAACAACATATGGCAAAACTATTTAAATCAGTTTATAGTGCAAACGGTTCGTTTAAATATCCTTCGCATTTAAAAAAAATGTTCATGTCATTAGCATGCTGATTGTAATAATGAATTATCTCCATGCAATTGCAGCCAGAGATAATTAGATTTTTGCAAAATGATAGATAAATCAAAAACTTTGCAGCAGTGACAGGTCTTCTTGATGAAAAGATTTATTAACTTACCGTCCTTGCATTTTTTTTACTGAGCTAATCTTCATGAAATGGTGTGTCTGGGTTGATTGTTTCCTTAGATTTAAATTGTAGAGGATGATCTTCTTCAAATCTCAACCATCTAATATGAAGACAACTAAAGTCACATTTGAATGTTTTTTCTGTTTGTGGTGAATGCTACTAATGCAGCAGTGCTTAAGAGCACTGTATTTTGGAAATGAGGTTTTTTGCGTTATGCTGTCCTTATGATGTCGGCTCATTGGACTGGGCTACCAAATTCTCAGTCATTGGGAAGATATGAATGTCCTGATACCAAAAAATTGTGATCTGTAACCTTAATACTGTAATCTGTATCATGTATTAGGCGCAAAAAAAGGCTTTTTTAATTTCTCGATTTTGTCTAGACCGAGAATCCTAGTATATGATAACATGTTTTTTGTTACTTCATTCATTTATTTATTTATTCATCGTTCTATAGACTATAGATAAAAACGTTTCATTAAGGCTATATTTATGTATTCAGAAAATATAACATGTATATAATTATAAACATCTAGTTGATCTAAGTATATTAATTAAAACAGTTATTTTAAAGGAATCCTTTTTGTAAATTCTAAAAAAAAAAATCGAACCTAGTACAAACTGAATTTGCTTCACTGATGCAAGGAGAAACCGATCCATTTGGACCATTATAAAATCTGTGAAATTGCTCGTAAAAAATGGCATAACCTCTAGGATTATCACTAGGAACACGAATAGATATTATATAATATCTATTCGTATAGATATTATATATATCTATTATATATAACGAAAAAATAATACATAAGCCTTGAAATATTTTTTTTAATTTTTAATTCGATTCCAATACACGAATTATTATAGTAAGGGTTACAAACTGGGCTGCAGTACTCAAGCGCTGATCGAACGAGAGAGATGAGAAAAGTTTTATAGTATACGGATCTGTAAATTCCTTACTCTTGATAAATCCTCTCATTTGGTTGCATTTACAATGGGTTACAATGTAGTCTATATCATGATGAAAAGAATGTTCAGTATCAAGGATAACACCTAGATCTTTTTTTTTTGCACTACACGGTCCAAATATGTACTTTTTATTCGATAATCAAAATATATCGGAAAAATCATACGAAAACAAGACATAACGATGCATTTTGATATATGTGGATGTAAGAAGATTAAACTACACCATTCTGCCAGTTTGTTCAAATCATCATTTAATGAAGCACAGTCATCAAGGCATTTTATATTTCGATTTAAATCTTAAAAAGATTTAAGGAATATTGTTAATAAAAAAACAAGAACATTAATGGGCCTAAATGGCTAGCCTGAGGGACACCAGATGGTACTAACATTTGATTGGAATGGTGGTTCTCAATCTTAACAACTTGTAAACGGATGTTAAATATGATTACAACCAATTAATATACTTAGAATCAAACCCCAGTTCCAAGAGTTTGTGTAAAAGAATATGATGATGTGGTAAACTTTTTTTTGCAGAATATGTGAAAATAATATCGGTTTGACGATTTGATTCAAACTTATTTACAATATAGTTACTCATTAACGAACGATTTGTTATGTAGATCTTCCAGTTTGTTTGCCACAAATAATTTTCTCGAATAACTTAGGTATAGCAGATATTTTGCAGCTTGGTCTTTAATTTGTTTATTTTTTTGTTTGGAACCAATCTTAAAAATTGGTGTTGTACAAGACTGTTCCCAACAATCCAAAAATTCGCCTTTGAAATCGATAACCGTCAACGGAATAGCTAAAGTTGAGGCACATTGAAGTAATAAAGTTTGTGGGATCCCACCAGGACCTGCCGTTTTGTTGGTATCCATAAAATCATAGATAACGATGGTAGATACTTTTGGTAAGTTTACATAAGTTGGAGCGCTGGTGTTGTAAACTGACTTCTGAACATTATTTGGTTCATGCACTTGATGCAGCTTGGAAACCCATTGCTTTTACGCTTCAAGTTAAATTATCTCCAAAAGCTGTTACTATTATATTTAATATTTGATTGAATTGTGTAACAACAGAATTTTGAATAATTAAATGCTTTGGCCGCAAGCTAACATTATCCAGGTGTTATTTAAGAAACTTAAAAGATTTATTTCTTTTATTTTTAATATATAACAGTCTCTTTTTAAACCGGATTACTCCTAGAGTGCGTTTTTTTATTTGAAACAAACCTACGTATAGGTTCATTGATAATGGGATCTAAATTAACATTAGCATTATTTATTTCAGTTTTATATATAAGTGATTCCCAAGGAATACCTAAAAAATATGCATTCATTGCATCAAAGTTAGCCTTGTTGTAATTAGGTGCATAAATATTATTATTTAAAGCATTTTTCATTTAAGTTTAAGTTTAAGAACCAAGTTTAGTTTGATGTGAGTTCTTCACTGCAACTGCAACAAAAGAACTTATAAGATGCAATATCTTGTGAAACTCTTCCCCCTTCAACTTAACTGATTCTGATTTTCGCTGATGGATAGTTTCATTCATTTTCAAATTCAAGTCATCACACTTCTTAAAAGTGTCTTGTCGCGATACTTTTATATGAAAATTAGAATAAGTATTAATTATTTTCAAATTATATTCCTTATAAAGACTGCATTAAAGTAATAGCAAGCTCAGGATTTAAATTCTTTCTGTTTGGATTACATTTTCGTGTTTAATGGCTTTGGCAGGAACACTTTCAATCTGGGTTACAATATCTAAATTATCGAACAATCGTGAGCTAGCACTTATAACTGGTAATTATTTAAGGGTAGTTTTTTTTTAAAAAATCGAATAAAACACTCAAATTTGCATCAAATATTCAAAATTTTATAAAGGGTGTCCGCCGGGAAGGTAAACTACTTTGTTTTGCCACCATTTTGGTAAAGATTAATCTTGACGGTTCATATTTGGTAGTCGTGAAGAAGACACGTGGCAAATTTATTATTCAAAAATATTCGATAAACCAACGTGTTTTAGAAAAATCAATCATCGATTAGTGACGATGAGAAAGTTACGGAGAAATTGGGAGAAACAACGTGCCAACAAAACGTACTATTTATCGTTTAGTGAATGATAGGCCCAAGCATGGACCACAACGTACTGCAAGATCGGCTGATAATAACGGGTGATCCAAGTAGAGATACTTTTTTCAATAGCCTTTTTTGACAGATCACGTCTGAGTCGTGTCATGCTGTCATGTTATTTTTGTTTAGTATTGTTTGGCATTTCATAATGGAAAGACTTACGCGTGAACAACGTTTACAAATTGTTCAACTTTATTATGAAAATTCACGTTCTGTTCTGTCAACATAATCGCCCTACTGAGCGTACTATTCGCAACACCATCACCCATTTTGAGACCCAGCATTCATTATTGGATAATATTTGACCGAATAGACCACGTCCAGCACGCTGTGAAGAAAATATAGCAGCCGTAGCTGAGAGTGTACACGAAGACCGTAGAGAGTCGATTCGGCGCCGTTCGCAGCAACTCGGACTGACGTATGGAACGACTTGGCGCTTTTTACGTCAAGATCTTAAATTGAAAGCGTACAAAATACAGCTTGTGCAACAATTGAAGCCGCTCGACCTTCCCAAGCGACATCGCTTCGCTCTATGGGCTCTTGAAAAGTTCCAAGAAGATCCGACGTTTTCGAGGCAAATTTTGTTTAGCGATGAGGCCCATTTCTGGCTCAATGGGTATGTAAACAAACAAAATTGCCGCATTTGGGACGAAGAGCAACCTGAAGAGATTGAAGAACTGCCACTTCATCCAGAAAAAACAACGGTTTGGTGTGGTTTGTGGGCCGGTGGATTCATCGGTCCATATTTCCTTAAAAATTATGCCGGTGCGAACGTAACCGTCAATGGCGACCGTTATCGTGCCATGATAACCGACTATTTGATGCCTGAAATTGAAGCTCGTGATCTCGGCGACATTTGGTTTCAGCAAGACGGAGGCACTTCCCACACATCGCATCAACATAATTTCACGTTTTGGGCCGGTCGATTGGCCACCAAGATCGTGTGATATCACACCGTTAGACTTTTTCCTGTGGGGATATGTAAAGTCAAAAGCTTATGCCGACAAACCCGCTTCAATTCAGGCCTTGGAGGAAAACATCACGCGTGTCATTCCCCAGTTACCAGTCGAAATACTCAACCGAGTGATCGAAAATTAGACTCAACGGATGGACCATCTGCGACTTAGCAACGACCAGCATTTGATAGACATAATCTTCAAAAAATAAATGCCAAAGAATGTTCTTTCAAATAATAAAAAACATTCTCCATTAAATTTGAATTTTCTGTGATTTTTTCTTTAAAAGAGTAGGGAACCTCGAAATGGATCACCATTTATTACTGCTGCTCAAGGAAGTGTTCAAAAGAACCCATCAACCTCATTTCGACGCCGTGCTCAGGAGCTTGGTCACAATTTTGCAGAAGGATTTGAATATTGTTCAATTTAATATTCAGTTCACACAGGAGCTTCTTCAACAAGACCATTAACGCCTCCGCAAATATGCCAATAGGATGTTACAGCTAGCCCATGCCATGAAAAAATCATAATAACTGACGAGTTACATTTTAATTTTAAAGGATATGTGAATAAACAGAATTGTCGGTTCTGGGCAATGCAAAACTCTCATATTATTCATCAGTCACCTTTGCATCCATTAAATGTTACAGTCTGTTGTGCAATTCGGTCAGGAGGAATCATTGGACCTTACTTCTTTGAAAATGAAAACGGCGTTACCGTAACTGTGAATGGGAAGCGATATCGTGATGTGATTGAAAACTTTTTAACGCCACAACTCTTTTCATAACAAGTTGTTTCATTTGACTGCTCCGCACTTGTTTTTGTGAGGATATATCAAAAGCAAGGTTTATGCAAACAAACCAGAATCGCTTGAGCAACTCAAACAAAATGTTCGTGATGAAATTAATGAAATACCGCGTGAAATGTGCGAGAATGTAATGAAAAATGTGCTCAAAAGGGCTCGCATTTGTGAGACCTAATATTGTATTCTATACATAATTGCCGACATTAAATAAAACATTTATCAATATAAGATCCATTCTATTTCATTTAAACGAAATTATAAACAAACAAAGTAGTACACCTTCTCGGCAGACACCCTGTATAATAAATAGGCCTTTGCTATTTACTTTTTAAAGACAACATTCGGAAGGTCCCTTTTTGCATCACTTTTTCGAGCATTTCGGCCTGTATTCCACGAATTACGCGTGTTATGTTATCCTGTAAGGCCTCAATCTTATTCGGCTTGTCCACTAACTAACGACTTTACATAGCCCTACAAGGAATAGTCAAGAGACGTCAAATCATGATCTTGGCGGCCAACTCACAGGGCCATTTAGAGCTGCTTTCGAGATAATCTGCTCACCAATTTCATCCTTCAACATTTCAATTGTTTCACGAGCTGTGTGGCATGTGACACCGTCTTGATGAAACCACATGTAAACCAAGTTGACAATTTTTCGATAAAACAGCGGATTTTCATAGAGCGGTTCTAAGGGCGTTCACCAAAAATTAAACGTTGTGGTAGGTCATTCGGCTTCAATTCTTGCACAAGTTGAATTTTATAGGCTTTCAAATTAAAATCGACATGTACAATTTTCCATGTGGTTGAGTAACACATGCCCAATTACTGAGAACTGCTACGAATTGACATTTCACGATCTTTTTTTTTTCTCAGAGCATGAGTTTCGATATCAAATTTCAATAATTTGCAATCGTTGCTCGTTTGCAAGTCTTTCCATGATTAATTGGCAGAGTATACTGAAAACGTTCCACTTCGACAGATGACGTTTGAACGCTTGAAAGTTGAAACTACGTAGAAGTGATTCCTTTCTTCTTCACCTTTTAAGATAAACGCTATTTGTTAACGAGCGGTGCACTTATGATCGTATTATGCTACTGCACAAGACCGTTTCCTTCTGATGATAGAATTCCTTATTGCATTGGATATATCTATAAAGAGTTCAATTGACTTTAGTAGGCACTCCGGGACATAATTTTATATAATTATGGGAAATGAGCCCTAAGCTATTAGAAGTCCTCTAACAATAATCCCAAGAAAAAGAAAACATAAAAACAAGTCACATACACCTCTTAAGGAAATATCCCTCCATCTGTTGTTGCCTTCGGGATCCAAAGTTCCATATTTACCTAGAAGCTTGTCGTCAGCATTTCATTTCATTCTCATTTTTGCTTACTTAATGCTCCAATGAGCCCGAAGTCAATACACATAACCGAAGGAAATAAATATTAATTAAAACAGATTCATTTCTTTCGTCGTCATCGTTGTATTTTTCCTCGAAACTACTTCATGAATTTCAGAATACCTACCTACCAACCTAGTATGTGTAAATCTAGCCAAGAGGAATTCTCAATATATACGCACGCATCACTGGACTCGTGTTATAAATGATTTCAGAATTTTCCGTAATTTGTGTAATCCACCTCACTGGTATTCGCATGATATAAAGCCTACAAACTCCTCGCATCCCACGGAGAGTAGCAGCAATCTCACGCATTGGTTCTTGTTTCTGGGTCAAAAAAAAAAGAAATCAGAAAAAAGTAGGAAACAGATTGAATAAAAAGATATCTAGATGAATGCTTATGGCAGATAACTACTACTGTCGGTATGGGTATGGAGGGTGATATAATACAAAGCCTCATCATCTCATATATCTTCGTATTTGCTCTGTGCTCAGTCGATTTGTTTATGGGATTTCGTTGCTTGATTCAGCGAAATTCTTTACAATTTACGCAGCAGAACAAATCCTGTTCTTGGCCTAGTGTAAGCTTACAGATATGAGAAAATCTGTTGAAAATCTGTAAGCACATCATAACATAACATCCCTTAGAACAAGACACCTAACATAAGCTACGACCTTTCCTTTAATTTATAGGAACGGGTATATTTTCAAATCAACAGAGATTTCTTCATTGGGGCACATGTTGTTTCGAGGATTCGTATGTGACTTATTCAATACCGTTTACGTGTGTATGTGTATTTGCATTACTTTTACTTTATTTCCTTGATACACTAAAATCATGCATTACGAGTAGTATGTTGAGTGCCCCATTCCTTTATATGCCGGCAGTAGCCCAAAAACCATTTTTTCTGATATCATTTTTTTTGTGCCAGTTCTTGTTTGGTACTTGTCATTGGAAAAGTGCTTCAAATACGAACAAAGGCTTTTCCCATTTCTCTGTGATATCAAAGTGGCAAAGAAAAAAAAAACATAAGAACAATATATATATATATATATGTATATATATATAAATATAAATGTGTAGGAAAAACGTGAAAAAGTAAAGTGCACGACTGAGTTGTGCGTACGTTTTTCCTTTACTGCGAGGTAAGGAGAATATGTTTATCTTTCGAAGAATTTAAGTTCGAAACGACAAAGTATTTGCTCATCCGTTTTTGATACGGTTCATGGGTGGTTCCTCAGTTAACCGAGTAAGAGTTTTAATACTGAAATGCATTTTTACTCTGAAGATTTGGAATGAGTAATCGTTCAATTAATTTCTGAATGATGTAGAGCGGTCTAAAAAGACCTTTCCTGCCTCAAAGTTATAGATGTCGATTGCGATGTTCCGATCCGATCGATGTTATGTTAAACATAAAATACTTGGTCTTGCCTCGTTTACTGCTTTTACCCATCTTTCTACTTTCGTTACTAGCAAACGCTGTGGCAACATCACATTGAGTCTAATTAAAATAGTTAAATATGACTGTTTTTTTTGTCAGTTTATGTGTTTTAAACCTGACTTTTCAGTCACCATCAAATTAGAACTGTTTAAGCAGTAACATATAACGCCCCTTTATGGTTTGTGCATAGTTAAATTTGACTTTAGCAATAAGTGTTTGAATGACTGCAAATAGTTTTCTTAAACAAAAGGAATAGTCAATTCTACAGTTTCATACTGTTTAAAGTGGAATGACAAGTCCGTCCAAACCATTGGGATTCGTGGTATGAAAACGTCTTCTCCTTTTACTTCCCTTTAAGTATTGTTGTTCGATACCATTGTTCATTAGCTTTTTCATCAATATAATTGGTTTATATTACGTAATATTATGATTACCGATCCGACTTTCAGTTGGAGATTGTGAGCTGGTAATCCGGGTAATTTCAGCGAGTTTACAAACTCGGTTGGTTAGTTGACGATATCATCTTAGGAAGTAATGGAATCCACCGATATTCGCGATAAATTTCACTTTGGATCTTTAAATTCAATTCGTGGACATCAATGTTTTTCGCAGCTAATATAGCACGTTCGATCAACCAAACATGATTTTTGAAAATTTGTGCAATATTTGAGAGCTCCTTTCGGATGAGTTCGGATTTTTATTCGGTAAACTGACAGAAAGCGACGAAATTGAATACTGCGTATGGAAAGGTCAACAGGGATTTTGCCGTTGCCATTGCCCAGCAATTACAAAAACAACTACACGCTTTTGGCGCAACAGACTCCTTAGTACCAGGACCTTACTTTCTAACAACCATTTATGTGTGCGTCTGTACTTCTTGCGCTTTGGCGGAACATACTATTTTATGCCAACTCCAAACGGCGATACTCGGAGTTGACGATTGATATTACTCGGACGATTTCTCAGATCATCACGAGAAGAGGGCCAGAAAAAAATCATTTTAAGTGTTGCTACGTCTGGGAATCGAACTCAGACCTTCTGCAAGACAGTTCATGGCACTAAACATCGCGCCATTGAGCCCGTCGCAATTTCTTTGAAAATACTTCTCCAGATAGGTCGTTCTCATTTTGAATTTTTGAAGTGTTTTTTTAAAACGACTTTTAACTTGCATTACGTTTATCGGCTTTCGTTGACCATGGAATTACTGGCAATGTTTACCAAAAATCACTTAATAACAGAATCATCGCACTACCAAACAAACCAAAACAAACCTATCTATGATTGTTTTGTTTGTTTCCAAAGATGTTTTATGCGCCTTTCTCATTCCAATAGATCAGTTTGCTTTGCTAAAAAACTTTGGCCAAATCTTGCACGTCGGATTTTCATTGATTTGCATTCAATGGTTACTTGAGTACTGAATGAGCATTTCGACCACCTTCGATGCAATTCCTGATGAAAATCATTTCGATCAAAAGTCCCTCAAGTACCCTCGCTAAAAACTTTCATGGGAGTGTCGCACTAGTATTTTTCTTGTCTATTCAACAGTGAAACGTTCGTTCAAATTGATTCTGTCAAAGCATCGCAATCATATTGTTTTTCGCGTTGTAGCTCTTGACTAAGTGCGTCGTGCATCGAATGATTGGCAGCTGTCGCATATCTATGTCAGATAATACCTTGTCCGACATCATTGAAGCATCTTTGTGAATCCCTCGGTTAATTGTAAATTTGTAAATTATTTTTGGTATCGGTAATTTTTCTGCCGATCTTAGTTTTAGAATTTAGAAATCTGCACAATTCGCCTTTGTAAATTATTTCGTATGCTTAACAACTGATGAAAAAGTGGTGGGTATGGATTAAGAATTATTTTTCAGAATCTGCGGAGGTGTAACATTTTTATATAGCTTTATATAGACATTAGATAGGAAAAATATTTTAAGCGTGGTTGAAGATACTAATGTTTGCAGTTGAACGATCCTGAGGTTCAACTATTAGGACATAATTTTATTCAACCAAATTTTTCTAGTGGGTTGGTGTATCTAAACTACAAACTCATCTTCCCCGGCCCTACAAAAATCGACTGGAGCTAATGAATGATAGCTCCAGTAGTAAATTTTGCCTGCCAGCGGAAAAAAGTTCGTCTCTGCTTCTTAATATTTTGCATTTAAGTATTAAGAAAGTATTGTTTTCGTGAAAATGTTCGACTTGTATTAAGAAAGTATTGTTTTCGTAAAAATGTTAGACTTTACGCATGGTTGTTATTTGATCTAACGCATAACTTGCTATGAATGAGAAAGCTGCATACTACTAAGCGTGCACCCACCACTCGTTTAAGTATGTGATTGCATTTTGAATGAGAGGGTAAAAAGTTTCGTTACATCCGTCATCGAGTTGCCGAACCAAAGCAAAAGCGAGACCTATTTTTTTCCGTCAAAATCAAAAAAAATAATTATTTATCATTTTTATCAAATTGGAAATGTGTGAAATAAAGATGCAGTAGATCCACTACATATCTTCTTCTACCCCCAAATATTTACAAAATTGATTCAACTCACGGTCGCCATATGAAAGCTGAAGTTTTCTTGTAATCGCAATGTCTAGCATTTGACATGTTAGACATTTTTAACTTTCTCTTATGAAGAGAAAGATATTGTTTCCGTGAAAATTTTTTGACATCGAGATTTTGATTGTCTGTCCGTCTGTCCGTCTGTCCGTAAAGCAACAACAATTTACGGAATTTTGCAAGTTCCCTTAGCATGCTACAACCTATCCTATAAAATATCCTATTTGCATACGTTCTCCTTATATTTGATTTTCTATTTCTCAGAAATACCGCAGTTTAGTTCCAGTCGTCTCTATGACCTTCATTAAAAGTTTTCGAGGCGAAAAAGTTTATTTACTCGCACAACATCATTATTTAATAAGCATGTTCCATCCGTATTCATTTAGCTAGCCATTTGGTACTCATGGCTTCCAGCGCAACGGTGCGTACGTCGTCGGTCGGTATAGGATGAAAAAAAAAAACAACTTCATTCAAGGAAAACACGACCGTGTGCGTCCCTCACGATGATGCTTCATGTGTCCTTTTTAAATTCTCTTTTACCTCGGTCAAAGCATTCCATTTGTGTCAAGGATCTTTATCCACTCATTTCCTGTCATTGTCAATTTCTTTTGAATTGTTACAAATAAAAAAAAGAAGAATAGACGAAGAAAACTGCTGAATGAATAAAAATAAATAAATTGAAAACAAAAGCATATAACAGTAAAAGTCGGAATGAATTCGAAATGATGACAGTGCACATTAAAATATGAATGAATAAGAATGAACTTCGCTATGGTGGTGGTGCACAATGGACATTACATAGCCCAAATAACTGAATGGATGGCCATGAACAACAGAGGCATTCCTAGGTCCCAGATAGTTCGTAGTAACCAAATCAACATTGGCGATGTTTTATGGAAGTCCCTTCCTCCCTTTTAAATTCCTAACTTTCCATTGTGCTGGCAGTTCAATCAAGGTTATCAGTGGAATATGAGAATTTTCCGTTTCAGGCATATTGAGTGTTTCATTTCCATATGGCGAGTGTAAATTCACCTTAGAGTGTAAAATAATAAGTAACGAAACAAAAATGATACGAGCTAACTCAGTTGATGCGAGAACAAAGTTGTGAAACTTTAACCTGTATTAACCTATTGACTTTTTCACTAGCCGGCCCTCCTGAGTTTGATTCACAAAATCCCTAATGAGGATTTAAATACTCTCTTTTGGACCAAAATGTTGTAGAGGAATAAGGTTTGACGGAAACTACTTGGCTTTGAGAATAAGAACTTATTGGACAGCTGCGACTTTCACTTTATACAACAAAGTATACATACTTCTACAGTTTGCCAAATTTCATATTTTATTTTAAGCTTCACACTCCATAATAGTTGATTTATGTTTGTCACCTAAGATGTTAAACTATTGGAATTAATTTAACCTAACGCACCTGATATTTAGTTAAGGAACTACGCCAGCTTCATATTATTTAAAAGTGCTGAGTATTTTTCGAAGAATTTGTTAGCTTGACGCTGCCCATCATATACATACCTAATTTTCATAAGGCCTATGCCTCAGCGCTGCAAGATAGTACTGCAATATTTCTTATTAGCTCGTGGGTTACACTTGACCCTTATCTTCTTAACGCAGAGATTATGTATATATGGTCTTGTGTCATCCTACTTGCTACTTCCTTTGCTTGGTGGATATGAATATTGAGAAAGGTGGAGTTGTCTTTTAGCCTACAAATCTTTACTTCACTTATATTCGAATAGAATTGGGACTTATTGTTCTGCAGTAGCAGGAATCTCTACTTGATAACTCCTCTAATTAAGTGGACCGAGCAATGACGAAGTTGCATTTGTCTCTTGACATGTGATTGCGGGAACATTGTGAACTGATATAGTACCATTCCCTTGTCAGGGCCCTTCTGTATCAGACGTCTATAAGACAACTTGCAAAATGTCGACTTATCGCCAGATGATCAATTGGAATGAACGTTTTGGCCGTCAGTTGGCAAATGTTAACTGACTTCCAGACTTCTTGCTGAAAATCAAAGAGTCTTTGAGCCACTTTACTGCCCTATATAATTATTCATTATATTAATGATTATTTAGAACAATTTTATTGTGAAAAGTTGGTTTTGCCACAACTGGGAATTGCAAAAAAGTAATCACAGTAAAGTCAGTAGCTCTAAGTTAATTACACCACAACACTATTTCAGATATAAATGATAATCAAAATCATTAGAGCGTTTTCATAAAAATCGTAGCTTAATATTTCGTTCACCTCTGTGAGAGTTTCAACAAATTTGGACTCAAATATCAGTAACAGAATCTAGACGGCATTCATATATTTTTTTCATATTTCTTAAACTACCTTTTTTGACCATAGACCATAAGTGGAATATGAATTTTGTTACTGAGGGAAAAATTAGTGCTAAGCATAAAGTTTAGATGAAATTACTTCCCTAATTCTAAAGTGGTTATCCTCTGGGCACACCTCTACCCAATCTCTTGCATTTGTCGAAGATTCATTATTTGCTGGTAATTGCACCTGTGCATAAAGTTCCTACCCTTACCCTTTGCTGAATTTGGCTCCAATGTTCTTTAGTTCGTAAACCACAAATATCATAAATCTTCAGAATGAGAAATTGTCCAGATTTCTGGTAAAACCTCGCGAAGGTGGAACCTTGTCGATAGAACATGTCTTTCAAACGACCGACCCGAAGTTTTGAAGTTAAAAGTCTTTAAGCTAATGAAGTGTATTAGCAACAAATATGAGATTGGTCAAGATCCGTCAAAAAAAAAAAATACATACAAATTTTGGAGCGCTAGTACCTAGGGCCAAGTTTTCTCACAATGCACAATGTGTGCATGTGAAGATACTTCTTGCACTATGGCGAAACTTTCTGTTTTATGGCGAATCCTTACGGTTGAATTAAGATAAGCTTTTCTTTACAATGATACTACTCGGATGATTTGTCAGATCATCACGAGTTAGGTATTGGGAATAGAACCTAGACCAACCTAGACCTTCTGCGCAGCAGTTCAGCACACTAACCATAGGGACACTGAGCCCATCGATCGCCAAAAGATCCCTGACCACTTTTCAAAAAATGCTGGAGTACCACAAGGGCCAGTACTCTTATCTAATCAGTTTTGTGCGTTATTATATATGGTCAAACATCAAATAAATGTCCACCATTTTGCTTGATACAGCCACTGGGTCTTTTTATCGCGTTTCCATTAAATTACGTAATATTTTTGGCTAGCATCTGTTTTTTAAATCGAATATTCCATCAAATAGTCTCTGGTTTATTAATACATACTTTGTCTCTGTTATAAGAGGTAGCCACAGAAATCTGATTTTGTTTAAATCAAACGTGTACCGACAATTTCACGCAGCAGGGTCATGTTTGCCTTACAGTGTGCGCCCCTTAATCGATTTTCTTCAAATTCAGTACGAAGGGTTTTTATAATTCTTAAGTGCACCCACCACTCGGTTTTACTATAAGTCAAGGTCATAACTACGGGCTCCATATAAAGTATATATTGGGTACAATTGTGGTAAAATTGTAAAATTGTAAAATATACCACAGTCATTTTGGAAGCACATCATTTGGACCTTTCGTGGGCAGTTCATAATTGGTATACAGATATGCAAAATACAAAAAATCATTTAATTTATGAAATACTTTTATTTTATTACTACACGACTTCAAGCTACAGATTTATGCGATTTTTAAGAAAATAAACATTTGTTACAAAGTCAAACATTAAATACCTGGTTTTAAAAATCTGAGTACATATAATTCTGGGTACATACAAATTGTCGTTTAAATCAACGTGGTCGTATAAAGAAATGAGTCATTTGCAAAAGCACCGTTGTGTGCATTTTTTGAGTAAAAATGCTTATTTTATACACTGATAACGGCTTAGATATTACTTTTCATCAACATCGATATTGTCGTTTTCTAGTGAATCGCGTTTTTTTTTTGGGATGTATCGTTTATTTTGAGGGTATGATTCCAGCAACATTATCAATAAAAGACTCCAGACGTCAGACTTTTAAACGGCGATGATGAACAATCTCCCGCTGTCAGGCAAAACGAACCATTTAAAATTTGGGGGCGACAATGAAAACTACCAATCTACCAGTCCTTAGTGAAGTGAAAATAGCAATATCTGAACGTAAGCTTAAAAAGTCTGCCGGAAAAACCCCGCCGAGCTTTATAAAGCTTACGAAAGTAATATTCACTAAGTCATAATCGAAATTTGATTGAATGAAAAAACAGAATCTCAGCATCGGGAGCCCGATAGACAAAAGAGGAGAGTCTTGGAACTGCCCTAACTGTTTACATCATATCCCATAGGGTTATATTAGTTTTAATACAGAGTTTGTAACATAGAGAAATAATTGAACTAGGTATACCTCAAAGTATATGGATCAACTCAGAATCGATAGCTGAGTCGATTTAGTCATGTCTGTCCGTACGTCACCAGTTTTTGGGCCTTAAATTTAAAGCTAGAATGATGAAGTTCGGTACACGTATTTGTTGTTGCTCCCAGCAGAACAGGTGTAAAAAATTTTGAAATCCGCCCACTGCCACGGCCTCTTTTCAGAAAATAATAGTTTTACGCAAACCGTTAGAGATTTTGAAAAGATGATTTTGAAAGATTTTTGAGTATGAACAACATATCTAAACAATCTTCATATCTGTATTTCGTCTGTACAAAGTGTTTGCCACGCCCACTTTTTGGGGCGTTTTTCGTAAATTAAAACTTTTTTGTGTAAAATTTTAAACATTAAAAAAAAAACGTATGCAAAATAATTAATTTTGGTAATATAAACATTTCTTCCATATATTTTTACCCACGCCCACTTTTTGGAGGCGTTTTCATACAAAAACCCAGTATATACCCTACGCCATACCATATGCAGGAGAAAAACGTTGTTTTTGGTCGAACCGTTAGCGATTTTGGAAAAGTGTCTTTAAAACATATCTAGACAATCCTAATTTCTATATTTTTTCATACAAAGTTTTTTGCCCCGCCAACTTTTTGAGGGCGTTTTCGCAAAACACTTTTTTTGGTAAAATTTTAAATATATCGAAAAAAATGTTGATGCAAAAAATTTGGTTTTTGTAATATAAACATTTCTTCTATATGTCATTTTAACCCACGCACACTTTTTGGAGGCGCTTTCATACAAAAATCATTTCTATACACTACTTCATAGCAAAACGAGGCGAAAAACGATGTTTTTTGTCGAACCATAAATGATTTTGATAAACTGTCTAAACGATATGTTCTTCAATGACATTTTCTATACTTCATCGGCAAAAAGCCGACATTTTGAGGATATTTGTTTTAAGGATGGGATGGGATAGGGTACAAAACGATCCACACAGTGGATTGTAGCCTTCTCATATGTTTTATAATTTAGATTGTATCGATATCTTGTTCAGACACTTTTTTAATATCTCTAATGGCTTGGTCTAAAAAAAACGTTTTTCTAAAAAGGGGCGTGGCAGTGGGTGTATTTCAAAATTTTTTACACTTGTTCTGCTTCGTCGGATAGAGGGTCTGTATACGAAATTTTAAAACTCTAGCTCAAAATTTAAGGCCTAAAAATCGGTGACACACAGACGTCCGTCAGTCTGGCTAAATCGACATGGCTAAATCGACTCAGCTAGCGATTCTGAGTCAATCCGTGTACTTTGAGGTATATCTAGCGAAATTATTTCACTATGTTACAAACTTAATGTCAAAACTAATATACCCCTATGGAATAGGGTATAAACAGAGTTTGGTAGAGCATTCTACATTCGTGTTGTTCGGTTGATGTACGAATCTCTATATTTCAAGTTTCGTCCGGAGATAGGCTTGATGGTTAACTGACTGCATTCATAGCGTAACGAGTATTGCGACTGAATTGTTGAATAAGACGAATGCAGCTGGCTACTTTGACCATCGGTTGTTAAAAGTGCGATAAAACAATGTAAGGCAGGAAATATTTCGAAGATATTCGCGCGAAGCTTTTGAATCCTATCTAGGAGGTGTAATGTTTTTATTTTGGTAACACCGACCAGATCTGGGCGTTGAACTCAAGTTTAGGGCATATAAACGCTTTATATATTGTGGCCAGATCAGAAGGGGTGAAATATTTCTAACATCGATTAAGGAAACCTAGACATTTCGCTGCGTTTTTTGCGACTTTGAATATGTGGTCTTTCCAACGTAAGTCGGAGATTACCATCTACCGATTTTTCAACCGTATAGACTTTTTTAAATAAATCAATTCTTAAAATCAACCCGGCATCAACAAAAAATAATTTTGTTGCTTTCCAAATTAAACATGCATATGCATCGCGTGATACTATTGCAGCAATGAGCCTATCAATGAGAGCATATAAATTAATAAGAAAAATCAATTCCGTTGAAGCAATAAGATAACTCAGAATATCATGATACCAGATGCTCCAATCCTGAAACTTAAGGATTCCAAGTCTATTTGTTCAGACTTGGCAATTTTTCTGAATTCTTTTTAATCTAAGTGCCTGCATTACATATGGCGAATCCCATATGATGGATGTGTATTCCAACTGTGGTCGGACTAACGAGCTGTTAATAGTTTTAAGGCCAAATACATCTCGAAAATCCTTGCAATTTCGGTTTAAAAACCAAACATTGAGTTCGATTTTGCTATAGTGTAGTCATAATGAGAAGAAAATTGTAATTTTTTGTCAAATATGACTCCGAGATCTTTAACATGTAACATAATAATAATAAATTGTAGTTATGTGCATTTATTTTACATTTCGAGATATTAAGCTTCATTGCGTTATGATAACATCATGTCAACAAACTATTTATATCAGACAGAAACCGAATACAGTCTGTTATATTAATTATATGAGATGTAATTGTAAAATTTCAAAAATACCATGAACATAATTTAAGCAAAAAAAACAAACAATGGACCTGAATGGCTAGCGAATGTTACCATAATTCCGCGAGAAGTATAACCAATAATCATCGATCTTAACCAATTGCTTTCTGCTTGTTTAGTGAGCATTTAAGCATTGAGGAATGAAGGTGCACATTATCAAAAGCTTTTGTAAAGTCAGTGTAGAGTGCATCAACTTGTAATCGTCCTCAAAGCTGTAAACTATATAATTCGTTAAAAATTGTTATCACAGGATCTACATAATTACCTCTTTTACTTCGAAAAAAAGCTTCTCCTTAACAAGCTTTCAATCAATTTAGGAATTGCAGAAAACTTCGTTATGGGTGGATAGTTTTCTACTTTTTTATCTTAAACCGTTTTTATAGATTGGAGTAATATAAAAGAAAATTTACATTCTTCTAAAAACTCTACAGTAAGCTCTTGCTCCGAAAATTGTATCAAACCGACAGCCAGTTACTCCGGAATACCTAAGTACTGGTTTTGCGTTAAGTGCAGCCCAGGTGTATTATATACTGATTCAAAGAAATCAGCAAATAAAAAGGAAGTGCTCGTCAAATCATATAAACTCACGTTTTTCTACTCCATAACCTAAGGTTAGCCTGAGGTATTTCGTTTTGCATTAATGTAATTCCAAAATGATTTGCTATAACGCTTCACCGATGACTCAACGGACAAAACATACTGTCTATACAAAAATTAATTTAAGGATTCATATTATTTTCTGTTTCTCAGAAAAACTTTTTTTATTGGACCACGGGATTTTAAACCGATTTTTTTTGACGCATTTTGGTACCGGAATTGATGTTTTTTCAAAATGTATTATAATTATTTTTTAATTCGGATGACATTAACAATAAATCCCAATTGATATAAATCAAATAAATCGCCGGTGCAAAAAATAGGTTTTTGCGAAATTATAAGTTACAGTGGAATTAATTTTATTAGAACGAGCAAAATTTATAGAATTTAATTCTAAAAATAAAGCTCTATCATGAATACTATTTAAATCACGCTTCCATTATTTTCAAATTAACTTGATTATTTAAAAAGATCGAATCTAAAATTCCATTTAAGCTATTCCGAAAGTTGTTTATTTGAAATAAATTTACCGATAGAAGTCCAACAATGACTACATGTTCGTAATCATGATATTAAGTTACCATCAATATTGAAGTCACCCAACACACAAGGTAGTTGAGTGGGTTCAAGGTGAGTAACTACACTATTAATATTACTAATGTGTTTTTTATACACATTAGTAGCACTTCAAGAGGGTATGTAGAAGACTACAATTACCACATCGCCACAAGGGCATGGCTTGCAAGATTCTATCTGCCGTGGTTTTGGGCCAGGAAAGTCCACAACTGATTAAATTTTCATACCTTGATAGATTCTGGAAAAAAAATTCAAAAATTCCACATCGATATCCAGCACCTATTCAATAATTTAAATAAAACTACATACTACATACATTTAGAGAGACATACTACAGCATTTAGAGAGACAGAGTCTAGTTTTGGTACAACGCCCAAACTCATTCGTCTGTGCAAGATGACGACGTAGTACTCCTGCGATCTGTACCGCCACTTTAAGAAGTAAGTAGGGTAGGTGGGACATACATATATAAAAAAACATTTTTTTAGTTGGCGTGGCTTAAAATTTTGACAATGACATTATCTAAATATTTTGACATTATAACATTATCTAAATATCTTGTTCAAAAACTTCATCAGAGACAACACTTAGAAATAAGAGCAGAAACATGGTACTTCAAAAAAAAGATAGTTTCTTCAAAAAGTCACATATGAGTAATGAATACCACATCAGGATTAAGAACTAATAAATTAATGGACTTATAATTATTTTTCGTTTATACCATTCTTAACCTCTTAACTATCAAGAACTTTTTACAATAACGTGACAGCAGTTGTTCTATCTAGTATTTATATATCACATCGAAAAGTCTAAAAATTACATATTCTTTTAAGACTACTGCCCTTCAATGGATTTGTATATCAGTTGAAAGTGACACATTTGTTGAGGTTTTAGTTTACTCTTTTTTAAGTACATTGCTTTGAACTTTTATATCGATTTTATTTCATTTATTTTGCCAACGTTCTTTGCCGTGGAAATATAGCACCCTTACTTTAACAACCTCATTCACGTATATGTAGATATACTTGGTGCTTTTCGTAAACAAGGCAAGATTAACAGCTTTCAACTAAATAAAAGCGGTCAAGAGCTTAAAATGAACCTTCCCTCTCAAAATGTAATACGACATGATTTAAGGCGTATCGCTCTATAAGCCCAAACTGCATAAAACCGATAATCTGGAGCAAGAGCACCACCACCTTAAGCACTGCATGCACTGAGATTCACCAAAAATCTCTCGCCCAAGGACATCTTCAGCTCATGGTCGATGAGACCCGTTTTGTCCGAAAATTTAAGCGGATTAAAAAAAAAAACTTCAATACAAACAAGTGCGCTATCGCATGTATTGAAATTCTAGGAAGCGTTTAATAGTTGCGCGCATCATAAGCAGCATCGAGACTATATTCACAATTGACCAGCCACCCCACCATCAACCTTCACCGACAGAAACGGAGCCTAGAAGTCGAAATGTCTTTGTTTAGGTTATTCGCATCCTGAGATAAATTCAAAATAAATTTTCCAATGAAAATGTTATCGCCGTTGCTTGCCACGAAAGAGGTGGAACAGACCGCTACGTACACTTTGTCCAGAACCACAAGGATGCGATACGAGCTGGTTGTAGAGAGGAAGAGGAATATTAAACTGAACTCTCGTAAAGGGTGGGGGGAAACGCTTGATGCGGTGAATGCTTGGTAAATTAAAAGCTTAGCCGAGCACGTACTTGGCACATTGTAAAATGTTAAAACTGTTTCAGAAATTCTGCAGAGATTTCATGAAGGCTCCTCCGAGGAAAGGGATCTTCTATGGCGATGGTGATTTGTTGGCCTTTAATTATGGTTTTCTTTGATTTGTTGGTCACTTCATTTACCATAGAACCAAGCAATTACTCTGAACAAGTCCTTGAAATTGGGATAAACATATATACATGTGTGCTGGATTATCCGTTGTTGTAGTAGAGGTCATGGCCTTGGTGAATGTAAATGATGTGACAAATGATTTGGGATTTTAAGGTTTAGTGTTTCAAGTAGAAGTATAGTTAATCAATTTTGGGATGGAGTCCTGATAAAATCTTTCCAAACAAAAAGTTGGTCAGGTCTATATATTCAATGGAGTTCGGAGAGAAATGTCAATGGATCTGAATGTATATCTCTGTGTAGTGATGCAAATGGGAAGATTCGATGAGTTTTTAAGAGATGACAATTGTTATTTATTTTCGATTTGCCAATGACGATTTTGGACATAAGTAATATCTCAAAACTTCTCGGATTGCATAACCTTTTTTGAATAGTATTGTCATTTAGTGATTGTGTATATATATAGTTCTTCTTAGATAACGCTCATGGCACCGGATGGTTCTGGGGTACACAACATTCAGTAGTGCGTTACGTTTTTATGTTCAATGGATTATTTCTGAATACTTTTTAAGAACAAAATTATACATTAAAACTATGGTGAATTGGTTTAAAAATCATAGAGGGCACAGTGTAAACGATTAAAATTTTTCAGCAGGGATATTGAAGTAAGGTGTATAAGCATTGTGTTTTCAACTGAGTGTGGTGTAAATATGAGTATGAGTGTCAATATTTCTAGATCCACTCACTGCTACGCCCACTGTTGAGAGAAAAGTCATTTTAGGCCAAACTGTATAGAATTTTGAAAAATATCATTTTCTATTTTACCTATTCTGTGTCTTACATATACATGTCGTCGGAAGAACATTTTAAAAAACACTATTTTTTCGGAAATGGGATGCGATAGTGCATAAAGCAATTCGCACAGCGGACTTTAGCCTTCTTATACATTTATACCCTATACCATAGGGGCATATTAGTTTTGAAATTAAGTTTATAATACAGATGAATAATTTCGCTAGGTATACCTCAAAGTATCGATCGACTCAGAATCGCTAGCCGTCTCCGTCTGTGTGTCACCGATTTTTGGGCTTGAAATTTAAAGCTAGATTTTTAAAATTTGTTATAGAGACTCTCTATCTGTAAAAGTTTGTAAACATGATACTCGCCACGCCCACTTTTTAAGGGCGTTTTCAGTAAAAAAACCTTTTTCGGTCAATTTTTAAAATATTGGAAAAAACTTTCCATGCTAAATCATTATATCAACATTTCGTCTATATATCATTTTATCCCATGCCTACCTTTTTAAGGCGTTTTTCTAGATAAACCATATGCAGGAGAAATACGAAAATACATGCCTATTATAATAAATGGATGAGGGTATAAGTTAACCTCTTTGATAATATTATGTTATATATTTGATAAATTAAAAAAAACAAATTTTAATTGAGAAAACCTCTTTCTGTATTGGTTTCTAAAATCGAAACTTGAAAGTATTCTTAAGGTATATTTTATATTAAATCTTAATGCCAAGTATTCTCCTCCAATGTGCATGTCCATCCGGTTCGAACTCGCACGAACATTAATTTTAATCGATGGTGGGTGATTTTCAATGAACTTTTATGATTAGCGATGATAAACTCTAATGGTTTTTTGCGTTTGGGGTGTGTGAATGTGGAGATCTGATTGTGGACAATAAATAAATGGAACAATGTCTATTGTTCATTTGTCGGTCGATATCTTAATTTTAGATCTTGTTTGTTTTGCAGTTAAGATTTTAATGTTTGCTTTTAAGTTTGTGTGTTAATATGCGGATGGGATTTCTCAACACAAACATATTTGTTGTTTTTGTTTTTAGTCCGCTTTTTGAATTTGGTTTTCTCAGCTGTTGCAGTTTTATCCTTTCCCTTTCATTTCAATTATGTTGGCTTAACTTATAGTATGTAAACAATATATATATTGATACATTATATCAAGGAAAGCGAAGTGTTTCACTTGAGGCGAAGGGTCTTCTCTACTATGTCCGACGTCTGCCTGCGAGCAGCAGTGTTGGTGTTCCCTGCTCACGTCTTAGCCTTATTAAACGTCGCTATCAATGTCGCTGAACAGCTCGCAGATTTCTTGTTGAAAAACTTGTCAACGCAAATTGGCCCCGAAGATTTTCCGTTTTTAATGCATCTGATGTGGTGGTTAAATGGGTGAAATATTATTTCCATCATTTAAGTAAATCTGAACATTTCGTTGCGTTTTATAATATATTCCGTTCAAACGAAGGTCGTTTCTGAAACATATAACGATCATGTAAAGTTTCTAGATTTATTTTGTAATCCATAGAAAAAAATTTTCATCGGTTCCAAAAGCACTCATTTTCGACAAAATGACTTTTGAAATATAAAGTACAACGATCCAGCGATCAATGTGAATTGGTTTTTTCTTGTTGCTATAACAACCGTATTGTCAGACAGTGAGAAGCTCTCGTACATAAAAATATTTCATAACCTGACTGTTTATCAGTGTTTCCATATTTGGCATAAGGCTTTGCTATCCAATAGTGTGCGGTTCGAAGGAAAATTTTTTTTTTTAAAGATAATGGTGCTTGGCGTTTCCTCAGCTATATTCTATGTAAATGCTGGATCACCGCAATGATCAACTCTCTCACCCACTCTATTTCTGCTGCATAATAATTAAATTTTGAGAAAAACTAATAATCACATATTTAGTTTTGCAGATAATAGTACACTTATTGCGACTAATTCAAAAGAAAGGTCTATTGCCGCAATCCGCTGCACACTACAGCAGAGGTATAAATAAATCTACTCTTTAAACAAAAATATACATAATAACATATATAAGAATATGGGGAAGGAAACCCTAGTTCAATCCAACTCGCAAAAAAGGCAGTATAAAGCATTTACTAGAAAGAACAAGGTCATAGTTCCGCAAATCGAAATGCAATCGGTCTTATACACGATTCTTCCCATACTTCAAATCTGAAACTTGAGAACAGCGAAAACTTATATAAGTTATCTCATTTTATTAGCGATATTATAATGGCAGATGTTCGTATTATCTTAGAGAAATCATCCCTACACTTGTTGCATTTCAAACACAATAAATCACGTAGTTTTAGCTCACAGACACAATGTCCATTTAACAATGACACGAACAACGCAGTACCAGCAGTTTTTTGTTACAAAAGAAGCAAAATAAAGAAACGAACTTCCTGCAGACATAATTTAACTGCGCCAACTACAGAGGCATGAGTTTACTCAACATCGCCAGCAAACTCCTATATGCCGTAATATGTGAAAGCCTGAAACCGTTTACCAACAACCTGATCGGCCCTTTTCAGTGTGGTTTTAGACCATAAATGACTTACCCTTTAATATCCTAGACAATGTTGTCCGAATAAGTCGAAGCAGCTTTTATAGGTTCGCCTGGGACAGTAGGCCGGTTATTCATTCTGTGCTGATTTTGTCTTGTTATCAACACTCTCGCTTATCGTTTAGCAAGTCAAATCCGGTTGAATGAGACCAGTACCTACCACTTGTAGGTTAAAAAAATGCTTGATGTGTAGTCAGACTTACAACCACTTAGCATTGCCAAGTTAAAGCCAATCAGAGTATACCCTCGTTCTACAACACCTAACCAACACCCAACCAACTACTAGATTACGCCGATGATATTGAAATTTCGTAGCATACGTGATATAATAGCCACGTTTGCTAGTATAGAGAAGGATGCGTCAAAAGTTAGTTTAGTAGTAAATAAGGCTATATACTGTCTATATGATATATGCTGTCAACACGAAAGGACACACAAAATCTACGAATTGGACAGAACGTCACCATTGGCAGATTTAACTTTGAGGTGTTGCGGGACTTTGTCTCGGTTTCGCTATTAACTCTGACAAAAATATCTCGTCAGAAATTAAACTAAGAATTTATCTAGCCCGCCACTGTTCCTTTGGGCTAAGAAGGCAATTTATTAATAAAGCCCTCACGAACTACTAAGAAGATCCTATATAAGACGCTGATCATCCCAGTCCTGCTCTATGGTGCAAAAGGATGAAGAAAAACTTGGTCGATTCGAAAGGAAAATTCTTCGAAAAATCATCGGTCCCGTTTGCGTTGACGGGCTATGGAGACGAAGATTCAATCAAGAACTTTACGAGCTATACAGCGACATGTCCCTGTTTAAGATGGCAAGGACATGTAAAAAGACCTCGCCTTAAGTAGCGCGCAGAAGTTGAAATCGAACTCAACCTACTTGGAGTGCGCAACTGGAGGCAATTCGCTAAAAACCGGGCTAATTGGAGGGGCATGTTGGTTGAGGCCCAGGTTCATTCCGGACTGTAGCTCCACTTAAGTGAGTGAGTAACTAAGTAAGTTAACACTAAATAATTAACTTTCACCGCTATATTACTCATTCATCATGCACTCAAACCAATATGTGATCCGCTTTATTTTCAAAAAGACATCAGTTCTTAGAAACGTTTTGTTCTTAATATATCTGCTATTACAATAAATTTAACTAATGTATATTTATGAAATAATTGTTACCTAATTTGTGTGTATATTATACTTTTATAAATCTAATCAAAGTATTTTTTTTTTTTTATTCATTTTTTTTTATTTACTTAAAATATTAACTTATACTAGACAAAAATGCTTAAATCTAACATATCAATAACATATCTACTTAATCTAACTTATCGGCCCATAGCGGGCGCTGTAAGCTTATAACTAACATTTTTCTTTTGCTTTTCAGCTTAAGTTTGTCATTTGTTTCTTATTATTAGTATTAAGACATTTAATTGCTTTTTCAAAGAAAAAATTAAAACTTTAAACAGTTACAATTTTTTTTGTTTTATATAAAAACTTAATCTAGACTAAAACTAACTTAAACTACTTAAGACTAGTTAAACCTAACTAACACTACTTAAGACTACTTAACTACTTACACCTAACTTAATTATAATCGGGGTGGCAAGCACTCGTTGCATATGCCCCGAGGGTTTGTCATCCCGATTGCGATTGGGTCCAGCAAGCATTTATGCAACCATATTAAATAAAATATGGTGCATAAGCCCAGCCCCAGACCTTGTACCTAAATTTAATTCACCTAAATACTAAGGAGTGGACTAAAAGTCCGCAAAGACCTGAGGAAGTGCAGAAATACTTTCCTCGTTTAGCCACCAAAACTCGGTGCGCTGCTTTTCAGCGTCGGTCCTATCGCGATCCGATACCGCCGTGCTAAAGCGGAGGAGCTCCGGAGCATTGTCGACGTACCCATCGCGGACTAGCCGCTTGTCCCGCGCGTCACGGTAGCGATGGTATAAAACCGGGATACCGTTCCTGTCTTGTATTAACCCTAACGAATCGATATAAATGAATGCCTCTGGTGGAATAAAGCCGGACATGAGCGCACTCTCCATGTACATTTCATTGGGGTAATAAGCCCCGAATATCAGGCTGTTGTCGGTACTCGTCGCCCTTGAAGCGTGCCTTCGAGTCACCTTAATTAGGAAATTATCAATTCTATTCAATTGAGCCCCATTGTATAGAACCTCGTTGCGATAATATTTTATGTACTCGGAGTCCGGCGTTCGGTACAATCCTAAGCAGGATCGGAGACAACGCCTCTCAAACAGCCGTATCCTTTCCATGTAGGATGGTGATACATTGAACCACACGGGACAACCGTAAGCGATGATCGGCCTCATGAGGGTCATGTAGCAAATGACTTTCACCCTTGAATCAAGTTGACTGCTATGAAACAATCTTCTTGTCAAAGCATAAGCCCCCCTAGCCCTGGCCAGACAAGCATCCACATTTTTATTAAAATACAGAAACTTGTCAAGCCAGAGCCAAGGTATTTGACTTCACTTCTCACCGCCAACGGCCGTCCATGCTGTCCAATGATACACAATTTTTTCCAGTTTTTTCTGGTATCGCAAGAAGCCCTCTGCACTGGGGTCCTGAACAGAATTGTTTCGGTTTTTTTGGAAATTGATCCTCAATTTCCAATCCTCGCAATATCCCTTAATGTGATCGAAGTCACGCTGCAAAAGTATGTTGATGACTCCGATTTTCGGACCTGATCTGTACGCCACCAGATCATCTGCGTACGCTATAGCGTGACTGAGAGAACCTACAAGATCACTTGTATAAATGTTAAACAATATCGGGGAGTTCACCGCCCTCTAATCAAAGTATTTAAGTTGCAGTTATTAAGCAAATGGGTACGGGCACGATTTGTCGGGAGAGAATAATCGGTCTCGTTTGACAATAACCGCTACTAGCGCCAGTGGTAAAATTAAAAAAGACAAAAATCAGGGGTGTTACAATGCATTTGGTAATGCTGCATTATTCTTATGGTCTATATTAAATTATTCACTGTACACAAGATATTATCATGTGCAGTTGGTAAAAATATGGAATGGCATTTCGAGTCCCAAAGAAGAAAAGATGCATTCAAGCCAATCGCATCTCCTTAATGGTAGTGCTACAAAATTGAGAAATGCTCAGAGTGACAGAAGATTATACAAATGATAGAACAATTACAAAAATTGCTTGCTAAGTTTTACATCTCCTTCAAAAACACCCCTCCCAGTCTTAAGGAATGGGATAATCTCTCTGAAGTGGGGCAAAACGGATACAATGAAGTGCTGATACACCATAAATGGATATAAAACGGTCCCAAATTGGACGATGTTGTGACCTCGTTATTAATTTTCTCTTCTCCTCTCGTAAGCGGCGCAAAAAAAGGTGATATCGTATCTTCGAGTTGCACCACATGTACAGCTAGTACATTGGTTGTAAATCACGTCGTCTACTTTAATGCCTGTTCTATTTTTTCGCTTTTTTCCATTCGTTGATTTTCTTATGAGTGTCATAAAATTCCTTTTAAAAGCTTTAAATATTATGACACGAGAGAAACTTACTCAAAGCAAAGTATATACCCTACGTGATCCCTTTCGCAGGAAGAATGCACTTGGAGAATGAATGTACGGGGGCGATAAAAAAACGAAAATAATATAAAATCGAAATTTATGATGGGAATGGAAAATGATGTGCTCATCATATTTAGCAGTTTCCCTTAGCAGGACTGTGAGCATTGCGTTGTGGAAACGGATATCGTATAAATCAGAAATGTTGGTGTATCCCCTTGGGGGCTTTTCTTTTCTGTTGGTAAATCCTTTCCTTATGTCAGAGTGATTGGTATGCATATGTTTTTGTTACCAAGGTTTTTTTGTTTTGCCTTTGCATCGAAAAAGCCGTGATACGAAATTGCGATTAGGTTTATGAAAATGTCTACTCTTAGGATATGGAAAATTAGTATTTGCGGAGGCGTGGGGAAAATGCTTTCAGTTTGTGATTAAAAAGGCGTGTGAAATTAGTTGTCTTTAGGAGTGGTAAATGGTAATCTAGATTGATTCCAGGTGGAAAGTAACTATTGGTTAATTTTGTAATGGTTACTAGAGAAGAGATAAATACCGATTACAAAATTAATAAATGAATACATTTAAATCCCAAGATAGAACCAATGATATGTACCTGAAATGTACGTACACTGTACAATCCGAGTGCAACTCAAAAACATGCGTTATAGAACATATATTACTGCGATTTGGGCAATAATTTCGACAGGATCAGAAGAACGAACACGAAAAAATGCGACATTTAATACAGCTGCCACCCGAGGGTGCACATAGGGATTCGTATTATTTGTGTTTATGTAATAATGGCTTTCGACGAACAGACTACGCAGCATCATATAATTCTGTGATTAGCAACGATGGTCAAATCACCATGCAAATTTAGTATATGCCCATAGATACGAGACGCTCAACGATATAGCAATGGAAAACTTGTCACTGCATTTCGAGTCACTGCCGTCAAAAAGCTAAAGAACAACAAGGCATGCACCTAACCACCAACAAATTCAGGATGGATGAGAGCATGCCCGATGAATGGAATATATGGAACTGCATATATCCCATCTACGAAGAAGGCCATCTCAAGATAAATGTTGAATATACGATCCTATCCAACGTACTGTGTTTTAAGCAACACACTTTTCGGCACGAACCAGTTTGACTTCCGGCACGGGAGGTCCACAACAGACAAGATTTTCACACTTAGGAAAACCCTGGAAAAGACCAACGACGTACGCAGACGATATCGACGCCATTGGTCGCTCCAATCGTGCAGTTGTAAAGGCATTTACAGTTCGTAGTTAACGGGGACAAGACAAAGTATATGCTGTCAACAAACAAACGACGCACTGTCTTGGGCAAATGCCACTGTTGATAGCAACAATTTTGTGGTAGTTAAATAGTGCACCTACATCCGAGTCTATATAAATCCCACGAATGACAACTTACTGGAGATATTACGAAGACTGATGCTATTCTTCTGATCGCTTTGTTGGTCCTGTAGTCGAGGTAGGCGAAGATGTGGATGTATTAAGTACAAAAGTTAAAAAAGAAATGTGGAGTTTCAATTCAGCATTAATAAGGTTTAGTGCATTTGAGAGATATGACTATAAAAGCGATTTTAATTCTCTAGCCCATAGATGTATATTAGTTTTGATTTATTGTTTGTAAAAGAGAGAAATAATTTATCTAGATATAACTTAAAGTATATATTTGGATCGATTAAGAATCGCTAGCTGATTCGACTTATACATGTCTGTCCGTCCGACGTCTGTACGTCACCAGTCTTTGGGCCTTAAATTTCGAGATAAAATGATAAAATTTGATACATGTAGTTTTTGTTGCTCTGAAAATTTTGTATAAATCCGTCCATTTCCACGCCTTCTTTTCAATCGTAAAGAATTTTAAAAAAGAGTTTGAGCAAGAACTACATTTTCTATCGAACAATAAAAGATTTTGAAAATTTTTTAAAACCAATATTTTGACGATATTGTTTTTAATGATCGGATGGAATAGGTTATTAAACGACCGGCACAGCGGATTGTAGCCTTCTCATATGTTTTAAAATTAAAATCAATAGGGCCGTTCTCAAGAAAATACATTTTTTTTAATAAAATAACTTTCGATTAATACATTTTTATAAAAAAAAACTTTCGATTAATACATTTTAGTTAAAACTAACATCTAAAGCATTTAAAAAAAACATGATAATGTTGAAAAGTTAATTAATTTTAAGACAAAACTGAATATGCAATCTTATTCTCTAGATTTGTAACTCATTTTAGTTGAAATTATTAAATTTCTATTTAATATTAAAAAAACGCGTTTAAAGCAAGTAATGTTGTTCATAGTTCGTAACTCTAGAGACTACAGATTTCATGCTCGAGACTCCAGAATTAACATGCTATTACAAAATGTTCCAATACTATTTACTTATACTAGGAAAGCTAAAGTTCACAATACAGAAAGAATATTTCTTCTCGTTTTTAAGGACGACTTTAAGTTTATCATATAGATATCGTTCTTAATTTTTGGGTATTTATACTGCTGAGTCAAAGTGGGAAAGGCAATATCTTGAAAAAGACTTTTGTTTTCATTAATATGCGCCTTATATTCTGGTGACAAAACAATGCATAACAATGCTTGCTTTTCGTTTCAATTAATCCATGAAGCTAATTTGCTTTTGATATATTATTGACTATTTTGCATTGAAATTTAATTTCAATTCGAACGTGATTCCAAAGCATCTGTTTTCTTGAACTATATTTTGTGTTACCTCCTTATGGAGTAACCACAGAATTAAGCGTACCTAATGTGAGAAATTGATGATACCATATGCATTTTCCTATGTTCCTATTGTCACTAACTGTTTGTTATAACTAAAATAAAATACAATTTTTATATTTTTTGGTAAGCAAATTGTGGACTACCAAATCAATAGCTTTAACAAAATACTTATAAGGTTAAATTTAAAGGTTATAAATCCAACCCATTCGTTGCCCAATCTGGAGTATCTCAAGGTAGTCATGTAGGCACTATCTTATTTATACTTAGTGTTAATGATGCAAGAACAAAGAGAGCAAAATATTGGTATGAGTATTAATAGTTTTGGCATTAAAAATGGGTTAGATCTAAACCCTACAAAGTGCCAGCACATGTCAGTTTCACGAAAACGTGCTCCATCCAATTTTAATTATACATTTTCCAGACAGACTCTCTGTCGTGTAGACAGTTTTAAAAATCTTGGTGTTTATTTTGATCTTAAATTGGAGTTTAATTTTCACATAAACGTTATTGTCGACAGAGTGTTGAAGAGTTTAATGACCCTTATGTCACCCTTTCGCTCTATAATCTAATTCGACCTCATTTGTAGTGTGCCTCACAAGTTTGGACACCCCTTTATGAAGTTCACTAAGGCTGTGTGTCAATTTCGTTAAAATTTTATTCAGTGGATAATTTGTGACTTTAGTATGGTGACTAGAGACTTCATAATTTTAACCTGCTCAACAGCTCGCTAAAATGTATCCAGTGGCTAATTTTTGACATTTGGTATACCTTCTGAGGAGTGAGCGAGATGGAAAGCACACTCTTGGATTAATCATTATTACCAGTGTATACATGTGGCGGGAAAATAACACATCGTTTCGATTAAAAAAATAAAAAGCAAAAAAATTATTTTTTGCTAAAATATGTAATTACCGTTTTAAAAAAAACGTTTCGCTATATTTTATATGCAAAATATGTTCAACTTGATCAAAGTAGAATGGATAACCTTAATCATGAAAACAAATCATACAACAATATTTTTGTTACTGCTAATAATAAATAATTAAGGGATTTTTGATGATTTCTCTGAAATCTATTCCGCATTTTCTTAAAACAAGAAATTACAAAGAAAGGCATTTTGTTTCAATTCTTTTGGGAAATTATTAAAAATAGTATTCAATTAAAATCCCATTTAATCCAATTGACACAGCAAAAAGCCAATTTGTTTTTGCCCCTCCAGAAATGTCAAAAATTAGCCAGTGGATAAAATTTAACCTTCATTTTAACGCAATTGACACACGGCCAGAAATAGAACGTAAATTCATAAGATTTGCTTTGAGAGGACTTTTCAATTTAATTAACGATGTAGTTGAACTGCAGTTGTTAGTAAAAGTATTTTGAAAAACACTCTGCGAATTTGTATTCTCGACTTGTAATAATAGTATGTAATATTATTTTTTGTTTAATAAAACTTATAGTCTAATTATAATTTCATCGTTTATTGATTTTGTTAGTAATTACTTACTTCAAAAGAAGTTTGTTTGTATTAAGCTCGATACGACACAGATCTGATAGATCGGAGAACCAGCTTTTTTTGCCCTAAGCAAAAGTTAGTACACACTTAAAACGACCAGGGATTTCTTCATCCGTCTTTGATACGTTAATATTTCAGCGTCTTTAAGTACTAACTTACTTACTTAAGTGGCGCTACAGTCCGGAATGAACCTGGACCTCAACCAACATGCCTCTCCATAGCCCGGTCCTTAGCTAACTGTCTAGAGTTGCGCACTCCAAGTTGGTTGAGGTCGGTTTCTACTTGTGCGCGCCACTTAAGGCGAGGTTTTCCTCTACCGCGTCCGACGTCTGGGTAGGAATCGAAGACTCTGCGAGCCGGTGTCCATTCGTTCTACATGTCCTAGCCATCTTAAGCGTCCAATGCGGGGATTTTTGAACAGGGGCATGTTGCTGTACAGCTCGTATAGTTCTTGATTGAATCTTCGTCTCCATAGCCCGTCAACGCAAACGGGACCAAAGATTTTTCGAAGATTTTTCCTCTCAAATTGACCAAGGATTTCTTCATCCGCTTTTGAGACGGTCCATGCTTCAGCGCCGTGGAGCAGGACTGGGATGATCAGGGTCTTATATAAGATCTCCTTATTAGTTAGTGTGTGGGCTTTACTACTAAATCGCCTTCTTAGCCTGAAGAAACAGCGGTTAGCAAGGGTAATTCTTTGTTTAATTTCTGACGAGATATTGGTGTCAGAGTTATAGCGGAGCCGAGATGGATAAAGTCCCGTACTACCTCAAAGTTATATCTGTCAATGGTGAAGTTCTGTCCAATTCGTCGATGTTGTGTGTCCTTTCATATTGACAGCATAGACTTCGTCTCATTTACTGCTAAACCCACTTTTATCGCGTCCTTCTCTATATTAGCAAAAGTGGCTCGTCGGCGTATGCTAGTAGTTGAACCGATTTTTGGAAAATTGTGCCTCTGGTGTGGGCTTCTGAGTTTTGCACAATCCTCTCAAGAATCAGATTGAAGAAGTCACATTACAGCGCATCGCTTTGCCTAAATCGTTTTTTGGTATCGAATGTGTCGATGAGGTTGTTTCCGACCCTGATGGAGCAGCGATGATTCTTCATCGTCATCCTACACAAACGGACGAGTTTGGGCGGTATACCAAAACTAAACATGGCTCTGTATAGTTCGTCTCTCTAAATGTCGTATGCGGCTTTGAAATCGATGAATAAGTAGTGGGTATCGATTTGGACTTCTTGGGTTTTTTTCCAAGATTTGCCGAAGTGTGAAGATTTGATCGGTTGTAGACTTTCCTGGCCTAAAACCACACTGATAAGGGCCGATCAGGTTGTTGGTAAACGTTTTCAGGCGTTCACATATTACGGGAGATAGGATTTTGTAGGCGATGTTGAGGAGACTTATGCTTCTGTAGTTGACGCCGTTTAGAGGGTCTCCTTTTTTGCGGATCGAGCAAACGATGCTGAGGTTCCATTCTTCAGGCATTCTTTGTTCCGACGAGATTTGGCTTATGAGTTGGTGGATGTTTCTTACCAAGTCATTTCCGCCGGCTTTATAAAGCTCGGAGGGAAGGCCGTCATTTCCGGCAGCCTCATTAAGCTTCAGTTTAGATATTGCTATCCTCACTTCGCGTAGGTCGGATGGTTTGCAGTTTTCGCTGTCGTTGCCAATATTGAATGGTTCGCCCTGCCTGGCAGCGGAATATTGTTCGTCATCGCTGGTTAACAGCCTGCAAAAGCGGTTTTTCCATATCCTCAGCATCGAGTGTGTCTCAACTATGATATTTCCATGTTCATCTCGACAGGATTCTGTTCGAGCCTTGTATCCTTGGCTTTGACGTTTTAGACTTTGGTAAAACTTGCGAACATCGTTCCTGGAGTGGCACCTCTCTAGCGCGCTTTTATTTTTCTTTTTTCTTCTTTCTGAAAATCCGGTGTTCCTCCCTTCTTCTCTGCCTATAGATCTCATCGGCAGCTCTCTTCTTTACCTGCAGCTTAGCCTTGAAGGCCTCGTTCTTGGCTGCGAGCATCTGTCGGCATTCCTCATCAAACCAAGGGTTTCTTGCTGGTGGGGGCGAGAAACATAGCACATCAGTTGCGGCTGATCTAATGGCTTGTTGGCATCGTTGCCATTGTTCTTCGACATTCGATCCTGCTGGTATGGTGTAAATCTAGAGATTTAGGGATACGCATTGCGCTATTGCAGTCTTTCGACATTAAATGTTTTTACAGTATTCCTGGATTGTGTTGTGGCGTGGTGGTTATCCGCATTCTTAACTTGGCTGCAACAAGGTAGAAGTCCGAGTCGATTTTAGCTCCTCGGAATGTTCGGACATCCAAAATACTGGATGCGTGCCTCTTGTCTATCGCTATGTGATCAGTTTGGTTGACCGTTCGTTGATCTGGAGACCGCCATGTCCCTTATGGATATCGCGGTGAGGAAACCGTGTGCTGGCATTTCTTTCCGTAGCGAAGTCATTTAGCCTAAGTCCGTTATCAGACACTTATGACAAATCCGCATCCGAATAGCCGCTGTTTCTGCTCACTATAACACGGTCCGTAGTAGATGTCACAGTTTTTCATCCTCTTTTTGCTCGGCCCATCCCATCGTATTTCCTGGATGGCAGTAATATCTGCTTTGTCGCAGTTTAGGCCTTCCGCTAGGTGTTCGCTTGCACCTGTTTAATGTTTTGACATTCCAGGTGTAGATACGAACGTCGTTGTCTTTTTTTGTTTAGCCGTGTCGTCAACAATAAAATCAGTCCTTTTCGAGGCTATTGGTTGCTTCGTAACAATGGTTTTTTAAATGGGTGGGTAGTTAACCCAAAGCACAACCCCAACCTGGAGGACCAGTTCCAATTTGTTAGAGACCCCTAGGATACGGAGCCATCAGTATCCACTACGGGATTGAGCGTTACGGTTGGCCTTTTGGTTCATCCGCCACCATCTCTGTTCAGTTTGCCTGACTAGGCCTTGCAATTCCTAGACAACCTGTTGTCCGAATATGTCGAAGCAGCTTGTCTAAGTTCGCCTGGGACAGCAGGCCGGGTATTCATTCCGTGCCATTCTGACCTGGCTGTTTATAGTGTTGCTGTTTTCGTCGTGTTATCGACACTCGCGGTTATCGTTTAGCAAGGCAAATCCGGTTGGATGAGACCAGTACCCGATGGTTACCACTTGGAGGTAAAAAATAAATAAATAAGCACCACTTGGCATTGCCAAGTTAAAGCCAATCAGAGTCTACCCCCGTTCTACAACACCTAACCATGGCGTCTTTAAGTAAGATTGCGATATTTTTAATAGTTCGAAGAAAATTATTTTCCAAAACCAAAGAAATGCGATTGGCAAGCCTGATTCCTCATATTATTTTTAACGGGTTGTCGTTGGCCAAATTATTAACGGAACCAAGATATGTCGAATCCGTTACTCACTTTTATATAAAAATGCTTCCTTTCAGATGCGTTTAGTTGCATAGTAAGAGTATTTTGTTTAAAAAGCCCAAAATTTTATTCTAAGTGTAAAAAGCTTGTTCCAATATATCACCCCATCCGCAACTGTGTTAAGCAACGGATGTTCTCAAAAAATGATTGTAAATTCACTCCAAAAAGACTAATATTAAAGGGCGTTAAATATTTGAAATACATTATTGCTGAATTATAAAAATTGAAACTCGTGTTTTTATTTTGTTAAAGACAGTATTACAGAACTAGAACAACGTATTGTAAATATACTTCAAGACATTGTCCTCGAGTTATTAAGAAGATATCATCATATAAGAACAATCAAAACAATTCATAAAACAAACGCACCCTAAAACTCTTATTATGATCGGTCAATGTCAAAGCGTCAGCCAATATTTTAATTTTTATGTTACTAACGATAATGTTTGAATAATTTTTTAAAACTATAAGTTGGTGGTTGTAGGTTTTTAGGTTTAGGGCCTTTTATTCCAATTTTCCGTTGGTATAATCGTCTCATCAGATGGGGTTTGCATGCTATAGTGGATAAATTCGAAGTGACGTAGCTTAGCATAATTGAATGATCTGGAATCCGCTGTTATTATCAAACACATGACAGCCGCAAATTTTGCATGATCGGTCAATGTCAAAGCGTCAGCCAATATTTTAATTTTTATGTTACTAACGATAATGTTTGAATATTTTTTTTTAAATTATTATCGAAATTCTAAGTTGGTGGTTGTAGGTTTTTAGGTTTAGGGCCTTTTATTCCAATTTTCCGTTGGTATAATTGTCTCATCAGACGGGGTTTGCATGCTATAGTGGATAAATTCGAACTGACGTAGCTTAGCATACTTGAATGATCCAGAATCCGCTGTTATTTTGCATTTCCAAACAATCGATTTTTTTCGAAATATCTTTTAAGATCATATTAATCCAATCTTGATCATTTGAAGTGCCAAAACTTTTCCGAATAGGATTGAAAAGTATATTGAATTTAATTGAAAAACATCTTCAGCGATGAAGCCTCTGTGTGGCTTAATGTCTTTTTCAATAAACAAAACATGCATAATTGGGCAGCAACTGGTCTATATGTGCCTCAAGGGACTATTTAATTTACAAATCAGACCGTGCTTTCCTTGCCTGAAAAGTGATTGGTCCGTCGACTCAAATTATCTCCAGTTTTGTTCAATTGAGTTCGCAATCATGCTATATTGGAAGCCTATATTTGGCCAAGAGGCTACAAGAGGAAGTTTATTAAGATTGTTATCTCGAGAAATGGTCCGGCTAAGAGGAACCTACTCATTCCTCGCTTTGATTTCTTGGTTCATGTCAACAAGTTTAAAAAAGCACAGAACCGATATAGAAAACGAAATAATCGTTGCAAATGTGCTCCCAGTGGTCTCTTAAACGAGATTGAATTCCATTCTGAAATTTAAGGTTTGTACTTCACCTGAAAAAAATTCAGCCCAATATCTCAATTATTCTGTATTTTCATAAACATCTTCACTGACAGGGTAGACTTAAGGTATATGACTACTTAAAATAAAGAGACAAAATATAAATACACTTTAAAGAATACTATAAAATAATTTCACTTCATAATATAATTGCTTGCAAAAAAAATTATATCCTGTTATGTGGTAAATGAAATATAATTATCCGACACCCTTGAGACATCCTTTTTTATACTACATTTGCAGTCTTTTCTTCTACTTCGCATTAAAAAGTACTTACTCTGATTTAAGCATACAAGTCTTAAAATAACCAAAACACTACTTCGAGGAAAACTCTTTTAGTAGAAAAAACAAGACATTTGTTCCACAAACAGTTTCTATCAAATACCTTAATAAAAGGCTTCCATCTAAAACTTGCAGGCAGAGCTATTCTTTGCTTTTACATACCTTTGCAACTGCACTCAAGTAATTTATGTCTTTTTGCAATTAAATGTCTATACTTGGAATATACTTCTCTTAGCAAAACAAAGGCGAAACAGACAGCACTCAGTATACATATATGTATGCACACTCATCTCCAACTATGGCCTTTGTATGCCTTGAGAGCTTTGTGCTATTCGAGTTTGTGCAACAATACATATTCCTCCCTTAGCTTCCATTTAACATTTTCTCGGTGTATATGTATTTTGGCCAGAGAACTTAAAATTTGTTTGTTTTTATCTATCAAAATGCATACGCATACTTGCTTCGTGTGGTATGCGTTCTCTTATGAGAGTTTTTTTTTAATCAAAGTTTGAAAATTATCTAGCCAAAGTCAGAAATAAATAATTAAGTTTTGCCAAATTTTGCAAGCCATCTTCGAGTGCTGGAATCTACCTGTGAATCGACATTTCATATTCATAAACGAAGACGAAATATCATAGACATGAGTTAATTTCACGCATCCTTGGCATAAACCTCATTTACGTACCCGGTAGGGCATAATTGTCCTTGTCTTAGAAATTCTTTTGAGTTAACATCTTACGCGCACTATGCATTTGTCAGGGCAGATGTAATGATGCTTACCTTAATTCTAAGCATTATTGAGATAAAAGCGAAAATTTACCTTTTTCATCATTCTTTGCTTTTAAAACAACATTTTTGGGTCTGCATTAGAAGACTTGTGACTATTGAATGTACTACGCAAAATAACGAATTCATACTATGGACCGATGGACGTCACGAGTATCCTTGCTTGCCGACCAGAGCAGTGCAAATTGAACAAAGACAGAGCAAGTTGCTTGATACTTACTCAACTTAGTGCGCTTTTGGTAAAAAGGACTTTGACGATGTAGCAATGTACATAAAGTAATATTTTGTAAAACAATAAGTTCAGTTCACCCTAGATATTAAGTTGGTCGTGATGTTGTGCCGGAAGTTTAAAAAATAACGATATGAAAATATCTTGAAATGTTGTTTTACGAAGCAGATGTTTTTTATATTAAATAATTGCTCTTATACATTTTATTTGTGGTTTCAAGACATAAACCAGAAGCAGCGTTTCAAAATGTTTGCTGACGCTATATATCTGTGCTGTTAATTGTATTATTTGTTCAGTTACCTATTTTTGGTATTGTGATGGAAGTTTCATTGTTAGTTGGACTGAATGTTTTTAATTGTTCTTGTGAGCGATTTGTCAAACATAGATCACTCACCCGAAGATTCGCAACTTCTGGTGAGTGCGGGCGGGTTTTTTCGACGCCACGTAATTTTCGGAAAAATTACGAAACTTGAAAATAATTCGAATGAAAATTAAAAGAAAGCAAAAATAAAGAGACCAAAACCGATGCAGTTAAATAAAATAAAAGAAATTTTTCTCCCCACGTTATAGAGTTAGGGCGGTGCGCCCAATTCGATTTTTGTTTGGACGGTATTTAAGGACGATTGGAGTAAGTGTATCAAAAAAAAAATGGCGGAATACAAAAATGGTCTCCGAAACAATTTTTTACCTGAAATTTAACAAAAAATATTTCAGAAAAAAGTTGGGAATTGCCAACGAATAATTTTGTACTTTTTCGCACTCGATTTTTCATTATTTAAACTCTACTTATCTTTTTTGTTTCTTTAAATTTTTCCCTTCTCGATATCCTTTTCCTTTCTCAAAAAGGATTTTTCTTCCTAAATAAAAAAAACTCGAAATCAAAAAGACTGTATTAATTTTTTTCCCCAAATTTCACCTATTCAAAAACGCACGTCTAATCGTTCCGCTAGTTATCCAAGAAGTGAATTCTCTTTATTAAAACGATCCCGTTGTCCAGAATCGATCCCGTTTATGCATTCACACTTAATACTCTCCACTCGTAAGCCCACTGTGACTTCTATACTCTGTCCAAGAATAAATGTCAGTACAGGGAAGATAGGACATTTGCCTCTTTGTCTGGTTGCAGTAACATGTATAAATGTGTCCCTCTTAAAGCTCTCGTAGGGTTGCCATGGCGTATATTATGAATCACCACAAAGAGAGAGAGCATTTCGCTTAGGGTTGCCATCTGCGATTTTAGTTTGTTTTAAAAAAAAACATTTTTTTTCGAAAACAGAAATAAGAACTAAAAAAAAATATGTATTATCATTTATTCATGATAAATATAGTAAACAAAAATATAATTCATAATAAATATAGTAAAGTATAATGTTAAAACATAAAATTTCATTAATTTAAAGTAAAAATAACTTCATTCATTTATAATATTAAAATCTATTAGTCTGATGAAAAGTTAGTGCTGCTACTATCGTCATCTATATTTATTACCAATCTTTCGACTGCTTCCTCCGCGAAAACGTCCATATCCCACATCGTTGGCTCAACAACCTGTTCAACGTGTTGCACACATCGGTGCCATTTCTCACTGTCAACTCTTACAAGTGCTGTTGTTAATAATAATTTAATTTCTGTCATTTTAAATGACTTGTTTTGGCTTGCTACAAATCCTTTTACTTGAGCCCAAACCAATTCTATTGGATTTAGATCGCAGTGATAAGGCGGCAAGCGAAGCACTTTATGTCCTGCAGCTTGAGCCATTTCATCCACGACATAGGTTTCATACTTGGCTTTGAAACGTTTAACGATTTCAAGCAACTCTGTTTTAACCATATCATCCTCAAAACTTATAGCATTAGATCTCAGCCACTTTTTTATATCATCTTTTCTAGTAGAAGTGGTTGGTGCTTTATTTTTCTTTCTGGAATGGTAGGAAGCATTGTCCAAAACTATTACGGCGTTGGGTTCCAGGCGCATTAAAATATCTTTGAACCATTTCTCGTACACTTCGGCATTCATGTCTTCGTGGTAGTCTCCAGTTTTTCCTGAACTAAAGCATAGCAGACCTTCATCTACGAAACCTGTAGAACTTCCAATATGGGCTATAATTAGTCGTTTTCCTTTTCCAGATGGTGATCGCAGTCCAGTTGACAACCCTTCATTAAAAGCTTGGCGTGGTGTTGTAATGGATGGATCCACCCACACTTTCTCCCGAGTATGTCCCTCGTTGAGCCAGGTCTCATCAGTAAAATATATTTTTCTTTTCTCTTCTCAAATTTTTTTTATTCCGCGTCTATACCTTCGCCTCCATGATTTTTTTTATTTTTATTGCTTCGGTAAGTCATTTTCGATTTACGTCGAGCCTGCCAAAACCAACTAGGAAACATATATTTCAATCCCATCCCTAGTTCTTACAAAAATAAACACAATAACACAACAAAGCCAATAAAAAAGAAAACCCACAGAATGAGTTTGACAGATAAAAATGGTGGGAAATGGAACGATTTATCGCACATCCATGGTTAGGTAACTCTTCGGTAACCGCAGATTCTTAATCGTAGGTTAAATCAAAACTGCGGTAACCTAAACGTCAATTTAACCAGCAGTGAATAAACCGGGCCATAGTCCAACAATAATATGATCACTTATTGTACTGCATTGTTGCAATGCATTAAAATAGCGCGCGAATAAAATTTCCTTTTAAAATACAAAGTCGAAAAAAATGGTTTGACTACATTTTAGCGGTTTCTCGAAAAAAATCGCAAATGATAACACCACGTCACCACCACACAAATTATTACTCACAAATTCATTTTTGTGCTCTCAAAAGCTTCAAATCCCAAAAGTTCTGTAACAATCACACTGAAAAATCAGTATCGATGTGCTAACATTTGAGAATGGTAACACTGCTTTGATGAGCGCACAGCCGCACACCACACGCGTCACGCACACAGCCAGTACTCTACTCAGCTCTCAGCAGTCAGCAGTATAATGGCGAATCGCGAATGGTGATTGTATGATCAGTCTGCCCAATGCTTAATGCTATCGGGCAAACAAGTCATAGGATGGCTGCGGTTAGATCTGGTTTGTAATTACAACAACAATTGTACACAAAGTTCAGTGGCTTCGTTTGTGTTTCAGTGGTAATATATCATTGAGTCCACTTACAGGCACCATTGTTAGAAAAAAAGCTTTCCCATAAGACCTGTACTGACATTTTTTCTTGGACAGACTATAACACTTTCTGCCCTTTTGCTGGAAAGTGTGTTTGCGCTTACTAGTTTCGAGATACCTGCGTTCGTGACTGGTCTTACTGCGCGTTTTAAATCATCGACGCAGGTATCGCTGCCGGACACTTCACATTTGCTCATGCCTATGTTTGATTGACCGTAACCAATCCGAAAACTGATCGACCCGAATTATGGTGGAGAAGTTAAAATATCCGAAGGAAAGAAGGCGGGCACCGCACATTCTCAGAAGCAGTGAGCTTTGAAGAAGGAGGAAAATATGAACTGTCAAAAAAACAACATTTCCGCAAACTATGTTGGTGGTTTCATGTTCAGATTTTGGGGTCAGGGATTTACCTTCGGGTGCCATTTCCACGTAAATTTTGTTTTTGTGCTCATGGCCTTGAATTTGAGTATGTTCGGACACGTTTCACGGTCCCTGTCGATAGCCGTTTTGACAGCTGTCGGATAATGTGAATGAGTTTGACAGATAAAAATTTGCAGAATTTTTTAAGTTGGGGTCTACTTTTAGGCGTGTATCTATTGAATTTTTATTTTTTTTTTAATTTGAGTTATAGTTTCATGGATTTTAGCTAGGATTGAACGCACAACACACCGTCGGTTCAAAGACATTTAATTTGTCTTCAGAGGAAAAAATAAGTATTTCACACAGTTTTATTTTTCAATTTAACATAGTGGCATGTTGGTAACTGTTACTAATTATTATAATTTGCGTTCCTTTTCTCGCTCACTCTTTTGTCAGCTCAAAGTCATATCATCAACTTACGAAAAAAACTTCCTTATGTTTGCAAAAACTTGTAATATTTATAATTTGAGTGCACAACTCTGCAAGGATCAATATTGATTAAGTTTTTAAACTCAAACAACATTCAAGAATAAATTTTGTAATAGGTACCTGTGGTGGACAAAACGACAAACAGCAAGTGGCAGCTATATTGCTCTACGCAGTTGAAAAAAAATGGAGAACTTTTTTTTTTAAAGTCTGGGTATTCACAAATAGAGCGCGATTTAATGCATTCTGCACGTTACCCAAAGGAAAAAGTAAAACCAAAAAACCATACAACGTTCATCTTGTTAATTTTTTTAATCTGCAAAACTATCCTCGATAACAATTACAAAGAACCGCATAAAATGAAGATGACAACAAAGTATCTTGGCTTAAAATTAATTCGTTAACACTTATAGGTTATCGCAATATCGGTAGGATTACATAGGTCCGATAATAAAAGTATATCTGATTTGGGGAGAGATCGGAAAAGCTGATCTCCTGTGGTGCTTACACCCGCTTACCAGGGTAACTTAACCATTTCAAAACAATAAGATGGACTTGGGCTTTCCAATTAATTTTCAGATGCAAAGCGCTTGCCGGAACCTGTTCAAAATGAGAATGGTTCAGTATTTTGATAAGAAAACGTTGCTTTCCTTCTTTTTATTTAAAATAAAAAAATGTTTATGTACATGCAAAAATCAATAGCTGCATTTGTCTTAAAATCACGAAAATAACTTGCTAATAAAACGTATGACATCAAGAGCATGAAAGTTAATAACAAGCAAAATACAAAAATCCATTTTTATCTTCATAATTGGAATTTTAAAACCCAAAAATGTCTGTAACTTAAATTATCTCCTTTGGCTATTTTGTACGTTAATGACTTTTTACCTTTCAACCGACGACAATTTAACATGGGAACACATTACCACTACATCGCATCCACCCACTAAGAGGATGATTTTATTAAGTACTCCTGAATGTAAGGTATAATAATATCTCAAGTAAAAATTTCACAACTGGCATTTTCTCTTCTATATAGCGCTATCGGAACTATTTACCCTCCAGCAATGTTAACTGTATAAAGCATTCTGGAAAACATATTTTGACTCGTGTTGTTCTCTGCAATATGCAGGAGTAAAATCAGTCACAAAGGAATTGAAACATGTTTTCGCAAAACCGTTAATTGAAAGACGAAGCAACGTGCTGTCAGATTCTATCATCAGCGCACTATACATTCATTTTGTTCAAGTTACAAATCTTAGGCATCAATACAAGCAACCGAAAAATGAGAAATAGCCATTTGTAATGGTTATTTTATACTGATAAATGGATAATTAAATATTTTTCGGATCGAAAAAAAATAAAAAAAATTGCTGGTGTTGCCACGACTGGGAACCGAAGCCAGACCTTCATCGCGACAAAAAAAAACAGCTATGTAGACACAGCTGCTATAAGCCCTCAGTCAGAAGCACTAAACAGATCATGGTTCTACTTTTCGGAAGCTCTACCAAGACATCTTTACAAATGCAACAATTATTTTTCCCGGAAACTTTATAGAAGCCATATCATGTTGGATAAGGCCTGTGGATTTACTTCCAAGATTTATGAATTAGACTGCACTTCTGCGCAGACTTTGTTGTTCTCAGTAGAAAAAAAATGCTTTTGGAAATTGGAAATTTGATATTTGAGCTTTATCGGAGGAAAAATGTAAGTTGGACGTCTATGCATTTAAGCAATTTAAGTGGATATTTTGATCACGAACTTTTAACGTGAAGTCCTTAGATCTGCATTATAGAGAATAAGAAGTTGGGTGTCAAATATATTAAAGCATTCAAATATTTTAAGAACTACTTACTTGTATTCGAGAAACATCTCAACAATGTGGGAGGTCATTTGCTCACATGTCATCTTAAACGTCCAATGCGGATCTTTTTGGACAAGCCATATATCACTGTGTAGCTCGTAAAATTCTTGGTTAAACCGTTCTTACTTACTACGGAAATGGGACAAATGATTTTCCGAAGAGATTTATGGTTATAAATAACAAGGATTCTTTGCCAGTAGCTTGCAAAGTGTATAGATTTGATGAGTTGTAGACTTTTCAGTTGTTAGTTGTTAGTGAAAGGTTTCAGGTGTTCACATATCACGAGGATCTATGGGACACTTTTTTCGGTATGGTTTCATTCAACCAAATTTTCATAATGACTTGTTGCATTCGTATAAGATTTTGCTATCCTTACTTTCTTTTCAGGCTACTAAAGCTTGAAAATATTATTCGCAACAGACGTAATCTAACTTCAACATGAATAGATTTCTTAAAATTCTTACGTGGAATTCCAATGGACTTTGGCAGAAACTTGGAGAACTTGAATTGTTTATACAGGATAAAATATCTATCGAAACTCACGCAAAGATAATTCTCACTTAAAGATTAAAGGTTATTTTGATTATCATGCTCTAAGTCCTTCACACAAGGCTAGAGGTAGAACATCACTTTATATAAGAGAGTGTATCGAACATTTGATTGATTTTAAATTAGAAGTCGAAACAATGCAAGTTTGCTCTATAAAAGTCAAAAGCAGACAATCCTTTATGAAGATATCTTCTATTTACTGCAAGGCAAGGATGCAAGTTTGAGAAAATTGACTTTGAAAACTTAATTAATTCCATTGGGCAGCGTTTTGTCATCGGAGGGGACTTTAATGCAAAACATAAACTCTAGGGATCTAGATGCCTACCACAGAAAGGTAGGATGCTTACGACTTAGGTAGAAAGTACAAAACAGAATTTTTTTCTTAGGGAAAACGAACTTACTAGCCAACTTATGTTAGAAAAATACCGGATTTGATTGATTTTTTCATCGTAAAAGGTATGCAGTCCAATCGAATCAAAGTAGTGGAATACTTTCATCTTTGCTCTGATCATTCTCCGTTCATTCTAGCAACGAGAGAGTCAATCATGAGACATGAAAACTCACCCAGACTAACAAACGGAAAAACCAACTGGGAAGGCTTCAAAAACGATATTGAAAATAATATTCGACTGCGTGTATCGCTTAGATCCCCATTATAACTCGAAGTCGCGGTTGACTCCTTTATCGATACCGTTCAAAAAGCAGCATGGAATAATATTCCTCAACAACGCCAAATAGAGAGCTATACTAATATTAAGTACTTAGTTACTTACTTAAGTGGCGCTACAATCCGGCCATCAACCAACATGCCTCTCCAATTAGCGCGGTCCTTAGTTAATTGTCTCCAGTTGCGCACTCCAAGTTGGTTGAGGTCGGTTTCTACTTGTGCGCGCTACTTAAGGCGAGGTCTTCCTTTATTGTGTCTGACGTCTTGGTGTCCATTCGTTCTACATGTCCTAGCCATCTTAAATGTTCAATGCCGAGTTTTTTAACCAGGGGCATGTCGCTACTTCGTATAGTTCTTGGTTGAATCTTCGTCTCCATAGCTTATAAACGCGAACGGGACCGAAGAATTTACCTCTTAAATCTACCAAGGAATTCTTCATTCGCTTTTGAGACGGTCCCCGCTTCAGCGCCGTAGATCAGGACTGGGATGATCAGGGTGGTATATAGGTTCTCCTTAGTATTTCAAGTGAAGGCTTAATACTAAATTGACTTCTTAGCCCGAAATAACAAATTCCCTTACTACCTAAAAATTATATCTACCAATGGTAACGTTCTGTCCAATTCGTCGATGTTGCGTGTCCTTTCGTGTTGACAGCATATACTTTGTCTTGCCCTCATTTACTACTAAGCCCATTTTTGCCGCTTCCTTCTCTACACTAGCAAACGTGGCTATGACATCACGTTGGGTCCGACCAATGATGTCAATATAGTTGGCGTATGTTAGTATTGTACCGATGTTTGGAAAATTGTGCCAATACTTTCATGAATCAAATTAAAGAAGTCGTATGATAGCGCATCGCCTTGCCTAAATCCTTTTTGGTACCGAATGTGGGGTCGTTTCCGACCCTGATGGAGCAGCGAGAATTCTCCTCTCTGCTGTCGTATGAGACTTTGAAATCGATGAATAAGTGGTGGGTATCGATTTGGACATCTTGGGTTTTTTTTCCAAGATCTGCCGAAGTGTGAAAAATACCGATGGGAAATAAAAGACTTGGTTAGACAAAAACAAAACCTCATAAAAGATGGCCCCAAACTCGTACCCGCATGATAAAACACATCTTAATCGGTGGAGTAACTTGCTATCAATTTCGGTTAAAAACTTTAAAGAGTCATAAAATGGCAAAAAAACGCTGTGCCACCAATTAGAGTAACTCAAGGCGATTGGGGAAAAACCGATAAGGAATATTCATACGTTTTTGCAGCATATCTTGAGGAAACATTTAAGCCATTTGATGGTCCAGAAATCCTTAATTTATTCGAGACTACAACCAATAGTAATCTAATTAGATAAGCAAGTATTGCCGAGCATAAACGGGAAATACAGAAATTATAGGCTAAAAAAGCGCCGGGTTATGACCTAATTACAGCAGAACTTCTTAAAATGTTGCCTCGAAAAGCACTAACTAAACTCCTGTACATTGTAAATGCGGCAATTATATTAGAATACATACCAAGACTGTGGAAGGTCGCGCAAGTGATTATGGTTCTCAAACCAGGAAAATCACCTAATGAAATAGAATCTTACAGACCTATTTCACTTCTTCCAAATTTTAAAAAGGTTTTTGAAAGGATATTACTCTGTCGCTTACACCCCATTATTGATCAGAAACGAATTTTACCTGACCATAAATTTGGGTTTAGAAGTAAACATTCGACTGTGGACCAAGTTCATTGAAAGCTTTCGAAGAAAAGAAAATTTGCTCAACCGTATTTTTTGATGTGTCGCAAGCTTTTGACAAGGTTTGGCATAGAGGATACAAACTAAGACAAGTTCTGCCTGAAAAATTATATAAAATCCTCGTGTCGTATCTTGGGCATAGACTCTTCCGTGTGAAACTCGGAAACGAATATTTGGAGTTCGTGGAAATATTGACAGGAGTACCTCAAGGGAGCTTCCTTGGACCTTGTACCTCCTATTTACACGTGATATCCCACAAGCAAATGGTACAATAGTTGCCACGTATGCTGACAATAGAAGAAACAAATATGAAATTACAAAACGCTCTTAACGAGGTAAATTAATGCACAAAATCCTGGCGGATTGCACTTAACGAGAGTAAATCGATTCATGTAGATTTTTCGTATAAACGGACAAAAAATTTGACACTCGATGCAAAATCAAAATGGAAGCTGCATGTAAAAAAGAAATGCGAAGAACTTAAAAATAGACACAGAGAACTGTACTGGTTACTCGGAAAATATTCGAAGCTTAACCTTGATAACGAGCTGCTATTATACAAGCAAGTGCTAAAGCCGGTCTGGACATATGGTATTCAACTATGGGGTTGTACCAGTGAAACGAATCTAAACATTCTACATACTTTTGAAAAAAAAAATGTTAAGAAATGTATATAAGGAATGAAGATCTACGCAGAGATCTGGGTATTCCCGCGGTTAAAGATGAAACGAAAAATGTTGCACGCAAACATAAAAAACATTTATTGGGACACGTTAACACAAAGGTCTTCCAAATTTTTGACGAAACAAATTTACTGCGGCGTCTTTAAAGAAATAATCCCTTAGATTTGGCCCGATAATAACAAACCGCGCTATAAATTGCGGAAAAATCAGGAACTCTCAAAGGAAAGTTACCTGAAAGTTACTTAGTTGCAACACAAATACAAAAAGCGTGGTGGTTTTAGTGGATTAAAGTCTAACACTACTTTGGGCACGTGCTCATCGTGTCTATCGAAATTTCCACCAGCCTTTTTATACCCTATCCCATAGGGGTATATTGGTTTTGATACATAGTTTATAACATAGAAAAATAATTGAGCTAATAGGAGCTTTGAGGTATATAGCGTATGGATCGACTCAGAATCGATTTAGCCATGTCTGTCCGTCCGTCACCAGCCTTAAATTTAGAGCTAGAATGATGAAATTCGGTACACGTGCTTGTTTCTGCTACTAGCGGAACAGATGTAAACATTTTTGAAATCCGCCCACTGCCACGCCTCTTTTTAGAAAAAACATTGTTTTAGGCCAAACCGTTAGCAATACTGAAAAAGTGTCTGAACAACATATCTAGATAATCATAACGTCTATATTTTGTTTGTACAACGTTTAACTCCCACTTTTTGGGGGCGTTTTTAGTAAAAAAAAATTTTTTCGTAAAATTTTTAAACATTTAAAAAAAATGGTGATGCAAACTCATTGGTTTTGTTAATATAAACATTTCTTCCATATCTCATTTTAAGCCACGCCCACTTTTTGGAGGCGTTTTCATACAAAACCCATTTCTATACACTACCTCATGGCATAACCAGCTGAAAAATTGTGTTTTTTTGTCAAACCATAAATGATTTTGATAAACAGTCTGAACAAAATGTTATAACAATGACATTTTTTATGTTTCATCGCCATAAATCCGACATTTTGTGGTTATTTGTCTTAAGAATGGGATGGGATAAGGTACAAAACGATCCACACAGTGGATTGTAGCCTTCTCGATCCACACAGTGGATTGTAGCATCGATTGTGACTCAACTTTAATTATTCGTTATTCACCCGATTGAGTGTTGTAGAACGAGGGTAGACTCTGATTGGCATTAACTTGGCAAAGACCAATATATGCAACTCTGACTATTTTGTTTATTTTACCTCAAAGTGGTAACCTGCGCATACTGGTACCATCCAACTGGATTTGACTTGCTAAACGATAGTGCAAGTGTTGATAACAAGGCGAAAAACACTATAAACAGCCTGTTCAGAATACCACGGAAAACCAAGACAAGTTTCTTCGAAATATTCGGACAGCAGGTAATTTAGGAATCTCAAGAGTAAGTCAGGGCTCTTGAAGAGAGATGGTGGCGGATAAACTGAAAGGCGAAGGGCAGCGGTCAATCCCGTAGTGTATACAGATTACCCCGTATCCTAGGGGAATATAATAAATTGGAACTGGTCCTTAAGGTTGGGGGTTGTGAATTGGGTTAATCAACATCCATGGATGATAAAAGTATATATATGAATGATTTTGTTGTTGACGAATGTGCTTAACAAATAAAGGACATCTACGTTCGTATCTGCACCTGGATAGTGAGAACATTAAACAGGAGTGGTGCAGACGAACGAATAGCGAAAGCCCTAAGGTGTTGGAAAACAGATATTGCTGCCACCCAGGATATACGATTTGACGAGCCGGTGAAAAAGAGTATGCCAAACATTAGAAATCGCATTGTAACAATTCGCATCAAGGCCTAATTCGCCAACATAAGCCTTATATAGGATAAGATTGCTTCTACGAGCTCCTTTACAAAACCTAAAGGAGACTATCGAAGTACGATGTTTAAATGTTTAAACATACGCAAAAGTATGAAAAGAAGGCATCACACGGTCTCCTCACCACGATATCCATAAGTGTACATGGCGGTCTCCAGATCAACGAACGGCCAACCAAATTGTTATCATTGCGATAGACAAGAGTCAAGCATTCAATATTTTGGATGTCCGACATTCCGAGGGGCTAACATCGACTCGGACCACTGCCTTGTTGCAGCCAAGGTAAGAATGCGGATATCCACCACGCCACAACAATCCAAATAATACTATGCAAAAATGTAATGTCGAAAGACTGCAAGCGAAAGAGACCGCGAAGGCATTCGCGCAACGCTTCTCAATTAACAACATGTCATTAGATTAGCAGCATCTTATGCGCTAGGTTTCTCGCTCCCACCAGGAAGAAACCCTTGTTTGATGAGTAATGCCGACAGATGCTCACAGCCAAGAACGAGGTAAAGAACATGAGTGGCCATTGAGCTCTATAGGCAGAGAAGAAGGGAAGAACAGCGCATCCACCAACTCGTAAAAAAGGTGAACCTCTAACCTACGCGGCATATATTCCTCAACATCGCGCACAAGATCTTTTCTGCAAAAATATGTAAGCGCATGAAACCGTTTACCAACAACCTGATCCGCCCTTATCAGTTTGGTTTTATGCGACGAAAATGCATTACTGATCCACTATTCACACTTCGGGGGATCCTAGAAATTCATCGATTTTAAAGCCACATACGACATCATTTATTTAAAGTCTGTGAAGGATGACTATGGGGAATTCTCGATGCTCCATCAATGTCGGAAGCGACTTCACACATTCGATACAAAAAGAAAACGCTTTAGGCAAGACTTCACAATCTTTCCAAAATCGGTGCAACTACTAGCATACGTCGAAGATATTGGCATCATTGGTACATTCAGAGATAAAAAAAAGTAAAATTAAGGAGAAACATACTTAAACAAATTTTATACTTCTTTTCATCGAAATTGTGTTTAGGTATAATATAATTAAGTTCATCGCATTTGAATCAATATTAACGCAAAGCTAAGTTTTAAAACCAGAAATTCTTAAGTTAAGCCCCCGTAGTTCGTATTGTGATATCGGGGCATTATGGACTTAACACCAAGTTTCTTGAAATAAGAACGTACAATTTTATAATTTAAGAACGTTTCTACTTCCTCTAATCTTTCGAATAACACATGCACCTTCTTAAAACTGGAATTCAATCAATTAGCACATGAATTTCTCCGAGAATGTGGTTAAAAGACATGGGCTAACTTAAGAGTCAATGGATACAGTGTCAAAGGCAAAGGCATTTCAGTATTTCGATATCCCCTTTTTTTTCTATCTTTTTCTTTTAGAGTCCTTATTTTCCGTCCGAGGTCAAAGTAAAGTAGCTTTCTGTATATATATTTTTTTATTTTTAACATTCTCTGCCAAAGAGAAAGATATTGTTATTCGTGATAATTTCCAATAGTTATAATTTCACATAATTTGTTTTGGCCCGGAAAATCATTATTATTCACATGGACACTGATTCCTTTCAACTACCGAGTACAGGGTGTCCACCGAAAAGGTATACTACTTTGTTTGTTTATAATTTTTGATTAAATAAAAGAGAATGGATCTTATATTGATAAATGTTTTATTTAATGTCGGGAATTATGTAATAATATAGTATCAGGTAAATGTCCGCCTCTGTTAGTCTCACAAATGCGAGCCCTTTTGAGCATATTTTTCATTACATTCTCACACATTTCACGCGTTATTTCATTAATTTCATCACAAATATTTTGTTGGAGTGTCTCAAGCGTTTGTGGTTTATTTGCATAAAACATGCTTTTCAGATATCCCCACAAAAAGAAGTCCGGAGCAGTCGAATCAGACGACCTCGGAGGCCAATCAACATCACCATTTCTTGAAATAACTTGTTTATGAAAAAGGTCTCGTAGTAATTCCATTGTTATCCTGGCTGTATGCGATGTGACACCGTCTTGTTGATACCTCATGTTAATCAAACCCAAAGCATGCAATTGTGTCGTTAAAAAATGATTCCTCCAAATCATTGACCAAATTGCACACCAGACTGCAACTTTAAATGGATGCAAAGGTGACTGATGAATAATTTGAGGGTTTTCCATTGCCCAGAATCGACTATTCTGTTTATTCACATATCCATTCAAATTAAAATGTTCCTCGTCATTCGTTATGATTTTGTCCATGAAAATCGGAGTTGTCACGAGCTAGCTGTAACATCCTATTGGCATACGTACGGCGGCGTAAATGGTCTTTTGGAAGAAGCTCTTGTGTCAACTCAATCTTAAATGGAAACAAATGCAAATCCTTGCGCAAAATTTTGGCCAAAGTTGTTCTTTAAAGACTAAGCTCCTGAGCACGGCGTCGAATTGAGGTTGATGATTTGTTTTGAACACTTCCTTGAGCAGCAGTAACGTTTTCAGCCGATCTTGCAGTACGTTGTGGTCCATGCTTGGGCCTATCACCTACAGGCCCTCTTTCTTCGAAATCATTCGCTACACGATAAATAATGCGTTTTGTTGGCACGTTGTTTCTCCCAAAAATTTCACGTAACTTTCTCATCTTCACAGTAATCGATGACTGATTTGATAAAATGTTGATACGATTAAAACACGTTGGTTTATAGAATATTTTATTTTATTTTATTTTAATGGATTTTCTTACAATTTGATCGCAATGACTCAGCTTAAATTAAATAAACATAGACTTGAAATTTCATCAATTAATTTATGAGCCTAGTAAATCTTCCCTAGTAAATGTGTACTTATTTAAAAGGCAAATTTGTCCAGACACAAAGCTAAGTTATTTATTCGAACTTCCTATCTGCTGCCTGGCTGCTTGAAGTAAAAGTAAATGCGATTGCTTACTTTACTGCAAAAAAAAACCCTTCATGTTCAAAATGCGGAAACTCGAATAAATACCTAAAAGGCCTATTAAACCCACTAGAACAACTTTTTGCGCCATGCTCCGTGTGCTTACAGTTAGGATCGAAAAAAATGGGAATGTTCATAGAATAGGTACTGTACAAGGAAACATAATAAAAGAAGAAAATGAAGAAAAAGGAGAGACTAAGGGAAACTTATAATGCTAGCCACTTCTTAGAAAATCGTTGTCCTTGTTGTTATATGCAGCCCAATTTAATGTGCTGCTTGCAGCACAACTCAGCTACAACCGCAGTACCGCCCTTCCTGCAGACAAAATATGAAAATTTCCGCGAAAAAAATATATTAAACTTGCACCATCCACCTCGTCACCCGTCATCGGATTCAACATAGTTTTCGAAGGTTGTTTTTCAGTCATTTTGAAGTAAAACCAAAAAGAATCCCGTCCAGAAACAAGGCAAAAACTACGCAAAAAGTTTGTGTACCTACTTTCATCCTATCCAACTTAGTATTCCATGTCCTTTCGGCTCTAGCAGCCCTCTCGTCACTATCGTCAGTACACAGTGGCATCCAGCACCAGTCCTCCTACCAGTATGAGTGCAAGTAATAGATGTGAAGTGGTTTTGCGTAGCAAAAGGAAAACTTTACGTACTAGAATTTCAAATGATAAAATTAGAATAAAAGTTCAGGTTTTTTTTTTGCTCATCCTCTTTTTGTTAGTGAAGAATACTGTACTCAGATAAGAGTCTACTCGTGTGTATATCTGTATTTTTTTTTGTTTCAATGTTTAAGCGTTAGTTGGACATATTAATTTGAATGGATGTGTGTTTCAACAACGACGACACATATAAAAGGGGTGTACACAACACACAAGCAAACATGTAGTGGGTTGGGCTTTACATATGTTTTTCACTTTGAGGATTTGAAAAGATTTTCATTTTTGTATGGAAAAGTTAACAAGTTTTTTTATTACCCTTATATTAATTTGTTTTTTTTGTTTGTTTGTTAATTTGTTCGGGTTTAAGCATACAAATATACGATTCGAGATGAAAGTCTAACTTCACATTTTGCCCCCAAAAAGCTAAAGTATAGCATCGTTAAAGTTTGAGCACTTCAATCGTTGAATGGTTTTACTACGGCCGGTTTGACATAATAACAGTGCTAAGTTAACCTTTATGCTGTTAAACTCGTGAAGTTATTCGCTATTGTGAATTTTTAGTACGTGTCAGTGAGTTGTGAATCACTTTTTCATTGAATACGTTAGTTTCGAGTATGATTCTGAAATATTGGGGAGTTTTTACTTCTATGTTTGTGTACTCTTTTTTTGAGTAAGAGGAAGAACAAACAAGAATGGACGATATTGACTAACAGCGAGAAAGGTTGTTTGAAATTCGAGTTGGTACAGTCCGTTTCACTTGCATTTTAGGTTGTCTGCTTGTAATTTTTACAATCAAAGAAAGAATAACACCTTATTTTACAGAAAAACACAAACCTAATACAATATATAATGATTAGATCATAATTTATAACTCTTAGTGATAGTTTAACATTAATTTTGCCATACTATGCAGAAATTTATACATTTCGTCGGTTCATTTGATTTTGGTAAAGTAGCCAAAATAATTGGTTACGTTGAAGCTTACCTATCCAAAGGGTTTTCAACCCGTAACATAAATTGCTTGAATTAGTAATAAATATATTTAACAAAACACAAAGGAAATATCGCAATATTTTTAACAGTACATGCATTATAAGATTCAAAGTCTAGGGTTAAATCTTGCTCATCCATAAAGAAAATGATTAGTAAATTATTTAAAAAAAACTTCGTAATTGAGTATGAAAACTGAGCACGCCTTGAACTTCTAAGATTTAAGATAATAAAGAGGACAAGAAATACCAAGATAATCTCAAGCTGATTGAGGCGGTTAAAACTTATACAAATTATAATTATAGTTCTCTAAAATAAAGGGTCGATAGGATAGGTAATGTTCGTCATATCCATCGCATTAAGAACAACGTAGAACATTTGCGATCACAAGAGTATTTGCTATCTCGTTGACGTTCATCTAGCCATCCGGATATTTTTGCCAAATTAAAAAAAGTGGAAAATAGGATTTTTCAACTTTATTGCAGTAGCATTCTTTTAAATTCTTCTAATCCTTGTGTGTTTATTTTAAATAGCAACCTCTAAAAATTGCAGCGCCAATAAAAAAATTTAAATATAGATATAGCTTTTGACTGTGTCGTGTTTAAAAAAGTCTCCAGGCTAAGCATTCAATTTGAAGCTTATCAAATTATCAAATTTTGGGTTTGGGTTGGGCACGAAATCCCGAATTCCGAACTCCGCGATTTTTAATTAATAAAAAAAGTACTATGCCATTCGGTATTTTGGCTTTAAGGATTTCGTGAATAATTCGTCCCTTTTGAATATGTTCAGCTTTTCACCGCATCTAAAATTTTTACGATTTAAATAGTTTAATATAGCAACCATTTGTATTCATTTTGTTAAAAGATAAACATTATGAGGAACTATAATTGTATGAAATTCTATTACGGAATTTGAAGGACATTGATTTCCACAATTTTGCTAATATGGCCTATATCCAAAAATTCGTTATATGGATTTCCTTGATGAGTTTTTGAATAAAATCAAGAGCCAAGAATTGTAAGCAAAAAACTGTATATACTAAGTTTGCAGCAAATCAGATAGTCGCACCGAAGGACGGAATTGCGAAACCTTTTTTTCCGTATCATCATAATTTTAGAAACAATCAAAATCTTGAGGTCGAATTTTTCGAAAACACTTTTTTTCTCTTTGTAAGAAAAAGCTAAAAATTCTGTTGTTTTTAACTTTCTCTTATAAAGAGAAAGATATTGTTTTCGTGAAAATAATCGACCTTAAGATTTCGATTGATTCTAACATTACGATGATAGCGGAACTCAAAAAAGTGGTTTTTGGAATACTGGTCGTCGGTTCGTCGGTTCATCGGTCCGTCTGTCCATACAAGGTTCTCCAGCCTAAACGACTTGCCCGATTTTCTTCAAACGTCGTATCCAGCTATTTTTTAGTCATAATTCTAGGCCAATTTTCTCTAACGATTTTGATTAAACTTGTTATATGCTATTAGCATATTAGTTCCAACAAAACTGCATACACAGTTTTTTTTCGAGAAAATCCATATAACAGATTTTTGCATTTAGGCCATATAAAGAAAATTGTCAATTTCTAGCAAACTATTTTGCCAGATGGAATAATATTTGATTTGTATACTACTATTACTGTTTTCATGAGTTCCACATAATTGGTTTTGGCTCAATTATCCCCAAACGCAATTTTCAGTTTTGGCCAATAACGGAAAATCATTATTATTCACATTAACACCGATTACTTTCAATTAAATAATTAACGTTCCTATAATCTTATTTCGACATTATTTATAGCATTCTAGCATCAATAATCGAAATAAATATCATTGTTTATTTAGGCCAAATTACTCGTTTTGAAATAAATTAATTACTTTTTGGACTAACATAAACATTAAAGGAACAGTCTTTTAGAAAATCCTGCATTAATTATAACTTTGCTTACTTTCCCAGTATACGTAGTATACGGAAGTTTCGTGATAGTAGTGTGCTTGGTAAAATATCTGCAATCAAAGTCTTTTTTGTCAAAAGGTTCCGATTTTACGGAAAACGCCCATATAAACTGTACTTGGCAAACCACTTTATTTAGGAATGTTTTTTTCACTTTAAGCCATGTACTTTGGCTCACAAGGGGTTATCTTCTTACCTTTTTTTTTAAGTCGAATCGACTCTACTAAATAATGGTAATCTTAACAACCATTTGGCGTTATTTCCATTAACTTGCTTTCCAATCTATCGGTTTACAAAGCGCAATAAAGCCAAATCGATATTTTTTCGTTTTGTAAACCGAAGTATTTCCAAATTTGGAATTTGGTCTTATTTCGTTTGGCCTTATTTCATATCGCCGATAAGGAAGATTAATACAAACAAAATACGCAAAGAATTAACAAAGACAAGATCTTCGCACTAAAAAATTACTGAATTCGTGATAAGTCCTGAAAGAATTCGGAACATTTCAAAATTGGGAAAATTGAAGTAGAGTACATCCCAGACGAAAGTGCTTAAATAATACCATTTATAATGTTTTTTTTAGAGGTATATTTATTTTAAGTTTGGTTTGGCATTTAAACATGAATAGACTGAAGTCTAAACAACGCTGTGCAAATTTATTTTGAAAATCATGGTTCTGCTCGAAATGCGTATCTTTTTCGCACCACGTTTACTCTAAATGAAAATACGCATCCACAGAGGCGTCGTACATTAAGTACAGGAAAATTCATTGCTGCTGTTGACCGTAGCGTAGAGTGAGACCCGAATCAGTCTATCCGCCATCGTGCACAGGAATTGGATATCGAACATTTTGCTGAAAGATCTTGGTTTGCGTGGTTACAAAATCCAACTCGTGCAATAACTGGAGCCACAGAATCACCTAGCAAGGCGTTGATTCTGTGAATGGGCCCAAAAAAAGATTGCCGTTGATCCCAATTTTTATAAGCGAATTTTGTTTGGCGAGAAAGCTCACTTTTGGTTGAATGGATACGTAAATAAACAAAACTGGCGTATTTGGAGTGATGGTAATCCTCCAGTGTTTGTTGAGACACTATTTCATATACAAGAACTGACTGTTTGATGTGCTTTATGAATTGGTGGAATAATTGTTCGTACTTTTTTAAAAGTGTTAAAGTCAATGGTCACCACTATGAAGCCATGATTACTTTATTGTTCATCAATTGAACAGCCACGATGTGCAGGCACTGTGGTTTCAACAAGATGGCGCAGCATGTCACACAGCTCGTACCACAATTGATTTGTTGAAGGAAACGGAGGACAACATTCGCCGCGTTATTGCCGATATACGGCCACAAATTTTGGAAAAAGTCCTCCAAAATCTGACCTCCTCCAGTCTCATCTGTCCGAGTCAGCCGTGGCGGTCATATACCAGAAATCATATAGATATTATAATGCCAGAATATTATCGATAATATTCGGATCTTAAAAGGAATTACAAACTCGGAAATTGATTACAATAATCTAAAATACTTGACAAAAATATGAAAATAATACGCCCTAATTCTCACATGTAATATAAAACCCAGATAATATCAGCAACAAAATGACGTCCCCCTATCTTTTATTACCAACAATAAAATTGTGCATTCATTGAATCTAATGACACTGTCTTCCTTCCATTAAGGATAAGACCAAGCAATACAAAAAAATACTCCTCGAAGTAGGAATCAATTCATTAGCGTTTTTAGCTGTTTTCACTGGAACATTGCATCGTCAAAGGGACTTTTAACGCCTCCCATCGTCGAACTTATGTGGTCGTTACAATGAATCTTAAATAAATTTCTTGGGCTTCTTCTGTTCGCGCCACCACACAATTTCAATTAAACGTCTGCCAATAATGAGTTTCTCCCTTTTTATCATTGTCATGACATTCGAAATGGAATTTGCGGGGAACTAAGAGGAGTTTCCTAGACATTGGGATCACACTTTGACTCGATGTTGGGTTTTCGTATTGGGGGTCTGCTGACAGAGGAAAGCATAACAAAAGTAACTATATACTGGAAAGTACATTTTCAGAGGGATGTAGAGATATACGGATTTGATTGTATTGTTTGTGTGTATTTGTTTGGATATCCTCTTGAATACTAATTATGGAGGAGTAACAAATGTGCCAAGTAGAAAAATTTATGTATGGAAACCATTGTCTGTATATTTTTTTTTGATAAAATAAAATAACGAATTTCTCTTGCTGTGTTTGTAAATAGGAGGATCTTATTTTTATACCCTATCCCATAGGGGTGTATTAGTTCTATTATAAAGTTTGTAGCATAGAGAAATAATTTAGATAGATATACCTTTCATTGATAACAACATTTTTCAAGCTTTTACAGCTGTAGGGACGACTCTTCATTGAAAATCGTCTTAAAGGACTGGAATCATTATCATCATCAAAGGAACACCTATATTCCATACGGAGTTTGGTTAAGAAAGAGAATTCGATCCCCTATTATTTTTATTTGATCCTTATAGAGCAAATATTGGTTTCGTGAAAAAATCAAACTCGATATTTTAATAAAACGTAACACCAATATGATGGAGAAGCTGTCTAGTGTATGTGTATGAGACCTGCTACGTACCTAACCTAGAATGAAATTTGTATATTGTGTGTGCCAATGTACACAAATTACATTGCAGGTAAGTACCCTGAAAGTCTCCCACACTATAGTCAACGATTATCATTTTGAAAATAACGGAATGAGCAACCCTGTACAGCAAACCCAAATGAAAACACAGAACGCCACATCTTCATTCGAAAATAATCTTTTTAAATTTCTCTTACAAAGAGAAAGATATTGTTTTCGTGAAAATGTTTGACTTCGAGATTTTAATTGATTCTAACATTACGATAATAGCGGAACCCAAAAAAGAATTCCGTTCGTCGGTTCGTCCGTACAAGTCTCTCCAGCCTAAACGACTTGACCAATTTTCTTCAAAATTCTTACCCAGCGTTTTTTGGGTCATAATTCTTGGTCATTTTTTTATTTCATTTTTTTATTTCATTTTAAGCATCATTAATCAAAATAAATATTATTGTGTATTTTGGCCAAATTATTAAAATCGCCAAATTAACTCGCTGTGAAAGAGAAAAATGCGTACGACCCAGTCCAGTCGTGCACTCACCACTCATTCTCTTTGCTTGCTAGAAGTTATGTGTGTAAGCGTATGTTACTTAAAAGGGCCACAGGAGTGGGTATCTGTTGATTAAGTTTGAATCTGATTGAAAAGTTAATAACAAGGCAACCCGTAAGCGCTTACACAATGTTTAACTTCGTTAATCTGTAGCTTGAAGTTAAATGGAGGGCAACTTCATGTATCTCTATTTTGTCAGCGATACAAGACACCAGCTACAGATTCGCATTCTGGGAGGCCCTTAAGCGATGTTTAGGAGACAGCGAACTCATTCCATAACTTTTCAAATGATTATCGTTGACGATAGTGTAGGAGACTTGATAGGTACATAGAGTGTTATTTGTATATTGTGTGTGTTACCCATAAAGTCTCTTTCACTATCGTCAACGATTATAATTTTGATTAAGTTACAAATTATATTATTTTTGCTTTCTTTAGTGTTAAACAAAAATTCTAGTTGACAATAGAAGTTGCAGTCTTGTATCGTTTGCAGTGCTCTTTATTATTGAAAATTAACTCCCCTGGTGCCTAATAATAACAACATAGGTGGTGTTTATTTCTCATATAATATATAGATATACAAACAGTTAGCTCGAATATATTCGTGTTTTGACTATATTTATTCGAAGTGAAGCTTTCAATTTGTAAAAATTTCAGTCGGTAGTCAACGAAGAAGTTATAAGATGTGTTTTAAACGTCCTTAACCCTTTTTGCATTGAGTTCTTGTAGGTAAATTTATTTGTCTTCAGATACTCATTGGTGTTTATACCTACCCCACTATCACATAGGGGCATATTAGTTTTGATACCTTAATATATGGATTGACTTGGAATCGATAGCTGAGTAAAATGTCTGTTCGGCCGTCGATCTGTAAGTCACCGATTTTTAGGCCTTACATTTTGATCTAAGAAAGAATAGAATTGTCCCTGTCTATACAACCAGTACAAAGTAAACGTGCAATGATAACTTTGATACAGTAAATGTGAACATTTTGTGTATAGCACATATATAATATGCACGCTACGTCACTGGAGAGCGGCGATTAAAATTAGCTTACTTCCGACAAATCAGATCGTCTCTGGTAGTGGGTAACATATTTCTTAAGATTCAAATTCAAGGACAATACCAAAAAAGTGGTCGCGGCTTAGAATTTTCATTAGAAGACCGCAAAAGTGATTTTATCGAATTTCCTTGAAATTTTCATAAACAAAATACATAAAGTTCCATTTCATTTTGCAAGATGAAGCTTATTTGTCTTAACTTTCAAACCTTTTTTATAAAAGATGTTTATGGTACTTAAACATGTGGTAGGGTTTACAAATGGTCTTTATGACAAAATGCCCCAAAAATTGGGCGTGGGTCAAAATGATCTATAGACGAAAATTTTATATTATCATAACCAATCATTTTGTATTAATTTTTTGCATACCCTATCCCATAGGGGTATATAAGTTTTGATACATAGTTTGTAACAAAGTATATGGATCGACTCAGAATCGCTAGCAAACGTGGCAACTATTGTATCGTTTGTTTGTGGGATATCACGTGTAAATAGGAGGTCAAAGAGTGGGCCAAAGACGCTTCCTTTGGGTACTCCTGCCAATATTTCTTTGAAATCAGAATATTGGTTTAGAAAGTTTCACACGGAGGAGTCTATGCTCAAGATACGACACGAGAATTTTATATAATTTTTCAGGCAGAACTTGTCTGAGCTTTCATTGAAGGCCTCTATACCAAACTTTGTCAAAAGCTTGCGACACGTCAGGAAATAAGGCTGAGCAAATTTTCTATTCTTCGAAAGCTTTCTCAATCACATCAGTAATTCGATGAACTTGGTCCACAGTCGATTGTTTACTTCTAAACCCAAATTGATGGTCAGGCAAAAGGCGTTTCTGATCAATAATAGGGTGTAAGCGACCTAGTAATAAATTGGTCTGTAAGATTGTATTTCATTCGGTGATTTTCCTGGTTTGAGAACCATAATCACTTCCGCGACTTTTCACTGTCTTGAAATGTATTCTTATCTAGTTGCTGCATTTACAATGTAGAGGAGTTTAGTTTAATGCTTTTCGGAGCAACATTTTAAGAAGTTCTTCTGTAATTAGGTCATAAACCGGAGCTTTTTTAGGCTTTAATTTCTGTATTTCCCGTTTAAGCTCGGCAATACTTTCATATCTAGCTAGATTACTATCGGTTGTAGTTTCGAATAAATTAATGTTTTATGGACCATCAAATGGTTTAAATGTTTCCTCAAGATGTGCGGCAAAAACGTCAGCTTTTTCTTTATCGCTTTTTGCCAAGACGTCTTGAGTTGAGTTTTTGTCTAACCAATTCTTTTATTCCCCATGGGTACTTGATATTTTTTTTTAGCTCTATATTTTGCGTTGTTGATGAGTATTTTACGCTGCTTTTTGAACGGTATCGATAAATGAGTCAACCGCGACTTCAAGTTATAATGGGGATCTAAGCGATACACCCAGTCGAATTTTATTTTCAATATCGTTTTTGAAGCCTTCCCAGTTGGTTTTCCCGTTTGTTAGTCTGGGTGGGGTTTCATTTATAATGATTGACTTGCTCGTTGTTAGAATGACCGAAGAATGATCAGGGCAAAGATCAAAGCATTCGTCAACTTTGATTCGATTTGAAGGCACACCTTTTACTATGAAAAAATCGATCAAATCCGGTATTTTTGTAACATCATTTGGCCATTAAGTTGGTTTACCCGTAGAATGAAATTCGGTATTGTACTTTCTTTAGCATTAAAGTCCCCTCCTATGACAAAACGCTGCCCAAGGGAATTAAGTAAGTTTTTAAAGTCGATTTTCTCAATATTGCAACGCGGTGGGCAGTAAACAGAAGATATCTTCAAAGGGGATTGTCTGCTTCCGACTTGTATAGAGCTTACATGCATTGTTTCGATTACTAATTTAAGATCAATCGAATGTTCGATACACTCTTTAATATATAGAAAGGCTCCACCTCTTGCCTTATTCGATGGCTGTAGAGCATGATATCAGAGGTAACCTTTAATCTTTAATTTCGAATTACTCTTTGCGTGAATTTCGGATATTAAACAGATGTCGATATCTTCAAGTCCTCCAAGTTTTTGCCAATGGCCATTGGCATTCCACGTCAGAATTTTAAGAAATCTATTCATGTCGAAGGTGGGGTGCGTTTGTTGCGAATACTATTTTCGAGCTTAACTAGCCTGTCAAAAATAATTTTATTCGTTTTACTTTGTTCCTCAAGTTTTGCAAGAATAATCGAAAATACGTTTGTAACTGGGTCAGGTGAGATATTTTTTTGATCTTTATCGGATACTATAGCTTGGGCATACGTTTGTATAATTGGTTTTGGATGTACAGGATCCGAACGGATTTCTAATGGCCGTGTAGTTTGTAAAACTGTGGGTTTTTCAATTATAGCCTGCTTTGGCTTCGACACATTTTTAATAGGAGCTTTAGGCATTTTCTTTTTTAAATTCAATTTCTGTGAATTAATACTCATAAATTTTTCCCGTCTTTTTGGCAACTCCTTAGCTATTTTGCAGCCGCGATAATTTGCAGGATGATTGCCTTTACAGTTGATGCAGATAGAAAGAGTTTTCTTAATTGACCTGTAGTCTTCTGTCATATGATCTCCGGCACATTTAAGACACCTCGGTTCTTTTTGAAAATAGGTTTGCATATGATTATACCCTTGGCAGCGATTGCACTGAGGAGCTAATTTGGATTCCTTACACATTGGTGCAATTTTTTAAAACAATATTAAGTAAATTTGGTAAATCTTGAAAATTTGGTAAATTTACGAATTTAAAGATTTTATATAGAAAAAACCTTTGTTTTTGTATACAATTTATTTGATATTTTGTTGGTGACGCCATAACTTGAAAATAGCTGCACTGACCCAGTTGGCATAAATCCTAACCAATTTTGGATTTTTAGTAGACCCCAAAAGAGCATTATATTCAAAAGTTTGCTAAAAACTGATAATTTTAAGTGTTGTGTTTATTTCGAAATAATATTTTAATGTATATCGTAATATAAGAAAGCCCGATTGGAAATATTTTTAAAATTTTGAAGGGGATTGATGAGCAATTTCAAAAGGGAAAAGGACCAGTTGCTAGAATTAAAGTGAAAAAGTTCAACGCCGTTTTTTCTGCAAATGAATCACTCAATTCTATCAGAGAAATAAAAAATATTGTAAATGGTACTGAAAACTTAAAATTGCAAACATTACATATTGAAGTCCAAGACATGACGTCTTTTAGCTGGGCTCCACTCGTTTCTGCCCATAAGAGGTCCTTTAGCTCATAGGCTAAACTTTCTCATGGCGTTCAAAAACATGAGGGTAAGAAATGCACGGTGCGCTAAATACATTGTGACGATAATTTATATAGATAGATTTCGCAAATGGTGTCGAATATCAATTTGGTATTGATATTTGTAAACGACCCTCAAAAAGAAATTTTATGAAAAATCAGTAGAATTAATAACGCAAAATTATCGTCAAAATGTCTAACCCCCTTCCGATAAAGTCTAACGTTGTAAAAAAATATATTTTAATCCAAAATTGTTTGACTTGTTCTTTTATTGCAAGAATAACTTCAAATTCATATTATGAGCATTTATCGTTGTCAATGATGTCATCTGTCAAAAGGGTGTAGTTAAGCTTTAACCGAATATTTCTAACATTAAAGTAAAGTGATCTTTTATGTTGTTCAACCATTTACTCAAATCTTGTCGACTAATAAATACCATTTAGACCGAAGTGGCCAAATTTGTTGATATATACATATGTATGTAGTATAAGGAAAAAGATTGTAGTAAATACAAAAATCAGGTACATTAACTGGTTCATATTTTATAGAACTAGATTTTGAAACAGTTACAAACTAAATAGCGTTTTTGAATTGAACGAAGTTTCAATTGATTGTGCATAAGACTATTTTTCTAAATAAATTCCGAAATTAACAATTCCATCGAACCCGCTTTCTATTTGGAAGTAATCTGTTTATAAATATAATCGTTTGGGTTGTTTCTCTAAATATTATTGTATTTTTTATTCCCCTTTTTGGAAGTGGATGATTTTTAGGGAGATATACATTAAGCAAAAAATAAATTTATAATAACTTTGTAAATAAATTTATAATTTTGTGTACGTTTTTATGAATGTTTCAATGTCACTGACAAAACATGTTCCTTAAATATAATAAAATCATTTTGTGTGTTCTTTTCTTATAGGAATAAGTACAAATTCAAATTATCAGCCACATCAGCAACCATGCAGTTCAGAAGTTCAACAACAACAACAACACTCATCATCAAGGATATCAAATAATTTTAATTCAACCACCTCATCATCAAACACAAATTACTCAAGTGGTGCTAAATCGTCGACGTCGATACCAAGGCCTCTGCAAAATGTAAGTACAGATAATACAACCCGCAATTGTCTAGATGCTTGACATTCGTAAAGCTTAATGTAAAATGAAAAAAAAAAAATAGTGGGCCGTACGTAACTTTCTATCTCACTGTGAGGTGTTCGTAAGAACAAATACCTAATAGATATTCAAGAGTTGGACGATTTTCATAGTTTGGCGAAATTATATTGGTTATTGTTGCTAAAACTTAATAGATACACATTTCGCGGAACTATGATTATAGGAACCTCCATTCCATAATTTGAAGGAAGTTGGTTTTCGTTTTGAATGATAATATTGGTCAAAACTAAAAATTCAACTCAGGAATATTTGGGTTAAGACTTATTTTGTTGAATTGTTGCAAGCAGAAGATATTATTAATATTATATGAAATTTTATTCGATTCGACCAAATAGTTTGCGAGAAATTGACAGTTTTCCTTAAATAGCTCAAAATTGAAAATCCGTTATAGAAATTTTCTCTGCGTACGCAGTATTCACTATTTTATATCCTCATTGTATAACTTTAGTTAAATCAAAATCATTAGAGCTGTTTTGGAGATAATTTACGTTTGTAACTTTTATATGACAGGTACGGTTGAAAAATTGGCTATTCTGACCAAAAAAAGCTGAGAGTACGAAATTTGAAAAAAAAAATCGGTCGCTAAGGCTGAATAAGCCATTACAGACAGACGGATCAACGACGAACGGAACTGCACAATACACTTTTTTGGGTTCCTCTATCATCATTATATAAGAATTTATCAAAATCTCGATGTCGACTATTTGCACGAAAACAATATCTTTCTCTTTCTTAGAGAAAGTTAAAAAGCAGATATACATTTTTCTTCTTCGATAACTGGGATATAAAGGGTGATCCATTTCGAGGTTCCCTACTTTTTTAAAGAAAAAAACACAGAAAATTCAAATTAAATGGAGAATGTTTACTATCATTTGAAAGAACATTCTTTGGCATTTATTTTTTGAAGATTATGTCTATCAAATGTTGGCCATTGCTACGTCGCAGATGGTCCATCCGTTGAGTCCAATTTTCGATCACTCGTTCGAGCATTTCGACTGGTAACTGGCGAATGACACGCGTGATGTTTTCCTCCAAGGCCTGAATCGAAGCGGGTTTGTCGGCATAAGCTTTTGACTTTACATATCCCCACAGGAAAAAGTCTAACGGTGTGATATCACACGATCTTGGTGGCCAATCGACCGGCCCAAAACGTGAAATTATGTGCTCACCGAAATGTTTTCTCAATAAGTCTATTGATTGATGCGATGTGTGGGAAGTGGCGCCGTCTTGCTGAAACCAAATGTCGCCGAGATCACGAGCTTCAATTTCAGGCATCAAATAGTCGGTTATCATGGCACGATAACGGTCGCCATTGATGGTTACGTTCGCACCGGCATAATTTTTAAAGAAATATGGACCGATGATTTCACCGGCCCACAAACCACACCAAACCGTTATTTTTTTCTAGATGAAGTGGCAGTTCTGCAATCTCTTCAGGTTGCTCTTCGTCCCAAATGCGGCGATTTTGTTTGTTTACATACCCATTGAGCCAGAAATGGGCCTCATCGCTAAACAAAATTTGCCTCGAAAACGTCGGATCTTCTTGGAACTTTTCAAGAGCCCATAGAGCGAAGCGATGTCGCTTGGGAAGGTCGAGCGGCTTCAGTTGTTGCACAAGCTGTATTTTGTACGCTTTCAATTTAAGATCTTGACGTAAAATGCGCCAAGTCGTTCCATACGTCAGTCCGAGTTGCTACGAACGGAGCCGAATCGACTCTCTACGGTCTTCGTGTACACTCTCAGCTACGGCCGCAATATTTTCTTCACAGCGTGCTGGACGTGGTCTATTCGGTCGAATATTATCCAATAATGAATGCTGGGTCTCAAAATGGGTGATGGTGTTGCGAATAGTACGCTCAGTATGCCGATTATGTTGACCATAAGTTGAGCGAAGTGCACGAAACACATTCCTCAGAGAACGTGAATTTTCATAATAAAGTTGAACAATTTGTAAACGTTGTTCACGCGTAAGTCTTTCCATTATGAAATGCCAAACAATACTAAACAAAAATAACATGACAGCATGACACGACTCACCGTGATCTGTCAAAAAAGGCTATTGAAAAAAGTATCTCTACTTGGATCACCCGTTATATGGTGAGTTGAGTACTACTGACTAGACGTCTTAAAGTTTCACAAATGTTATTTCTTTTGTGTCTGTATACACAGATATTTTTAGATTTTATTTACTTTCCATCAATTATAGGATGATGATAATGGATTGTGTAGGACAGCTTCGAGTAAGGCCAGGATTTCTGATTGAAATTATCTTTTTGAGTTTAATAATCTCAAGTATATGACTAACCCTTTCCCTTATCCGATCATTTTGGCGCAGACTTCAGAGCTTACTTCATTATACATGTCAGATCTAAGAGTATTATATGATGCTTCTTCCAGGTTGGATACCATTTTATTTATCATCTAATCTAATATAAATTGATATGAATGTTGTAATATGAACTGTTTTGTTTCATACTAATATGACACTGATGTCATTTGTACGTTCTATTATAACTGATATAATTGGTTTGTATTTCAATCGGATTGTCGAATTATCGCTTAAGAGATCTGTGTTTAATGTCTTTCACTGACTTTATTCTCGCGATCATCGGACAAATATTCCAAGTAGTATCAATTATCAAAAAAATCTTACCATAACTGAGCTATTCAGACATAAAAAAGGAAGGTCCCATAATCGTTCAAGAAGCATACTTACATGGTTGAGAGAAAAAACTGGGCCCTGGGTACTAACAAGTCTATTGAGCCTATAATTCGTATTACTATTTTTGGTGAAGGATTCTTTACGTGTGGTACATTTGTTCTTACGGTATTTTGTTTTGCATTTTTTAGACAACCCAACGATACGCATCTATCGATCTTACTACAGCTGTGCAATGGCTTTCAGTTCTGTGGCGTTCATGTCAGTTGATTTCTGCCGGCTGCCCATATAAAATTTGATTTCGCGATACCAAAATCATATTAAACTTAGTTAATACCCAATCTAATAAACGCATATTCCTTTATTTTGTGTACAGCATTTAAACATTGGTAAATTCGTAGTTTAGACGTACGAGATTTGTAACATTCTAATTATTTCGTTTTCCCCTGTTGACAACTTACCCTTTGGGGATTTCATAGCCTTAGGGGTTGGTCTCAATTTCGTTGTTGTAGAATTTATTGTCAATCTAGAGTGCAGTGTTCTTCGATATATCCCGGTTTTACTGCTTAATATCTTTGAGTTGAATAATGTTTGAAAGATTATCCAATGATTTCTGGAAGCTTAACATTTATCGGAAATTTCTCTAGGCCAGGAATAACAGTAGTCGGCGAATATCCTAAACAAAGGAGAGTATATCAATCCATCCAAACCTTTTTGACGCAGCATTTGTCCGGAATGAACCTGGGCCTCAACCAACATGCCTCTCCAACTAGCCCGGTCCTTAGCTAACTGGTTACAGTTGCGCACTCCAAGTTGGTTGAGCGTGGCAAAAAAACTTTGTAAAAACGAAATAAAGACATTAGGATTGTTTAGATATGTTGTTCAAACACTTTTGCAAAATCTCCTACGGTTTCGCCTTAAATACGTTTTTCAAAAAAGGGGGCGTGGCAGTGGGCGGATTTCAAAAAACGGTGACACACAGAGGGACGGACGGACGGACGGACGGACAGACAGACATGGGTAGATCGACTCACCTAGCGAATCTGAGTCGATCCATATACTTTGAGGTATATCTAGCGATTTTATTCCTCTATGTTATAAATTTAATTGTCAAAACTAATATCCGATGTGCTGTGAATATGAATATATTAAACAAACCCAAAAAGTGGGCGTGGCTTAATCCTTTACGAAGATCTTATATAGAAAATGACATTGTCAATATATATTGTTTATTAAAATCTTTTATGGTTTGCTAAGAAAGGAACGTTTTCCTATTGGTAGGGTGTACAAATCGTTTTTATAAGAAAACCTTCATATTAATATTACCAACGTTTTTGCCTCAAAGGTTTTTTTTTCAAATTTTCTTAAAATTTGACCCAAAGTCATTTTTCTAATAAAACTGTCCCAAAAAGTGAGCGTGGCATAATTCTTTATGTAAACGAAATAAATTATTTATACCCTTTTCCAAAATTCTAACTGTAGGGCAAAAACAACGTTTTTGTGAAAATTTGGCGTTTCAGTGGATAGATTTTAAAAAAGTTAACACTTGATATGCTGGGAGCAATATCTTTAAGTCTTATCTAGCTAAAATCTTGTTCAATGTTACTATGAAACTAAAAGTGTGTTGTTGGTCACATTTCTGTTCTGGGAATTTTCTGGACCCGATTTCGGATGCAGCTGTACCGGGCCGGTTATCTTAAGTATGACGACAGTGGAAACAAATTATTCGCTGTTGAGGATAGATTTTACGTGAATATCGAGCATTTATGTTAAGGGTGAACGTAATTGTCGTCGCGACGTGGGTAAATGGCCTTCTATGTCAGAAAAAGGAATTGTGCGCTGTGGACAATCACTATCGAAAAAAAAACACCAACAATTTATGTTCTCAATAAATGTATTTAATTAACGTAACTGACATCTCTAAAAAGTAATATGAGTATATAAGAAGAAAAAAAAACAAAGGAAAAAATAATTTCGATGAGAACCGATTTGTATAATACCAATTCGCCTGGCAACGACTGTTGTATCTTGAAGTGCAATTCGTTGAAGTCCATATTCATTGCTGCCAAATGACTTCTTTTGACTTTCTATGTGCGTTCATAATTTTGCATTGTTGCAGCCATTTTCGAATATTCGAAGGCAGCTAAAATGTTGAATGATCTATTCTGGAGAGAATAAGAGAAATGCTTTGCCAGTTCCACCCGGTGCATCTAATAAAAAGAATCCATCTTGTCCAGCCGAAACTCCTAGCATAATGCAATTTTTTTTTAAAGAAAATGCCGCCAAATAATGGGCTTGGGTTAAAATGATCTATAGATAAAATGTTCATAATATTATTCACTAATTATTATTCAATAATAAATCAATTTATTTTCCGAATTCATCTGAAGTTGTATAATCCGTTAAACGGATTTTTTCGAAACTGGGTATTCGTTGGAACTCATATGCTTTTAGTATAAAAAAAGTTTAATTTTCTCGAAAACGGCTGTAATGATCTGTTTTCGAGAAAATACGGCTGTGTATATTTTTCATATCAAATGGTTAAGAGTAACCAAAAAAATGGCCTAGAAAACCCGGGATACGAAGTTTTGAAGAAAATCGGTCAAGCCGCTTAGGTTGGAGTGACTTTTACGGACAGACGGACCAACAAACCTACGAACCGATGGACGGAAATGCAGAAAAACACTTTTTGGTGTTCCGCTATCATCGTTATGTTAGAATCAATCAAAATCTCGAGGTCGAAAGTTTTCACGAAAAGAATACCTTTCTCTTTGTAAGAGAAAGTTAAAATGGTATAAGAGTCACAAACGCGGACTAGAATTTGCGATGGCGATATTACATTCCTACATTTACCTTGTTCATTATTTATATCTATGCAGACAAATTTTAAAATTGCGACGTATATTGTTCTTATACCGGTAAAAAAAATGTGTACAAAATGATTTACGCAAACTCTCGCCGCTTATTGTTTGGAAACATCTAAAACGATACGGTATGTGCACAGTCTGCGGTAGGCTGCGAATCGAAGGTTTAGTGGTCCGAAATATCAATGTGTAATGGTTCTACATGTCCAAACCATTAGGTAGTTTTGGCAATGATGCTGTACAGCATCACCAGTTTTGGTTTTATCTTCGTCTTCATAGCTCATCAACACAAACGAGATCAAAGATGTTCAAAAGTATTTTTCGCTCAAAGTGAGCTGCTGTTTCTGGTTTTATACCCTATCCCAAAGGGGTATACTAGTTTTGATACATAGTTTGTAGCTTAGAGAAATAATGTGTGAAATAAGTGTATGAATAGACTCAGAATCGATAGCTGAGTCGATTAAGCCATGTCTGGTTTCGCCATGGTCGTTCATACCTCACCAGTTTTTGGGCCTTAAATTTTGAGCTAGAATGATCAAATTTGGTACACGTTTTCGTTGTTGCTTCCAGCGAAACAAGTGTAAGCATTTTTGAAATCCGCTGACTGCATCGCCCCATTTTGCAAAAACTTTATTTTGGTCAAACCTTGAGGAATTTTGAAAGATTGTAGGAACAATATATTTAAACAATCGGAATACAGTGCACTCGCGAAAAGGTGAACTAATTCAAACCAAGGGTGTTCACGTTTGTGGATTGTTCACGTTTTGGAACAGTGAAATTTTGGAGATAATATTGTTATAATTTACATCATTTGATACTGTCTACTGGTTTTGAAACCAAAACAAGTTTTATGAAAAAACAATTGACGAGAGGATTTATTTAAAATGATTTTTTATTTATTCAAATGGTTGAAATTTAAGTATAATGGTACATACAATAAACCTAATTATATTATTTTTTTAATTAAATCCCCAGGGATACACATTTTTGAAATTATTATGTATTGAAAAAATCAGTAATCTTTTTCTGCTGCTTTTCTTTTCTAAGAACTTGAAAACGGCTTTCTCCCTTAGGCGCCGAAGAACATTTACATCACTCTGATCAACACCTTCATATCCAGCCCATTCCAATGCTTTATTAAAGATTTCGATTGCATCACTGGCATTAATGCTCTTTGCAAGTGCTTCAATAATTGAGTCATCGCTGTCGGTGGATTCCTCTAGTTCAATTTCCTCAATTTCAGCTAAGCCATCGACAAATTGATCTTCATTCCAATCTCGAACTGTTGATAATGTGTACTCAATCTTTAAATCTTTGAAAATACAAACCTGGGGATCTAAGCTGTGAAGCAGATTAACTGTAGATTCCATGACAGAATTAATTTCTGCATTCCACCTTTCTTTTAGGATATTTAATGGAATATTATCTTCAGGATCTTCTTGATTTGGCACAAGGCTCAAAATATTATTCCAGCATTTAGCCAGAGTGTCTGTGCTTACTCTATTCCATGCGGCTTCCAAAATAGTAATGGCGTTGTCCAATGTCAATTTCTTCATTGATACAATCAAATTAGCCTTTTGTGCCGCTATCGAAGCTAAAAGACTGCTTATGTAATACATACTGTGCTGTAATACATTTTTGTAATTTTGATAGCATTCTGGTCCATTGGTTGTATGAGGGGAGTCACATTTGGTGGCATAAACATAGCCATTATGTTTCCATCTTCTGATTTAAGCTCCAACTCACTTGGATGAGATGGGGCGTTGTCTATTAAAAGGAGCGCTTTCAATGGCAACCCTTTATTTTTGAGAAACGCTTTAACCTAAAAAAACAGTAATTTGGCAACATTTGTAAGTTAACTTAATTATTTCCTGTGGAACAAACGATTGATGAAACCGATCCTTGAAAATTATAGATGTCATCCAGGCCGTTTTTGAGCTTTTATAATCAGTAGGGCAGTTAAAATTTTTAAAGCATCGAGGTTTCTTAGCTTTTCCAATTATCAACAGCTTTAATCTATGCGATCCTGATGCGTTTGCACAACACAAGAACGTGATTCGCGTCTTTTCTGTTTTTACGCCCGGAGCAGATTTTTCCGACGATGACACATAAGTTTTTTCTGGCAAAAGTTTCCAGAATAAACCAGATTCATCAGCATTATACAACTGATCATTGCACAATCCCAATTCGTCAATTTTTGATTTCAGCTTTAATTTAAATGGATCCACCAATTCAGTCTGCGATGACAATTTTTCTCCAGATATTTTGAGAAGGCGAACACCGTACCTTTTTTTAAAACGCTGCAGCCACCCATCACTGGCGTTGAATCCACTTTCGTTCTCTTCGATTTTTGAGTGCAATTCCTTAGCCTTTTCCTTAAGCATTAATCCACTTACAGGGAAGTTTTTCTTTCGCATTCGGTTGAACCAACCGTAGAGGCATTTTTCCATTTTGGGTAACTCTGACGTCCTCATCGTTTTTCTTATTCCTGGTCCAGAAAATGTATTGTTGACGCACTTTAAGATTTTCTCTTCTTTCTTACGTATTCCGCATATTGTGGATTTAGCAACATTGTATTGCTTAGCCAAACCCGTCACATTGGCGCCCTTTTTCAATTTAATCAAAATCTCCGCCTTTTCATTTAATTATAAAAACTTTACTTTTTTCGTACTCATTTTTACAACGTCCAGCGCGAGACCAAAACATCAATTGACATACATCAAACAATGTTTGACGAAAATCCACTTGAATTTTTTTACTTTTGGGAATCCCCTTTTTAAACAGGGAAATCCCCTTTAAAAAGCCTTTAAAAAGGGGATTCCCAGAAGTATACAAATCAAATCATAAAGTATTTATGCCTTGTAAACGCAAATATAATACATTTTTTTGTTCACCTTTTAGAGCCTTCAGACTTTGTTCACCTTTTAAGGTAGTCAATGTAAAAAAAATATCGTTCACATTAAGCGGTGTTCACATTATGCGGTGTTCACCGTTTCGCGAGTACACTGTATATATATTTCGTCTATACAAATTTTGTTGCCTCGCTCACTTTTTGGGGACGTTTTATGTAAAAAAAAAAACATTTTTATACGCTATCCCATACGGGTAAACTAGTTTTGAAACATAGCTTGTAACTTAGAGAAATAATTAATCTAGATATACCTCAAAGTATATGGGTCGACTCAGAGTCCTTAGCTGAGTAGATTAAGACATGTCTGTCTGTCCGTCCGTTCGTCCGTCTGTAGGTCACCGGCTTTTAGGACTTTCATTTTGGTACATGTGATCCTTGTTCGTGCTGTTCGAAGAAGTGGAAAAAATCCACACACTGCCACGCCTACTTTTTATAAAAACTTTATTTTTGGCTGAACAACATATGTATGTAGTCAATCCCAATATCTATAGTTAGTCCATAAATGTTTTTTTGTCAAGCTCACTTTTTAAAAGCATTTTCAGTAAAAAACGTTTTTCTGTAAAATTTGAATATATTCGACCAATCCTTTGATGCGAAATCATTGAGTTTGATAAAACAAATACAAAATATTTTTGGTGGCGTTTTACTACAAAAAAACATTTCCATACCCTACGCCATACCATACTGTGCAGGAGGAAAACGTTTTTTTTTAGAACCATAAGAGATTTTGAACAATATGTTTTGACATTGCAAATTTTTATATTTCTTTGCCCACATTTTAGGGACATTAATTTTGAAGGGTGGGATGGGAACGGGTATAGAACGATCCACACAGTTGATTGTAGGCTCCTCATATGTTTTAGTATAAATTTAAAAAAAAAAAAAATTTTTGGTTTTCCTCGGTATATCATTTTAACCCACGACCACGCCCATTTTTTGGAGGTGTTTTAATACAAATTTCTCTAAGTATTGCGGATGATAACTTTTCCTGTCATCGCTCAAATTGTATGGTTAGTTCAGAAGAAGTGTTTTTTTCTTTGTTACATATTTGCATCTACAGTAGTTCTTGTATCCTTGGATTTGATATTTTACATTTCGGTAACATTTTGAACATCATTAGCTTAGAGTGCGTGCATTTACTGTACTTTCCAGAAATCTTATAAAGCTATCTAATACACACATGTATTAGAATTAAGAAAAAAAAACAGATCCATCAATCAGTTGCAGTCATTCTAGAGTGATTGTCACTAGATTGTGGCGATATAACAGGTGGTTAAATATTAATGACCGATATTGAATGAGAACCACACCTAAACCTCAAGTTTTTTTTCAGCATTTCATTTGACATTTCTCAATTTCAGACTAATTCAATGAAACATGCACACTCAAGCAACGCGTTAGGTTATTCGGGCTTATTATGAAAATGAGCGTTCAAATCAAAATGCATATCGTGCACTTTGTGACTTCTTCTGCCAATTTAATCGTCCAAATGTGTGTACAAACGAAAAAAATTGAGCAAACCGGGTCTGTAAGAGATGTGAAAACACCAGTGCATGGTACAGCTCGTACTGCAGAAAATATTGCTGCCATTCGCGACAGTGTGGCTGAAGAGCCGTCCACCTCAACGCGTCGTCGTGCCCAACAATTGCACCTCTCACGCTAGTCGTTGATGAACAGTATGCATAAAGACTTGCATTTACACGCTTACAAGGTGCAATTGACTAAAGCCTCTTGACCATTTTAAGCGTTGTCAATATTCAGAATGGTGGCAAGAAATGGGAACAGTGGATGATCAATTTTCGAAGAAAATCATCTTTAGTGATGAGGCACATTTTCACCTCAGTGGATTCGTCATTAAGCAGAATTGCAGCATTTGGGCGAATGATAAATCCAAGATTGTCGAAAAACCAATGTGCCCATAAAGAGTGACTATTTGGTGCGTTTTATGGGCTGGCGGCATCATCGGGCCGTATTTTTTCCAAAATGAGGCCGGTCAGGCAGTTACTGTGAATGGTGTTCGGTATCGTGAGATGATAACAAAATGTTTTCGCCCGAATTGGAAGATATGGATTTGAACGATATGTGATTTCAACAGGACGGTGCCACTTGCCACACAGGTAACGCAACAATGGCTCTTTTGCGCCACAAATTCAATGGCCGCCAAGATCATGTGATTAACATCATTGGACTTCTTTCTTTGGGGTAATTGGAAAGAAAAGTCGTACGTCGATAAGTCAGCAACAATTCAAAAGCTAAAGGATGAGATATTTTGGCACATTAACGGCATAGAACCTCAATTATGCCTTAGCGTCATCGAAAACTTGGACCATCGGATGGAGGTGTGCCGCCAAGGTCGCAGCAGCCCTTTGGACGATATTTTGTTCCATACATAATTTAACCATACCAATATTATTATAATGTAAATAAATGAAAATAATTTCCTAAATAATTTGTGATTTATTCATAATCAACTTCGGCCCTTAAAATTTAACCACCCTTTAGTATGAATCGACCAAAATATGACCAAAATACGTGCCATTTTACTCTTGTAATGTCGTCCATTTGATTGCTTTGTTTTTAGATCGGTGAGCGCAATGCTCCCTTACCGATTTTGATGTGAGAAATCCGTGTGATGGCCGTAGTTGCCAGGTGAGCGTTCTCTCAACTCAATTCAGTAGTCGCTCATAATTTTTTATGCGAAGAAGCTCATCGGAATAGTACATACTTATTGATGTCATCACTTAACTCCGTCGGACCATATAAGTGCATATAAGGCCTATGTTGGCGAATGTAAATTTCTTGCATGACATTAATGACTCCTTAGGACTATCGCTTGCAATTTGGCTGTTAATAGTTCTCACATTCAAGATGGAGTCAAGAATTACTTGTTCTTTAGTCATCAACGATAACAAATTTTTATCCGTTTATATTATTTTTACCCAAAGCCGAAAGTCAATATTGTGTTCCATGGCTTGGTCATGAGATATCAGGACGGATTTTTCGTTCCAGCCATTCTGACTATAGTTTATTTTTATTATTGCTAAATTAGTAAATTGTTATTTTTGTCGTCAACACAAGTCTAACAAGCCGAATACGGTCGAAATCGGTTAGTAATTTTAAATTAAAAAAAAAATTTATTCGAAAAATTTGTAATTTTCATGTGTATTGCTCACTTCACGAATCAATATTGTTTTTCATTAGCTGATACATCAATATACAATATAAAATGCTCGAATATCGACCATCGGGCTAAACTAATGCTTATTATGATTATTTCAAATATATATTTAATTTTTGTTTATAGGTGATACCCACATGCGTGTACCTAATGTCACGCATCGCTGTACATATGGAAATCGAAGGAACGGCCCAGTGTCCATCGCAAGTGATGCTGGCTGCTGCTCTGGGCTGTGAAGAATTAGGAATAGCTAACAAATTACTAGCGCAAAGTATATTCGGTCTTTGGATGACCAGTGCACTTTTAGAAATCCAACTGAAATCCCATCATCGACCTTACGTAGTTAGAATAGCGTGGCAGAGTCTTCTCGAGAAGTTCAGCCATGGCAATCCGATTGAAAAGAAATACGACGAACCGATGATAATGCTCAAGCGAAACGTATTCTTTTCAAAAAAGGATGAAGAGAAAATCAAGTAAATTTTTTTTATTAATTTGTAACCATCAATACGTGTCCTATTTTTCTTCCTGTGACTTTTAACAGAGACCATCGGATATTAGAGCTGCTATACGAGGAGGCGAAACACAATGTGCTAACAGGTCGATACATCATGGAGCCTGTGCATTCGGTCATGTTGGGCGGAATTCAAGCGCGAATAGAATTGGGTCCCTACAATTCGCACACCCACACAATCAGTTTTTTTAGGTAAGTGTTGGACTGCTGGCAAATTGATTGTCATTCAGGTTGTCACCTCGAACACATCCTTTCACACTCACAGAGAGAATCAATCACGATTTCTGCCACAACACGTTGCCAAAAACTCCAGTTGGTCCTGGTTGCCAGTTAGTCGTAAGAATTCGGCGGAAGTCAAACTTTTAGAACAATACAAGCGAGTGCCACAGACAGCAACGACGAGGAAACTCATGAGGAAATACTTGGAATTTTGTTGGGCGCTTCCTTTCTACGGGTAAGTCCTTAAAGTGGTTTTCATTTCGTTTTTTTGTTTCTCTTTGTCTGTGTTGTTTTAAACCTCCTTCCTGAACCCTATGGTCTCATTTAATTATTTCTGGCAAGAAATCTTTTGGAATTAATTAAAACCAAAATCCATCCGATGACAAACAAATCAGACAGTAATGAGAATGTGTACCGGAGGTAGATACTCGATAAGAAGTTTTCACCCAAAGAAGTTTGCCACCAAGGGGTGTTGGAAGTGGGCTAAGTCGAAAACGAAAACTAATACATTTTTGGAGCTTAATTGCAATAAAACTGCTTTTGCATTTTATAAACCGAAGCTGTTTCGGGGAAATTTACGAGATGCAAGTTCTTAACCCATCATTTTTAGCTCATGAGAGGTTGCCCGCTCAGGCTAGGATGAAAGTTGTTGGATATACCGCGAACGTGTATGAAAGTGTAGGATTTGAACAAGTTTGGATTTGTAATTGCTGTTGCCGGGAAGGGGTGTGCCATTATTCTTTAAGACAAGTTTCAAGTTTATAATTGTTCTTGAGCAGGAGCGGGGTATGATTTTAAATTTAGAACACACGGAATCACGAACGATTCAAGACGGCTGTAATATATAAATGGGTTGTTGCCAGAAGAGTTGGTAAGTAGGGGTAAAAACCTCCAATTAGCATTTAAGTGGGGGCATTGATTTGCATTTGTTGTGCTGAGATGCACCTAAAAGTCCGTTCGTGGAAAGTTGTTAACAATGCAAATGGGAGCTATGGAACAAGCATGAGAAGTGAATTTAATTATTCAAATTGTAAAGCAAAAGCGAAACCCAAATGGGTTATAGTGATTGACTAGAGCTCTTTGGAGAGTTTAAGCTCTGTTTGGTAATAACCACTACATTTAAAAGCGTTTTTAAAGCGAAAATGTTCAATGTTTGTAAGACCCAGTTGTTTTATTCTCGGTGAACTTTTAATAAATTGTTCATTGGAATAAAGCTAAAATAAAACAAAATTAGATATCACCTAATATGTTTGACTTTTGTATAAGAGTCAGAAAAGTGTGTGCAGTGACCATGTAATTTGAAATCCCGGAAGTTACAAGACCAACGTTTTTCACGTTTTCACACAAAAGAATGGAGAAGACGTCCAGTGACGTGCTCAGTGCACGATGGTTAGTGCGATGAACTGCCGCACAGAAGGCCTAGGTTCGATTCCCAGCCGTAGCAATACCTAAAAATGTTTTTTTCACTGGCACCCTTCTTCTGATGATCTGACAAATCATCCATGTCGTATCAATTGTTAAGAAAATCTTATCTCGAATTCTTTGTTCGAAGTCGGCATAAAATAGAAGGTCCCGCCAACGTTTAAGAAGTACACACGCACACATGAATGGTTGTGAGAAAGTGGCCCTGTATGTGTATTTTTTTTAATGGAGAAAAGAATTTAAGGCGTTGTATACGCTTTATAAGGCACCACTTTATTATATCAAACAAGAAGATACAAGTTATTAAGTACAACAAACGTTTAGGTGGAACGCTATATATAGAGCCATTGTTTAGGGCCGTACAGGATCTCTTTAGTTGTTCAAGTAACATGACTTCTGCTAATTTGCTTCTTAGCCCAAAGAAACAGCGATCAGTTAGTTGTCAACATTTATTCTTCATTTGATTTCTGACTGTATGCCGGTGACAGAATTAATAACAGATCCGGGGTGTTTAATATTTACTATCTCAAAGAAAAGTTGTGACGTTCTGTCCAATTTGTAGGTGTCGTATTTTCTGTCCCTTATTATTGACAAGCTATACTTGATTATGCTGTCGTTTACTGGCAATCCAACGATAGCCACTTTCTCTATAATCCCAACCGCTGCAATGCGCCTTCTTGTAAGGTCTGAACAATGATGTGGATATACTCAAATAGTGTTGAGTTTAGGAGTTTTAAACAATCCATTCTGAAATAATAACGTTCAACGTTACATGACAGATTGTTGCCGACCTAGATTGAGTTGCGAGAATTATACTCCGTTAACCTGTAAATACGGAAGAGCTTAGGCGGAATACCACAACTAAGCATTACTCCGTGTAGTTCGTCTCTATAAACGCTTTCGTAGTGATAGCTGTTGTCACCAATATTTATTGTTTTGCTCTGCCTGCTACCTGGTTCGCGCTTATTTCGAGCGCCTTCTGTTAAGACCTTGTATACTTCGCTTAGACGTTTTGATATTCGTTCAGAATTCATCATATGCGTCCATAGATATGCGTTTTATAAAGGTTTGGGCGGTCACTTGCGACTGCAAAATAAGATCAGATCTTAAATACTGTTCTCATGTTTAGAGTTCAGTATCAAAACATACCCTAAACGTACTGGACTGACTCTATTCAAAGACGTGCAGCTGTTGTCTCACAGCTGTTATTGCCGTAGTGGATACCTAGATATTTTCAAGATCCGTTCGTCGCTAGGTATGGTATAAACTTAACGATATCTAGAACTGCTAAATTTGTCCTTTTTCACCTTGACATTACTTTTAAGTGTATATTATGCTTACATTAGGCTATTTGGTTTTTTTTTTACATTAAAAAAGATGACAGCAGAACGTTGCGGTCAATAGCAACAGCTATAGAGCTTTTCGTTCATCAACTGAACAACCATTGGGAAATTGATTGATCCTTTGATATGGAGAACTACTTGCGAAAAACAGATCCTATATTGACAACATGTTTCTTATAAACAGTAGTAGAATGCCGTCAAGTCCATTGACCGAAGTAGGAATAAGGAATAAGGCATCCATGAGTTATCATCGGAGGAAGCACTTTCTTCGTGTGCAAACAGTAATTGAAAACTCTATATGCTTAAGAGTTTGGTTAAAATTTTCTTAAGTTCAAAGACAGTAACGATGGTAGCGAAACAATCTAATTTCATTCGCCTGATGTATCACCAATATTTAGCTCCGAAAACCTATCTTTATGTTTTTCCAGAACATTGGCTACGATCTATTCCAGACACTAAGCCATACTTATCTTAACCCGACAGTAACTTTGTTGTCGAATTATACAGTTTGATTAAAGTTTTAGTAATTACCTATACAGATTCTGCAATATTGCGTATCACAGAGAAATCCTTAGCTGTTCTCATCTCCTCGTTGTTGAACGTAAAAAAAAAACTTACACACATTCTCGTACCGCGTGCAATGCTTGTTGGAAAATTCACCATCGTCAGATCCAGGACTGTGTAACCGGAATCTCCAATAATATTGTTGCAACACAAAATGGATTAAGTTCTTTCTTAGACCTCCTGTTGTTTGCGTTTGAGTTGGTAACAACGTGTGCACAGCACGTATGTGTCCCTTTATAAATTTAAACACTATCACTTTCAAATGTAAACAAAATACACGGGGATTACAAGCAGCTCAGCAAAATGTTATCCTTAAAAAAAAGCACGTTCCACAACTACATAAGGCAGGCCATATGACACTGTTTTTGCTCCTTATGTTGCAGCAAAAGAGTCACTCAATGAATGAAGGAGCATCAGTGAGGGAAGGGGCTACAGGAAGCCGAGAAGGGCTACCTTCCGCCTCCCGATTTCTAGTCCATGCACAAAGTATCCATGGCACAACAATAGGAAGCTTTTAAGAGCATCACTTCAATAGTACGACTTGTGTGCAGTTGTTATCCTTCTCCGGCAATAAAATGCAGAAATAAAAGCACGTTCATGTTAGCAACGGCCTGGGCTCTCGCTCTCCTGTCAGATGAAGTGAATACATGCGAAATGGGAACGTGTCCCAGTGGCAATTAATTGCGCGCCGCACATTCTTTTGTTCTCGTTGCTACCTACCTATCGATTGCTTTCTTTTCAAACTATGCTGCATAGTATCTGTGTATCTTTTATCACCGCCCACTAATTTTTCGCCTTCCATCTTCTTTATATGTCATACCATTTGTAGTGCTGCATTTTTTCATGGTCAAGTGGAACAGCCAGTTCGTGGTCTTATGAGCTTAGTGAATCACAAGGATGTTTCGGTGATTGTTGCGATAAACGAGCGTGGTATCTTCATCATTGATCCTGTAGAATACGTAAGTAATTGATGGTTGTTGGGCGTGAAAATACTATTCATGTGATCTCTTTTGCAGACGCTGTTGCTGGGACTCCGATATGAAGACCTATCTTGGGACTTTGCCAAACCGAGTGCGAGTGATGACCCCGAGTGCCAGACATGTATATTTCTACAGGTGAGTAATAACTTGTTCAATTGTGTACATTAGATTCACGTATCCATATATCCTTTGGTTCATCGGTTGAAAGAATTTTCGAGAATAAAGGCTGCCACGAGGATTGTGGGTGGCACCCAGGACGGGAATCTGCTAATTGAAGGTGTAGTTGCATTTCTTGTTTTCAACTTTTAGATAGACAAACTATGAAACCACCCTAGCGGGTGGTATAACAATGCTCACCAACCATAGTTATTTAACAGTTATTTATCTCTTCAACCTGAATTTCCTGCATTTAATCCCTTGTGCCTGTGCCTGGTGTTACGCTTACAAGTAGGTCATGCCAGGTTCTTGCAGTTGTGCCAATAGAGGAATGTCGGTAGTATTTCTATTTCGGTTTAGATATTTTCTCATCACCACAAGTGCAGAATATGGTAAGGAAACACATATATGGAGTTCACCACACTACCTACCATGCACTTGTTTCAGAGATATATTGATTGAATTTAGCTATGAACTGGAAGGATTTGCGTCAAATAAGATTACTCGATGTCAGGCCACAAGTACGAGATATATGTGTTTAGATCAATCATCTTTTCAGAGTATTTGAATGCTTTACTTTGCGGCTTAAGTGTTTTCAGATTATTGAGAGACAGAGGGAAATAGAGAATAAACTACGCGATTTTCGTTCATTGGTAGTAGGTAAGAGGATTGATTGCATCGTTCTGCAGGTTGTGTGATTTATAGTCGAAAATTGATTGGTGCACAGAAGTGAAGACATCACAAGTGTAGTACATACTTTAATCCTGTTTGTTTCTAATGAAAACCATTTCGCAAAATTAAAAATACTGACATAAGTTTAAGAAGATTATGAATATAAAAACAGTAAAAATTTATAACAGAGGGAATATAACAGGTATGTTTCGTAGTTCAGATATTCAGATATGCTAATACTAGTAGGATTATATAATACTGTACACTATCGAGGGTTTGTGACTTTTATTTCGATTTTTAAATATTACAGTATAGTATATATTCTATCCAAATGTTAAAAAAATCGTACATTCTTACTAAGTGTTTTAAGTGCTGCTACAGTCCAGTGTGAACCTTGGCACCAACCAACATGCCCCTCCAACTTTCCTGGTATGTACCTAGTTGTCCCAGTTGCATTCGTTTTCGGTATCGAATGTTTTGGACTGGTCGTTTAATTGTTAGACCTTAATAGAGCAGCGGGAATTAATCATCGCCATCCTGCAGAGGGTTCTGGGTTCTGGGCGGTAATCAAATTCAAACATGGCTCCGTATAGCTCTTGTATACAATTGCTGTCGTATAAGGTTTTGAAACCAAATATTTTATATGCTTAGCATGGATGGTGACTTATCAACGATCTTCCTATGCTCATCTTGACAAGACCGTTGTGGGACGTTATATCTCAGGCATTATTAAGAACAGGTCGACTCGATTTTGGTTTAGGAATGAATCTATATATTTTAAGAATATTTTTACTAGGACTAGCCATTTATAGGCTAGGCGAATACTGTTCAATTTTTAAAGGGACTTATGCCACTGGCTACTTTACTTTAGCATTCGTTGTTATAATTGCCGTAAAAGGCTGTGTGATATTTTTACTATGTTAAGCAAAACTTTAGATTTCGCTATGGCTGAGTCTGTTATTAGCTATATCACACGATATTGGTTCTATCCGTTAGGCAAAAAATGACTCCCCCCTCCCACGGGGGCTGTTTCCTTTGATTTGGGAAATAAGCCCTATGTTATTTACTTCCGTGGGGGTAACTCTGACACATCAATTGTGTTTATTTATACCTCCAAGTGGTAACCATCGGATACTGGTCACTTCCAACTGGATCTGATTGGTTAAACGATAAGTGCGAGTGTTGATAATAAGAGGAACAACACCAACCCCAGAAATAGCCTGGTCAGACTGACACGGAATAACCGGCCTGCTATCCCAGGCTAACCTAGATGAGCTGCTTCGAAATATTCGGTTATCTAGCAAAATCGTGACAAGTGGGTTTTATATACCAACGAATCGGTCACATAGATGTTCATCATTCTCAATAATGGAAAGACACACAATCTGCTAAATGAGCGGCACCTGGAATGCCATTGTAAGATGTAAATTTAAATTATCACCATAATTATATTAAGGCATCTTCCTCTAAAACCTTGGAGCACCTAACTAACAACGAACAATGATGACTTATTCCACATCGAACATTGATATTAGTATCTCATTGATTGATGTCCCATTTTGTCTGAAATGTTCCCGCAGATAATTCCAAAGAAAAGCATCAAAATAAAAAGATATATGTGTTAAAACTTTTCAATAGTTGATTTATCAGCACACAGTCAAAACTATAAAACCTGCATATCTTCTATTTAGTGTGAATTTTTAATAACTTTATATCATGGGAACCGTGCCACTAATAAACCTGAAAACTGAGAAGCAACAACAAATGTATTGAAATTGCTAGTGTCTGGCATAAACTGGAATTTCAAGCTTCAACTGAAACAGAATTTAGGCGTTCATGCATTTATTTGAATTAATTGAATATTTATGCCCCAATTTATTTTAAATTTCAATTATAAAATGTTTTCAATTGTTTTTTGTTGTTTTATTAAAAACAAAAAATATGTATTACAAAAACAAATAAATTAATATGCAAAATTATTCATTCATTCATTGCTGGTGTGAAATTATGTTCGGTCGTGTTTTTGTTAATAGCCAAACGCTATTGAGGAATTTATTCATAGAAATAAAGTGAAGAGATTGGTGTGTACTTACTTCATTCTTAAGACTACAGCAACGATTTCTTCATACGTTTTAATAGGGTCCATTTTAAGTTTTTTTTTCCGTGGGCTGCTGGAAATCTCGAAAGACACGATGAGCACTTGCCCAAAGTAGTGTGAGACCTTAACCCACTAAAACCACCACCTTTTTTGTATCTGTATTGTAACTAAGTATGCGACTTATCTAGCAATTTCTTTTATCGCGCGTAATAAATGTTTGGTAGGTAACTTTCCTGTGAGAGTTCCTGCTTTTCCGCAATTTACAGCGCGGTTTGTTATTATCGGGCCAAATCTAAGGGCTTAGTTATTTGAAGACGGCGCAATTAATTTGTTTCGTCATGAATTTGGAGGACCGTTGTGTTAACTTGTCCCAATAAACGCTTTTTATATATGCTTGCAAAATTTTTCGTTTCATCTTTAACAGCGGGAATATTCAGATCTCTGCGTAGATCTTCATTCCTTATACACAACGGCGCATTGATGAATTACCTTAACATATATTCATTTCACTGGTACAATCTCATAGTTGTATACCATATGTCCACACCGGCTTTAGCACTTGTTTATATAATAGCAGCTTGTTATCAAGGTGAAGCTTCGAGTATTTTCCGAGTTCCCATTTCTTTTTAATATGCGACTTTCATTTTAATTTTTCATCGAGTATCATTCCGAGATATTTCGCTTCATTTGCAAAAGGGACACGAACCGTGTTGAGAAATACTGGCAAATTTTTTGTCCGTTTATAGGAAAAATCTGCATGAATCGATTTGCTCTCCATAAAAGCAATCCGCCAGGACTTGGTCCATTCATTAACCTCGTTAAGAACGTTTTGTAATTTCATATTTGTTTCCTTAATTGTGGTACCAACTGCATGATTTAGTGCAGTAGAGGATCGTTAGATCCTTATATAGGATGTCGTTAGTAGTTCAAGTAACCGCTCTGTTTTGAAACCGATGATCAATCCTGGCGAAGTGTTAAAATTTTGATCTTTGACTTTGTTGATATAAAAGCACATCGTCCAAGTTGATAGTGAAAATTTTCAGGCATTCATTATTATACGGAACATACCAGAGGGTTAGGCCCCTACTGGGAGCGTTCTCAAGTGGTGGTTAGAGGGAGCCGCAGAAAGTTTAATATCTGTCATTCGATACTAAGGCGATATGTAATATTTGATAAGGCAATGCAGTCCGACTCATTTATTTGTTAGATGAATATGTTTTTATAAACATTGTGATCAATGAGCAATTGGGTTTTTTTGGACGTATAGAACGTTAAAATGGAATAAAGCAAATATGATTTTTTTTTAAATTGACATGAAATTAGCTTTATTCGAAAGATAGTCTTCTGGCATTATAATTTGGATTAATTATAATTTAAATTGCACTTCCAGCCATGGCGGTCATATGTTCTGGCATATGTGCAATTTTCGATGACTTTTCCAACATTTGTGGTCGTATAACGGCAATAACGCGGCGAATGTTGTCCTCGAAATGGTCAATCGTTTCGGGCTCATCGGCGTAGACTACTGACATTATATATCCCCTCAGATAATAGTCAAGCGGCGTTAAATCGCACGATCTTGAAGGCCAATTCACAGGACCAAAACGCAAAATTATTCACCAAACGTTTCCTTGAACATATCAATTGTGGCACGAGCTGTGTGACATGTTGCGCCGTCTTGTTGAAATCACAGTTCCTGCACATAATGGTTGTTCAATAGATGAACGAAAAAATCTGGATTAACCTTAATCCAAATACGGCAATTGTTTATTGACGTATCCATTCAACCAAAAGTGAGCTTCATCGCTAATCAATATTCGCTTAGGAAAATTGGGATCAACGGCAATCTTGTTTTGGGACCATTTACCTTATATACGCCTTACTAGGTGATCTTGTGGCTTCAATTCTGGCACGAGTTGGATTTTTAGATAAAATAGTGTTGTCATTTTGAAGTTATATACCTCTAAAACAAACACCTATTACTTACTTTAATGATTTAGATACTTATGAGATTCTGTACTAGGTTGGTTAAAGGACCCATCGGAAGATCGTGCGTAGTCAAACCAGAGGCTGTAGTCTGCTACCACGGGAGTTTGAAGCCCCTAAGACTTGTTTTAGGCTGATTGGGAGGTAGGTACCCCTATAGGAGCCTCGTAGTGATTGTGGTTAGTCGACTATGCATTAACGTTTGGTATTCTAAAGTTTGTGCCTTAAACACACGATTTTTAAAACGCACCAGTGCAACCTGTCCTACGTTGGGGTTTTAACCAACACTTGTCTATGTTTCTGATATTTGGGTAGGCCCACCATGAAATAAGAGCTGTAATGGATAGGTGTTCACTTTAAGCACTTTAAGATCTCGTTGGCTATGTTGAGAGACTTTCGTCTGAAAAGTTGTTGTACTTCCTTTCGTTGGTCAAAGGCTGATTCTTGAGAAGTTCTCGTCCTTACCTGCAACATCAGTTAGGAACGCTCTTATTACTTGTTCACATCGTCGTCATTGATTATTATTAGATTCTGGAGGTATGGTGTCAATAAAGATATTAAGGAACACTCGTGCTTCATAAGTCTGGGCCTTAACTTGTCGTTGTTCTTTTTTCGAAGCATGAAATAACTATTTCCAAAGCTTTTGAATGCTTCATATCTCGCTTTTTTTTTGCTGGTGGTTTGGTGTCAATAAATATATTAATATATTAAAATATATTAATATTCATAAGTCTGGGAGGTTCCTTGTTGTTGTTATTTTTCGGGAGCATGAATTGACCATTTCCAAAGCTCTTGAGTGCTTTGTAACAATAGTTTACTCTGTGAATGAGTAGTTAACCAAACCAGGAAGATCAGGCCGATCATTTTACCTGAGGACAACGCTAGTTATTCTGACACGGATCAATATTCAGACTTATTAGCTTAGCATGTGAAATCCTTTTGAATGAGACCTGTATTTTATGTTTGTTACTGTGCATTGTAGCTAAAACTGAGGGAACCCATGCCCTTGCTCTACATAATCCAACCTCCAATGCATATGTGCTGTTTTTTTATATATGAACACTTGAAATTGGGTTTTTAGTGGGTAATTTTTGGATGTCTCTTAGGTTAGCCTAAGCTACCCATTCTTGAGTATGCGTGTTGTATCAAGTAAGTCCCAATTTTTACGAATATAATTTTAAATTCTTGGAAATCATTCTTAGGTTAAGGTTCTGTTTGGCTGGGAAGAGGAGCAAAAATGCGGTACTTTAATACGAAAAATTCTTCATCGACTAACTAGCCTCATATGAAGAGGACCTTGCTCCATTCCCAACTATTACAGAAGCAGACAATCCTTGCTGATATAATGCCCTCGTCATGCAAGTCCTCATAGTAAACTTTCCTAGTAGTGTTCAACTACTTCTTTCGTGGTTCGTATGTGTATGATATTTTTTTTTTCTGAAATGCATATCCAAGAGCTTGCGACCCGTTAACTAGTACCGCTTTTGAAAGCTACCCCTTAAGTCGCCAAAGTTATTTGGTGTATATAGTTTTTTTTTTGTTATTCGTTACCTTATTATCGTAAACTTTTTTTTAAAATTCTTTTTAAAGAGATGATAGATCTACAGTATTGCGGAGCCCAGTCCGATTATCATTTCAGATCCATCAGTATAGATTGCCATGTTTAAGTTGGATATCACATTGTTCTTATCTGCTTTTTAATTGAGTATTTGATATTAAAACCGTGATATGTAATATTCAAATATATTATCGAATATATCACATGCCAAAGATTGCCAATTAATTGTGCTATGGATCTTGCTGCGCGGTATCATGATTACGATTATTTACTTTTCTTAATACTAGATACAAATATAATATCAATTACCACCACCAAGTATTTTGCCATTGCTTAAACCTTGAGACGGCTGGAAAGCGAACCCATACCTTATGCGCTGCAGTTCATCGCATTAACCATCGCTCCACTGAGTGATTTATTTTGGGGTCGATGGGAGTTTGCTAATAATAATATCCAAAGAAGGTGAGATAGCACTCCACCCTGAGGAGTTACTCGTCAAATTGTTATGAAATGGAACAATATTCCAATGACGATGAAATAAAACGGCTTGTTGTAACGTGGCCAAAGCTTCCGATTTACTGATCTATCATACCTCCACCTGCACCTGCATCTGCAACTGCACCGTAACCAAATACAGGGTGTCCGCCGGGAAGGTATACTACTTTGTTTGTTTATAATTTTTGATTAAATAAAAGGGAATGGATCTTATATTGATAAATGTTTTATTTAATGTCGGCAATTATGTGTGGAATACAATATCAGTAATTGTCCGCCTCTGTTAGTCTCACAAATGCGAGCCCTCTTCAGCACATTTTTCCTTACATTCTCACACATTTCACGCGGTGTTTCATTAATTTCATCACGAATATTTTGTTTGAGTTGCTGAAGCGTTTCTGGTTTATTTGCATAAACCTTGCTTTTCAGATATCCCCACAAAAAGAAGTCCGGAGCAGTCAAATCAGGTGACCGTGGAGGCCAATCAACATCACCATTTCTTCAAATAAATTGTTGTGGAAAAAGGTCTCGCAGTAATTCCACTGTAATCCTGGCTGTGGCATCGTCTTGTTGATACCACATGTTAATCAAGCCCAAGGCATGCAGTTGTGGCGTTAAAAAGTTTTCCATCACATCACGATATCGCTCCCCATTCACAGTTACAGTTACGCTGTTTTCATTTTCAAAGAAGTAAGGTCCAATGATTCCTCCTGACCAAATTGCACACCAGACTGTAACTTTTAATGGATGCAAAGGTGACTGATGAATAATTTGAGTGTTTTGCATTGCCCAGAACCGACTATTTCAAATAAAAATGTGTCTTGTCACTCATTATGATTTTTTCATGAAAATCGGGGTTGTCAGGGGCTAGCTGTAACATCCTATTGGCATATGTACTGCGGCGTAAATTGTCTTGTGGAAGAAGTTCTTGTGTCAACTGAATCCTAAATGGAAGCAAGTGTAAATCCTTGTGCAAAATTGTGGCCAAAGTTGTTCTTTGAAGTTGATGGATTGTTTTGAATACTTCCTTAAGCAGCAGTAATGTTTTCAGCCGATCTTTCAGTACGTTGTGGCCCATGCTTGGGCCTATCACATGCAGACCCTCTTTCGAAATCATTCACTACACGATAAATAGTGCGTTTTGTTAGCACATTGTTGCTCCCGAAAATTTCACTTAATTTTCTCTTCGTCACAGTAATCGATGATTGATTTTGATAAAATATTTTAACGATTAAAACACGTTGGTTAATCGAATATTTTTCCATAATAAATTCGCCAATTGTCTAGGACTGCCAAACATGAACTATCAAGAGTAATGTTTATCAAAATGGCGGCAAAACAAAGTAGTATACCTTCCCGGCGGATCCTATATCGTGATGAATTTAGCAAGATGTGTCTTTATGTTAGCAAATTTAGAGTTCATCGCGGAGCCATAACATACTATTTTGGCATGGAAGCCGACATAGTCTTATGCTGTGATAAAGAACCTAGCTTCGATTTTAGCGTTGCAGCATCACTTGCGATTCTTAAAATATTTGTTTTGATCGATTAATGCATTGCACTTTTAAGCAAGCGGTCCCTGGTTCAAATCCCGAAATGGACAACACCTCTTTATCACTACTCCACCTCTTGCGAAAGTCTGTGAAACATCTAAGAGTAACACTTTCATGAGAAGCTTCTCGAATGTGCCTTTCGAATAAGACATTAAGTAAGAGGTACCCTTCTCTGTGGCAGAAATAGCAACTTGGCATACATAAATGAAAAGAAGAGCTAGAATTGAGGCGAAGTATTTAATTTCAACTTTATTTTTTATAACCTTTTAAACTCAATCCCTGAGTACCTACCATCTACCAACTGGCTTTACCGAGTGATTTATAGAGAAATACAAATTCCTAATGAACACCTGTTGAGAAATTGTAAAGCACACAGATTTATAGAGCAGCCAAGAATTAAATGATTATAAGTGCTTTAAGCTGATTGATCGGTCCACAAACAATATATTCAGCTGTCCATGTATTCAACTCACTTAGCTATATCCTATATCCAACTTTTTCCATCAAACCATCGTTACTCCGTATATTCTATTTATCGGTTTGCAATTACAGTCCATGATTTTTGAATATCTTTATGTAGTCTTCTCGAAAAGTTTCATAATCTCAGATAGTCCGCCAACTTATCTCATGCCATTTACATTGTTTGCAAAGTTTAATAAGTCCGACTGACATTTCCTTTCTTTCTTTTTTTTCTAAATTATTTTCCAGTTCGATGCGGTGGAAAACGGAATACAGATATCAAAACTGATGCAGATATTCTCACGACAAGCAGCTATGATGGATGCCTTAATCGCTCATTTTGCGGAACAAATGAGACGTCGACGAGAAGGTAGCGAGGGAAATGCGGCCGAGCATATCCACGATGGTAAGTGTTAGAAAAAACAAAGTCACATACAAATAAATGAAAAAAAAAATCCCAAACACTCTACTCCTTGTTGCTTAATGAGAATATCCTTTTCATTTCCCTTTCGGGTATGTGTAAAGTTTTACCGGACCTTCACCGAAACAAGGTACCGATACCAGATTCTCGCCAATCTGTAAGGTTTCGTGTTGTACTGGTGTGCGTCTTGGGATCAAGTTTTGTGCAAAATTTTAACGCTGCCCCAAGGGATTCTTTCAATGTGTCCTGCTTGTTTGACACTACACAAAAAGCAATTTGGTGTTAAAGAGTTATTCTCTGTTAAAGCATTTTACCATGCTACCCAGTCCATGCCGGCGTTTTCGGATTGAGGCACATCCTTAATGGGATGTACTTTCATTATCTCTCGTACAGACGCGAGCGCTCTTAAAACTCTTCCGTTTGGTTGTACTTCGACTCACCGACCAGTCTACAGGGACAGTGCCACAACGAAAGTTTATTCAACGATTTGTGTTGGTTGCTTTAAGCCATTTAAGCAATGCTTATGAACGAATACCAACATCTTTGGCTACACATAGACGGAGGCATTGTGTTCGTTCATGTAATCGTATGCTCTACCAACAACAACATATCCTTTTATTTTAGCTCCTGTGGGAGCATTGTGTGCCGGCATCGTGTGGTTTCGTGTATGGGCATGTGGATACTGTGCGAACGCGACAGCGGTGTTTTTGGAACGAGTGTAATTAATGCAACACACTAGATCCTTACACCCTCGCAGAAGGCGTAATCTCTTTCGATGTCATTTATTTATAACTTCCGACACATATCCGGAGGAATTAACAAATTCAGTGGAAGTAATTATTATTCTAACATAAGATCTTAATAGGATAAGTATGTGCTGAGCCAGAATAGGTGGAGTTGTTACCGTCTCACCGGCATCACTCATTATTTCCTATTCATGGGATACCCCAGCAAGGATCTTGCTACAAAGTTACCTAAAATATTTGCAACCGTTTTTTTTCTTGTTATATTCTGTGAGCAGTTTTTTATTGGTCTCTACTTTGTAAGGATAATTAATTTGCTTGTATATGACTGCTGTGCTGATTAAAAGTAGTTAACAATAAGTCACGTGGATTTTGTAGGTGACATTGACGTAGGTTTTGCACCAAATGGTTGTTTTCGTTATAGCAGTGCTCCTTTGTCGTAATTTGAATTTATTGATAAAATTTAATCGAAGTAATTTGCAAGGCTTCCATTTTCCATCGAAATATATGGAAAGAGAAAGTTGTTGTTGCCAAAGGGATACATTCAATATGTACATATAATTTTCAGAGTATAACATTGTTATCTTAAGGGTAGGTAATTTCAATGCCTAAGGACGTTTTCACAGATTCGTTGGCTTATTTTTGGAACTGTTGTTTTATGGCAGATTTTATTTTCATATCTTTATACGAGTAAATACTTGTTTCACTATTTTTGATTTGAGTTTCAAGATAGAGGTGCAGGTGTCTCATGTAATCACGGGATTATGTTGGGAATACCAGTTGGGGTAACAGTATTCATATAATTATTGATAAATGTTTTGCTTGGGTGTGGCTTAGCATAGGACTCTAGGGAGTAGAATAACATTAATCGTAGAAAGCCGGCGCGGTGTAATTCATACCCACAATGGGAGTCATCATAAATACTCTATGCTGAATTCAAAAATCTGGTAGAAGTCCAGAGATAGAACGTGTCAAAATATAATAATAGAAAGTTTATTTTCAACTGACGTTTTTATTTTATATTATCATTCTGGGGTGAACATTTTCTGGTTCTAGTATAAAGGACCACATGATATTACGTGAAGTAGATCGGTCGAATAAGGGAATGTTGTAAAATGAAGATAAGGTTCAACAAAATGAAGTGAAGCAATGCCGTTGTATTTTGTCAGTGTTCTTTTCCGTAAAATTATTTAAACTAAGTGCCTTTTATAGGCAATAAGATGATGATTCTGATTAGTTACTTTTGTTTTTCGTTTTATGATATGAACGATGTTTAATAGTTGGTAAACGTAACATTAAAGCCGCGATATTTATATGGAGTGCCATTTCTTTGTCGATAAACCTCGATACTCATAACTTACTTTAGTTTGATTGAGTAGGGCTATCTATTTTCTTTAGCATGGTTTAAGATTAAGAAAGCAATTTTGTACTCCCTATCCCACAGGGGTATAGGGTAGGAGAAATAGTAAAGATAGACATATCGGTTTATCCATGGAATCAGATTCGAAAACTGAGACGATTAATACTTGTCGGTTTTTTTACCCTATCCCATAGGGGTATATTAGTTTAAGCGCATAGTTTGTAACACAGGGAAACATTTAGCAATGTCTGTCCGTCCGCCACCAGTTTTTGGGCCTTAACATTAAATTTTTTTTTTACAATATTTCTGGATTGTTGTGGCGTGGTGGATATCCGCATTCGAACCTTGGCTGCAACAAGGTAGTGGTCCGAGTCGATGTAAGCTCCTCAGAATGTTCGGACATCCAAAATACTGGATGCGTGCCTCTTGTCTATCGCTATGTGATCAATTTGGTTGACCGTTCGTTGATCTGGAGACCGCCATGCTTCCTTATGGATATCGAGGTGAGGAAACCGTGTACTGGCTATAGTGACATTTCATTCCGTAGTGAAGTCCGCTACCAGACGTGTTACGCTAAGGTCTTGGCGGTCTCTTGCGATTGCCGTCTTTTGACATTAAATTTTGTTCACAATATTTCTGGATTGTTGTGGCGTGGTGGATATCCGCATTCGAACCTTGGCTGCAACAAGGTAGTGGTCCGAGTCGATGTAAGCTCCTCGGAATGTTCGGACATCCAAAATACTGGATGCGTGCCTCTTGTCTATCGCTATGTGATCAATTTGGTTGACCGTTCGTTGATCTGGAGACCGTCATGCCCCCTTATGGATATCGAGGTGAGGAAACCGTGTGCTTGCTATAGTGGCATTTTATTCCGTAGTGAAGTCCGCTACCAGACGTGTTGTCATGTAGCCTATGCTTTCCGACAAAACTGCTAAAGATGTCTTCTCTTCCACCTTTGCGTTAGAATCTCCCAGAACGATTTGAACATCATACTTCGGTAGTCGCTCATAAATTTTGTCAAGGAGCTCATAGAAGCAGTCCTTAGCTATATAATCTTTTTCCTCCGTTGGGGAGTGAGCGCATATAAGGCTAATGTTGGCGAATTTGGCCTTGATGCGGATCATTACAATGCGTTCGCTAATGTCTTGCAAACATAAGACTTCTTGCTTCAGTCTGGCACAACAAATCTGCATCCGAATAGTCGCTGTTTCTGCTCACTCTTCCTGGCCCATCCCATCGTATTTCCTGGATGGCAGTAATGTCTGCTTTGTGGCAGTTTAGGGCTTCCGCTTATTGTTCGCTTTTTCCAAACAGTTTTTTTTTTAGAAAAGGACTTTAACATCTCCGGTGTCGTCAATTAGCAAATGGCATTAAATGTTTTTTTTTCTCCTTTCTTTCTCTTACAAAGAAAGGGTATTGTTTTTGTGAAAATTTTCGACCTCTAGATTTTGATTGATTCTAACATTACGATGATAGCTGAACCCAAAAATGTGGTTTTTGCAATTCCGTCCGTCGGTTCGTCTGTCCGTAATGGTTTCTATAACCTAAACGGCTCCACCGATTTTCTTCAAACTTTGTACCTAGGACATTTGCATTTAGGCCATTAAGAAAAATTTCAATTTCTCCAAACTATTTAGTCAAAATTAACGAAATTCTATATATTACTCTTTGCATTCCGCATAATTCGTTTTGGTTCAACTATCCCTAAATAAAATTTTTGGTTTTGGCTAATAACGAAAATTATTATAATTCACATAGACACCATTTCCTTTGAAAAAAGGAATAAAAGTTCACATTTCGAAAATATTGATATGTCTTTAAGCATCAATAATCAAAATAAATATTATAGTGTATGTAGGCCAAACAAATCGTCAAATTCTGGCATGATTGGCACTTGATCAAACGCCCAACTCGCTGTGAAAGATAATGTTGTGCACGTTTTTTTTTTTGTAGATTTAGCTATTTTGTTTTACTCTTTTTTCAGATACCTTTTTTTGCTTTTTCTTTCTGTTGTAGACATTTTTCAGGATCTTCTCGAATATTCTGACGACGTTCACGCTCCTTTTCCGCGCGTAGGTTTTTGTCGATTTCTGTCTATTCTATGTACTATTCTGTTTATTCACATATCCATCAAAATGAAAACGTGCCTCGTCACTCATTATGATTTTTTCATGAAAATCGGGGTTGCATGGGCTGGCTGTAACATCCTATTGGCATATGTACGGCGGTGTAAATGGTCTTGTAGAAGAAGCTCTTGTGTCAACTGAATCTTAAATGGAAAAAAAAATCCAAATCCTTGTGCAAAATTTTGGCTTGTTCTTTGAACATCAAGCTGCTGAGCAAGGCGTCGAATATAGGTTGATTGATTGTTTTGAGCACTTCCTTGAGGAGCAGTAATGTTTTCAGCCGATCTTGCAGTACGTTGTGGTCCATGCTTAGGCCTATCACCTACAGACCCTCTTTTTCGAAATCATTCGCTACACGATAAATAGAGCGTTTTGTTGGCACGTTGTTTTTCCCAAAAAATTCACGTAACTTTCTCATCGTCACAGTAATCGATGATTGATTTGATAAATTGTTTTAACGATCAAAGCACGTTGGTTTATCGAAGATTTTTCCATAATAAATTCGCCACGTGTCTACTTCACGAATGCCAAATATGAGCTGTCCAGACTAATGTTTACCAAAATGGCGGTAAAACAAAGTAGTATACCTTCCCGGAAGATACCCTGTACAATGTACATATAGATTACATTTTATATTAATTTTAAAATAAAAAAAAATTAAAATATTTGAATATTTTTCGTATCTATTATCATTAAATATTTATAATTTTATAATTAAGTTTTAAAAAAAGGCATGCATTAGAAAAAATATTTGATATAATTATTAAGTTATTACAAACAAAAACTTACCACGATATTACAACTTCGGGTAACGAAAACTTGAAACACCTTAATCACATGAAAGGAAATTCACTACTTATATAATATAATGGCTTGTTGCAAATAACAGGTCCCGTTATTATTTTTGACAGTTGATAGCGGCCATGTTATTGAAGCTTCTACTGTTAAATTGGCTGTCATTTGTTCAGTCTGTTTTGCCAAATAATATAATATGTATATTCAACAACACGTGCAAATGATAAAATCATTTTGATCTGAATGGGTGCTCTATTTAGTCGCCATAATCGTCCAACCGATAGGACTATTCACAGTATGGTAGATAAATTTTAGTCCACAACACCCGTACGTCAACGAAAGGCTGTATCTGCCTAGAACATGACCGCTGTCCGTAAGAGCGTGCAGCAGTATACGAGGCAGTAGATTTCTGGTCACTCGTAAGAACTCGGCATTTCGTAGACCAAAACTTGGCAAATTCTACATCGTGACTTGAGCCTACATCCATAAAAAATTAACGATGTTTTAATGCTGAATGGAGCCAGGAGCAGTTAGAAACTGACCCTGATTTTGATCAACAAATCATATTCAACGATGATTCCTATGTTTTGATGCAAAGGTACGTCAACAAACAAAATTGTCGAATTTGGGACGATACCAATCCACATGAGATCCAAGAGAGTTCAATTCATCCAGACAAAGTCGTTGTTTGGTGTGAATTTTACGATGGCGATGTCATGAGTCCATATTTCTTTGAGAACGACGTTGGTCAGGCAATCAATGACAAGTGCTATATGTCGTGGTACTCAAAACCAACATTCGGTCAAATTCTGCGCCAGAGTCATGTAAAATTGGTCGTTTCGAATGCACGCCACCCCGAGAAGCCGTGGAGCACATCTAAACGATGTTATATTCCTAACATAATGGTGATCTCATGCACACTTTGGTTAATTTAAATTTAAGGATATGTACCGCTTAATAAAGACTCTTTATAAATAACTTAAAATCGAATCCGAAAGAAGCAAGTCGTGCATCTGACCGCAATAATTTTGAAATCTTCTCAGTATTCCGCGATCCTCATCGAACTAAACATGGTGGGCTATATAACTTAACTGAATATTTAGATCCGTTTATTACATTTTATTTTGAACTGTATTAAGAATTTTACAATTGAACAGAGCTAAACATCTTTTTTTCATTTTAGAACCAAATCCAATCCAAAACAATGGCAATGGGGTACTGTGCAATAAACTGTCCCGCCTGACGTTAGCCACATTCGATGACGAGGGACGATGTATAGGACAAATGGGATCATTATCAATAAGTTATTAACAGTTTATTTAGTTAACTTGGTTTTTAGTAGTTGTTATATTATATTACACCAATTTAGGATAAAACTTATCACAAACAGTTCTCGTTAAAAAAAAAACTTTTTTTTTACAATTTCCTTTATATGGGTATTTTTTACAATTACATTTTATTATTATATTATGTTTTTAATTTTAGCAGTTGTATATCTTTAAAAAAATTAGTTTTACATATTCAATTTTAAACGAGATATGAAGAAGCTCCATTCAAAGCAATGGAAAAACAGGAAAATAAAAATATGATATACATATATCATGGGCATGGAACTTACGAGTATAATATAGTTGTAATTACAAATTTACCAACGAAAATTTAATTATAATAAATAATCAATTGAATGTTTGCAATAAATTTCTTACCATGAATATTGTTAAATACTTGAAGCCTTATTAATGAGCGGGTTGTAAGTGAAAAATTCAACAACTAAGTGAGATGGTTCAGAGAAACTAATATCCCTAGGTATACAAATTCTGGAAATGTGTGTGTCAAACCCCTCCTTTTGAAGCGAACTCCAGGTCAGATGAAAAATGGGAAGAATCTAATATATCATGCTAATCGGGCAGATATAATTATGATATAAAATGAAGAGTCACTTATAACCTTCTCATTGATAATGCCTTAATTGTGTTATGATAGGTGAAATCTGTTGAAAATATTTATTGTCATTCACTAGAACACAGGATAACAAAAATATATTTGTACATTTTAAATGTTGAGTTTTTTTTTTTTTTTAGTTTTGATTATTAACGGTAAAATTTTATTTATTTATTATTGATAAATGAATGTAATCTTGATATGTAATGAACTGCCATTCTTCAAGTTAATAAGTGATGTACAAAACGAAGTCCAATCCAATGTCCTATGAACACATTTTCTTTTATATTAAAATTTTACGCATATTGCTTTTTTGCGTTGTAATAACTCCCTTAATGTCTTGCTAGTACAATCTCTCTCTTCATATTTTCATCAGATTCCTTATCCTCTCTCCATTAACACTCCTCATTATACCTACCCTATCCCAAATTATTTTTTTTACATTATCTTTGTATTATAGGAAAATAATTTCGATAAATACCCCAAAAATTCGATTCGCCGGATGAATCGATATAGGGTGTTTTCATAAAGGTCTGCCTAACTTAGATCTGCGTTACGTGCAGAATATATGTTCATAAACGTCATAAGTCTCATGAGCATCTGGCAGATTTTCGACGTTTATGAAAACACCCATACCTTGTATGTCCGTCCGTCTGTGTGTGTCCCATTCTTGGGCCACGCCTACTTTTTGTTCGCGTTTTATTAAAAAAAACTTTTTTTTCTGCAAAAGTTTAGTAAATTTCGAAAATGTTTTAATATAAATACTTCGATAATAGCGTAAGGTTCATTTCGTCCATAAATCGTTTTTACTCACGCCCACTTTTTGGGAAAGTTTTCTTGCAAAAAACAATTTTTACCTTCCCCATATTCATACAAAAACGACGTTTTTGTTGAACCATACAAGATTTGGATACCCCGGACATTAATAAAATAAAAAAGCATGGAATAGTGTATTCAACGTTTAGTGCTACGGATTGTAGCCTTCTAATTTTTTTAATTTTTTTTCTCCGCCTACTTGAAAGTACATATTCCAATCAATTATTTATTTATGCAAAATAATCCATTACCAGAAAAAAAATTCTTCGCCTATTTTTATCTCGCGAACTAATAAGAAAAATCAAATTGAAATTAAGCCTTCCGACTGACTGGTGAAAAAAAAACAAATAATATATTTCTACAAAAAAATAAATAGAAATACTTGTAAAAATGTAAAAAAAAATATAGAATAATTAATTTAAAAGTGAACAAAACAAAAATATTAATAATACACTTCGTATCTTGTACCACCACGTGATTTCATAATTAACAAAATGAAACAAAATATTTATAAAAAAATACAACAAAACAGAAAAGTAATAATTAAAAACGTATATAAGCTAAATTTCCCATCCCCCGAAATGAAACAAGAACATATACCAAATCCAAAAAAAATAAAATGAAATAATAAATAAATCAATAAATTTAAACTTTAAGTGAACCATTAAATATTTTTAATGATCAACGGATAAAACTAAAAAAATATATATATATTAATATAATTATTAATAAGGATATTCGCATATTGTAAAAATTAAATTAAACAAACCAAAAATATTTAGGTATTATTTTATCATGTAATAATTAGTTATTATAATTATTATACATAAATATATATATATATATATATAAAAAAGAACAACAAATGGAATAATTGTTTTCTCGTATTAAAAAAGGATCAGAGTACGCATATTATAAACTGATACGAGCTAGAAGAAAAAAGGTTATTAATTTTCGGAAACCGTATATATTGAACAAAAATGTAAAAGATAAAAACAGACTAAGGAGAATATAGTGCGTATATAAAATACATATTTTAAAATAAATACATTTTTTCAATAAAAACACAACAAATCGAAGTGAATTCATCTTTTATTTACAAGAAAAGGATCATAACACTTGCTCCAAAAATGCATGCATGTTTCGTAAAAAAAATCGATAGTAGTGTAGTGTTCTTAGGGTACAATTTGAGGCTAAACGGATAACCAGATTTTGTTATAGAGAATTTTAAAACAATTGCATTTAACTGTATGTATCCACCATTGTTTAAATATATGTTAGAGCCCATTCTGATATAAACCTTTTTTTATTAATATCTAAACACTTCTCAAAAAAAACTTATGAATTTCGATCAAATTCATAAGTTTTTTTTGTTTTGAAATTTCAAATCTACGTCCAATATAAATTGCTCTTATACAAAAACTTTTATTAAAACGAAATTTATCAGCAAACAGCACTTAATATTTGGCCTTAATCTTACGCGACCCACCCCCCGTTATACAGAAGTTTGGTCAAATGTTGTTAGGTCATACCAAATAAAGCAATATACCTATGTAAAATTTGTTGTAAATTATTCTGTAGTATACTACTTTGTATAATTTTAACATTGAACAACCTTTGAAAATTATCAAATTTGAAAATCACAACCAATTATTAGTTTGAGAAAAATGAAATACGTCTTTAACGATGATTTCAGTTTTAGGATAATTCGATTACAAATAGTAAAATTTTTGGATTTGGGACGGCATCAATTCAGATAACATAAACCACCATCAAATTCATTCCAAGAAATTTGCTGCTGATTTATTTGGGTTGCTATCTAGAGCGGCGCTGTGCGACGTCTTTCTCACACGCCTGTCTTTCATATTGTGATGTAGTTTATTAAAAGATCGACGGCTCTAAAAGAATTTACCCAGAAACGTAGAAAGGATTGTGTTTGATATGGAGTTTGAACAAATCCACCTTTCCAAACGAGTCTAATAGCTTACACTGATGTACTTTTAAGTGAAACACTTGAAGTGCAATTTTATAATAGTCCCGATGCTTATGTTGCTAGAAGGCAATTTAGTTATTTTCCATCTAATATGTTAAAATGGATACTAACCAATTCCTAAGAATAATTAAACCCTGTCCTAAATTAGTTTTGACATTAAGTTTGTATAATAGAGAAATAATTTCGATAGATATGATTCAAAGTATATGGATCGACTCAGAATCGCTAGCTGAGTTTATCTAGCCATGTCTGTCTGTCCGCCCGTCTATGTGTCACCGATTTTTGGGCTAGAGATTTAAAATTCGGTATTTTAAATCCCTAGTGGACGGATTTCAAAATCCGTCCACTTCCACGCCCACTGTAAGGAAATTCGAAAAAGTTTGTGAACACGCTATTTAGACAATCCTAATATCTATACTTCGTCTATATACTTTTGTAAAAAACGTTTTTCGGTGAAATTTTAAAACAGACGAAAAAAAGTGTTTTTTTTTTTTGACAAACCATACAAATTTTTGATCTCATTTTCTATATTTCATCGCCATACAGACCATATTTTAGGGTTATTCATTTTAAGGATGGGATGGGAAAGGGGATTCCGCACAGCGGATTGTTGCCTTCTCATATGTTTTTTAGGAACAAATTCCAGTAAGTAGATGTATTTTTAGATTTATTCACATTAGCATATTTCGCACTGATATTTATTTAAAGTCCTTTGAAGCGATTTGGAGAAAATAAAACATTTTCAAAATACTGACCAAAACATCCCTTTTTTTAGTTTTTTTTTTTTTGGAAAAAACTCTAATTTAAGGTTTTTTTTTAGAGGTACATCAGGATTATCATTACTCAAGTGTTGTTTTTTTATTGACGTATCCGTTCAACAAAAAGTAAGCTTCATAGCTTAACAAAATTCGCTTATAAAAATTGGGATCAACGGCAATCTTGTTTTGAGCCCATTCACCAGATCTACGCCTTGCTGTAGGATTCTGTGGCTTCAATATACGTATTTAGTTCCTGGCACGATGGCGGATAGACTGATTCAGGTCTTCCTCTACGCTACGCTCTACAGCAGCAATGAATTCTTCTCTACGCACTGTTCGACGTCTCTGTGAATGCTTATTATCATTTAGAGTAAGCGTGGTTCGAAACGTTTCGAATTAAATGTCGACCGTAAATTGGACGTAACTAGTGCGCGATACGTATTTCGAGCAGAACCAAGATTTTCAAAATAAATTTGCACAATTTGGAAGCGTTGTTCAGACGACAGTCCATTCACGTTGAAATGCCAAACAAAAACTTAAAATAAGTCACCTGCCAGATGACAAAATGACCGCCAGTTAAAATTGTGTTGCCAACTTAAAATTCTAACTCTCTAAAAAAAATACGCGTTATAGGATTCTAATGTTCTTATGCAATATAAATTATTTATGTAGCCTGTTAGCTGTTTAAATAAAAGTTATTGATGAGGGAATTGTGAATTGTCGAATGGCTGTTACCTGTTTCAATTTTAACCTATAATTTCAAAAATTGAACATCAATTTAATACTACTGGGGTGTCAAATCTGTGAGTGTATCCACGCAAACGTTGGTGGCATGTGCACTCATGGGTTTGTAAGTCCGATAGGTTTTTGTCAAATGCGTTTGAACAAGGTCGTTTGATTTTTTCCGATGGTGGTTGGTTGGACGGGCTCAGTGGCGCGATGGTTATTGCGATGAACTGCCGCGCAGAAGGACTGGGTTCGATTCCCAGCCGCAGCAGCACCTAAACTATTTTTCACTGGCCCTCCTCTTAAAATCATCCGAGTAGTATCAATCGTCAAGAAAAGCTTATCTGAAATTCGCCATTCGGAGTGGGCATAAAACAGGGGGTCCCACCATCGTGCAAGAAGTACACACGCACACATGATTGGTTGTGAGAAAGCTCGGCCCTGGGTACTAACGAGCCTGTTGCGCCAAAAATTTGTATTTTTTTGTATTTGGTTGGTTAAGACGTGGATTGTACCACGCGCAAAAGTTTGAATGTGCTCTTTGGCTGATGCTACAGCGATGGGGATAAGTTTAGAAGCGCACCTATGCGGCCTTGGAGGCGATAGTTGTTGTCGATTTCTTTGCGTTTGGGACGCCTTAGGCGTGATGTAAATCCTCGTACATTTTAGTTCGAAGATTTTAAAAACGGCACGGTCTTTGGCTTTAAAATTGAGCAATGATATGTATAAGTAAAAATGATTAGTCAAATATGATTAAAATTGAACTTTGCTCGCTCTTAAATTGTCCGCTTAAGCGGAAAACTTAAGCTAGTTGCGATTTAACAGATTGGTGCGAAAAACCAATCGGTCATGTCGTTATGTTATCTTAAAATTCAGTTAATTAAAAAAAAATTGTAGGTATATGTATAGTATTTCAACTTAAAATAGAAATGTATTTTGGCAAAAATACAACATCTTTCGTGGGAGACAGTTCTGTTCCTTAGAATTATTGATAAAAAATGGGAGGTACTTATTGTTATATATTAGATGTAAAATAAGCAATTTTTTCTTAAAATTTAAACGAAATTATAATAACTAACAAAACAGAAACATTCATGTTTGCCAAAAGATGATTTGTTCAAACCTCATGTCAAACACTATATTCTTCTAAATTCCTGGGAAAACTTGAAACCTTCTAATTATTTTTTAATTAATAAAAGTCGTGTCACAATTTCATGATATTATAAATACATAAATACTATAAACTGATTCACTTATATTCTGATAAAATCTCCAAATATAGTAATAATATTATGATATAATATTATATCCAAAATGTTGTTATGTATTTACATATATAATTATCAATCTTGTGAAGTACCTATCAGTCATTTTTGAAAAGTACCCTCTTATCACTTTGCACATAACTCACACTGGGTATAGTTCTCATTATACAAGTTCTGACATGTGTACTTCCCCTAAACATGCCAACTTTTCATATTCACTACGGAAACAAAGAAACAAGAACCACAACAAAAAAATGTTTGTCCATACGCAAGACCGCAACTGCAAACAGACAAAAAACAAAGTTCAGTGCAGTATTGCAAATCCATTCCTGATAATGGCCCGTCAGTATAATACCATAGCCCGGAACCTCATTAACAACAGATAAAGTAAACTAAAATCAAAAGGGACACTTTTAATTGATGATATTTTGTACACTCTATCCCACATAAGTATACAAATTTCTACATAAAGTTTTATAACTTTGCCATTCATTCGTGTGTGCAAGGTTTTTTTTTAACACAAACAATGCGGGATCTTTCGTTTAATGCCGACCGACGATGAGACAACCAAACGTCAAATTTGAGAAGCTCCTCATGACAGTTTTATACTTTTGGAAGTATGTCAGAATCTTGCAGGAGAAGTGACAAACAACTTAGGTGTTGTCACTTTCTCTATATTTATAAATATTTGAAAAAAGTTTTGATTACTAATCTTAACTTTCACTAACAAAGATAAAGCTATTATATTCGTAAACATTTTTGACCTACGGACTTTGATTGATTCTAGCATTACGATGTTAGCGGAACTCAAAAAAGTGTTTTTTTTAAATTCCGTCCATCTGTCCGTAATGGCTTCTACAACCTACACGGGTTGACCAATTTTGTTCAATCTTCGTATGCACGTTTGTTTTGGTCATAATTCTAAACAATTTTTTTTGCACTTTTGGCAATTATATAACAGTACCTGCCATATAAAAATTATAGGTCACCTCAATTATCTCGAAAAGACTATAACGAATTTGATTAAACTTTACACATGTATATTAGGTTCAACAGAATTCCATAACTATTTTTTTTTTTAAGAAAATACATATAAGGAATTTATGGATGTAGGCCATATAAGAAAAATTGTCATTTTCTCGCAATCTATTTGGTCAAAATGAATGAAATTGAATGTCTGTGATACTGTTATTGTTTTTTAAAAAATTCCATACATTTAGTTAAAAATTAAATAGGTCATAACGCATTTTTCCGTTTTGTCCAATAACAGGGACACCGATTCCTTCAAATTCCGGAATATTTTGACCAAAACATGAAAAACGTACAGTTTTCGCATTCTTGACGTTTGATCTAACGCCGTACTCGATGTGAAAGAGATGATGTGTCTTCACGGTTTTTGTTATTAACAAATTACAAAAATTAAAAAAATAAATTGACTTTACAACTCTATTTATATATACTTTTACTAAATTAAATATGAGGCCTTGTGCATAAATGCATACATGCTTGCAAACAAGTTAACAGGATGTCTTACTGCACAAAAATAGTAGAAAAAAAATGGTGGGTGCATGACTGGTTCGTACGCGATTTTCTCTTTCACACGAGTTGAGCGTTAGATTGGCCGAAGTACACATTAATTATACATTTTGATTATTTATGCTAAAAATTATAAAAATAATGTCGAAATGTAACTATAAGAACGATTACTCCGGAATTTGAAGGATTCGGTGTATATGCGACTACAAATATTATTTTCCTTTATTGGTCACAAATGAAAATTTCGTTAAGGGATAGTTGGGCCAAAATTAATTATGAAGATATGTTGCAAACAGTAATAGTAGTATATAAATTGAATTTCATTCAATTGTGAATAATTAAAAAAATTCCTTACATGGCATATATGCAAAAATCCGTTATATGGATTTTCTCGAAAAAAGTGGGTGTGAAGTTTTGTTGGAACTAATATGCTCATAGTATATACAAAGTTAAATCGAAATCGTTGAAGTCGTTTACGAAAAAATTGAGGTTGTTTATAATTTTGATATGCAAGGTAGCGTTTTAAGTAAAAGTAAAACAAATGACCTAAAACTATGACCAAATCAAACTTGGATACGAAGTTGGAAGAAAATCGGCTAAGCTCTTTTGGTTGGAAGGACCACCACGGAGAGAAGGAACGGCAGGAGCCTATTAAGAAATCTGGCTAAAAGTAAAAAAAAAGTTGTCAAAAATCAAAAACAATTGATGCACACTTTTAGTTGAATACCCATTATGTAGCATAACGTATATTAAGGTTGCTTTTCTATTTTTGCTGTGGTGCACAACCAATCGGAAGTCGAGGATTTTGTAAATCACATGTTGTTTCTAAAATCGACTAAATGTAAAGTTAAATATTTCTCTCGTTTTTTTTTGTTTTTACTCTGTGAACAATTATTATCGACATATATCTGTAAATAGAAGATGTGTACTTTGGAAAGACATAATTTTCTACATTTACTACGGAAACACCACCGCGCCAAAAAATTTGCTATCAAATTTGAATTCGCAGAAAGTCTGCGTGGTATTAAATGATCTACAGACGAAATGTTTATATTATCATACCCAATGATTTGCATCAAACGTTTTTTCGAATATTTTAAGCGAAAACTTTAACGAGAAAAGTTTTTTTTACTGAAAACGCCCTCAAGAAGTGAGTGTGGCACAAAACTTTATAAAGTCGATATATAGATATTGAGATTGTCCAATTTTGCTATTCAGACAATTTCTTAAAATTTGCGGCTTAGCCAAAAACTTCGTTTTCTAAAAATTGAGCGTGACACTGGCGGATTTCTAAAATGCTTACACTTGTTCTGCTGAGAGAACCAAAGAGCACTTGTACCAAAATTCATCATTCTAGCTCAAAATTTAAGGACAAACAATTGGAAGTACGGACGGACGGACATACATGGATTAATCGACTCAGCTAAAGATTCTGAATTAAGGTAGGTAATTCTTCTATTTTACAAGCTAATATAAATCATAATCATTCCTATTAAATATGTTATTTGCATATATTTATAAAAGGAAATCAATTTTCAGCATAGTTAATTAATTAATCATATTTAATATGAGTTAAAACTCATCCTCAAACTCAAACCTACCCTATATTTTTGTCCACATTGACGTTAATTCTCGAGGCAGACATTTTCAAGAAAACAATAACTTTCTCTTTGTAAGAGAAAGATGAAAACTCTTTAAGCGAGAAAAAAAATGAGCACTCTAGTGTTAACCTTAACAATTAATATACAAAATTGACATTTGAATAAAGGCCACATTTAAAAATTGTAAAGTGTTGCGTCATTATATTACAGTAAATACATTTCTTATTTATTATTAATGTTTAGTAAAATGCTCCATAGCTAGGATAGTGAAATGTTATATGAATATGCGCTTTTTTTCATACACACTGGGAGCTTAGCGCATACTTTTTTCAATACATAAATAAATTTAAAGTTCTCACATAATGCACGCTGATTACGTTTTGATATACTCGATACTTCCGACCCCAGTCTTCCCTAAATAAAGAAAGCTTTCACCCAGCCCATTCCATTCCATACCCCATACCAACAAACGTTGGGCTGGTTGCCGCATTTGTATGCATTCGCTTTTGTCGATCAGTAGCATTCCGCGTCGACTTAAGCTGACACCACAACTCGCGGTAAATATTCGACACCCACAAATTCGTTTTTGCAGAGGCTTGATGTGTACATTTACCCACCTGATAAGATAACGCAACTAAATGTCATTTGACTTTGCCGGGTGGGTCTTTGACAATAACGCAACATATCGTAATTCCCTTTAACGGTTGTTATATAGCAGAGTAAAAATTTAGTAGTCCGCAAGCAATATCTATTGTCAAGGTGACGAGTTTATTTTGAATGCGGTTCAGGTGCGGTCGTGTTGCATGATTTTTTCCGAGTAAAGAATGTCAATCAATTAATTGTGCAAAAATATGTGTTTTATGTGGAATTTAAGAAATACAAATATTTCTTGTTTAAACAAATACCAAATACGTCCAATGTGTGATAATAATGTGTTCTGTGGATTGCAAGAAAGGCGCATTTGCTAAACACACACAAAAAGTGAAAGTGATAATAAAATGTTGAAGACGATAGCTTGGGCATATGGTATTACACCGTTGATGGTATTTTCAATTGATTGGAAACGAAACATCAAACCTAAGACCCTTAGGTGCATTGAATGATACGGATTTAACGTGAATTAGGTGGTGTAGAGAATAGGTAGGAATACATTTCGAAAAAGTATTTATCTGATCTGCTGTAACAGAGATACACTTATATTGTACATTAATTCAAATCCAATCATGTGTATATTTTTTTTAAACCGGCTTTGATGTAAAGTTCATCGCACAAACAAATATTTGTTTCATATTGGACACAAAAAATCGCACTTATTTATTATCTATGTGTGCATATTTTTGATAAAACTGTATAAAATATCTCATATAATCGTTTTAAATATTTAATGGAATATGGTTACGTGTTTGTTTTTAAATTGTAATAAATTGGAATTTGAGATGTAAATTCTGGGTCACTAAACCTCGAAAATATCTCATATAATCGTTTTAAATATTTAATGGAATATGGTTACGTGTTTGTTTTTAAATTGTAATAAATTGGAATTTGAGATGTAAATTCTGGGTCACTAAACCTCGAAACAGATGAGGAATTCATTGCCAAACTGTTGACGTAGGTCTCTCCATTGATTTCAAATAACTTTGACCAGGCTTTGGTGATGTTGATTTTCAGATAAAGTTTCGTTAGGTTATTACATTCCATGAATTTATTTCATAATTCTCTGTGGTTATTGATCTAAGTCATTGTTGATTTGGCTTATATTATCGAAATATCAAGAAATTCTCGTCTTATACAATTTGTTTAAGTGCTATCATGTTTATGAAACAATTTTAAATTTATATATTGCCCAAATCATATGCTGAGTAATACAGCTATATTCTGATTTCTAACTTCGGATTCACATTCAAGGTAAACCTGACATTTTTTATTGTGGTCATTCTTTATTATGCGTTGTCCTTTTAACTTAGTTTTTAAAACTCTGGGGGATTTATTCCAAGTTTTAGAATTTGGTAGGGTACTAGCAATTTATTCAGAATAATATTCCATTCACGTCAATGGCGTAGTTATAAAATTGATTTTATGTATGTATAATAATTAAGAACATAGTCAGATTCGACCCATTGAGATATCGTCTACGTAAGTGCTTCAGTTCAAATTGATTTCACTCCGTTCAAAAAAATCAGGTCTCTTTTTTGAATACGGCCTTATAAGATCAAATTAATCTAGCACTGAAGACTCTTTAAGATTTGATGTGTGGTAACTCATGCGATTGATGCGCGAATCCTGAATATCATCGAAAAAATATCTTCAGCGATCGAGCTCATTTTGTCTTAATGTATTTGTTAATAACCAAAATATGCGTTATTGGACAGCAACACAACCATTAACGTAAACGTAGGTACAGGTTCTAAAAATGGTCCGTTGGAATTATATGAAAAAAATTAAAAATATAATTAGAAATTTAAATATTTTTGGATAATCATGTTCTGCCAATGATTGAATTTATATAAAAGCCGCAAGGAGTAAAAGAAAATTTGCAATGAGGGTTTGCAATGAGAGTTATAGCTGGGCCCTAAGTCCTTGGCTAATGCCAAAGATTATAAAGCAACTGTCTTGTCTTGGTACAGACCGCCATCTATTTGGATATCGTTTCTCATATTGTGTGCACGTGGGAGAGAAAATAACAACGTCCCGACTGATAAGTGTGGAAGAGTGATGAAAAATTGGATCCAAAGGAACAATAGTCATATGGACGAGATCGGATTGCATACTTGAATTTAATATAATGATTAATAACTTACAATGAATTTCAGCACGATGTCTAAATTGTTTTTTATTTAAATACAAAAGGCGATTAAGAACAATCTTCTGTTACAGGCTGAACGAACCATTCAATATTGGAGACGATCGAAAACTATCAACCACCTTTGTACAGTGAGAGTCGCAATATATAAACTTAACAATGTTGACAGTAAATGAGTTAAGACCAGATATATACTGTCAACATGAAAGGATACAAAACATCGACGAATTGGATGAAAGTCAACATTGACAGATATAAATTTGTTTGATATAGTACGGGACTTTGTCTACCACGGCCAAGAAGGCAATATAATAGTCAAGCCCCACTCGAACTTCTATGGAGGCCTTATACAACGCCCTGATCATATCAGCACTGGTCTACGGCGCTGAAACATGAAACCTATCAAAAGCGGATGAAGAAATCCTTAGTCGTTTTGAGCAAAAAATTCTTCAAAACACTTTTGAAAAATCCTTTATGGAGACGAAGATTCAATCAAAAGCTGTACAGCGACGTAGACCATGCAAAACAAAACTGATAATTGAGCGTTAAAGAAGGCTAAGTCATGCAGAGCGAATGGGCAACAATCTACAGTTCGCTGAGTGCTCGATTCTACTGGTATTTTTGTTGACGTTTTTTTTTTTTTTTAGCTTGTGTGATTTTTTGGAGCCTATGATATATGGTCGTCCTGTTCTATTGTTTATGTTTATATATACAATATAGTGCTACATGGCGTGTCTTTTGTTATGTATTTAACATAAAGTAGCTCTTGCTCCCAACTTGCAGTGCGCAATTGGAGGCAGTTAGCTAAGGACCGGGCTAATTGGAGAGGCATGTTGGTTCAGGCCCAGGTTCATTCCGGACTGTAGCGCCACTTTAATAAGTAAGTATACTCTTGCTCCCGGAGCTATTTAAATCGAATTACTCTAATTAGTCTAGCTACTTTATAATCTACAAGTTTGTGGGTTGCATTGGTTTTTCGGCTGCTGTTGATAGTTTTGGATAGTGGCGTTGATCCTGATCCTGCTGCTGTTACGTCTGTTGCCTGAGATTGTATTGTAATTGATATTCTGTATTGAGGGTAATTTTTTTTGTTAAATTGTTGTTTCTTCTAGCTTAGCAAATTTGTTGGTTTCGATGGCTGCGTTGACATGCTCTATTGCAATTGGTTTGTTGCTTTTTTTAACGACTTCATTCTAGTTATTTGGATTGTTCTTTTGATTTGGCATTAAGGCCATCGTCTTTATGGGCTGTTGGTTTGCTCATTTAGTGGACAACTTTGGTGTCCAACTTTCAAGAAGCGGTGGGTTCTAAATGCTGGAATAAAATAACATGGCATTACAATACAAATGTCATACCCTGGAAAGTTAATCTTCATACACACCAATCTCAATCCCGGGTCAACCAACTTCAAATTCGCAGATAGAGGCAGGCAGCTAATGACTGTGATAATTGGAAAGGCATGTTGCCTGAGCTCTATGTTCATTCCGGACTGTAGCGCCACTTAAATAATTAACTAAGTTGTATATCACGAAGAGAAGAGATTACATTGATTTGTATTAAATTTACAATAAAAAAAAATAACACTAAAAAAACGGATGGTTTTTTGTCGACATTTTTAAGATATTAATGAAAATGAATTTAATAAATATACTTACTAGTAGCTAAATTGTTATTGTAATATATTGGATGTTTATATAAAGTTGCACTTCAAGTGATTGAGTTAATACAATGTTGAATTCTTGTTCAAAATCTTTATCGAACACAATAATCTTCTATAATCCTTCAAAAATTTATACGAGTCATGTCGGATCTTTGGTTAAACTACTTAGCAATATCAAAGACAGGCGTATGAGAGTGCGTTCACTTAATAAATTAATTTCGTCACCCAACTACTTCCTAGCGATGCTTCTGTAAATACATTTATTTTAATAAGTTTACCGTTGTAGTTGTAACCAAAATATTTACAAATGACAAATTACTGGAAGAATTCTGAAATGCCACAAAACCATAAACAACTTCGTTTGCCTAGTGGCTAAACTCACACTGAACTCTGTATAGCTACCAGGTATGTAAATGATAAAAAACGCCAAAATAAAATTGAATAGCCATTTGGATATTCCAATTGTTTGAATTTGCATCCTACCCCCCTGCACCGGTGAATTTGTTGTTTCAAGGCAGTCAAATAACAGGTATTCCTAAATGTCTTTACTCGCAAGCAAGTATTGCTTTCGTGAAAAAAATCATACTTGAGATTTTAATTAAATCTTACAACGGCTTAACGCATTTATTTAAAATTTGATAAAAGAGATTCTTGGATTAATACAAAAATGGATTTTTGAAATTGGCAATATTGATTCAGAACCAATATTCGATACAAATTATGTCTATAACTGTATATCGAGAACTCAGAAAAACATGGCTAATGATTTCGATTGAACTTATCATGTACATGAACATTAATGTTTAAAGCAAAAGGGTATACCAAGTCATACCAACAAAATCGAAACAACATATTTTGTGAATTTGCGGCAAATTTAGAAAGCATTAAATATGTCGCTGTACATACTGCTACTATATGAATGAAATTCAATATCAATTAACTATATAGTTAGTGTTAGCCTTATAGTACGTTTCCACCGAAACGCAACTAGTCATATCATTAACGGAATTTAACATTTGAAAATAGTGTTCTCATAAAAATTACGCATTCAAACAGCCAAACAATTTTTTTTCACGGGACCTTGTCTTGCCATGAAGAAAAGCTTATCTCAACTCAAGCTTTGGGATTTGGCATAAAATAGGAGTTATGAATGTTTGTCAGAAAATGCTAGGCCCTGGGTTTTAAAGGTCGTGGTACCCTAAAAAGTGTTTATTTAGTATGAAATTTACAAGCAAATACAAGCACAACGGGAATCTTGCAAATCTGATTCACATTCAACGATTTTATGTTTAGTTATTCCGAAAATATAACATATCAGCACAAATACAAGTATCCCTACACGATTACCAATGACATTTGCAGAAGGTATTAAGACAAGAAAAAGCAAGAGAACATCCTTCGAATGTTAATTCCATAAAAGTATTTTGAATTATTTTGCTAAATTTAACATAATTCGGGTGGACCTCGTTTGGGATAGACTTTTTTTTTACTTTTTAATTCATTTTTTATTTACTTAAAATATTAACTTAATACTAGACAAAAATGCTTAAATCTAACTAATCAATAACATATCTACTTAATCTAACTTATCGGCCCATAGCGGGCGCTGTAAGCTTATAACTAATATTTTTCTTTTGCTTTTCAGCCTAAATTTGTCATTTGTTTCTTATTATTAATATAAAGACATTTAATTGATTTTTCAAAGAAAAAATTAAAACTTTAAACAGTAACCATTTTTGTTTGTTTTATATAAAAACTTAATCTAGACTAAAACTAACTTAAACTACTTAAGACTAGTTAAACCTAACTACGTTTGGGATAGAATTCCAGCGGAATGTCGAAATTCGAAATGTGAAATTGTATGGCGAAATTCATTGCATTTCTGCTGAAAACACGAATTTTGATGAAAAAACGCATTCGACACGGTGGAAACATACTATAAGAGTCTCTTAACGGAATATTGATTTATTTTTACTGATTTATTTATATTTTCGTATGAAGAATTTTGATAGTCTTACGAGCGAGAAAAACTACCAACGTGGTGCTGTTCCCTACTTTATTCACAAGACTTTAATGATAACTGATTTTTCATGCTTTACATGGTTTGCTTGTCTGTTGCAGAATTTACAAAAAGATTGTGGGGAAATTAATGTAACATGATATTCATTTTATGCTTAACATTAATGAAAAGTTATCGGATTTGTTTAAAGAACAATTTGATAAATACAGTGTATCTAATCAGTCTGCTTAGGTTGCTAAATGAATCTTAACGAATAACAATGTGAGCAAAGATATTATCTAAGTTAGATTGCTTATGCTTTGGATACATGTAACTCACACAAGGAGCAAGTACGTAAGGCATTGTCGTGGACCCACTTCACGTTTTTTTCGTTTAATAGTGGAATGAGAAATGCGATTGATTGTACACATAGGCAACGGTTGACAATGACGATGGATCCCTTGTAGGTGTGAGATAATATTGGAAATACCAATATGAAAATCGATTCATCGTCCACAAATATTTTCCTTTGGCCATTTTGACGAGACAAATATTTGGTAGCTTCTTTTGTTGATCAAATAGCGGAAGGAACATCCATAGAAGGTCACATTTCCGACTGTTGAAAGTTTGCTGCGCATAGAATTAATAATAAAAGGATATTTACTTGATGATTGAAGGACATTTTTCACATTGGAAAATAAAAAATTAGCATTGCAGGTGGTGTTCGCAGTTTTTCTGTTATTCTGACTCTTCGAAATTCTCTCGCACATTTTAAATTAAATGAATATAATGTTGTACATAAACACTCATATATATGAAAGTACAGTTAACGCTTAAAACGCGAATTCCAATTTGTTTGTCTTTCCCAAACTTTCTACCGTTATTGTGATTCGGAGAATGTATGGACTATATTTCAGCAACAACCAAATGTAGCCTATTTTGTGGAAGTAGGGAAAGTAAGAAGTCTATAAGGATACAATTTAATGAATACACGTTTATATATATGATGAAAATAAAAACGATAGGGAAGGTATTAATCATCAAACCAATTACCATTACCAATTAAGTTATAACATAATTGTCTTAATAAAAAACGATTCGACTTCAAAGATCAGTTGAATTTTGTTTATATATTTTCTGTCCAACGAACAAGTGTTTACATTTACGAATCCCGCCACTTTTATCCGTTCTGGACTTTTCTGGCTGATAACCAAACTGATTAGGTCCTATCAAATTACTGCAGATAGACGATGTTGAAGGGGACTTATGCCTCTGTAGTTGATGCAGTTCAGAGGGTCTAATTTTTTGTGGATTGGGCCAATGATCCTAAGGTTCCATTCATCAGGCATTCTTTCATCCGACCAAATTTGCTTAGATATAAGCTGGTGAATTTAAATTACCAAATCATCTCCGCGGCTTTATAAAGGGTGATCCATTTCGAGGTTCCCAACTTTTTTAAAGAAAAAAACACAGAAAATTAAAATTTAATGGAGAATGTTTATTATAATTTGAAAGAACATTCTTTGGCATTTTTTTGAAGATTATGTCTATCAAATGTTGGCCGTTGCTACGTCGCAGATGGTCCATCCGTTGAGTCCAATTTTCGATCACTCGTTCGAGCATTTCGACTGGTAACTGGCGAATGACACGCGTGATGTTTTCCTCCAAGACCTGAATCGAAGCGGGTTTGTCGGCATAAGCTTTTGACTTTACATATCACACCGTTAGCCTTTTTTCTGTGGGGAATTGTTTTTGTTTGTTTGCAGAATTGGTTCTTCCATATCCTCACCATCGACTGTATTTCAACTAACACATTTTCTTGCTATCTAGCCAGGATTCTGTTCGAGACCTGTATCTCCGGCTTTTAGGTTTTACACTTTGGTAAGACTTGCATTCCTGGAGTGGCACCTCTCTGTAACATCAATTGCACGCTTTTTTTCTCTTATTTTTGTTCTCTATGAAAAGCCAGAGTTCTTCCTCCCTTCTTTAACTAAAGAGGTAAATGAAAGATCACCTGCAGCTTAGCCTTGTAGGTATCGTTCTTGGCTGCGAGCATCTTTAATAATTAAATATTATTGACTGTATTACAATGTATACACACAAAAAACAAATTTTGTGGGCAACAGGCTCTTTAGATACAGGGCCGAGCTTCCTCACAACCATCATGTGTGCGTGTGTACTTCTTGCAAGATGGGGGGACCTCCAGTTTTATGCCGACTTCGAACGTTAAATTTGAGATAAGCTTTTTGTGACAATTGATACTACTCGGATGATTTGTTAGAACAAAGCGAGAGGAGGATCAGTGTAAAATCATTGAGATATTTCTACGGCTGGAAATCGAACACAGACCTTCTGCGCGGCAGCTCATCGCACTAACCATCGCGCCACAGAGCCTATGCATAGATAGGTCATTAAAAAAATTTAAAAATCAGGAAAAAATTGCAAAACTTACTATTTTTGCATTGTCTCCCCTAGTTATACCATTCAAAAAATCTACACAATTATTACCAACTTCGTAAGGCGACAGATAGCAAATGAGTTCTGCATTTGAAAAAAAAAACGTACACTTAACCCGAACGACTCTACTTAAGGGTATCCCAAAGTACACCAAAAATTTGAAATTTGCGCCATTTAATAGTACTGTGTTGCCAATGTAATAAAATATAAAAATGTGACAGCTGACAGTTCGGGGTAAGTACAAAAAAGAGCAGTACACATATGAAAGGAAACATTTCATTGTTGACATATATTTTGAAAATAATGAATGTTTTTTGAATGCTATTATCATACAAAATGTATGCTGATTTTTTTTATCGAAATCATCTTTAGTAATGAAGCTCTTTTTCATCTATTTATCTATTTATTTATTTATTTATATTTGTTCATATTCTCATTTATAATTTCTTTATAATTACTTAAGTCTATGCGTTTACAATTTTAAGTGTTAGAGAATAGTTTGTATATTTTAATTTATATTTTAATTATATTTAAATAAAAATAGGTTTAAAGCAAAATTTTATACAAAATAATGTGGGATTGCAAATATAAGTAATTTACACTTAATGATTAACAAAATTGATTTGAAATATATCAATAAGATTTAAGAAATACATTATCTTTAAAAATACATTATCTTAGCAAAGCTTAAAATAACAATTAAACAAAGTTTATAGGGAACACAATTAACAAAACTAGTTAATAAAATTACATCAAACAACGTACTACAGCAAAGTTTCGATTTCATAAATATTGTAAGTAAGAAGCCATGATTTAATTCGTTTTAAAAACATTGACAGAATCCTTACGTTATACATATCTTCAGGGAGTTTATTGAACAATTTGTGGGAGACTATAGTGTAAGAGTTTCTTAAAGGTGTAGTTCGAAAAGGCAGAGAGGGAACAGAGCGAGAGGGGACTTTGTCTACATCCGCCTATTTTTAGAACTTTATATTAATAAAGGTGACGAACGGGTCAAATGTTTGTTTGTCAAAATAATTCCATGGAGCGAGCCAGGCCCGATGACTTGAAAATTTACCTTATTGCACACTTTTGGAGCACAATTAACTGTTGCAATTTATAAAGATAAGCACCACCCAGCAACAAATTCTATACTGTATCTTCGAATGAAACAATCCATAAAACACTTTAGTAAGGGTGGTGTTTGAACAAAATTTCGATAAAAACATCGAATACTAGACAAGAAGAACTGCTTCAACTGCATGGAAGTGTTCGTTCCATATAAAATGTTGATCAATTGTTAACCGTAGATATTTAAAATGTTTTACGGTATCGATACAAAAGCAATTACCTCTGCAAACGGCGTGTAATTTATAAAGCGACATAGAGTTTAACATAAAGCAATTATTTTTTATTAATTTGTATTTTCCCCCCCAAAGGGGTCATGGAACATAACTTCAACATTAAGCGGTTCATTTGACTCATGACTAAAATGCATAAGTTTTGTTTTATTGCTTATGATAAGTTTATGATCAGCAAACCACAACCTTAATAAATGCAAATCATGATTAATGTAAGCAACTGTAATAAGAGGATTATCAGCATCATATCCAATATCAAGATCGTCAGGTCGCCGCAAAAGGTTGTTGGAAAAGGGAGTTAATATAAACTAGGAACAGAATAGGGCCCAAAACAGATCCTTGAGGAACACCTACATTGACATTCCTAGATACACTTAAGACATTGCTCATTTTAACTTTTTGGTTTCGTTTTCTTAAATATGATTCAACCCAGCGGTGAAAAAAACACGGAAGCCAATGATATTGAACTTCTTTAAAAGTATAAGTATATCGACGAAAAGTGCACCACAAAATTTTTTGTTGTCAATACCTTTCTGTATAAAACAACAGAAGTCCAAAAGTGCATCTTCTGTGGATAGACCCTTCCTGAAACCAAATTGTAAAGGGCAAAAAAAAAGTTGATTGGTCAAAAAGCGCAGAATCCTTGTTTTTATAATTTTTTCAAAAACTTTTGAAATTGAAGGCAATAAATAAATCGGTCGATATGTCTGTTTTGGGTCCTTTTTTATGATGTCTTCCTAAAAATTGTCACATTTGGGGTTCATAAAACCAACGAGTAATTGTTGAGAAGCAAATGCATCCACAGCGCGTGACTGCTTGTGGTTTGCATATTGGACTGTAGGCATTTTTGGATCTTCTTCGAAAATGCGACTGGTCGCCGGTCAGGCAGTAACAATTAATGTTGTTCGTTATCGTGAGATGATAACCCAGTTTTTAGTGCCTAAATTACAAGATATGAATGCCAACAACAAGAAGGTGCCACATGCCATATAGCCTGAGGAACAAATTTATTAATAAAAGAGAATTGGCCATCCAGATCTTGCGATTTAACTCCATTATTGTCGTGATATGATAACCCAGTTTTTAGTACCTAAATTACATGATATTTATGTGACCAACAAGTAGGTGCCACTTACCATATAGCCAGAGGAACAATTTAATTACTGGATGAGTCATTTCCTAAACGTGTAATCGGTCATTCAAAGGTCTATGCAAAGAAGTCCAAAACCACGAACGGAAGAGAAAATTGGGCGGTGTATTAATAAAATTAAGCCATATTTATTCAAAACGGTCAAGAACATTTTATTTAAAGAGCACATACTTGCCAGTAAATCCATGGGGCCATTTTTCCGATGTGATTATGCTTTTTAATAAAAAATCAGTTTTTTGTTAAGAAAATTACATTTCTGTAAATTTATATATAAATATATTTTATATAAACAATTCACTTTCGTGTTTTAAATTATATGAAAAAAGTTTCTGATTTGTAAATAAAGAAAGTCCCTCGAGAGTTAGTCATATGCATTGTTGTTATCTCTATGTTTGTGTGAATTTTGTGTGATTTATCATACGAAATGGAAACCAAAGAAATAAATAAGAAGTCCAAACACACACATATGATGTAAATGATTTCACTTTCACAGCACAAATATGAGGTGTAGAAAATATTTCAATTAGTGTTGACATGTCCACGGAAAAAATTACTTCAAAATAAATCAAAACCACTTTCATGTTTGTACCACGAATGAATTAAGCAAACAATATTTTCAAATTGGTAATTTCAATTATCATACAAATACGACCAATTGAACAAGGTTTTGTTTGGTTTGTCTTGATTTAAGTGCATAATTGGGTTTTTAATATACATACGAATGTTAATTTTTGCGCTCCTAACATAATGAAACAATTCTAAAATTAATGTTGATTCCTTTTGATTTTCCTGTATCGTATGCCTTGACAATTTTATGTTTTATTCTAAACTTTAATGTGCTTATTTGTAAATTTGTCTACAAAGGTAATATCTTTTATAATTGCGAATTTGAATTTTTTCAACTGTCAATACTTACTAATATACATGTCTTAACAGTTTCAAAAGAAATAAAAGTCTATAATAGAAATTATAGTATCTAGTAAATTGACATGTTCGCTGCGAAGCTGTTCAAATCTTATTAGCAAATACAAATCTATACAAGAAATGAAGGAAGTTCCAATAGCATTTGCAAATGTTTAACGGAATGAACTCATTTGCTGTATTCACACTTTAGATCTTCCTGTATACCATAGTGAAAACCTAGTCTTAAATGATCGGGGTGTATGTTCTCAGAAAGGTAAAACTGAACCATTAATAAAGTCTTCATAAAAAAACTAAAAATTTTCATTCCCAAAATGAAGTTTTAATACCCTATCCCAAATGGCTATATTAGTTTTGATATCAAGTTTGTAATATAGAAAAATAATTTCGATAGACATACCTAAAAGTATATGGATCGACTCAAAATTGCTGGATGAGTTGATCTAGCCATATCTTTCTTTCCGTCTGTCTGTGATTCACATATTTTTGGGACTTAAATTTTGAGCTAGCGTAATCAAATTAAGTATGTAGACTCTCCGTTCGACAAAGCAGAGCAAATGTAAAAAAAAATTTAAATATGCCTACTGTCACACCCACTTTTCAGCAAATATTGTTTTTGGCCAAATGGAATCTCAAACAATATATTTGAAGTTTTTATTTCGTCTTTTGATGATATTTGGCGTTTTTCCCACATTTTTCAAATTTATATAGGCTTAGAAGTATATCTACGTGTGAAATACAAAACTTACTCACTTACTTAAGTGGCGCTACAGTCCGGAATCAACCTGGGCCTCAACCAACATGCCTCTCCAATTAGCCCGGTGCTTAGCTAAATGCTTCCAGTTGCGCACTCCAAGTTGGTTGAGGTCGGTTTCTACTTGTGCGCGCCACTTAAGGCCAAGTCTTCCTCTACTGCGTCCGACGTCTGGCTGGGAATCGAAGACTCTGCGAGCCGGAGTATTGGTGTCCATTCATTCTACATATCCTAGCCATCTTAAATGCCTAATGCGGAGTTTTTTGACCAGGGGCTTGTCGCTGTACAGCTCGTATAGTTCTTGATTGAATCTTCTTCTCCATAGCCCGTCAGCGCAAACGGGACTGAAGATTTTTCGAAGAAGTTTCCTCTCAAATCGACCAAGGATTTCTTCATCCGCTTTTGAGACGGTCCATGCTTCAGCGCCGTAGAGCAGGACTGGGATGATCAGGGTCTTATATAAGATCTCCTCATTAGTTCGTGTAAGGGCTTTACTACTAAATTGCCTTCTTAGCCCGAAGAAACAGCGGTTAGCAAGAGTAATTTTTCGTTTAATTTCTGACGAGATGTTGTTGTCAGAGTTAATAGCGGAGCCGAGATAGACAAAGTCCCGTACTACCTCAAAGTTATATCTGTCAATGGTGACGTTCTGTCCAATTCGTCGATGGTGTGTGTCCTTTCGTGTTGACAGCATATACTTCGTCTTGCCCTCATTTACTGCCAATCCCATTTTTCACTTCCTTCTCTATACTAGCAAACATGGCTATGACATCACGTTGGCTCCGACCAATGATGTCAATACCGTCGGCGTATGCTAGTAGTTGTACCGATTTTTGGAAATTTGTGTCTCTGGTGTTGGCTCGTGAGTCTTGCACAATCCTCTCAAGAACCAGTTTGAAGAAGTCAAATGACAGCTTATCACCTTGCCTAAATCCTTTTTTGGTATCGAATGTGTCGGTGATATCGTTTCCGAACCTGATGGAGCAGCGAGAATTCTCCATCGTCATCCTACACAAACGGACGAGTTTGGGAGGTACACCAAAACTAAACATGGCTATATATAGTTCGTCTCTCTAAATGCTGTAGTATGCGGCTTTGAAATCGATGAGTAGGTGGTGGGTATCAATTTGGACTTTTTGGTTTTTTTTCCAGGATCTGCAGAATTGTGAAGATTTGATCGGTTGTGGACTTTCCTGGCCTAAAACCACACTGATAAGGGCCGATCAGGTTATTGGTAAACGGTTTCAGGTATTCACATATTACGGCAGATAGGATCTTGTAGGCGATGTTGAGGAGACTTATGCTTCTGTAGTTGGCGCAGTGTAGAGTGTCTCCTTTTTTATGGATCGGACAAACGATGCTGAGGTTCCATTCTTCAGGCATACTTTCTTCCGAACATGTTTGGCTTATGAGTTGGTAAATTTTTCTTAGCAAGTCATCTCCGCTGGCTTTATAGAGCTCGGCGGGAAGACCGTCATTTCCGGCAGCCTTATTAAACTTTGGTTTAGATATTGCTATACTCACTTCAATCAGGTCGGGTGGTTGACAGTTTTCGCTGTTGTTGCCAATATTGAATGGTTCATTCTGCCTGACAGCGGAATGTTTTTTGTTATCGCCGTTTAACAGTCTACAGAAGTGGTTCTTCCATATTCTCAGCATCGACTGTGTCTCAACTACGATATTTCCTTGTTCATCTCGACAGGGTTCTGTTCGAGCCTGGTATCCTTAGCTTTGACGTTTTACACTTTGGTAAAACTTGCGAACATCGTTTCTGGAGTGGCGCGCTTTTCTTGCTGTTTTTTCTTCTTTCTGACAAGCCGGTGTTCTTTCCCTCTTCTCTGCCTATAGAGCTCAACGGCAACTCTCGTCTTCACCTAAAGCATATCCTTGTAGGCCTTGTTCTTTGCTGCGAGCATCTGTCGGCATTCCTCATCAAACCAGGGTTTCGTGCTGGTGGGCGCGAGAAACCTAGCACATCAGTTGCGGCAGATCTAATGGCTTGTTGGCATCGTTGCCATTGTTTTTCGATATTTGATGTTTGATGCTGGTGGTATGGTGTTAATCGAAAGGGATACGCGTTGCGTGAAGGTCTTGGTGGTCTCTAGCTCTTGCAGTTTTCTTTACATTTTTTTTTAGATTTTTTTACAGTATTTTTTTGATTGTGATGGCATGGTGGATATCCGCATTTTTACCTTGGCTGCAACAAGGTAGTGGTCGGAGTCGATGTTGGCTCCTCAGAATGTTCGGACATCGAAAATACTGGATGCGTGCCTCTTGTCTATCGCTATGTGATCAATTTGGTTGACCGTTCGTTGATCTGGAGACCGCCATGTCCCCTTATGGATATCAAGGTGAGGAAACCGTGTGCTGGCTATAGTGGCATTCCGTTCCGTAGCGAAGTCAATTAGCCTAAGTCCGTTACTAGACGTTAAAATCACCCAGCACGATCTTAAAATCGTACTTCGGTAGTCACTCATAGGTTTGTTCAAGGAGCTCAAGAAGCAGTCGTTAGCTATATCATCTTTTTCCACCCTTGGGGCGTGAGCGCATATAAGGCTTATGTTTGCTAATTCGGCCTTGATGCGGATTGTTATAATGCGTTCGCTAATGTCTTGGAAACATAAGACTCCTTGCCTAAGTCTGGCACTAATAACAAAACCGCATCCGAATAGTCGCTGTTTCTGCTCACTATAACACGGTCCGAAGTAGATGTCACAGTTTTTCATCCTCTTTTTGCCCGGCCCATCCCATCGTATTTCCTGAATGGCAGCAAAGTCTGCTTTGTAGCAGCTTAGGGCATCCGCTAGTTGTTCGCTTGCCCCTCTCCTATTTAATGTTCTCACATTCCAGGTGCAGATATGAACGTCGTTGTCTTTTTTTCGTTTATTGATCAGTAAATACTTTATACGCGATTTTTACATAGTGATGATCTTTTACAGTTCGATATAAGTTGCGATGTGAAGAAGAGTTCATGGTAACATTGCTCGGCCTCTCAGAATGCAACGTGAATCAGCTGGATTCATATTGATTGAAAATCGTGCACAGTCAGATTATATCAACGAAGCTTGCAATGAGCATGATCGAGAAGAAGACATGTTTGTGCTCGGCAAAATGATGAAGCAAGATCACAACGTACGACTTTTGAACGAACGTCGACAACAACAAATCCTTCCGGTGAACATTGAACGTGAAGCCTTTCGATATGAGCCAAACATTCAATACAGTGAGCATACATCAGTTCAATTCTGTCAGTTGTCTACCATTTATCAGCATTGCAACGCAGTAAATTCGAGAAGAACTGCCTGGGTTGTGTTGCGCGAGCGGTAAGGTGAAATGACCAAAGGTGCACCATTCTTTACGAAGAATCTCCAAATTCGAACCAATTCCTGTTAGATAGCATGATACACAACAATTATTTTCAAATGACGTCGTTTGGTTGTGAAATTGTAAATGAAAGGAATTACAATCCAATATTCAACATCTGCGATGAATACTAATACACCAACACTAACGTCACAAAATTCACTAACCCTACAAAATACAGTAACACGCCATACACAACACACCACACACAATACACATACATCAACTAGAAACTTATCTTAGTAACATTATAGAATTTGCCTTCGCAACTATAAACATTCATAGGCAAATTTTTCATATTAGTGGATTGCTGTTTCTGCATTTAGATCAAGAACACAAATATCTTGCGCTGTGCTATCTTTAATACAACGGAAAAAGAAATTATCCAGCAATTGCTGCAAATGTCACACGAACACATGAGCTCATCAAACTATTTACGACAAACGATCAGTAGGAACTCATTAACGATAAGCCAGTTCGTGAAATATCAATTGATATCAATCACTTGAGATACAACATGATAAATCCGACTAATGATCTATTGTTTGTTCACACGGGGTAGAAGTGAAACTGTATTCTGGTTAGATATAGATAAACATATAGGTAAACATATAGATAAAGAGAGAGAGAGAGAGAGCGATTGATCGACAATTGTTTTATTAATTGAATCACTTTAAGAAACATTTTAGTAAAGATAGAAACCGATCAAGTTAATATAAAAATAATTTATTATTTTTGTTTTATTATTATTATTATATATTTATTCGACATAGATACATTATACGGAGGTGATCCCTAGGATGAGGCCATAAATTTTGCAATCGATTTTCACTCCTTATAAATGTTGAAAACCGGAAACCTGCAGATACATATTTTCCTAACAGGATGTCATAAAAATAGATGGCAAATAAGAAACGACCGTTGGAATTTCCCAAGATTAAATAATAGGCACGGCAGAAGCAACAACATTTGAAGAAATCGATTAATTCCATGGCTTACCCTAAGTTCTACTCTACCAGCGAATAAAATAAGGGCCAACAGCGATGTATCATCCAGCATAGTTTCACCGTTGTTAAGGCCTTAAATTTTGAGCAAGAGTTTTGAAATTCGGTATATAGACTTTCTATCCGACGAAGAAAAACAAGTGTAATAATTTTTGCTGCCGCGCCCTCTTTTGAGATAAACGTTCTTTTTGGCAAGAGGGTAGGGAATTTCGAAAAAGTTTTTTTTGCAAGATATTTAGAGAATCATAATGTCTATATTTCGTATATACAAAGGTTTTTGCCACGCCCACTTTTTGGGGGCGTTTAAGTAAAAAAAACATAATATAAACATTTCTCCGATATATCATTTTAACCCACGCCCACTTTTTGGAGACGTTTTCATACAAAAAACATTTCTATACACTATCTCATAATTATATTTATTATTATTTATATTATTATATATATTCAAATTGAAGGTTTTTTTCGTATTTTCCTTCAGTATTATTATATTTTCCTCGATGTTAATTGCTCAATTATGTTTAAAATCATGTTTCAGAAGAAAGATACATATTATCATATCTCTGTAAATGTGTGGTAACTAACCTATTGTAAATTTATATACGAAATAAATATCTATCTATCTAAAGCCGACATTTTGGGGAAATTTATTTTAAAGATGGGATGGGATAGGGTATCAAACGATCCGCTATCATATGTTATTTCATAAAATTGATTCACCCGTCCGAGAAAAGTTTCACGTCAAACAAACAAAATAAACCACCAAAACGCTATCGCCGAGGTCAAGCAGCATCGGTTGAGGTTATTTGAGGTTAATTCACACCTCCTAAACGAAGTTTCACTTCAAAAACTCTTTTGATTGTCACTTCATAAATTGTAAATTTTTAGGGGTCGAGAAAAATAAAAACGTTATTGACAATACTGAGATATCGATTACATGAATATTCTGTTTATGTGTACATCAAGGTTGAGACAGATTGACTCAATTACATTCTACTTAAACAGGCTTAGTTGAGATCTGTAGAATATGTTCACTTGCGAGATGCTGCGAGCAGAGAACAAATAATGTTGTGTATCATCCAACTTTTTTCGAATGGATTTGTAAGCCTTTAGTTTTAATGTTGATATCTTTACATCGCTTAGGTCTAGATTATTGCACTTTCCAAATAAAATGGTGCAATAACACGTACCTTATACTATTCATCAGAAGTTATTTCTTGAAGTTATACGCACCGACTTTGACCCTACTAAGATTTTTCCTTTGCACAAAGAATTCGCTAAAACTAAGACTTCTTAACTAATTCTATCGCCTTTTCTGAATTTACATTGCGAAAAGTCGCTAATGTTGTTCACTATAATACGATCCCACAGGCCTTTCTATTAGGGGTTCTATGTGCGTCTTTGAGCATTGCATAGCGTCTTGATAAGAACATCGTTTTGTAGGTTAGTATTTCGTTAGGATAAAATACTGACCTTCGTTCTGTTATGCTTGGGAGGTTCTTCAACAAAAATGGTATACTTGTACCAAACGTAGGGATTAACTATTCGTAATCCTGACGAAATAGAAAATCGAACCCCGTCAGCATATCATCTTTAATGATGAACTACTTTAGAGCAAGTGCAGTGAATTTGAGTTTTCGTAAACAGAAGGTTTTTTAAAGTCCCGAATGTGCTTCTGAAATTCAATATCCATTTTTAACTTTCTCTAACAAAGAGAAAGATATTGTTTTCGTGAAAATTTTCGACCTCGAGATTTTGAATTATTCTAACACAACGATGAAAACGGAACCCAAAAAAGTGGTATTTGGAATTTCGTCCGTCGGTTCGTCGTTCCGTCTGTTCGTAATGGTCTACCCAGCCTAAACGACTTGACAGATTTTCTTCAAACTTTGTATACAGCGTTTTTTTAGTGGTACTTCTATGCCATTTTTTTTTGTTTGCTTTTAGCCATGTTATAACCCTTAGTTGCCATACAAAAATTATACATAACCTCAATTTTTTCAAAAAGGGCTGCCACGATTTTGATTAAATTTCATTGATACTATAAGCATATTAGTACAAACAAAACTGCATACCCAGTTTTTGCGACAACATCCATATAACGGAATTTTTCATATAGCCATATAAAGAAAATTGTCAATCTTTCGCAAAATATTTTGTCAAATTGAATGAAATTTAATTTATTTACTACTATTACTGTTTTCATGAGTTCCACATAATTGGTTTTGGTCCGACTATCCCTAAACGGATTTTTCAGTTTTGGTCAATGACGGAAAATCATTATTATTCACATGGACACCGATTCCTTTCAATTACGGAATAAACTTTCATATAATCACAATTCGACATTATTCATATCATTTTAAGCATCATTACTCAAAATGAATATTATTGTGTATTTTGGATAAGTTATTAAAGACGTCAAATTAACTCGGTCTGAAAGTGAAAGTTTTGTATGACCCAGTCGGCACCCACCACTCGTTTTTTTTAAAAACAATTGTAAGATATAGATATTAATTTTCCAAGATTAATCTTTTTGGGAAAGGCTTTATACACACTAGGTAAAAATCTTCATTTAAATGATGTGTGTGGATTTTGTATAAGATTTTTGGAATCAAAACTGCCGTCAGGCTGACTGCGACTATTTGCACCAATCATCAAATATTCAAAAAGCTACTAAGCAGTTTGACTTTGGACCGTTTTGAGAAGCTTTTACTTTACTTTGCTTAATTCTCAATAAAACACCTTTCACATCAGATATATTATTAGATTTACATTCGACACTTTTGTCTGGTTGTTGATTGTTGTGTTCCAAGTTCTATCTTATGTTTTAAGGTGGTATTTATGGTGGCATTCTTATCTTAAATGCAAAACTGAATGTGGAATAAATCTTTATATTAATAAAAAAAAACTATTCTTGTTAGATATAAATAACTCTGGTTAGAAAACTGATTTCTTCTCATAGTTGGTCCGTATTGAAAAATACTTTAGAGAGAACGTCATTTTGCAAAAACATGTTCTACATTAGTATGAATGACTTTTGGGATGAGGTTTATCATAATATGGAAGCTGTAGTATGCGAACTATATGCGGTTCTTTAAACGAAAGTGTATGATTGCTTTACTCAGTTTCCAAGCTTTTGAATTAATTAATAACACCATCCATTAATTATTAATTTTGTTGCCTGTGGCCATGTAATTAACAATTTTGTTTTCGTTGTTTCCTGATTAATTTGAACTAAGCTACGATTTCAAATTTCCCATATATTTTAATAGATGAGTCCAGTAATCGTAATGTACTGCAATGAACTTATGAAACAATTGATTTGCGTTAAATAGGTATCGATATGAGGTCCACTTCAAAATTTGACTACGTTACTAAAGGTTGACACATTTAGCCTGGGATTTGTAATACCTACCCTAGAGTAAATACATTTTGTTATTGCATATCATTTTATATTGATATTATTTCCAACATTCAATCCATTGTTATGTATACATCTGCTGAAGATTATGCATGAAGACAAGCATATAAATTATTATCTCTGACAGGATCAAGTGGTTCTGATAATTTATTTAGATAATGGAGGTAATAACCCATCTATTATAAATAATAATAAACTGTCGTTGATGTGTACAAATCCACTTGAAAAGCATATCAGTGGATTTGCTACTTGAATATCAGGCATAAATTACATGAATCTCATATGGGAGTTAAGTCACGCCAGTTAGTATAGTGTCTCTTACTAATGTTATCACAAAAATATAATACAAGTCGTAACAACAAAAAAATCCAAATGATAATTTGTAAACCAGTTTTATTGACTAGAATCGATTAAAAGTGGGGCGTAGGTGTTTGAAATTGCTCATAAATATTTTGCGACGCGACCTGATTTAAATTATTTTTAAGTCTTTCAGTACACTTGAATATTTTCAAGGATTCTCCAAAAAAAAAAAGAAGTTTCTAGTGTGGTAAATAAACGATTATTATATATGTAAACATATATATGTATGTGTTTTGTTTTTCATACACTTCTCTCAGGTGAAGCGAATCTTTAGCATTCCAGGAACGCCCGTTCAATTGTTTGCTTCTTTTGAAACAAAAAGAATTTGTATTGTATTGCGTTGTTCGTGTTTTCTTCTGGACATAGGAGAGATTTCTCAATGCACCTTCGAAGATCTGCTTTTATTATATCTATAATAAAGATAACCTACAAGTTTTCTTCTGGGCATAATGACAAAGCGAGGAAGTTTGTAGAAAATGATTCTTTGGAGCCCATTTCTACCCGTTTTCCATAAATTCCATGGACAAAAAATTGGCAAATTATCGTACGAAATTGTTCCTGAACTCTTCTACCGTTATAAACCAAACCAACCATTTGACGTAATCCCATAAATATAAATCAAACCCAGACAATTTCTTGAGATTATACGATTATTGCCTAAAATAGATCAACTGTTCGACCATCATTGTGGGATAATGCACCACCTTATGGCAACGTCGATGTTTTCGTTCCTTTTTCTGAATGGAGCAGTAACTTTCAATAGTAAATACGTCGACTCCAATTTATTTAAAAAAAAGGACATTTTGGAAAAATACCATAAACCAGATGCTTAGAAAATACTATCGTATACATTTCATGCATAAAAAGTGTTGGCTCTCCCATTTTTGTGTGGCATTTTCTTAAAACAAAAATGTTGGTATAAGCTTTAAATGATGCAAAGACAGAGAAAGATTAGCACAGCAGGTATTTTTATTGTTCAAACTTGATTTTTAAATAAAATAGTACAGACCTATGGCTTTAAAACAGGTATATACCAGACATCGGCAATGTATTATCTGGACTTTGTTATTGATATTATTTAGAAACTAATCTAGTTGACAGACATTTTAGATATCTGTTGATCTTACGGGCAAGTACAAATCGCAAAAACCTAATCTATATAAAAGTAACTTTGAGTTTATGTAAATCTCACGTAATTTTCAACCATTTGACTTGTTTTTTCTTTTGTAATATTCAGGAAAACAACGAGAACTACATAAACCCCTTTAAAAAAAAATTAATTCCAAAAAATTAAAATTGTACGTTGTGCGCTCAAATTGCTTTGGACATTAACTTCAACGAAAATCGAACTGTAAACCATATTACCAAAATGTCAGGAACTGCCAAAGTGTTGCAACAGTGTGAAATTGTCGTGTGTGATGAATGTCCTATGGCTTACAAGAGATCATTGGACTCATTCAGTCGTACAATGAAGGATATGAGATGAAATTAACGGCTCTTTGGTGGCATCTTAATATTATTAGCTGGTGATCTCCGGCAAATTTTGGCAGTAATTCTTCTATCCACCGCTGCTGATGAGCCTAATGCGTGTTAAAAGTCATCTATGTTATGATATGTATGTAATAACACTGACATTAACCGCAAATGAGTGTTTAATTATTGGAAAATAATTCGACAGTTGTCGAGAATTGGAAATGCATAAATGCCGATAGATATTGAAGCAGCTTTTATAACATCACCAAAAAATGTTCGTGATGTATTTTATTCAAAAGAAGAATCGATTCGGAAAGTTTTACCAAACATTGTGCAACAATACAAGACACATCTTTGACTAAGTGAACAAATTGAAAGTTAGAGCACCAATTATCGTGCTTTGTACTATCAACCAAGGGTGTGGTTTAAATTTTGAAAATAATTGTTTCTCACATGCACAATTGTATGAAATAAGCCCCACAGGGCTGCAACCCCCCTGCTTAGCCTTACTGTTGCATTTGGGATTTGTGCAAGTTTGGTTGCACGAAAAGGAAATAAGCTCCACAAAAAAAGGCATTAATAGCTGCAGGACTTATTTTCTTTAAAAAAAAGGAATAAACCCCTCAGAGCTTATTTCCTTTTCAAAAGGAAAATAAGCCCCGTCACGATAAAGCATTAACCCCTGTGGGTGTAATTGCCATTTGAAATTGTAATTCTAATCAATTTTGGTGTATGCAAAGTAGTTTGAATGTGAGTGGGGGGCAAGCTGCCTCCCTGAAAGCCCAAAGCTTCTGCTTACTGTTGGATTTGTGATGTGTGTACTTCCATTTCCAAAAAGAAATATCCACCTCAGGGTCTATTTCCCTTTTTAGAGGAATTAAGCCCAAGGGGGCCTAATTCAGCAGGGTTTATTTCTCTCCACCCCTTTCACGTATAGGGAAACCTGCTGCTTTGTTTCTGTTAGCACATGAATAAAAAACCAGAAATATTGTTTATCACAGAGACTTACAATAAATTCGATTGATTCGATTTAGCAAGCGTAACGGGGTTACGCTAGTGTGAAATATAATATCTTGCAATAACTGCAGAAATAAATTGTCAAACCTTACTTTTCCACACATTTGTGTGTGGTGTGAGGTATTATATTTCTGTTAAAAAAAGGGCTCCAAGTTTGACGCCATTTGAAGAGCTTGTCAAGATAGCTTACTACTATTGGATGTTTGTCAGACTTTTGCAAGATGCTGGACATTGAAAAGAGTTTAGGGGTTGTTACTCTTTCTATTCGGGCAGTGAGCGCATGCTAAGTAGCCCATCGCACTTACTACTAAGCTCTTTTTAAGAATCAAAATTTTACAGTTGAGTGTAATTTCGGTCTTAATAGCGCAACTGACTTTATAAAGTTTAACATACATGCGTTATACAAGGTGGCGCAAAAATAACCTTTCGATGTTTTTTGGCTGTAATTTAAAAAAAAAGAAAAACTTTGATTCTTCTTGTGGATTATTTTTATTTGGCCTTTTAATTTTTTTTACATCAAGTCGAGAATATGATGTCATGTAAATGGCCGCCGCCACAGTTGATTGTCATTTGAGCCCTTTTTATGGCATTTTCCATCACTTTGGCCAAAACTTCCGGCGATAGGTAGGTCCTCACATTCTTGACGGATATTGTCTTTAAGAGCTGCAAGAGTCTGAAGCTTGTTGACATAAGCCCGCGACTTCAAAAAGTCCCACAAAAAGAAGTCTGGAGCGGTCAAATCAGGCGATCTTGCTGGCCAGTGCAAATCGCCAAAACGGGAGATTAGCCGCCCGGGAAATGCATCCTTCAGCATATCGGTTGTGGCCCGTGCAGTGTGTGCCGTTGCACCGTCCTGTTGGAACCACATGTTTTCCAATCCCAATTCATCAAGTTGCGGCAAAAAGAACTCGTTGATCATTGCTCTGTAGCGCTCACCATTCACAGTAACCGTTTGGCCCGCGACGTCTTCGAAGACAAAAGGTCCGATGACTCCTCCAGCGAAAACAGCACACCATACAGTGACTTTGAGCGGGTGTAATGGCTCTTCGTGGGTTACACGCGGATTTTCAGTGCCCCAGAAGAGTAAATTTTGTTGATGAAAAATCATCTTCCTCTTGGTGGTGATTAAGGGTGGCTTGAGCGTATGTTAGACGCGATTGGCGGTCAGCAGCTAACAGCTGATGCACCATCTGGACTTTGTACGGAAACATCTTCAAATCATGTACCAAAATTCGCTGTAAATACCGTCGACTTATACCCATTTGCGTTGCACGTCGTCTGGACGATGTCGACGGCACTTCCATGACATCTTCGGCTACAGCAGCAATATTCTCTGCAGAACGGCCACTCCGGGGTCTGCCACGCCTGGCAGCATCTCGTGTTGTGCCAGTCTCTTCGAGGCGAGCGGTTAAACGTCGCAGTGTTTCACCAGTAGGCGGTGGACGGCTAGGAAATATGCGACGAAATTCACGTTGTGCCAAAGTCACCGACCGATTGCTCAAATAAATAGTCACCAATATTCCGCGTTCTGGAGCAGTGTAGTGTAACATTGTTTATTAACGTGTATTTCGCATGTGTTTACTACACAAATGTCAAAACAGAACTGACATTAGGGGCCAATCGCAAAATTTATAGCATTTTCTGATAGGAGGATTACTTTTGCGACACCTTGTAGTATTGGCAACAAAAAGGTCAAATAACTTAAATTCGGCGTCATGAACCTGAATTAAAAATTTTCGAGAGGCTATCCACAGCTTATACTAACTAGGTAAGGTTAGGTTTGATGGGCTTTTGACGCTCAGTCTCGCATAGGGATACGTGTGCTCGTAGCGATACCCTTATGTTATCGTACCTGAAAAGAATGTTGCGTTAGTGAAAAGACTGACACTTAAGTGATCTGTGCTATACGGAGCTTTGCCAGCTCCGTCAAGTCCTCGTAGTAAAAGTTACCAAGGAGCATGTTACGTCAGTAGCTGATCGCGATGCAGTGACAAAATAGGTGGGTGATGTTCTCCTCCATAACTTCCGGCATAGTTGTTGTGAGTCAGTTAGTCCGATTCTATAGAAGCGCTTTCCCAACAGATTATGTACTGTTATCACTCTTACGGCTATAAAAATAGAAGTTCTGTTCAGAGCTATACGCTTGTTTGATTTGCTACCTCTTCATCCCGGACAGAGATTTCTGGTGTGTTTGCAAGTTTTAGTGTTTTGCCACGTAGATTTTGTTACACTTTGCGGGTATTTTGTTATTGCTTATTTTTTAAAAGCGAGTGGGTGTCTAACTCTACTAATCCATAAGGAGGTGCAGCTTGACGATCCTAGTCTGGCTAGTTCGTCTGCCTTCTCATTTTCTGAGTTGCATAGAGCCTTTAGCTCTGTGTGGCAGCGACTACACGTGATTTTATTATTTTGGCCGCTGGCCTATCTACGTAAATTTAGATTCCTAGTGTGATAAGTCCAATACTCTAGCCTAGCCAGATAATTTCAGTTGCATAGAGCCTTTAGCTCTGTGTGGCAGCGACTACACGTGATTTTATTATTTTGGCCGCTGGCCTATCTACGTAAATTTAGATTCCTAGTGTGATAAGTCCAATACTCTAGCCTAGCTAGAGTATTGGCCTTCTATAGTTCGAGTATAGCTAGGCTTTCTGCTTGAAATACACTGGACCAGTTTGCAAGTCGAAGGGAGTGGCTAGCTTGATTTTATCGGAGTATTCGCCAGAGTCTAATTTTATTTCCATTTTAGACCCATCGGTATGGATTGCGATTTCATTACTAGATACCACATTGTCTGACGAGCATTCGTTTCTATACTTGGTATTCTTATTGAGCATTTAATGTCAAAATCGTGGTATGGGATAGTGTAGTCAGAGACCACATTTTCGTATGCTATGAATTTCATTATTCTGCTGTGACCAAAGGGTTTGATACAGAGGTTATCTGCTTCTTTGAGACGCGATGCGCTTTTCGCCGCTGTGTCATTGCTCTGTAGGTTAATTGGTGAATGGTTTAGCATTGTTTCCAAACTTGTTGTAGGGCTGGTACGCATGGCTCCTGTTCTTTGGACCTTTGTAAGTGCAATAAAATGCTTCGTCTTTTTCATTGAGTTCCACCCGACTCATAGGTGAGGATTGGTTTGACAACAGTTGGTTTGACGGCATTTTCTACAGTAGATTATATTGCAGCTGTAGAGTACAATGTTTGCCATTTTAACCCTTTCGTTGATGTTCACGTTCCAGTTTAGTTTGCTATGTTTGCAAGTGCCAAAGTGTTTGGCACTTGCTGATCTCCTAGACCATTAGATTTTCCACCACTGGATTTTATGCATGTTTCTATCTGAAGTCAAAGGTCTGCATAAAATGTAGGAGCCTCAACAAAATTCAGAAGCATTTATGGTCATCGCATATTTCAACAAAAGAGTGCGTGCCCGATGCCTTATTCCATAATATTATCCTAATTTATAGATAGCATAATGTATACATACGTATCTACGTCATTGAACTACACAGTCACTCACCTTTCGAAATTATAAGGTATAGCGATCAATCAAAAAAAAAAATTACTTTCAATAACCATACGCGTGAAATGTTACATGTTGGTACTTTCGGTATATGAACAAAAAACTCATCGCCTAAAATGCTCAACTTGGGCGATTTACACGAATGCAATGCTAATCGAATTGCTATCGATTTCGAACACCTAAACATTACAATAGATTTTTTTTTTGTATTCAAAGATCAACCAACCTCAACTCGACAATCGATTTAAAAAAACAAAAGCGCGGCGAAATTTTATAGCACCATCAAAGTTTATTATGAAAAGATTTGAACCATGGCGACGAATATGACGAATGTCTCGTATGAAATACAAATGGAGGAAGCGATTGTGGAACGTCTCGAGACTGAAATTAATGTCACCCACCCGCAATCATTGGAAATCCAATTAAAGTTATACGACATCTTTATTCCGATTTTATGCTCCGTAATCATATTTTTAAACTTACTCATTGTCCTTTCAAGTGGACTAATCCTGCACAAAAGTAAGTTACAAGGAGGGGTTTTTGCTGTTATGTCTTAGAAAAATAAGAACAAAAATTTTCCTTTCAGGAAAACAACAACCTCGAAGTACGTATATATTTCTAGGAAATGTTGCTCTCTCAGATTTGGCGATAGGTGTTGTGACACTCTTCGGCCAGTACTATCCTCATGAGCTGCGTAATGAACTGGTCTGCTGCCTAAGTATTGGTAAGTTCGCTTTCAATTTAAATGAATCTATCAACATATTTTCTGATAGGTATGACGGTATCAGCTGCACTGGTGTCTGTGTTTAGCATAGGACTCATTGGCGTTGATCGGTATCTCTACATCCTGTACGGTCTGCAGTACCAAAGGTACGTCTCATCAAAGCGAGCTCGTGTCATGGTCCTAGCCACTTGGATTATATCTGGACTTATTGGTCATTTGCCGACATTTGGAGTGCGGAATCCAACTGACAATGGCAAGCTATGCTGGTTTATTGTTTTGGTTCCACCCAAAATTGTTCTTCTCATAACAACTATTGGAATTATTCCCTTGGTTGTGATCGTCGTTTTGTACAGCATTATTTTGAAGCATGCCCTTGGCAGGATATCTCACATGCAGCGGGCTGCTGTGGGTAATCAAGGAACTCAGATCGGTGGTTTGCGTCTCTTCCGTGGTGGAACTGCTGTACAAAGAACTTCAGTTGGATCTGTCCTAGATAAACCCAATAGAGTGAGTTACATTCAAGAAGCTGTAATAGAACCGCCCAAATCCAAGCGATCTATCTTCAATTGTTGTCGCAAGTAAGTATAGAGTTAAGGCACCTAAATTCAGATAATGTAAATTAAAATTTTAGAACAAACAAACTTCAAATATCGCCAGTGTATAGTGCCAGCAAGTGGAAAGCCATTAAAGTGGTCCTTTTCACGACAGGTGCATTCTTCATAACATGGTTTCCATACTTTTTCGCATCCACACTTTACGTCATGTGCAGCCCAGATTCAGATCCAGATTATTGTGATAATCTCAGAGTCGCTATTGCTAGCCCCCTGGCAATTCTTGGTATAAGCAACAGCTTGATGAATCCCATCATTTATGCCTGGTGGCATACTGGCTTTCGGGAATCATTTAAAAAGATCTATAAGGGCATATTTAGTGACAGATTTCGAAAGCAACCGGTGACATCAACTAAGCGTAGCCTTGAGCCAAACACTAGTCAAGCATCTACAACGACAGATGTGGAGAATTTAGACATGGAGCAAAGAATCTACGTACCGCCGGAAGTGAATAAAACACCAAATAGTCGACGCAACAGTACTGGAGTAGAGAGTTCAAGTGGTAATGAGTTGTAGTAGATTGTAATATGTAATAGGCTACGCCAATCTAGTCCGTTTGTGTTGAAAAGTGGCCTCTGTCGGAATGTATCAATGTTGATTTACAAGCAATCAAATGGTTTATGCATTAGATAATTCGGAACAAATACTTGGAAATATTTTGCCAAATATCCCATAGATAATACACGAACACGGGAAGTTTTATATTATGCATCAATGAGATGTACACTAAAACCGAAATGTTAAAACTGAATAGTTTGTGTATCCGATATTTAGTTTAGACAAATTTCGAATTTTGGCATTCATGATTGTTTTTAATGTTCAGAAAACAGATGGTATGTCGAGTTAGGATTTAATTTGGATAGGGAAACTATGAAAACAAAAAAATAATGAATCTAAGCAGGGTTTTTACGAAACTATAGAAGAATTTACTAAACTTGTATTAACCTCCCTAATAATATTAGACCTAATATAAGACTTAGAACCGTAAGTAAATCAGTTAAAAAATGGATATATGCAGGGTTCTCACGTTACTATAGAATAATTTACATAACTTGTATGAACTTACTTAAAATAATTGTATATAATATAAGACTAAGAACTGTTATTAAATTTTATTCATTTGCTTAATGTTTATATAAAATATAATGTAGGTTCATAAAAAATAAATTATTTAAACGAAATATATTTTTTTTTTGGCGACGAATCACACATTCGCAGTTTTTTATAAAGATGCATTTGACAAAATATCTACTTCTCCAATATCAAAAGCCTCATGAATGACGTGATGGTTGGGTGTTATAGAATCAGGGTGTACTCTGAATGGCTTTAACTTGGCAATTCCCAGTGGTTGTAACTCTGACTACACATCAAAAGTGCTTATTTTCAACCTCCAAGTGGTAACAATTGGTTATTAATTTCATCCAATCGGATTTGACTTGCTAGAATTGATAACAAGACGAAAAAAACAACACTATAAGCAGAAAGGTCAGAATGCCACGGAATGAATACCCGGCATGCTGTCCACTGCGAACCTAGACATGTTCGGACAACTGGTTGTCGAGGAATTTCAAAATTAAGTCAGGCTGCGGATGAACCGAAGGCAGTGCTCAATCCCGTAGTGGGTATCGATGGCTTCCCGCTGCCTAGGGATATCAAATAAATTGGAACCGGCCCCCAGGTTGGGGGAAGTGCCTTGGGTTAACATGAATGTCTATGAATGTCTACAGATGTTCGCAATCTAGAACGAGAAGCAAAAATAACAAGAAAAACGCGCGATCGAGGATATAGAGAGGTGCCATTCCAGGGACGATGTACGCAAGTTTTACAACTTCTGCATACTGTTAAACGGCGATGACAAACAATATTCCGCTATCAGGTAGAACAAACCATTCAATATTGGCAACGACAGCCAACCACCCGACCCGATAAGCTCAAGCCTAATAAGGGTCGGAAACGACCTAACCGACACATTCGATACCAAACATATGAGAAGGCTACAATCCACTGTGTGGATCGTTTTATACCCTATCCCATTCCATCCTTTTAGTTAATATCCGTTAAATGTGGATTTTTTGGCAAAGATATATTAAAATTGTCACAACATATTGTTCAGACTGTTTATCAAAATCTTGTATGGTTCGACCAAAAACAACGTTTTTCTCCTGCATATGGTATAGCGTAGGGTACAAAAATGTTTTTTGTATGAAAACGCCTCAAAAAAGTGGACGTGGGTAGAAATGATATATAGAAGAAATGTTTGTATTACCATAGCCAATTTATTTGCATCAATTTTTTTTCGAACTGATTAAAATTTTACCGTAAAATGTTTTTTACGGTAAACGCCCCCAAAAAGTGGGCGCGAAAAAAAAACGTTTTAAGGACGAAATATAGGCATTAGGATTGTCCAGATATCTACTTCAGACACTTTTTCAAAATCTCTAACGGTTTAGCCAAAAATTATGTTTTTCTAAAAAATGGGCGTGGCAGTAGGCGGATTTCAAAAAATTGTACACTTGTTTGAACTGCTCATTATCATTTAAGGCCCAAAAACCGGTTACCTACAGACGGACGGACGAAAAGACAGACATGCATGGCTTAATCGACTCAGCTAGCGATTCTGAGTCGATCCATATACTTTGAGGTATACCTAGCTCAATTATATCTCTATGTTACAAACTATGTATCAAAACTAATCTACCCCTATGGCCTAGGGTATAAAAAGGGCTTAGGCAAGGCGATGTGCTGTCAATCGACTTCTTCGATTCGATTCTTGAGAGGATTGTGCAAAACTCTTGAGCTAACACCAGAGGCACAATTTTCTAAAAATCGGTGCAACTACAAGCATACGCTGACGATATTGACATCATTGGTAGGACTCAACGTGATGTCATAGCCACGTTTGCTAGTATAGAGAAGGAAGCAACAAAAAATGGGTTTAGCAATAAATGAGGGCAAGACAAATTATATGCTGTCAACACGAAAGGACACACAACATCGACGATTTGGACAGAACGTCACCATTGACAGACATAATTTTGAGGTAGTACGGGCCCTTTGTCTATCTCGGCTCCGCTATTAACTCTGAAAACAACATCTCGTCAGAAATTAAACGAATAATTACTTTTACCAACCGCTGTTTCTTTTGGCTAAGAAGGCAATCCGTAGTAAAACCCTCACTCGAACTACTAAGGGAATCCCATATAAGACGCTGATATTCCCAGTCCTGCTCTACGGCGCTGAAGCATGGACCGTCTCAAAAGCGAATGGAGAAATCCTTGGTCGATTTGAGAGGAAAATTCTTCGAAAAATCTTCGGTCCCGTTTGCGTTGACTTGCTATGGAGGAGAAGATTCAACCAAGAACTCCGCATTGGACGTTTAAGATGGCTAGGACATGTAGAACGAATGGACACCAATACTCCAGCTCGCAGAATCCTCGATTTCCTGCTAGACGTCGAACGCAGTAAAGGAAGACATCGTCTTAAGTTCCGCGCACAAGTAGAAACCGACCTCAACCAACATTGATTGCGCAACAATAGGGGAGGCATTTTGGTTTATGCCCAAGTTCATGCCGGACTGTAACGCCACCTAAGTAAGTAAGTAAGTAATTCATGAATCACGTTCAAGGTTTGGAGCACTATCCCCAAACTATTAACTCCATATTTGATTACCCACCATATGACTTAAATAAATGGTATACATTCAATAGTTGTGTTATCATTCATATTTGAAACATTGATTTTCCTTTGCAATAGAATCAGATTTGCATGCCGGGAAAAGCACCAATGCAGAAGGCTTATCCTTTAATCTCTCGATGAATACCATACCGCCGGGATATAATTCACTTCAGCTGCTAAGATCACATTTAACATCCTCCTCTCATCATTGGCGAAGCTGTACAGCTTGGTCAAAAAAACTTCGTGTCAACCTTTTAAACTGGAAATGTAGTGGATAGAAAAGCAATACTCAATACGGTTGAGGCATCGTTTTCTAACGAGACGTTGGGACAGTAGAGGAAGATTGCGCGTACAAGTACTAATAGACCTCAACCAGCTTAAAGTGTGCAACTATGAGTCCAGGTTAATCCGGACTTTAGCTCCAGTAAAGTATGTAAGTATTAGTTAAGTATTAAGCGTCTAGAGTGGGCTCGACATCAGACTTCCGTACCTAGTCATAGAAGTTCTCCTTATATCTAATAACTCCGTCGAAAATTTGATCTGACTTAGGATTATTATTACCTATGGTAACGCGTCGAGGAATCAAAAGGGTGGATCGTCGGTGTTTATTAGCTCATTTTTGTATATTGTATAGGTATCCTTACGTCATTTAGCTCGGGTGGCAGATAGTTTTTGATGGCGTGATTTCCATTTTTTTTTTTGGGAAATATATAGGTTTGCATAAAGTCCAATAAAGCTAAATGGGTACTATGTATATCGGTTTGCTGAACATAATTAGCCAAATTTAGTATGTATTTGGTAAAAACAATCATTAGTATGTCACCTTTTCCTCCGTCGGGGTGTATTCTAATATAAGTCTTACATTATAGAGTTTGCCCTTGATGCGGATTGTTAAAAACCATCCGTTGGAGTTTTCAAATCATAAGAGTTCTTGCTTAAACCAAGTCTTTCGCATATCATAAATTCACGTTTGTATAGTCGTTGTTTCTAAACACTATTACACGGACAATGGTCAATAATAACAAAACTTACTTACCTTAGTGGAGCTATAGTCCGAACAACACATGTAAAAGGAGAAGCTTCACTGAGTTTACAGCCAGCATCAACCCAAACTATGAACCATCCAAAACGTGCCAAAGCATTCGACTGGAAACTCTAAACCATTAAAGATAATTAGCATAAAATTACCTGACACGTATTGCTGACCCAGACCTCATCTCTAATTTATTTGCCCAGACTTGATCGGAATTGTCAGAAGATCTTAACTTTTCAACTAATTTTAAAAATGCTATAACTATTATTTTAAATTGCACTGTTCCACAACATTACACAAATCCGACTGCTAGGCGTTTTGAGGAACCGATTTTGTTCGTTCAGTTTAAAATTTGTATAAACAAATTCAAGGTAGAGAGAGAATATCCTACCTAATGTTACAACATTTGCGAAAGAAAAAAAGACGCGACTCATTATATTATACAGTAATATTCTTGACTCAGAGACAATTCCATAATCCAACAAATTTGTTTTAAAAGCTGTCAACAACCCCAACAATGATACCGACCTTTCATCAACATATTGATTAAACCGCCAAACAAGCTAAAATTAGTGAGGGTACCCGCTGACGCTGGTATACAAGGAATCGAACACGTCGATCTTGCAGCCAATTAAGCCAAAAGTACACCTACGTTCAGATTAAATAATTTTTCAAAATCAGATTTAAAAAATAGCATACACAAATCCATGAAAACAGCTTCTTGAATGGAATACGTATGTACACCATTACAGAAAATTAATTCCAACAGAGGGCAACCACAATATCCAACCAACATATCAAAAGCCAAAATATCAACCTTTGTCCGAATGCGGCTTGGGCACACCACCACTGCTGATCAACACCTTTTGACAAAAAACTTACCAGCGCTTTGCCCACCATGTATCCTAAGATTTGATTTCCCATATTTATACTTACAAACTGCATCCATCTTAAACCAATCATTCATAATATATTTCAGAACACTGCGATATATTGAGTAATCCTAATCCTAAAAATATCGAAACAATAAATTAATTTTTATCGATTGCTGAAATAAATATAAAGGGGAAGACTTTTTTTTAGCTAAGTATTAGTATTACCTTGTAATTTTATTTACCTGTTAATAAAAATAATAAAGATAATAAAAAAATATTTTTTTGCAGAAATTAAGAATATGTACTTCTTTTCTGCCATGTACAAGCAAATAAGTTTGTTTCTCTTAATTAAAAAATAAATAGCAATAAAACAAACTTAAGCTGTTTTGCCTTATTGTACGTTATAATCTAAGAACAACCTAAGTCGAGGTAAGTCAGTCAAGAATCCGAACATAACAACCTTTGCCAAGTTAAGAAAATGAAATAGTTTTTCGAGTTGGAGGAAAAACACCCTAAGTCAAGATAGGATAAATTGAAAAATACGGTTGGCAATGAATATCTTCTTTTGACTTAAGATTTTATTGCAAATTGATATTCATTAATAATTAAAGAATATTATCGTGCAACTCAAGATAAGTATGATCAAATAATTACGTTTTGGCCAAAAAACCTAACTTAAGTTAAGTTGTTTTAGCAAAATATTTTTAAGAAAAAAGAACTTAAGCTACAAGGCTTTTTTTTAGTGTTTGGTTATAACTTCCGTTTCAGAAATGATACAAACGTAAAAAATTGAGTGAACGTAGATTTGAATATTTTTAGCAAGTTTATAACAAAATCTCAATTTTGTCAAAATTCGAGGTAAGCGGTTAAAGTTTCCAGCCACAGAATTATTATCCTGGTGCCTTACTAACTGCCTCCAGTTGCACGTTTAAAGTTGGTTGAAGTCGGTTTCTACTTGTTCGCGCCACTCAAGGCGAGGACTTCCTCTACTACTATTGTATTGTTGTCCATTCACTTAACATGTCTCAGCCATATATCCAATGCGGAGTTTTTGTTACTCTGAGTACAGCTCGCATAGGTTTTCGAAAAATCTTCCCATCAACACGACCAAGGACTTTTTCATTTACTTTTGATACGGTATATGCTTCAGCACCGTAGAGCAGGACTGGGAGGATCAGGATCTTGTACAGGATTCACTAAGTAGTGAGAACTTTACTTCTAAATTTCCTTCTTAGTCCGAAGAAACAGAGGTTGGCAAGAGTAATTCTTCGTTTGATTTCTGACGAGATGTTGTTGGTAATAGCGGAGCCGAAGTATAAAAAGTCCCTCACGACCTCAAAGTTATATCTGCCAATGGTGACGTTCTGTCAAATTCGTCGGTGTTGTGTGTCCTTTCGAGTTTATAGCATATACTTGGTCTTACCTTTATTTACCGGCAGCGTTGTTAAGCTTAAGTTTAGATAATGCTATTGTTACTATGATATCTTGGCTAAGTCTTGCAATTACAACAAATTGACGTTTGAATAGTCGATATTTCTGCTCACGGTAGTAGATTTCACAGTTTTTTATCAAATTTTTGACCGGTCCATTCCATCGTATATCCCGGATGACAGTAATATCTGTTTTGTAGGAGTTTAAAATTTGCGATATTTGGTTCCACCAAAGTATTTCGGCTGCAAAGTATTTCGGCTCCAAAGCATTTCGGCTCCACCTCAATGAAATCAATCTTTTCCAAGACTCTTAGTTGCTTCAAAAATTTTTTTAACGTTTGTGGCTAGTTATCCTTAAGCACAACCTACGACCTGAAGGACCAGTTCCATGGGGCCATATTATCGTGGGATTAATGTTTTGTTATTTCAATTATTTCATTATATGTAACTGAATTGATCCATCGACCATCAGAGTTTAGACAACAGTTCAATTTAGAAACCAAGATATTTCATCTATAGTTTACTCATCGACACGTGCACTTCTTTTTGAAAGATGTCAATTGCATACTTCTATTAAAAAACAATAAACGTATTTCGATCCGCTCTTTAGGAGTGGACCGGTTAAGCATTCAGAAGGACGGATCAGGTCCTAAGCCGTTTTTGAGCATTTAAATTATTTTCTTCAAAATAATATTCGTTCGAAAATATAGATTACAAATTATTAAAACAAATACCCTAAAAAACAAGGCCCTGATAGAACTAAATATTTGCTAGAAATTCCCTGAAATTCAACAAATTACCTGGGTTGAGTTATCCGCTATTTATCACAGAGTAGTTACTCATAAAAAAACATTTATTTACAAGAATTGTTAACAGATTTGTTACGGAATATCTTATAAAAACAAATCCGTTCAGTTTTGTATGTCTATGGCATAAAACCAAATAAATCTTGTAGTAGAAAGATTCTCTATGAATGTATAATAACTTTTGAGCTCGACCGAGCACAATTTCTTACACATGATATGGAACTATCAAACATTATCAAATGTGTATACATAAGAAAAAGAATCGCAGCTGCAGATACAAAGTATAAACATCATTACTCATACTTCTACAATTGGAATCCGGTAACTACTAAATATGGGCAACGCGTGGGATAATTATCATGTACAACATGTCACTCTCTTTGCGTCCCAAGTGTTATTTTTATAACATTGGGATACATGACAGATCACAGGTTTTCTTTTCACTGTTGTCCGATTGCCGATTTCCTTTTATGCCAGGGATCGACAGCTGATGTTTCTCTACACAATCAAACCCAATATAACACGCGCATCCGTAAAACCTCTTTTCATAATCATATGAATAGCAAATCCCATAATCGGGACTGTTGCATCATTAGATAAAGGTAAATATCCAAAAAATGACAAAGGCAGCAGTTCAAGATTATGAAAATATTTGCATGACACTGTAATGAACGGCAGGTTCTACAACCAAACAAAGCGCCCAACAAATCATTGAAAAAGTAGATAAAAATAATCATAATAGTAACAACAATAAGGCCAGGAAAAAAGGATAAACACGAAACTTTCCTACCATTCCCCCTATACACTTAAGAGACTCTGTTGCATTTCCATTATTTCCATCTCCTTTTCTTCTGGGCCAATGCATAAAGGTGACAGACCTCCAAGACCTTTAAAATACAACCAGAACCATACACGCATATACTCGGAGGAAAACTTTAAATTTATTTACCCGCTGCATATCCTTTCCACGGTTAACTGCCATTTGGGTTGAATATATGCAATGGCTATCCCCAGATGGGATAGAAAGGACCATATCAAGAGAGTGCAAGTAAAGGATTTAATTATTTCAGAGCGATTTGTGGGACCCTGCATTGTTTGCTAAAGAGAGATTGTGTTGTGATAACAGGATTTACTGGTCGACCGGCCGGTAAAAGGACTCTTTTGCATAATTTGTATTTTTTATTAATTTCTTCAAGATTGTGAATATACCGGAGATATTATTTCTCAGAAGACATGATGGCAGGCAGATGTATTCCAATGCTGGACGGTGTAACCTTATTTTCCTTTGAAAATAGTTTTACTTAGATGAATGCAGACTAATTGTCATACTGCATTTATATCACATTTTCGTATGTTGTCTGGTTGACCTGTGTTTTAAGGGTTATATTCTCGGTTTTATTCGAAATTAGAATTTTCACCTATGAATCTTTTAAATATTTTAAATTTTTTATCTTGGTGTTTTATAAAAATAGCTCAGCAGAATATTGAATCTTATAAAAACCAAGAAGACATAAGTGCATTGTTTTTGTTTCAATTCTAAAATTATTAAATTTCAAATTTATGGGAATGAGTATACACTATTTCAGTTCTATGATGCAAAACTTCGAAACTCAGAATTTGCCAAATGTTTGTGTTTTGTGGTCAAAAATATATGTCTGCCGGCTGGAGTTAGGAGTATAAGCCTATGATCAGTTTTATGTCTGTGTGGTATGTATGTTTTAGGTGATCCTACAGAATGGCTTTTTGAATTGGACAACGGACGTTTTCTTTACTTTTTTACGCGATTATCTTACTAATGTATATAACGACATTGATTAAATTGAATGATAAGAATCAGATAAGATTAGATTAGATTAGACATTCCCAACAATGCGGCCTTTTAAAAACGGTTTGATACAATTTATTTTAAATTTTGTTTTTATTCGAAAACGGCTCTGTTTTCGTTAAAATTTTGAATCTATCGCAAATATTTTGGTTCTTTTAACAAATAAATATGACTATAAAAGTATCTCACATAATTAGGTTGTAAGCTGTTGAGCGATGCGAGTAGCAGTATATCTGAATGTCTATTTTTTGTCAAAAGGCGAATATCGGGAATGAAATTAATTACAATTTTCTCCCAAGGAGTATCTACGGATAGATTTACTTGAATATTTAATTTGAGGCGTAGTAGGCGAGTTCTTTAAGCCGTTTTTTTAAGAAAACAAGTCGTGTTTCTATTGGTTTTCTAGATGAAGCGCAGAAATATAAAGGATGTTTCGAAATTTTGCATTCTTTATTGGATCAGAAACTACATAGAAAAAGTTTTTGTATGGAATATTCTATAAGAATAATACACTATGGTTTCGTTGGCACTTTATTCTCAAAATTTTCCACGACCATTTAGCATAATTGTTGCTAAATTTCGTTAATACAGCGTTGAATATCTTCCTTCAATGCTCGGCCGATTATGGGTTTGTTGGAATAAAAAAAAAATATATATATACAAATTTTTGGCGCAACAGTCTCGTTAGTACTAAGGGCCTAGCTTTCTCACAGCCATTCATGTGTCTAATTCTTGCACGATGGCGAGACCTGCTGCTTTATAAAATAATTAATGTTGACAATTGATACTACTCGGCATGTAACTATATTTGACTTATATTTAGAAAGAAATCGCACCGTCAATACAAAGAACATATGAACAAAAATGTCTCATGCATTAACTGAATTGTTTCACGTGCTCTATAGGATGTGCAACCGTTTTATTGTAACCACTCGTCGACCTTCTTTGCTTAGGATATTTTTCCTCGAAAAATCAGCATCTTTGTTTATTTACAATAATCCTAAATGTAAGCATGGAGACGCAGAATAATTTAAGTGGACATTTTTTTTATTTCTCTCTTACCATCTGGTAGGGGTAATATATAACCGAGGTAGACATGACAGTCATAAGAAGCGAATCAGCCTAGTATGAAGCTAATCTTCTCCATCGAAATCTCAAGATATAGATAGATATACTTAAAGAAGAAAAACAAGGTTCTGAGAAGTACACACTTGCAGACAGAATGTGAAATTACTTCAATATGCTTAGCTAGCTACGAATACCACAGCGTCGAAGAAGAGCAAAACAAACCCAGTAAGAAACAGAAATCTGGATCCTAAAGCGCAATTTCGCCTAACGCCTCCAATGAATATAGTCGGTATAACGGAATTTAATAATTTTCACAGCCTCCACCAACAAACGATAGATATCATCGATATTAAGTTACTTGAGGTCTTTTAACACCGATAAAGTTCAGTGTTATATTGTTCGGAAAGGCCAAATCATTTTGTACACCAAAGAAGAAGTCATGATCACCTTACAGACAAAGCCTTTAAAATGCTTGATGCCGTTAATATAACCAATAAGTGGAAGCAGCAAACGGAAATATATAAAGAAATTCTGGTAAGCCGTGGACCTCAGCTTATCATGCTCTCCTCTGATATGGATGACAATATCGACGATATCTGCAGATAACATTCCAAATATATATAAGAATAATACCACCTTTTGAACATTACCAAAGATCCAATCACAAGCAAATGTCTTGTAAAAAAGAATATCATATCTGTCAATTAGAGTTAAAACTTAGAGGTTCTAAATCCAACCCTTTTGTTGCCCAATCTGGTGTACCCCAAGGTAGTCATTTAGGCCGTATCTTGTTTATACTTGCTATTAACGATTTATGAGCTTGCACTCTTGTCACCCTTTTGCTATATAATTGTCTAGTTCGCCCTCACTTGGAGTATGCCTCCGAAGGGTGGACACCCTTCTACGAAGTTCATTCAAATAGAATTGAGGCAGTTCAACATAAATTCAAAAGATTTGCATTAAGAGGATTCCATAGGATGATGTGAACAATTTGTCTCGGTTAAGGTTTCCAATTAAACTACTGCAGTTGTTGCCTTTGTCTCAACGTAGACTTTACAACGACATTGTTTTCTCACAAGAATTATGATCCGGACAAATAGATGCGTCTGATCTCTTAAGAGCTATTGGATTTAATACCCGGGGAGGTTCCTACAACCTGCGTAGATTAAATAGAAATCTCCTCTCGCTGATGGTGTATTACCGAAACAAACCTCCGGCACCTGTGAACTTGAGGAATAGTAAACTTACGTCAACGAAACTGCAGGATGGATATGGTTTAGGATATCCCGTAAAAAAAAAATGGAAAAAAGAAAGAGCGTAAAAATGGAAACAGAGTCGTGCTTTGCCGCATAAAGCACATTTCAATTCGACTTGCATTCGCTTGAATAACAAAATTAAAAAAATCATGCGATAGGTTCTAACCTTGAAGGCTACTCACACTATCTTCCAGTGCTACGTATTTGGGTATCATGCTTGACCCAAAACTTTACTGGAAATACAACATCGAACATAGAGTTGCCTTATATGCTTGCAGCAAAACCTTTGGAAACGATGACCTTGTGGATGTACACAGTAATGGTACTTCTAATTCTCACAGACGGCTCACTAGTATGGTGACCCGCATTGAGTAAAGTGTACAACCTCACAAAACTAAAAAGGCTGCAAAGAACAGCCAGAACAGACGGATGCCGTTACTGCGCTATTGCGTGTCTTGCCTCTCGACCTACAGTGAGACTCAATAAGTAAGAATGCTGGGCTGTAAGGCCGTATAGCCACACTAATATCTTGGGACTAGTTACCAAACGGCAAAGTCACGTTTCCCACTGACTACAAAACACCTATACCTATTAGCTTCAAAAAAAGCTTCCACATAGATTTCCCTATTAAAGCTCAGTGAAAGATGAATGAAGTAGTAAGAGATTTCGACACAGTCGTCTACACCAACGGATTTAACATGGACTGGGTCAGAGTACGAAGTCCACTGGATTTTGTCAGCGTATTACAGGCGAAACTACTGGCTATCCGAGAGGCTTGCACGCTACGTGACGAAAAAGCTTAACATCGCTATCCTAATAAATAGTCAAGCGGCGATTAAGGCCATCAACTCTGCTACGATATCCTCCAAAATGGTACAGGAATACCGGAACGAACTTGCCCATCTTGGCAAACGCATCAGGGTCACACTTCTCTGGGTTCCAGGGCACAATGAAACTGAAGGAAACAAACAAGCGTGCAGGCAAGCTAGCCAGGCAAGCTCTACACGGCTAACTTGCGGCAAGGGTCCGTATCCCGCTAGGTGCGGTAAAGGGATAAATCCACTCATACATCCTGCAGAAGGCCAGATTGCGTGCATTATTTATTAAATTATTATATATAACCATTCTTTGACGACCTTAGAGGTATCCCGGGTAAAAGGATACAAGATCTTATCCGTTTTCTAAACCTCACACCTGGATTTAGAGACCGCCTGTATCACATCCACAAGAGTCATCATAAAGCACACACGAGTCGTGCTAATAAAATGCTACCTGGGTTCATGCTGAATCGCCACCTCTACATACCTACTAACCTTTAAGACGTTGTACAATTATTAATTTTGGAAAGTAATTAAAGGCACCAAAAGGCCCAAAATTGCGGCGCCATATATTAAAGTAAAATCACGAAATTTATAATTAATCTCTGAATTTAGCTTTATCTTTCTTCTATTTCTTTATCATATTACACAGAAAACGTATCTTTGTCTTCTTTTAATGCTACACATATTTCATAAATTCTTTATAACACCCATCGGAGCATAGGCTAATAAATGTAACTAATTGTGCGTATACAAATGAGCTATCAGTGCCTTCGCATCAAGACGAAATGGGTATACCTACTGAAGCATTCCATGTATCAACTGCAAGAATGTCTGCACATTGTTCGACATTAGCGGAGTGCAAATTGGTTCACGGACTCCTTCTGTTACGATTCGTTCTGAACAATGTCATGTGCCATCATCCAGAGTCACCATTATCGTCGCTGCATCACCGGAAATATTGGATGCGAACCGCATGCGATCATAGAAGTATGTACATTGTACATACAGCCGCAGCAAAAGTTAACACTACTATGGCGAACACGCGAAACCTGCACAGCAAATTATTGTCATCAAGATCAGTAGGCTCACAAATACACACACAAACATTTCGAGATGGAGGCTGTTTTGGGACCATGCGATCGGACAATTCGCATGCCATAAAGTTGCTGACATCTCGCAATCAAATCCGCACACTGGCCACTCGAACGTTTGCCGCGAACTGGCATCCGCCGCAGCTATAGTATAGCCAGTGGGTGATGTGTGTTCTGCTACCTGGTATGGATCGCCTTTCATTTGACTCCTCAAAACGACGATCATGCAAGGAGTAATTCACGCGAATAACTATATCTATCGGCTATAATGAGGTGGCAAGACCAAACACTAACGACAGAGACTAAGGCCGAAGAATTGTATTTAATTCTAAATGAGCTCATTCGCATTTTTGCGGGATGGAGTTGTTGTTGCTGTTGTTCGAATTCAGTTTCCATCTTTCAAAACGTAAATTACGAGGTGGTATTTATCGCGAGTAGGATTTCGGGATATGATTAGGCGCACGTGAGCGAGAGAATACTGCCCTTTGGCCAATTATATGCATCTTAGTGTACTGGGTGTTTGTGCAATCGAACATCGCGGGATAAAAGTTTAAATATGCATTGGCAGAGAGTTGCCAGTTAAGAAAATTATATCTTTCTATGTATCACAAAATATTTTTTTTTACTGTGAGCTTGTGGAAATCTGAAAAGACACGATGAGCACGTGCCCAAAGTAGTGTGGTACTTTAATCCTACCTTCAACCACCACCCTTTTTGTATTTGTATTGCAACTAAGTATGGGAATTTTAAGCAATTTTCTTATCAGAGTTTCTGATTTTTCCGCAATTTATAGCGCGGTTTGTCATTATCAGGCCAAACCTAAATGCTAAGTTCTTTGAAGACGCCGCAATAAATTTGTTTCGTCAATAATTTGGAGGACCGTTGTGTTAACGCTTCCCAATAAACGTTTTTTTATGTTTTCGTGCAGATTTTTTCGTTTCATCCTTAACAGCAGGAATACCCAGATCTCTGCGTAGATCTTCATTATCTTAACATTTTGTTTTCAAAAGTTTGTAAAATATTTAGATTCGTTTCACTCGTACAACCCCATAGTTGTATACCATATGTCCAGACCGGCTTTAGCACTTGCTTGTATAATAGCAGCTTGTTATCAAGGTTCAGCTTCGAATATTTTCCGAGTAACCAGTACAGTTCTCTGTATTTATTTTTAAGTTCTTCGCATTTCTTTTTTACATGCGACTTCCATTTTAATTTTGTATCGAGTGTCATTCCGAGATATTTCGCTTCATTTGTAAAAGTGACTCTAACCGTATTGAGAAATACTGGCAAATTGTTTGTATGTTTATACGAAAAATCTACATTAATCGATTTGCTCTCGTTAAGTGCAATCCGCCAGGACTTTGTCCATTTAATAACCTCGTTAAAAGCATTTTGTAATTACACATTTTGTATAGCTGTATCATCAGTATACGTGGCAACTATTGTATCGTTTGTTTGTGGAATATCACGTGTAAATAGGAGGTGCAGGAGTGGCCCAAGGACGCTTCCTTGGGGGTACTCCTGCCAATATTTCTTTGAAATCCGAATATTCGTTTCCAAGTTTCACATGGAAGAGCCTATGCTCAAGATACCTACTACACGAGGATTTTATATAATTTTTCAGGCAGAACTTGTCTTAGCTTACATTGAAGGCCTCTACGCCAAACTTTGTCAAAAGCTTGCGACACGTCAAGAAATACGGCTGAGGAAATTTTCTTTTCTTCGAAAGCTTTCTCAATTACATTAGTCTAAAACTTTTGAAATTATTGGAAGAAGTGAAATAGAAGTAAGAGTTTATATCATTGTTATTAGACTTTGAGTTTCAACCACTGGACAAGCTCTCCTGAATCCTGAAACTTTTTAGCAGGCATTTCTAGAGATATTTTTAAATGTGATAGTTAAATGTATACAGCTTTATATAGAAACCTCGCCGACTAGGAATCTCTTCCTTGGCTTTTAGATGTCAAGAACCAAACCCACCGAGCAACCGAAACCGAAGCTTTGTCTTATTTTTTAATTTTTCTGTTCAGTTTTGACTTTACATTTCCACTAAAAATGGTAAATAAACAGAAATAAAATTTCGAAAATGTAGGAAAACGTCTACAAACTTCGGTACACAGAATTTACAAAGATGGAAAAAAAAGTTGTAAGTTTCGGTACGACTAAAAATTAAAATATATTAGATTAGTGTGGTTTATTGATATATTTTATTTAAGAAGTATTTTTAACTGAAAGAACCCAGTGAACTGGGAGAAATTAGCAATTTAAAAAATAAAGGAAAACAAAGTTTCGGTTTCGGTTGTTCGGTGGGTTTGGCCCTTTACAGTTTGTGACGCATTTAAAGAGAATCGATTTTAGTTTTAATCGATGCCAACTGAATTGCTAGTAGAAATGCTAAAGTACTGGCAACTCTGAATATTTCATAGTTTATATGTTTGACATTCCAACTATCGACACCAATATATCTGAAACGCAAAGTCATGTCAGAGATTTGTTGTAACCAGTGTCCGAGCATATATACTTATACGTAGTATCCTCCTGCACCTTTAAAATTGCGTGCAGCTTCAATCGTGAAACCATCCAACCACTAGTATCGTCTCACTCACAATACTCGCATGACAGAACAGTAAAATTCCCAGAAGTTTCAATAAAGCACTCCGTCTTCCTTTGGGCGACGTATCCTCTTCGTGCCGTTTGTCGTAAAAAAAAAATAGTTACCGCCATCCAATGCATCCCACTTGTGTATGTGTGTATTGTATATGCATCCGATTTCGATGCTATGAATAATTTATCATATCTTCTTTTTTCAGTCTAATTTCTTATGCAATGAGTATAGTGTGTGCGCCTATCATCAAGAATCCTGTCTTGTGTTGCTTGATGACATATACTCAAAAACCCGTAGTGACCAATGATCTTTAACGATAATGTCAACTCGCAAAACATAACACTATATGCCATGCCATTGTCCGACTATGAGACATGGGACAGAAAAATAATACTTCCCAACGGTCAAGCTTAAAAGTAAGCTGGTTTGATGACATCTCTACCCGAACACAACCAACTTATTGTTGAATAAAAAAAATCCTTTTCTTGTTGCTACCTACTTGTCTGACAATTTGATTTTTGAGAAAAAAGGACCATTCGACGAATTAACCTAGAGACATCGATAAATTTCTCATGCACAAGGATAAACAAAAGGATATCAAACGAAGAAAGCATAAAATACAAATCAAATCAAACAAAACACAACAGCCATCAACAAAATTATCCTGGCGCAGTTGATTTTTTCCCTTAAAACAGAAAGAATTCACATACTACATACGAATACGCTTGTTCGCTCACCCCGTTGCCGCTAAGCCTCAAATTAATGATTCGTAGATTTATCACATTGTCATAGTGCTGTCAGGATATTAGGAAAATTTGGGACATCCCGCAGAGGAACGGGTATTTTGGTGTCTGTGTGTTAGCTTTATTGATGGAAGAGGACATTCGTGGTAACGAAAGAATCTACATCTGTGGTGCCCTTGTGCAATTTGTTTGGATTAGATTTGATTGGACCGTTTTTTTGCTGTTGTCTCATGTCCTGCTCATCAAGTACACACATAGAAAAGGTGACAATTTACCTAGGACATATTTTAAGTAGCAAATTTGGATGCAAACTCACAAACAACTTTTTGTATCCATTTCAACCCTATCATGATGGACCAGCCCGTTAATGTTTGATTAAGAGCCTGTTTTAGTTATACTCCTCATCTCCGCATTGAGCCAATGACCATACAAAACAAAAAAAAGATTTTTTCGTGTACGCACGTACGCTTTGGAACGCATATTATGAATACATTTTTCGAATTCATCCCAAAAGAGGATTTCCGTCTCAACCCTATCGCATTTCTCTTCACCTCCGCGTGGACCGGCCGGGCTATCCGGTCGCCATCCAGTTTGTCGGTGGTGTTTACAATAATTTGACCGTATATCTAGGCAGGGGACAGCACAAACCAAAAAAAGGGAAGTTAAATCACGGATTTTTGTCTTTCAAGGGATAAGCAAAATGTGTAGGTATAGAGGAAAAACTTAAAGTTAAAACAAAAACAAAAACACCACTTAATGTAGTGACCAATTCCACCCCAAAACCTATTAGTTGGCCCCACTATATATGTAGTGTGATGCGTAGTACAGCACCTGATAGTAGCAGGGATGGATTTTATTAATGAAGGGCCTTAGAAGATTATATTTTTGCCACATTACTGTACGAAGAAAGTTTCACTAAATTACGTTAGTTAAAAAAAATGTAAAAAAAATATTTTCAATAATTAATCATGTAGGTATGTCAAATAAAATTATTTTGACGCAGAATTAACATCTATATTTCGGTAGACCAACGAACATTTTCCACAGGAAACGCATGGTTTCTTTGGAAGTTTTGAGTGTGGCTGCCTGTCCAGCATTCACAGAGATCTCAGAGAAAAATTGTGATTATTTTTTAACTATGTACTTACACAATAAGATAGGGGAACACTATTTTTAATAGCTGAAAATGCTTAAATATTACGTACAACTTACATTGTCAATTTATATATTTCTCAAAATGAACTAATTAAGTGTATAATAATATATTATAAGTTAAGATAATAGTTTTCAATTATTTTATTGTTAGTTGATGTTTATTTCGATATCAACTATTTAACAGTCAATGTAATTTTTAACAATAGTTATTTGTGATTATTTCGATTATCAATCAATTAATTAACGTTACATGTGAATGTTTTTGTTTTCAGTTGGCATAACACCCCTTAAGGCTGTGCTTATTTATATTTGACTTTATCAATTAGATTTCGAATATGTACAGTCAATTTCTAAGGCTTCTTATTGCCATAAGAGCCATAAAGAGCAGAATCCAGTATGATAAGTCCAGGAATATTCTTGAAAATTGAAACGCAATCAACATTTTTTTATTTGAGACTTTATTGACTTGACTACAAAGTGTATTTTAAATCAAGAAATTTAATCCAAGAATACGAAGAACTCTGTCTCATTTCCTTATATGTATATATTCGATCTTCATTAGATTATATGAGCAAACTTCTGATGACTTCATATATAAAACAAATCTCTCTCAACTCGGGCTCCATGTTTTATCTGTCCTTTAAGTCTGATTAAATTTGCTGGAAGTAGGTGGTAGTGATGCAAAATTATTAAACGTCTCGTCAATCTAAGTTAAGTTATTAAGTTTTCATAAATATTAGTATACAAATATGTCGCTGCCTTTGGTATTTGGTAAAAAACGAGGAAATATTAAGGCGTATTCCTTCCAGCTGTCAAACAATCCCATCGATTTTTCTTCTCCAAAACTTTAAGAAATCTCCTTTTATCTACAAAAAAATAACATTTTCTTTAATTAAATTAAAGATATTTGTAAATATTTGTAAATGTTAGTTTAATTAAAATATATATTATATAACCCATTAGAAGTTATTAACAATGGTGATATAATATTGATATTATAAATGATTTAATTTAAGAGATTTAAATTAGCAAGGTATATCCCAGTAAATGTTTTATGATCGGCCAGTCCTCCAAACTAATGTTGAGTTTTGTTTTTAACTGTGAACTTTTCACAAGAACAATCACTTCAAAATGATCGAATGAAAAAAAAAAGGAACGATACGCAAGCCAAGTAAAACTACTGCACATAGTCATTTTTAACTATGTGTGTACCCGAAACTACTACCAAATAATAATTTTTGACCACTCATATAAACGAAACTGCCATAACACAGACATTTTTATACCACACGCCATAGGGGTGTATTAGTTTTGATAGAGAAATAATTAAGCTAGATAAACCTTAGTACATGGATCGACTCAGATTCGATAGCTGAGTCGATTTAGCCAAGTCTGTCCATTCAGGTGAAAATGTGCCTTATCTCTGAAGACAATAATTTAAACAATGATATCAACCACTGGCGTTTGAGTATTTTTTGGCCATGCGACTTATAGTTCTAGTCTTAGGATTAACCTTGAATTAACTAGAACAAACATTCTTCAGTCAATTTAATCCCGAGTTAAATAAACGAATTTGATTTAGAACTCTAAATGAAATTATATGGCTTAATTCAGAATTGATGCAGTACTGAAAACGGGCATTAGGTTGCAAGCTGATTTCTTAGAAGATGTCTTGATCCTCCAATGTAGTTATTAACCTTAAAATTCCGGCTGCTCGGCTAGATTTCTCACACGTGTCCTTGACATGTTGTCTAAAGTTATGTTCGTCAACTCAATACTTGTTCGAGTACTATTAGGAGGACTACTTTTTATGCTCAACAGATCCAACCCTATTAGCAAGTCATGGATCGATCTTGTTAATTGTCTAAATGGTTTTAGACATGGACTTACCTTAGCGAGCTGATATAATAAAATGCGTTTGGTGGAATAAAGGCCAATATGAGCCCCCGCAACGTACCTTCGAATCACCATAGTAAGGATATTGTAATTTTTTCAGCTGAGCCTCATCATATAGAACGTTTCTGAGATAATATTTTATGTAATCGGATTCCAAAAACCCTAGTTATGATCTGAGACACCGTCTCTGAAACAGTAGTGTCTTTTCCAGTTAGGATGGCGCTACAATATTATTCTTTAAATATTGATCAAGAATATGATGAAGGCAGGCCAAGATGGCAGCGACACAGTTGCCCATTAATTGAAAGTCAGCATGGTTTGTTCTCTCCTTATCCATTTTAGTAACAGGATGTGGCACCGCTGTTCTCCAAAAAAAAAACGGATAGTATGCATTATTCATTCGATTGTTAAAATGGTGAAAATATGGACTCTTTCTATATTGGCACACATCTTATGAAATGACTTTTGGAATACCATTCTGTCCCACCGAATTTTTTTTATTTCTTAAAGATGTATGTCAACGAGTTCATATTTTTAAACAACCTACTGGCGACTATGCCATTTGAATTATTGTTCATTAAATAAAGTACACTCCAGCTTGGAGTTCAGTGTGCCGATAAAAGTGATTCATAATGGATCTTACATTGTTAAAGGTATACACCGTTTTGAAAAAAGCTCCCACCGTGAAAAGACCGTCGTTCGGGTCAATACAGTACTCTGGACAGAGAAAATCGGATAGCTGGAATGTTATTATGACCTTTTCTTATTTCTTTGCGAGAATGTGCTATTGGTTTTTAAATCCTAAATCCCTCTGCCCCTGTAAAAACTGACAGATTTTCCGTAATTTTCCCAGATTAACTACCAAGCATTGTTCATCAAGGACTTCGATGTCCTGATCTCCGGGTCGTGTCTGTCATTAATCTATCTGTATGGTCGTTAAGCCTCGAGAGCCATGTGTTTTTCTGCCTGTGCAGCGTATTGTTTGTTAGCGTTCGATACTTTTCCGTTTGGTCATCAGAAAATGAATACTCAAATAGAGCAACAGAAATCAAAAAAATTCTTAGCTCCCTGCTAAAATGTCGAAATCGCTCTTTCGCAATGTGTCTATCCTATACCGTATGAATTCGACTTGCAGTTGAAGGAATCTCAAATTTTTATGAAATCTACCTCTCCAATTAACCCGGCCCTTAGCTAACTGCTACCAGTTGCGCATTCCAAGTTGGTTGAGGTAGGTTTCTACTTGTGCGCGCCACTTAAGGCGAGGTCTTCCTTTACTGCGTCTGGGAATCGAGGACTCTGCCAGCCGGAGTATTGGTGTCCGTTTGTTCTACATGTCCTCACCATCTTAAACGTCCAATGCGCAGTTTATTGACCAGGGGCATGTCGCTGTATAGTTATTGGATGAATCGTCGTCTCTATATCCCGTCAACGCAAACGGGACCGAAGATTTTTCGATGAATTTTCCTCTCAAATCGACTTAGGATTTCTTCATTCGCTTTTGAGACGGTCCATGCTTTATGGCCTTAGAGCAGGACTGGGATGATCAGGGTCTTATGTACGATCTCTTTAGTTGTTCGAGTAGCCCAAAGAAACAGCGGTTGGCAAGAGTAATTCTTCGTTTAATTTCTGACGAGATGTTGTTGTCAGAGTTAATAGTGGAGCCGAGATGGATAAAGTCCCGTACTACCTCAAAGTATTTATGTCAATGGCGACGTTCTGTCCAATTCGTCGATGTTGTGTGTCCTTTCGTGTTGACAGCACATACTTCGTCTTGCCCTCATTTACTGCTAAACTCCTTTTTTCTGCTTCATTCCCTATACTATCAAACATGACTTTGACATCAGGTTGGGTCCGACCAATGATGTCAATATCGTCGGCGTATGCTAGTTGTTTCACCCATTTTTGGAAAATTGTGCCTCCGGTGTTGGCTGGTGAGTTTTGCACAATCCTCCCAAGAATCAAATTGTCACATGATAGCGCGTCGCCGTTCCTAAATCCTTTTTTGGTATCGAATGTGTCACTGAGGTCGTTTCCGACCATGATGGAGCAGCGAGAACTCTCCATCGTCATCCTACACAAACGGACGAGTTTGGGCGGTATACCACAACTGTTGTATGCGCCTTTTAAATCGATGCTGGGTATCGGTTTGAACATCTTGGGTTTTTTCCAGGATCTGCCGAAGTGTGAAAATTTGATCGGTTGTGGCCTTTCCTGGCCTAAAACCAATTCATCTCCGCCGGCTTTATAAAGCTTGGCGGGAAGGCCGTCATTTCCGGCAGTCTTATTAAGCTTCAGTTTAGATATTGTTATCCTCACTTTACTCACTTGCAGTTTTCGCTGTCGTTGCCAGTATTGCATGGTTCGTTCTGCCTGAAAGCGGAATGTTGTTCGTCATCGCCGTTTAACAGTCTGCAGAAGTGGTTCTTCCATATCCTCAGCATCGACTGTGTCTCAACTATGATATTTCCTTGTTCATCTCGACAGGATTCTGTTCGAGCCTTGTATTCTTGGCTTTTACGTTTTACACTTTGGTAAAACTTGCGAACATCGTTCCTGGAGTGGCACCTCTTTATATCCTTGATCGCGCGCTTTTCTTGCTCTTTTTCTTCTTTCTGAAAAGCCGGTGTTCTGCTCTTCTTGCCTGTGTATAGAGCTCAATTGCAGCTCTTGTCTTCACCTGCAGCTAAGCCTTGTAGGCCTCGTTCTTGGCTGCGAGCATCTGTCGGAATTCCTCATCAAACCAGGGGTTTCTTGCTGGTGAGGCGCGTTGGCATCGTTGCCATTGTTCTTCGACATTTGGTGCTGGTGGTATGGTGTTAATCGAGATGTTTAGGGATACGCGTTGCGCTAAGGTCTTGGCTGTACCTTGCAATTGCAGTCTTTCGACATAAAATTTTTTCAAAGTATTCTGGATTGTTGTGGCGTGGTGGATATCCGCATTCTTACCTTGGCTGCAACAAGGTTATGGTCCAAGCCGATGTTAGCTCCTCGGAATGTTCGGACATCTAAAATACTGGATGCGTGCCTCTTGTCTATCCAATATGATCAATTTCGTTGACCGCCATGTCCCCTCATGGATATGGAGATGAGGAAACCGTGTGCTGGCTATAGTGGCATTTCGTTCCGTAGCGAAGTCAATTAGCCTAAGTCCGTTAACAGACGTGTTGTCGTGTAGGCTATGTTTTCCGACAATACTGCTAAAGATGTCTTCTCTTCCTACCTTTGCGTTAAAATCTCCCAGTACGATTTTAACATCGTACTTCGGTAGTCGCTCATAGGTTTTGTCAAGGAGCTCATAGAAGCAGTCCTTAGCTATATCATCTTTTGCCTCCGTTGGGGCGTAAGTGCATATAAGGCTAATGTTGGCGAATTAGGCCTTGATGCGGATCGTTACAATGCGTTCGCTAATGTCTTGGAAACATAAGACTTCTTGCCTAAGTCTGGCACTTATAACAAATCCGCATCCAAATAGTCGCTGTTTCTGCTCACTACAACACCGTCCGAAGTAGATGTCACAGTTTTTCATCCTCTTTTTGCCGGCCCCATCTCATCGTATTTCCTGGATGGCAGTAATTTCTGCTTTGTAGCAGTTTATGGCTTCTGCTAGTTGTTCGCTTGCACATCTCCTGTTTAATGTTCTCACATTCCAGGTGCAGATACGAACGTAGTTGTCCTCTTTTCCTTTAGCAGTGTCGTCAACAATAAAATCAGTCCTTTCCGAGGCTATTGGTTACATCGTAACCGTTAGTTTTTCCCATGGTTGGGTGGTTAACCCATAGCCCAACCCCCAACCTGGAGGGCCAGTTCCAATTTATAAGATACCCCTTTGGACACGGGCCATCAGTACTATGTACTACGGGATTGAGAGCTGCCGTTGGACTTTCGGTTCATCCGCAACCATATCTGTTCAAGGGGCCTGACTAACCCTTGAAATTCCTAGACAACCTGTTGTCCGAATATGTCGAAGCAGCTTATCTAGGTTCGCCTGGGACAGCAGGCCAGGTATTCTTTCCGTGCCGTTCTGACCTGGCTGTTTATAGCGTTGCTGTTTTTCGTCGTGTTATCAACACGCGCTTATCGTTTAGTCAAATGCGGTTGGATGAGACTATTACCCGATGGTTACCACTTGGAAGTTAAAAATAAGCACTTGATGCGTAGTCAGAATTAAAACCACTGGGCATTGCCAGGTTTAAGCCAATCAACACCCAACCATTACACCCAACGTCATCACTAAATCACACCTTATTCAAGGCTAAACGAAGTTCAACGTAAAAACGTAGTTGAATTCAACTTTGTAGTAACAAAGGCGGTCTTCTTATGAACACAAAAAATTAATCCACCCCTGTCTATGTCTATAAACATGTACATATATCTCTGTCTAAATGGCTTAAGTTTTCTTTGCTGGACCTTTCCTCCTGCCAATAACCATGGTAAAAGAAAAAAATGCGGTATCCACAACCCTTTTTTGCCATCCGCTTAGTGCCGCAAAAAAAAGGGTCACTACCCTCTAAATACCTTCACCCACACATTCGCCGGAACACGTGTGTTTGTTTGTGTGTTAATATTAAGGAACAGGCTTAAACGAATATTTTCATATGTTTATATAGTACATTGGCAATGAGATTTTTGTTGCCATTTGGTGGTGGCTGGAGGCGAACCTGACCGTCCAAACGGACATCATTTGTTGTTGTAGTTATCCCACTGCTATATCCTTCGGACACTCGAGAGATTGCGTTTTATTCCATCTTGCCGTTCTCCTTAGCCGAGATGGGGGTTTGGATGCCATAGGTATTCCTAAAGGCCTAGCAAATACTTCCTACACAACGAAAATATGTAAGTACATAAACCCGAATGCGACATCAATTTCGCAGAACTCTGGACCATAAGCTTATTTTCTTGATATCGCCTGGAGTGAGATAGAGTTGCGGATTGTTTGGGGCTTTTTTTTCTGCTTAGGTCATATTAGGCGCTTTTGAAAGTATCTCTGGAATGATTATTTACATTTTTAGTTTCAGTTTGGCAGTCCTGTTTTTTTTTTTGTGGAACTGAATCAATATTTTGAATATCTGCTATCAATATGTGAGCGTCGAGGATAAGTATCCGTGGTCAATCTATCGCAAAGATATTTATCGATTTAGAAGATGAGCTCTTTGCGTTCCATATGCCGGACAGAGAATTAAAAATTTAAATTGCGGTCATACCTTTTTCAAAAGGTAAACAAAATAAGATTGGAACTTCTTGTAGGGATTAAACGAAAGAATTGAGGGTAAACTAAAGTAATCTCTTTGGAATTTTTCTTGCCCTATAAAAAAAAAATTGTTTATCCTTACCGACATATCTGTGTAGCAAGTAGCAGCGAGTGGGTAAAAGCAATATTTTGAAGGGTGCTTCTTATCAAGCATTGTTTAAGTGATTTCTGATGTTAAGGTATTCCTCATACGTTTGCTGCACTAAAAAAAATCGTATGAGCTGATGATTGTTTTTTTGTGATTTTTTTTCGATTTTATACCGTATTATATCGTATACAAATGTATTGAACTACACAGCGTTTTCATATACCAAGCAAACTTGACAGTTTGTGCAGGACTACTTTAAAAAATCAAGTTGCTAGGTAGATGTCTATCATTTGGTGCGACCGATTTATTTCGCCTTTTACACTGTCTAGTGTAACTACAGCCAAGTACGCTGTTTTTATTAATGATTCGAGCTCTTTTACCGACCTCGTCATATTCGACCGTACCAGGTCAAATGCATCACCCGTAAGCTTACCTGTTATGCAGGCAACATACATTCCCACTGTGTCACCCACACCTAAACATTTTAGGCCCAGCTGGCAAGCGTTTATAAATTCATGCACTTTACCGGATAATTCCGGTGTCCTCTGCCCCGAAAATTAAAATATAGTCCTGGAAAAGATCATTGACAAATTTCCATACGACATGTTCCCGGATTGATGTGTTATGTCTTTGGGGTATGGAGCTGATTGAGCTTGAACCTGAAATACTATCACGTCGGATAGATAGGAGTTAACGTTTGCCTAATTTTCTCCCTTAACTCCTTTTGCGCGGACAAGCTTTTATCTAATTCGCTGGCTAACTGCTCAGCTTGCTGATCGGTTTCTTCCGTTGTTCGCAAAAGCTGTCTCTCAGTTCTGAGTTTCCATGCCTTTTGAAATTCTGAACGCGACTGTTATATACTCCGTCAGAATCACGTCTTTTGCTTCCGCACGCGTGAATAGACTCCGACGGTAACTTATCTTTCGAAAGATCAGCTCGTAAGCCTCAGGATTTAGTATGTCCATGATTTCAGCGAGAATTTTTTCATTTACTTCCTAGGGGTGCCGTTTCTCTTCTTTGATTTCTCTTTTCAGTTGTTTCTGCGATTCAATTAGATCATTCAGTCGGGTCAATTTCGCTTTTGGCCATTAGCTTTTGAATGGCCATTTAACGAACAATCTTATTACTGTGAAAGAAGAAACTGGGTCTCGAAAACAAAGAAAACTTCGGGTTTCCCCACGAAATAGTGTTGATTATAAAAAAAACCAACGACTGAAATCGCAAAGATTTATATATACTTAGTTTTATATTACTATACTAGGAAACCTCGGGTGACGGCTGCGCCAAGGATCGATTTCTATAAGGCCTTAATTACCTCAGTCCTGCTCTAAGGCGTTGAGTCGTTTTTTATATGGTTCAAAAGCAGATAAAAACTTATATGAACAATTTAGGACATGTAGGTCGAATAACCATCATCTTCGATTGCCCTCTTTCATTGGGTCTGCCTTCTGACCCAATGAAAGAGGAACTCACCTTAAGTGGGACGCACAAGAGGAAAAGATCTAAATTCGCTTCGATTGCCCACGAGAACCAGTTTGTTGATGGAGATTTGTAATAGAAGGGCTACTTCAAAAATCTGAGACCAATGTCCAAGATTATTCTTAAAAAAACTTAGCCAAGCCACAGAGCATGTGGAAAAAACAATTTATCAGACATCTCAAAGGTAAGTAGGACAGATATCCCTCAATTAAGCAAAAACAAAAACATTTTTAAGTGACGATTATAGCGGTAATGACAACAGCGTCAACCATATCTTAACGATGCAAGGGTGGTAATAGCTAAACCGAAGACAAACTTTGTGGAACGCAGATACTCCTGCTGAGATCTAGAAAGCTTTAATGTTTGGAATTAATCGACAAATTAAGGGATTGCAGATTGCGCAAAGTCTTAAGCGGTCTCTTGAAGTTCCATCCTTTCAACATTGCAATCTTTTTCAAAGTATCTATATCGATGTTGTTTTGGTATAACATTTTCCGTAATAAAGGAAAGGGTTTAGTCGATGTTTTCTTTTTGGACGGTTTAGGTAATGATCATATATTTACTATTTCGCTTAAGTTGCTAGGATGAAAGTATGCTTGCTTAATGGAATCGCGGCATCATTTACCCGACCTAAAATAAACATGACTCTCTGGTTTCAACAATTACTTATGCATTTGTCTTTTCTTTATCGTCCAACCTCTCACCAATTATATTTTGCGATCGCATGCTACCGTTTATCAGCGGAATGATGGGCTTATAATTGAAAAAAATTCTGGAAAACCCCAATTTGTATATATATATATACCCCCTTTTATTTATCTATTTAAACCCGCAAAAACTCCCCCTTCTTGGCAGGATAATGTCGGAGAATTATCACGATTTCACCAAGACGCATGCAGATAAAATAAATGTTCCGATCGCAAAAGAAGAACAACTTTGACTTTTAATATACTTTATTTTAACAGAAAATAATTTGGAATAACGCGTTTCAAAACTGATGTTGCCTTCATCTCTCTTTTTATCTTTCTTTAGTTGGCTGTCATGTTTGGTTGGCATTGTTGATTGGTCAAGTTGGCGGCTTTGTTCGTTTGGTACATTATGTCATGCTAACATCAATAATTTCAATGAAAAGATATAATATCCTACATAACAATACTGAAGCATTGAGAATACTCGAAGTGGTCGAAAAAATCAGTTTTTGATCGAATCGAACGTACAATTTTTCAAATACTCTTTCGAATCTAAATATCATGGACTGACATTATGCGGTGTGGTAGACGAAGACCTTGCTAGAAGTTACCGACCTCAACCAATTTAAAATGCGCAATCAGAGGAAGTTAGCCATGGGTCGCAGAAACTGGAGAGAAATTATATTTGGTGAGTACTGCTCAATTTTTTTTATCACTACTCCTTAACAGTATGGTTCGATCAGAAGCTTAGCAATATATATCCTACATTTTCATAAACGAAATTTAATATACTACGTTCAAAGTCCTGCATAATTTTAAACGAATTTTACTATTGGAGCAAAACCTATTTGAAGTAAATTCGGTATCTATGTACATACTTGCAAATGTTACATCGATAACTCCACATAGGAACTATTACAGTTGTTTAATTGGTTTCTATTCTTGGATGAGATGGGAACCGGAATGAAAACGTATGAATGAAAATTGGAGCATTATATTCTGTTACTTATTAAGGAAATACTTCATAATTGAATTTTTTTAGTTGTTCCAATCATAACAAAAATTATCTAAAACCTACAGTTTGTTAACTGCAACATACCAATCTTCATTTGAATTTTGGCGATGTGTCTTTGTTTTTGTCAGAAATAATATTAGTTGTGTAAAGTAAGTCCATTACTAACTCAGATTTTTTGCCGATGATTGTGTCACTCTGTTCAATAGTCGAGGTCGAAAATATATTTGGGCTGCCCTCTTTTACTCAGTGGTAGCATTTCGCTGTATTCTACGAAAGTTACCAATATTGGCGGCGTATACCCGGATAAATAAATAAACGATTATACTACTGGTATTAACTGGTAACCCATATTAAAAGGTTCCTTCTATTAAGGAATTCTTCTTTATCTCGCACCGTGTGTCAGTATATCATTTTGGAGTGATATATCTTCATTTATTTTTTATTTTTACGTAAAGCTTACGTTCTTCCCATAGTCTATGGTAGAACTCACTTGCGGTGTTCACTTGAAGAATTCATTCTGGGCGTAGTTTCTTGCTATTTGGAGCGAGAAAACTACCACATCAGGTTGCAATCATTCTTAATGACTTGTTGATAAGTCTTTGACATTAAATGCAGTCGATATGCCATTAATCGTGACATAAAGGGAAATCCTGTCTGCATTGATACTGAGTTTTCATACAATATTTCTTTGTGGTTGTGACGTGTTGGATGTTGGATGTTGGATATCTGGGTTCTTACTTCTACAAAGAATTGTACCATGTCCCATTATACATGTTGAAGTGAGGAAATTGTGTCCTGACTAATAGTGCCATTTAATTACTCCCACCCCAAAACAAATGTAAACCCTGTCTTAACACTTAAATTTTTTTTATCATTTACCAGTTTCGCATTTTCTGCAGTTGTAGGTGTCCGTTTTGAGTAATTTTAACTTTTTAAACATTATTGCTATGAAATTTTGTATTGGCTATCATACACCCCAGTGAGAAATTCGTGTTTGTAATTTTCGCAGGCTGTGAATAAAGATTCTAACTGTAACCTTTTTGTGTTCTGTGTACTCATCCATCGTATTAATATAAAGAGTCACGGAAGTCATTGTTTTTTCACTGCAGTTTTTAAAGATAAGCGTTTTTAAAGATAAGAACACCACCAACAAAATTTATTGACAAACTATTCATGAAACTATTTATAAGAGCTGTTTTTGTTTTTTTTAACATTTTTTGAGGAAATGTTTTTTTTTTACCTTGGCGTCAAAATTGCTAAGCATAATCTTTGTTAAGGCCCTTACAGCTCAAAGAAAGTCCTAAGTCATGTTTCATATTTCGCTCTAGGAGCACGAAAATATTTACCAAAACGGACAATACTGATAAGTGAAAAACAATCATAATGTCGAAAGTAATAATTATTACAATTGTCGTCTTCCTTTTATTCCAATTATCTCTTTTAATTTAATTGAATGTATTATAATGTCTGCTTTGTAGAAGTAAGCTCCAATTTTTCTTTCAAAAGTTCTTACATATTTGCACCCGACATGATCCATTTTTGTCGTAGTCGATTTTTGTCGGCAATCTATTGCCATTTGCTTTAATTGTATCTTAGGTAAAAAGGCTAAATATTCCATGCCAGTGCTAGTCATTTAGACAAAATATTTAAGCATAACTGCAATAAGATATTACCATCATTCTACAATCATATAATATTCGTTATTTTAATTACTTACAATAACTAACGTTTTAAAGAATCCCCAATAAACCAAGTTCCCTTAACTGTTTTCCTTATGTTAAAAATCTGGTGCGGTTACATAACTAGTCGTTACCACTCGTAAGTACTCACTTCTAGTGCGCACGATTTTAATTTTTTTTAATAAACTTTATTTTTCGTCTTAGGTTGAATAATAATCTTCAGATTAATGTTTGGGACCTTCGATTTTATCAAACACCGTTAGTTTTGGACTCATAATAACAGTTCCAAAAACCCTCAATAATCTCGTGTACCAGTTTTTGGAAGGCAGTTTTACAAATCGTGTTATACCCTATCCCATAGGGGTATATTAGTTGTGATACATAGTTTGTGACATAGTGAAATAATTTAGGCTGGGTATACCACAAAGTATATGGATCGACTCAGAATCGCTAGCTGAGTCGATTAAGCCATGTCTATCTGTCCTGCCGTCCGTCCGTCGGATAATGAAATTTGGTACATGTGATCCTTGTACGTGCTGTTCGAACAAGTGTCCATTTTTTTTTTCTTTTTAGTTAAAGATAATTTTAGGCCAAACCGTTCCAAATTTTGAAAAAGTATCTGAACAAGATATCTAGACAATTCTTATACAAAGTTTTTTGCAGCGCCAATTTTTTGGCGTTGTGTTTTGTAAAAAACGTTTTTCTGTAAAATTTTAAAAAAGGTTTTTTTTACCCACGCCCACTTTTTGGAGACGTTTTTATACAAAAACCATTTGTATATCCTACACCATACCACTTGCAGGAGAAAAATGTTGTTTTTGGTCGAACCATACAAGTTTTTGATAAACTGTCTGAACAATATGTTTCTAAAATTTCAATTTTAATATTTCTTTGCCATAAAACCCACATTTAAGGGGTATTAATTTAAAGGATGGGATGGGATAGGGTATAAAACGATCCAAACAGTGGATTGTAGCCTTCTCATATGTTTTTTTTATTATGATTTTGTTTTGATTTTGTTCAGTTTTTTCTTGTTAAAAATCCTTATGGCTAAACTAAAATCTACATTTTCTGAAAGTGGACATCGTAACTTTGAGCTGCTAGTTCTAATAAAATCTTCCTATGCCAAAGCCAAAGTCGGATTAAAAAATGAACAGACAAGAATGGAAATGATGACTTAAATTGAGCTTAATTCTCACAACAATTCATTTGTATGCGTGGAAATTTCCCACGATGACGGGTACTGACTATGCAATATTTATATTTGAGTATGTACCAATTGCCAACATTACGGCCGTTCTAGAAATTCTCGTCACATTTAAAAATTACTTTCAAGTTATTTGTATAAGCTCAATTATTTATTTTTGTTAACAATGTTAAAGCGGAGTTTAGGACAACCGTTATTTAAGAGGTACAGTCAGAAAATCGTTCTGTAGAAGCTTCAAGAAAATAAATATTTTTGGTTCCACGTATAAACAGAATATATAAATTGAATTTAATTCAATTGCAGTACATATTTATTTCTCCAGTCTTCAGTCAAGATTTGCTGAAATGATTTAGGTTTTCGTAATTTTAAAACTTATTTCGACAATGTCGTTTAGTAAAATCTGGGTAGTAAAACTAATCATTTTCTTAGCTAATGGCGAACTTTCAACAGGTGTAAATGGTCTTTAAAAAGTTGTAGATAATTCCGTACACCTAATCCTACACACATTCTTTAACTTGATTGTACTATTTGAAATTTTCCACTTCTCCTTTGGATCCGAGGACTAACACCTACAGTGCCTATTTTTCAATTACCAGGCTTATGAAAACGTAATCTTAAGCTAATATTTTCAATGTAATTTTACATACCCCAGATTTATTAAACCACCAAAAAATTATTGAGGTATTCTTTAAAATTTAATTCTATCTCAACAATCAAGAAACTTCACCCACATTAATCCGCAACACACTTAAACAAATCAAAATGTGACGATGGGCTGTGGGTTGCAATTGACCACTTTAAGCGTATAAAAGAGACAGAACATGAGAGTCGATGTAAGTATGGGAGTGAGATTGTAGAAAGTCCTTCCAAGCAGAACAATGAAAATCGCTTAAATCATCACCAAAGAAACTCCAAGGAAACTTTGAACCGAAAACTAAACTCTCAAGATGAAGAAGAGGAGAAGAATCACTAGAAATTGCCTCCTGCCCGATGCCTCTTGTCCGAAAATTAATCAAAAACCACTTCGCCTGCCACTCATTCAAAAATTATACACGCCCATCTCTCGAACGCACATCACCCCCTTATCCCATCCCCAAGGACCATCACTCACAGCATTTGTAAGTGCGGCAAAGCAGGATTTTAAGGAAGAACAAACGAAGGGACGAAGCAAATGTACTCATATGAGCTGCTGTCCACTAGCTGTGTACGGTATACTTCTTGGACTACCACGATGATGACGACGACGACGACGACGACGAACGCTTGAAGCTTGTTGTATCCAAGATACACAAAGTGCTCTCGACAAACGCGTTCCCATTCTCAATTCCAATCCCAATCCCAATCCCAAGGTATAAATGGATTTTCATCTCTCACAATCACATGGTCAATGAAGGCAGGACCAACGTACACCCTGTTACGTAGATCTTTCTCCAGCTAACTGTATGCTGTGCAATACCATACTCATCGAGGTTCTCGTCGTCGTCGCTGTAGTCCTTGCATGAACCATTAAGAGGCAGGATATGGGATACGTTGGCTAACCGATGGGCATTTCGGCCTACATACACACCATACAAAGGCCATTTATACATACGCTTTGCTATATCTCTATATATTGCAGCGTGTGCGTATAAATATTTCCATAGGTACGAAGAACTTTGTTGTGTGTCCACCATATCCTAAGACGGAGTATCCATTTATACAATGTTCCGTTGTTGGTGGAGCTGCTGTTCGCAGTAATGTCCGGCCAACGCTGCCACATGCTTCAGCATTACCACCCACGTTTACGTCTTATCAGCAAAAGGAAAGGACACCTTAAGCAATGGGATTTATTCTTGCGTACCAGAAAATGTGTATACACATGACTGTCCAAGTTTTCGTGTTTGAAATATTTATTTGTATTGTGTGTGTTTTTTTTTTATTTTATGGACGACTCTGCCTTCGACAATGCATTATTCTTACAATTTTAAAGTGAATAAGTATAGCAAAGTAGTCATGAAAATTCAAGAATTATTTCCATGAAATAGAGTTTTAATGCAATTGTCCTAATAATCCTTTAAGAGAGAGAGTACTTTTTTTTTATTGAATTACAAACAAATATGAAACTTGCCTTATTAATAATGCCCCGAATATACACTCCTTTCACTTGGCACTTGTACATGCGAAAGTCTGACATATACATATTCATGATTATAAAACTTTCATAAGAAGCTTCTCATAGCCTTTTTGCTTTGGATCATAGATCAAATTTTCATGCATCATCTTTCCATCGACTTCAATCCTGCTTATTTAGTGATCTACTACCTCAGAGTACAAACACGTCAAATATTGACCCTTCGAAACCGATGACGCATTGGTTTCCTAAAACGAATGGAATTAATACTCCAAACTGAAAAGTTTATTTTACGGACCATAATCCTATCAGTCTTATTTTTCAGCGCCGAGTCCTGGAAAATAAGCTGGATAGTGGAGCAAATATTTAGATTTATTTATCTCATTTACAATAATCACATTAAGCCATAAATTTTCTTATAAGGTTGTGAAAATTTAAAAATACTTCATAGAATAGTGTTGGGTTCTTTCTGATGCAGTAAAGCGGATTTTATTATACAGCAGTTTTAATGACATTAGATGAAAGAATAAGTGATCTCGGAGATATCAGAGCTTGACGGGAACATTGGCGCGATGGTTAGTGCGATAAACTGTCGCGCAGGAGGTCTAGACAGCTGGCAATGATGTTTAGATTTAAGTGGAGTATAATAATAGGACATCCATAGTTGGCTTATCCCATGTTAGTGTTCTAAAAAATCACACCCAGATTTCTGTGTCGAAAAATTAAATTTTAGGGACATTAAGAATAACGTCAGCAATGTAGGAGACTTTAGGTGGCATTTTACTAAGAACAGTACATTTAGTCTTAAGAGGGTTTGGAAGAAGTCCATTATTTATTGACCAAGTGGATATTCTCTCAAGATCAATATTGATTTTTGATGCACAATCTTCGACAAACGGACAACTTTTGTACAATTGAACATCACCTGAAAATTATAGGTCCTAGGCTCGATCCTTTCGGAGCTCCACAACTGTTGTATAGAAACTTCGATGATCTATTACACACTGAAATAGCTTGTTTTCTTTGTTCAAGATATGACAAAATTAGGGTAATCGCTGAACTTGAGAAACCAAACACAGTGCAGCCAGTTAAGTACATAAATTAGCATGAATGACCATAACAAAGGACTATCAAAGAACTCCACAAGAACTAAAATTTCACTCAATCATTAGCCAACGATTCCCTAATATCGTCAACAACTTTAATAATCGCAGTTTTTTTTTCTAAATCCGGATCGGAGTGTTGAGAGCATGTGATTTGACTTGTTATATGAATTAAGTTATCTTTGTAATACTCACTTAAACACTTTGGACAAATAAGGTGAAATATGGGTTGGCCGATTATCTCTACCAATGGTATTTTTCACTATAAGCAATATTTTTAACTTTTCCATTGCGTAGGGTAGATACTTATTTTCTTTCTTAAGTGGCACTACAGTCCCGAAAGAACCTCGGTCTCAACCAACGTGCATCTCCAATTAGGCGATTTCTAAATCCGCTTTTGATGCGGTCCATGGTTCAGCGCAGTAGACCAGGACTGGGGTGATCAGGGTCTTATATAGGATATCCTTAGTAGTTCGAGTGAGGGCTTTACTACTAATTGCCTTCTTAGCTCGAAGAAATAGGAGTTGGCAAGAGTAATTCTTCGTTTAATTTCTGACGAGATATTGTTTTCAGAGTTAATAAAGGACCCGCGATAGACAAAGTCCCGTACTACCTCAAAGTTAAATCTGTCAATGGTGAAGTTCTGTCCAATAAGTCGATGTTGTGTGTCCTTTCGTGTTGACAGCATATACTACGTCTTGCCCTCATTTACTGCAGAGCCCAATTTTGGCGCTTCTTTCTCTATACTAGCAAACGTGGTTATGATATCGCTTTGGGTCAATGATGTCAATATCGTCGGCGTATGCTAGTAGTTGTACCGATTTTTTGGAATATTGTGCCTCTGGTGTCGGCTGCTGAGTTTTGCACAATCAAATTGAAAAAGTCACATGATAGCGCATCGCCGTTCCCAAATCCTTTTTTGTTGGTATCGAATGTGTCAGTGAGGTCGTTTCCGACACTGTTGGAGCAGCTAGAATTCTCCATCGTTATCCTTCACAAACGGACGAGTTTAGGCGGTATACCAAAACTAGACATGGCTCTGTATAGTTCGTCTCAATAAATGCTGTCGAATGCGGCTTTGAAATCGATGAATAGGTGGTGGGTATCGATTTGGATTTCTTGGTTTTTTTCCAGAATTGCCGAAGTGTGAAAATTTGATCGGTTGTGGACTTTCCTGGCCTAAGACCACATTGAAAAGGGTCGAACAGGTTGTTGGTAAACTGTTTCAGGCGTTCACATTTTACGGCAGATAGGATCTTGTAGGCGATGTTGAGGAGACTTATGCCTCTGTAGTTGGCGCAGTTTAGAGGGCCTCCTTTTTTGTGGATCGAACAAACGATGCTGAGGTTCCATTCTTCAGGCATAGACATCCGACCAGATTAGGCTTATTAGTATGTGGATGTTATTTACTAAGTCATCTCCGCCGGCTTTATGAAGCTCAGGGAGGAGGCCATAATTTTCGGCAGCTTTTAAGCTTATGTTTAGATATTGCTCCTTACTTCATTCAGGTCTTGTGGTTGGCTGTTTTCGCCAATATTGAATGGTTCGTTCTGCCTGACAGTGGAATCTTGTTCGTCATCGCCGTTTACCAGTATGAAAAACTGGTTCTTCCATATTCTCAGCATCGACTGTGTCTCAACTACGATATTCCTTTGTACATCTCGACAGGATTCTGTTCGAGCCTTGTATCCTTGGCTTTGACGTTTTACACTTCGGTAAAACTTCCGAACATCGTTCCTGGAGTGGCACGTCTCTATATCCACTATCGCGCGTTTTTCTTGCTCTTTTTTTTTGAAAAGCCAGTGTTCTTCCCTTCTTCTCTGCCTATAGAGCTAAATGGCAGCTCTCGCCTTCACCTACCACATAGCCATGTCGGCGTCGTTCTTGGCTTCGACCATCTGTCGGCATTCCTCATCAAACCAGGTGTTTCTTGCTGGTGTGGCTGATCTTATGGCTTGTTGGCATCGTTGCCATTGTTCGTCGACATTACGCGGTTAAGGGATACGCGTTGCTCGAAGGCCTTGGCGATCGCTTGCGATTGCAGTCTTTCGATATTCATTTTTTTTTCACAGTATATCTGGTTTGTTGTTGGAGCTTAACCGCATTCTTACCTTGGCTGCAACAAGGTGGTAATCCGAGTTGATGTTAGCTCCTCGGAATGTTCGGACATCCAAAATACTTAATGCGTGCCTCTTGTCTATCGCAAATGTAATCAATTTGGTCGGCCGTTTGTTCATCTGGTGACCGACATGTCCCCTTATTTCTATCAAGGTAAGGAAAAAGTCTGCGCTATAGTGGCATTTCGTTCCTTAGCGAATTCAAGTACCTTTGAATTAAAATCTCCCAACAGGATTTGAAAACCGTACTTCGTTAATCGCTCATAGATTTTGTCAAGGAGCTGGTAGGAGCAATCCTTAGCTATATTATATTTTTCATCCGTCGGGTTATGAGCGCATATAATGCTTATGTTGTCGAATTTGGCCTTGATCTGGATTGTTACAATGCGTTCGCTTATGTCTTGGAAACATAAGACTTCTTGCTTAAGTCTGGCACTTATAACTAATCCACATCCAAATTGTCGCTGTTTCTGCTCACCATAAAACGTTCCGTACTAGATGTCACAGTTTTTCATCCACATTATACCCGGCCCATCCCATCGTATTTCCTGGATAGCAGTAATGCCTGCAATTCCTAGACAACCTGTTGTCCGAATAAGTTGAAGCAGCTCATCTCTGTTCGCCTGGGTCAGCATTCATTCCGTGCCGTTCTCACCAGGCTGTTTGTTTATAGTGTTGCTGTTTTGCGTCATCAACACTCGCACTTATTTTTTAGCAAGTCAAATCCGGTTGGATGATATCAGTACCCGATGATTACCACTTGGAGGTGAAATAAGCACATTTGATGTGTGGTCAGAGTGACAATCACTGGGCTGGCCGAGTTAAAGCCAATACAAAGCCAATACAACACCCAACCATCGTTGCGTAGGGTAGAAGTAATAATAAATGCTTAAGGATATGTAATATGTTTTGTAAAATGATTGGAAGAGTTATTTTCACAAATGTAGGATAAATGTAATTGAAACCAACGGCGTTTGACTTGACTGACAGCTAATATGTTACGATTTCCTCATTATATACATTAGCGAATTCAAAAACACTAGACGGCGAATATTAGGTGTTTTTAAACGAAAAGTGTGTTTTGTATGTAAGGAACGCGAAGACATGTCATCAACCTTTATGAACTATACCAAGATGTGGATGTAGTAGAAGTGGTATAAAAACCAATACTAAATCAGTTCATAGCTTTACCTTATCTACTCAATTATTTTGTGTTTGCGAATGTTTTTATTAGCAGAATGAATGAAAAGCTGCAATATTATGCGCATACCAATTTTAGCCTTTTAAAAGATTCGCGTGACTATTTTTTACTTCTGAATGGTAAGAACGCTTTAAGTATCTTGGAATTATTTGTTCTATAAACATTTATTTTTACTACTCCAACTATTTCAATAAGGAAATGACATTTGTACAAATTCTAACGGGGAATCCTTAATCGAAATTATTTGCCCCAGTAGGTCCTAAGTAGTTTCATAAAATCTCTTCTCTAGTCGTATAGCCTTATAACAAAAGTCAAAATAGGTTGGTTAATACAAATTTAATAAGAAATTTTAACTGCGGGACATGATGTGAACGCATCGGATGTCATCCTACTAATGACTATACGCTAAGACTACCTCGAAACCGTTTGCATGCCTTATTAGTAGTCATACCCAAACATTGTATGAATTCATATCAAAAAAAAAATAAAAAAGAGTTACACATCTATATAACTACATTATCAAAATTGCGAAAATGTCGTCATAGACAAATGATATATGGTGGAGTAATTTCTTAATTTATACTTAGATTTCATATTCTCTCAAGTTGCACATAGCCACTTGTCTGGACACGACAATATCCGCTAATATTTCTCGTATAATCAGCCTTGTAGAAGTTCTAATATTTCAAGTGCATTTGCGGACATCGCAAATGCATCGCAAATTTCAGTCAATAAAATCCCTCTTTCCAAGGATCTTAGTTGCTTCTTATCTGATATCTGCGTGAGTATATAGTGAACACAAATCACAATTTACCATTTGGAATAACATGTCTTTTGCTAGACCTCCTTCTCGGCTATTGATCCGAATATTAGATGTGCACAAACTAACTTGATTTGTGGACACCGTTGATTTATAATCACAATTTTTTCTGCTGCTTAAGGAGTGTTGACGACCTCTCTGGGTTAATTACATTCTTATTTTGATTGATAATTGGTATACGACTTAGAGGTTTAGTTGCCTTATCCTTTATGCGTACCCAATAAGAGCTTCAAATTGAAACGAGTGATGGATTTCTTCACATCGTACTTGCTCATGGGCGTGCGACATTTAATTACGTTGGTAAAAATAGCTATAGCCATTTTTTAAACTTAAGCCTAAAACTACTATACTATTATAGTACTATAATTTTGTGCAAATGTGATTATAAAAACTTTTTATAATAAATTTGATCACAATCAGAACTTGAGTCTGAAATTTGTGATTTTGCATAATTACAAAAACAAAAATTCTGATACAAAAAATTGTGGCTAAATCTAAGCAGACAGCATTGTTTGCGAAAGTCATTAGTAAGTAAATAGAGACTAGGCTTTTTCATTTTCATGTAGGTAATCCTAGGCGGGTAACAATATTTTTTAGTAGGCTACATGTAACTGCATTCGTCGAATCGGCGAATTGGTATCCAACTGCACTGTTAAAGAAAAGTTAATAACAAATAACTGTGCAGGAAATGTTAAATAATTTATGTTTATTAGTTATAATTGTTTTTATTTTTAATATTAATTTATAATTTTTATAATAGTGTTTTTGTTTTTTTTTATTAAAAAAAGTAGGAGTAGTAGGAACCATAAAATTAATTCATTAGATAACAAACAAAATAAAAAAAAATATTTTCTAATTTGTTGCAAAAGTCAACTTTATGCTCTATACATGAGCTTAAATTTTTTTCTAACAATCAAACAAGTTAAAACAAAAGCTAATTTAGTATATCATTTAAAAAAATTAATTAAAGTATTTGGAGCATTTATTGCAGAGTTGAGCTTAATGCTCTCCACTCCAATGTTTTAACATGTCGTCTGGTTGTTAATCCAACAGAACAAATCGGGAAAACATTATAAAACTAAAATATATCCAAGAACCTACGTCAACGAAAGTCCGCATGCTACAAAAACTTAGAGATGCAATCGAAAGCAATCGAAAAAAAGAGAAGAGAAAATCGGAAAAATAAGAATAAAGAAATATAAATATACAACAATATATTTTTGGTTTATTTTAACGCCACTGTTAGTTTTAAAAGTCGATAGGCTTACATGTTAGATCTTGCGTTCTATAATGTTATTGCTCAACAAGCTAATGCTGAGATTTCTCATTCCAGAAACTCTTGCAATCATATACGCACCGTATTTAAATTTCATCATATAGCTAACTCTAAAAAAAAAATGTCAGCCCCACATTGAATCTCTTTCTGGGCTAATGGTCAGAATGGTACAAATACATCCTGAACATGACCAAACCCAACAGTCAATGCGCCAAAGCTCCTTCTCATCCGTAAGACGTTGTCTGTATTCATTTGCAGCAGCACCACATGAACATTTAAGCATATTTCCACGTGCAGATGCATCATATGCACATTCATACGTATAGCGTTGAGAAACTATAAGCAATTTCCTTAATTTTCCAATTGCTAGGGACGGCCAACGACTAATTCTTGATTGGTGCTCCATAGACTGAGAATGCAAGAACGAGATGGAAGAACGTATACACAGAAAGGTGGTCAGTTTTCAAAGTGACCCACATGAGCCAAGAACTACTGCTGTTGCACAGCAACTTCTTCGCGAGCCAAAAGTAGGCAAAAGCCTTTGTTTCATACAAAAGGATAAGGTAGTTTACCCGCACCATCTCACCGCACTCCACTCCAATCTTTACTCCATCACTTGGACGACATAGCTACTAAAATTCTAATGCTGCTTCCTTGTGAGCAGTAGCTCACCAAAACAACAACACCAATATTAGAATAGAATTTCGTGTTTAAAGCATCTCTAGGTACTTGGAATCCTCTTATTTGTTGTTTTGGTACAAGCGTACGAGAAGGACATTTTGTTTTGTTGCTAGAACGCCGCAAGGCAACACGATCGATAATTTCGTATAGAGTTGGACCAAAGCACCACCATAGTATAGCCGGGTGGTCAAGTTTTCACCATCTACTCGGTATTGTATCTGTGGACCAAGTTGCATACGAAAATCAGAATTATAAGCCGAAGAAGACGAAGAAGATGGGGAAGATGATGCAAAAATCCCTGGAGTACGGGCTAGAGAGGTTACTCAAATTCATCTGCAGACTGTTCGACTGTTTTTTGGTCGCTCGTTCAGCCCTTTCTCGGTGGCCGTCTCCCTGTTCATACCGAACGGACCGTTATGTAAATAAACGAGGAAATTTTCTATATACACAAACTGAAGATGGTCAAACGGGTATCCAAAACGAAGATGACGACAATGCCAACGACGACGATGACCACTTTAAAGATGAAGTAGGATATCGTATATGCCAGGACCGGGAGAAAGGCAGTGTGTATGCGTATCAATTGGAAGTGTATATGTATGTGTATGAATTTAAAACAGTGCGGGTGTATAGCCTAGAAAATATACGTTTATTTAATTTCATTTTGCATTTTTGTTCTACTCGCCAGTTGAGTTTGCAAAAGGATATTCAAAAACGGTTCCCACACATTGATACTTTCATAAATTCGGCCCCTCTCTGTGTGTATATGAATGGAGAATGGTGTTTTAAATTATCTTCAAGTAATTATGTGCATGTACTACAAAGATAATCGACCTAAGGTGATGCTTGTATTAGTATGGACGTTATTTCAAAAAATCCTTCTGATGTGGCCAGTGTTCGATTAGGGGATAGTAAACCAAAACACATACTTACACATTCGAGACAATAGAAAACAGAACAACAACAAAAAACTGTTATCTGCAATAGTTTTTGACAGTTTTACAACAAATCTGTGATTTTACATTTTATTCTCTTATAGACATGAGACAAGAAAACAGTAACGATGTTTGATTTGTATTTGTTTGTACACATATCTTAAAAAGTATATCGACGTCGAACTTTTTTTGAAGGACCAGCTTTTGTTTAGATATCTGGATGTTGTTTTTGAATGGTTGAACAGAACCATCATGTTTTGATAACATGTACGTACCAGGAAATAGTTTTTCGAACTTTTATTCAAACAAGCTAGGGTTCATATTAATTATTATCATATACTAGCACAGTATTTGAAAGTAGAAGTTTTGTGAAATGTTTTCTATTCTGAAGTAGGCAATGTTGCCTTATTGTTTTTGAACTCTTACATGAGGTTGGGTGGAGGGGTATGATCGAAAGGTTCACAACTGTAAACTTAAAATGTAAAATTTTTGAAAACATTTTGGAAATTAATGTTAAAGGGCCATTTTCAATTTTTTTTGTACGGACATATTTTTTCAAATGAGGACGTACAATACCGGCGGCTTTCGTAACCGTAGAAAGATAATCTGCGAAACTTATCGCCCGCAAAAAAAAGACGTATGATTTTCTTTAAAAAAAAATACAAATTACGTATGTTAATTACTTTTAAAATAATTAAGACCTATTAGTACACTTATTTTTAACAAAAAAATTTTAGTTAGAAAACTTTTAAGACTTAGAATCAATTTAAATGTTCCTTTCAAAAACATGTTATTTTTTTGTTATTTTGAAATGGAGTTTATGTTTTTTTGATATTTATTTTTTATGAATCATTTCTCCTTTTCTCTTAATATGAACTATGTGAATAATCAAGAGCATTATATTTTAAAAGTTCATTGGTTTCATTAATACAAAGGGCCATACGTTTCTGAGACGTATGATTGTCTTTAACGTCATAAAAAATATGATTATCTTTCTAGGGTAAAAACCTCTTATCATGAAGAAAATTTTAAAATTGAATTGAATCCTATTTTCTTTTGTAGGAATTAAGTTTCTTATAGGGATGACTTTTACTACTTTTCTGCAGTGTGACGTTGCCGAACTTCCCAGTTTGCCCGTAATCTCTTATATTATAAATTATTTTATTATTTAAATAAATAATATTCTAAATATAAATATAAATAAATTCCGTTAAAATGTGAATCAAACACATCTAATATATCAAAATATCAGTATGCACACTGATGCCTGACATCCAAATTAAAATAATATTTTAGAAAAATTTAGGGGCAGCCTTTATATTCATTTAATCTGATGGTAGACAAGGATTTGGACGAATAATTAAAATAGAAATTGAGAGAGGAAACATTAAGAGAAGTACGACTAGTGTTTCCCTTTACCCTGCGATTTATCACATAAACGCAGAGATTTGGGCAAAGATCTTTGGGCTCTTTTACTGCAATTTAAACAAGCGTTCACCTTGTCTAGCATAGTATAAATAACCCGCCCCCGACGAGCTGGTACGTGCGGGAGTTAGCATGCCACGACACCCTTTCTGTTTACAATCTTGCATGCGGAGCACTGCGTTCGTAAGTCATAAGTCAATTATGAGGAAATGTCAATTGGAGAAAGGTATTGAAAGAAGATGCACATAGCAGTTGTTCAAGTGGTGTTATACGCTCACATGTTATTCGTTATCCCTCATTCTATCATCGATATTCTTGTATACCGTTACAAGTGGCAAATTTTCGTCTGCATTCTGAAATATGAAACAATTTTTTTCACAACAAACTTCTCACTTTTGCTTAACTTTTTAGTGGGCGAATCAAACATAATATTAAGCGATAGCGGTTCTTAATATGCTATTATGTTCGAGTGGTATTGTTATTAAAATTTGATTAAGGCGACTTACCGATTTTAATATAGTCAATGTAATATAAATAAGTCAATATGGAGAGCACTCATTAGTGATACCCTTTTGATATTATTTGACATAAAGAGGAAAACGGATCGATATCCAGCCAAATTTTCTTACAATAAATCAAAAACTACGATTGATAAAATCTTGGTAGTGTTTTATCATAAAGATATGACAATTTTAAAACGTTATCCACATCAGAAACTTAATTCCTATTAAATGGGATCCAATTCAATTTTATATTTTTAAAAAAGATCTTCTTCATGTTTATCCCTAGAATCATAATCATAAATGATTAACGTTGAAGGTAATCATACGATTTGGAGATGTACGGCACTATATTAGTGTATTTAATGAAACCATTGAACTTAAATCTGTTAATCAGTATTGATCAAAAAATTAAAATCAAATTTTTAAAATTACATTTTTTTTAAATTTAAAATTTTAGTTAAATTTTTAGTGTTGAATTTCATTTTATTAAAAGCGTTTTTTAGATTTTCCTCCAAAAATTGCAATACACACACATTCAACAACTCAGAAGGAACTAAATAATGGGTTTGCACTAAGTGAACTTGAAATGTATGATATATTTTTATTTGCCAATGGAATTTTAAACCCAATTTTTTGACGCATTTGATTTTTTGATTCATTCTTAAAATATAATAAAATTATCTTCCAATATGAATTATATTAATAATATATTCAAATGAATATTATTTAAATAATTCTCAATCACGAAAAATTTGGTTTTGTGTTAATACGGAACTATTTTGATTTACAAAATGTATATCATAAAGTAAAGCTTTATGTTAAATACTATTAGATTTACCAATTTTAGTCCATCAATGACTATATATTCGCATTCCTGTTTGATATATAATGGTGTTGAATTCATATCACCAACACACAAGGTCATCGACTGGATTCAATTACCAATGTTACTAATGCATTTTAAATTGGTAGTGCTGTTTTGGAAATAAGAACATGCAGTTCATTAAACACAGCGGAAATTCATAAACATTTATAATTGTTCGTCGTCGACCGTTCGATGTTCGAATGTAATTTCCCCTTCTTTGAAAGCGAGATGAGAAAACTATTAAAATTTAATGAAAGACTAAATAAAAGATGGCTTCAATAAATGTTTGTTATCGAAGTTTATTTAGAAATGCAGAATAGAATGCTCTAAAACGCTTTCCATTTATATTTTCGAAAAACCGTTTCCAAACTGAATATGTGTACCTAATACAATAACAACAATATGACTTATATTTCTTTCAATTTATCCTGATCCCCAACTAATAAGTTTAAGCTGATTTGATTTGTTTTTACTTTTGTGCGAAATATAAAGCAACTGCATCGATCATCTGTGTAAAACTGGCTATGTTGGCTGGAGTTACAGTGTCTATTTGCTCTACATGCATTAGCCATACATAATGCAGACTGTTAAACGGTGCCATTAAAATATGCTGGCGTCAATATTGAACATATCTAGGGTATGCAGTATTGTCTTAAACAATACCATTATGTTAAAGCTTTGTTTTATTAAAATCGTTTGAATACATAGTGACCGAAGACCAACAGATTATTAACAAACCGCTTACTTAAATTTGAAAAAAAAAACTGAGAACTCAGTTTTTTTTTTAATTTTACAATATACCAACAATCAGTTATAAGCAAAATAAAGAAGCTTTATTAAGATTAGGATTAACAAACATTCATAAAAAATGTTTAAACGGTACTCGAGAAATTAATGATTCTGTAAAGTATCGTGATTTGGGTTTTTACCTAAAAACTGAAATTTAAATCTAATTCCAAATAAGTAGTATACGATTCTTTAAAACCTTTATGTTCTGAGTAATGTTAATTTTGATTAAAGAAAAACAAATTAAATTTTTTTTTCAAAAGTTGCAAAAAACCTCACTTTTGTTAAAGATTGCAAAACGAATTTATAAAAAATACAATTAGTTCGAGGAGTACAATAACATTTGTATCTTCCTGTTCTCTTCAAATGACAGCACAGAATTTAAACCCTAAAAATCCTGTCCTATAAAAATTAAAAACGTAAAAGGGTCCGATACGAATTAGACAAACTTTCAAAGAAATGTGGAGGGGTATTGTCGTTGATATAGACATTGAGAAAAAATCCACTTTCGATAAATAGTTAGTTCAGTTCTAGGTCCAATTTTCTTTTGGTTTCCGAGGTTTCAATTGTTTCGGGCTTATCGATGTTAACAAGAAATTTCACATTTCATCACATAGAAAGTAATAAAATTACAAGATCTTGGTGGCCAATTAACTGGAACATTTCTTGATCTGATGTTTTCTCAACATTTCCCTCAATAAAGCGATTGATTCGTTAGCTGTATGGCATGTAATTCCATCCTGTTGAGACCACAAGTTAGAAACGCCAATATCTTGAATTTTCGGCAAAAAACGTAATGATCATTGCTACAACGTTCCATAAGAAATAACTAACTCTTGAGAACATTTGCCTACTATTTAAATCAAAACTTTTTTTGAATTTGATTATTGATTTTAGAGAAAATAGTTTTTATGGCCTTAAATAAAAACTTTATGTGTACAATAGGACACTTTTTATAAATTGCTTATAGTTTTACCAAAAACAACTTTTTTTTTAAGTTAAACATTTTTATGGTTGGGTGTTGTAGAACGAGGGTAGACTCTGATTGGATTAAACTTGGCAATGCCCAGTGTTGTAACTCTGACTACACATCAAGTACTTATTTTTAATCTCCAAGTGGTAACCATCGGGTACTGGTCTCATCCAACCGGATCTTACTTGCTAAACGATAAGAGCGAGTGTTGATAACACGACGAAAAACAGCCAGGTCAGAATGGCACGGAATGAATACCCGACCTGCTGTCCCATTCGAAGCAACCAAAAGCCTCGGAAAGGACTGACTTTATTGTTGACGACACGGCTAAACGAAAAAAGGACAACGATGTTCGTATCTGCACAACTAGCGGAAGCCCTAAGCTGCTACAAAGTAGACATTACTGCCATCCAGGAAATACTATTGGATGGGCCGGGCAAAAAGAGGATGAAAAACTGTGACATCTACTACGGACCGTATTATACTGAGCAGAAATATCGACTATTCGGATGCGGATTTGTTATAAGTGCCATACTTATGCAAAAAGTCTAATATTTCCAAGACATTAGCGAATGCTTTGTAACAATCCGAATGAAATCCAAATTCGCCAATGCATCACGCCCCAACGGAGAAAAAAGATGATAAAGTTAAGGATTGCTTCAATGAGCTCCTTGACAAAACCTAAGAGCGACTACCCAAGTACGATGCTTAAATCGTGCTGGGAGATTATAACGCAAATGTAGAAAGAGAAGACATCGGAAGTATTATCGGAAAACAAAGCCTACACGACAACACGTCTGGTAACGGACTTAGGCGAATTGACTTCGCTACGGAATGGAATGCCACTATAGCCAGCACACTGTTTCCTCACCTCGATATCTACAAGGGGACATATCGGTCAAACAAATTGATCATATTGCGATAGACAAGAGGCACGCATCCAGTATTTTGGATGTCCGACGATTCCGAGGAGCTTTCATCGACTCGGACCACTGCCGTGTTGCAGTCGAGGTAAGAATGCGGTTATCCAACACGCCACAACAATCCAGAAATACTGTAAAAATATTTAATGTCGAAAGACTGCAAATGCATCGAATGTCAAAGAACAATGGCAACGATGCCAACAAGCCATTAGATCAGCCGCAACCGATGTGCTAGGCTTCTCGAGTCCACCAGAAATAAACACCTGGTTTGATAAGGAATGCCAACAGCTGCTCGCAGCCAAGAACGAGGCCTACAAGGCTAAGCTGCAGGTGAAGACAAGCGCTGCCGTTGAGCTCTATAGCCAGAGAAGAAGGGAAGAACACCGGCTTTTCAGAAAGAAGAAAAAAGAGAAGGAAAAGCGCGAGATCGAAGATATAGAGAGGTGCCACTCCAGGAATGATGTTCGCAAGTTTTACCAAAGTGTAAAACGTCAAAGCCGAGGATACAATTCTCGAACAGAAAGAATCCTTTCGAGATGACAAGTAAATATCGTAGTTGAGATACAATCGATGCTGAGGATATGGAAGAACCACTTCTGCAGACTTTTAAACGGCGATGACGAACAACAATCCGCTGTCAGGCAGAACGAACCATTCAATATTGGCAACGACAACGAAAACTGACAGCCACCCGACCTGAGTACTATTAGCAATATGTAAACTCAAGCTTAATAAGGCTGCCGGAAATGAAGACCTTCCCGCCGAGCTTTATAAAGCCGGCGGAAATGACTTTGTAAGAAACATCCACCAACTCAAAAGCCAAATCTGGTGGGAAGCAAGTATTACTCAAGAATGGAACCTCAGCATCGTTTGTTCGATCGGCAAAAAAGGAGACCCTCTAAACTGCGCCAACTACAGAGGCATAAATCTCCTCAACATCGCCTACAAGATCCTATCTGCTGTAATATTTGTACGCCTTGAACCCAGGAAGGCCAGGCAAGTCCACAACCGATCAAATTTTCGAACTTCGGTAGATCCCCACCACCTATTCATCGATTTCAAGGCCGCATACGACAGCATTTATAGAGACGAACTAGTTTTGGTATAACGCCCAAACTCGTCCGTTTGTGTAGGATGACACTGGAGAATTCTCGCTGCTCCATCAGGGTCAACGACCTCAACGACACATTCGATACCAAAAAAGGATTAAGGCAAGGCGATGTGCTATCATGTGGGTTCTTCAATTTGATTCTTGAGAGGATTATGCAAAACTCACGAGCCGACACCAGACCCACAATTTTCCAAAAATCGGTACAAATACTAGCATACGCCGACGATATTGTCATAGCCACGTTTGCTAGTATAAAGAAGGAAGTGGCAAAAATGGGCTTAGCAGTAAATGAGGGCAAGATGAAGTATATTCTGTCAACACGAAAGGACACACAACATCAACGAATTGGAAGGAATCTAACCATTGACAGATATAATTTGAGGTAGTACGGGACTTTGTGTATCTGGGCTCCACTCTTAACTCTGACAACAACATCTCGTCAGCAATTAAACGAAGAATTACTCTTGCCAGCTTCGGGCTAAGAGGGCAATTTATTAGTAAAACATTCACTCGAACTACTAAGGAGATCCTATCTAAGACCCTGATCATCCCAATCCTGCACTACGGCGCTGAAGCATGGACCATCTCAAAAGCGGATGAAGAAATCCTTGTTCGATTGGAGAAGAAAATTCTTCGAAAAATCTTCGGTCCCGTTTGCGTTGACGGGTTATGGAGACGAAGATTCAACCAAGAACTATACGAGCTGTACAGCGACATGCCCCTGCCCTGGTCTAAGAACTCCGCATTGGATGTTTAAGATGGGTAGGACATGTAGAACGAATGGACAGCAATACTCCGGCTTGCAGAGTCTTCGATTCCCAGCCAGACGTCGGACGCATTAGAGGAAGAACTCGCCTTAAGTTCGCGCACAGAAACACAGAAACCGACCTCAACCAACTTGGAGTGCGCAACTGGAGGCAGTTAGCTAAGGACCAGGATAATTGTAGAGGCATGTTGGTTGAGGCCCAGGTTCATTCCGGACTGTAGCGCCACTTAAGTAAGTATGTAAGTAAACATTTTTACACTTGTTCTGCTTTTCGAATAGATGTTCCTTTCACAAAATTTCACCATTCTTCCTCAAAATTTAAGCCCCTAAACGTGGCGACACACAGGCGGACGAACGGACATGCAAACATAAGTATATTGACTCTGCTACCAATTCTGAGCCGATCCAAATACTTTAAGTCGTGTCTCTATATTCTCTATATTACAAACTTTTTTAAAGTCTAAGGTAGAACTCCAGGTAAATGTACAATATGATTACCTGCTGACATTATTCAAAACCAAAAAAAATATTCCGAGTTAGATCATTACTATATTATGAGCCCACCATGCTTCCCGAAATCAATATACTTGATCGTTTATTTTGGTAAATGAAGTTAACAATTGAAATAATTTTGAGTATCGTTCAATGGTTTAATGCCATGAAAATCCCCTGTGGGTTCACGACTGGGTCGTACATAACTTTCTCTTTCAATGCGAGAATTTGACAATTTTCATAAATAATCCAAATTTTAGAATATATTTTCATTTATTTTGTCTTTTGATGTTTGAACTTTTTTAATAACCGTTATGAGGAAATATGATTGTAAGAACTTCTATTCCGGAATTTGAAGCAAATTGGTGTCTTTATTTGAATTATAATGATTTTCCGTTGTTAGACAAAATGAAAATTCCGTTAGGAATAGTTTGACTAAATGAGAAATTGACAATTTTCTAATATATCATAAATCTAAAAAGCCGTTATAAGCATTTTCACGAAAGAATGGGTAAGCAGTTTTATAAGAACTATTATAATCATAAACTATATGTTAAGTTTAATTAAAATTGTTAGAGCAGTTTCTGAGAATATGTTTTTGACATAAGGAATAATTTTTATATGATAGCTGTCGTATAAAATGGCTAAGAGAAAACAATTTTTGCGAAAACGGCTTTTTGGGTTCCTGTATCATCGAAATGTAAAATTCAATCAAAAGTTAAAAGTCGAACATTTTTAAGAAAACAATGCAAAAATAGTATTAAAAATAGGGATGTGCAGTAAAAATAACATATTGACTGATGATGTTATCGATATCGAAGAACTGAACAGAACGTTAACTACAGTGTCACTGGCACCTTTATCCGCAAACGTTTTTATAAAATATTCAGACGAAGCATTTTGGTTTAATATTGTTGATTCGTAACCTTCATCGATTACGAATCAACAATATTTAACGGGAAGATGAAGTAACTCTGGTTACTTAAATTGATTTTGTAAAAGCCTTATGTTTTATTTTAATTTTTGTCGACTTTCCACAAAGTGAATAATGGCATTTAAAAAAATATATATAATTTATCCTTTATAATCAGTCCCGTGCGTTCAATCCCAACGTTCAATAATTGGTCGTTTCTTAATTTCTATGGATATTACAACTTGTTATACGAAATGGCACTGTTCATAGATGTGCGAATCTTCATTCATTTCCGGATAATGCAGTTGAAAGAATAAATCAAAACCTCATATCGTTTAGCAAGGGGTCTGGTTAAAATACAGACTGCAATTGAATCCTTTCAAAATCCATAACTTTATACATATAAACAGTTGTTAATATCTCCCATTTCTAATGTTCTATTAAGTGGTGTCGAAATCGAAATAGTTTCTAATCCTTGCCCACTTACTTGGAGTGACCACTTCAACTCAGTGGTATCTAAAATCAATGGTGCTTTGTGCACCGTTCTAACCAATTTTAAACTTAAATTGCTAAATGAAATGGTCATACCTTTAGGTCATAGGTATGATTATTAAATCAAATCTCGCATTCAATTCAATAGCAATTTCCGTTGATACGATGGCATTTCAAGTTATTGAAAACAATTGCTAGCATGTAACAGTCTACAACAATTTTACAATTTCAGAGCTTGCGCCATGATTTATTTTTTTTTTTAATAAATAACAGTATGCTAATTTACTCAATAAAGTCTTCACTCATAACTTATAACTACTTGAACGCACACGTGATGCAATTTTTTATTTATCCAATTCGCTTTTATAATAATCTCCCCCTTAGTATAAGAACCAAGATCCAACCTGAATCTTTTCAATTTTAACTTTCCTTTTTTTAACTTACAAAGAGAATGGTAGATATGAGCGGTATTCACTTAAACTGATAAAACTGATAAACTGATAAATTTACGCATCTCGCAATTTTATAAATTTACGAGGTGTTTTAAATAAACATTCTTCGGAAACCAGTTGCGTAATTATTCTATTTTCTGCAATTTAAAATATTTAGTATCTTTTTTTCTCAAATTAATGTTTTGTTTTAATTTCTATTCCTACCTCTGACATAGTTTCAATAAAAGCAGTACAATATGTGTAATTTTTCGAGGGTGATTTCAGAGCCAAAATTGTCGCGGAAATTTGCGTGGCTGACGTAAATAATTTTTCACATAAAATTTGACAGGTTAATTACGGGCTGTAAATTTATAACGTTTACTAAGTTTACGAGGGTTTTACGCGTTAAAGTGAATATCCTTACTGTTTTTGTGGAAATATAAGGGTATTTTCCGATCTCGAGATCTTGATTGATTCTAACGATAGCGGAACCCAAAAAAGTGGTTTTTGAAATTTCTTGAATTTCAATTTTCTAATTATCTCTCCACCCTAAGCGACTTGATTGATATTCTTTGAACTTCATATCTACACCACCTGATTCGACACAGCCATTGCTGACTGTCCGTCCGCCCGTCAGTCGAATGAACCGATTTTTAAGCTTTAAATTATTGAGCTTCGAGAATAAAATTTGGTGTTCTTTGTCCGTGCCTGCAAAACAAGTTTAAAATTTTTTAAATCTGCCCACTTTTTTTATAATTAGCACGCTCTAAAGGGCTTATGAATACCCTTTTGGTGTTTGAGCACAGCGCGGGCGTTAAGGAAAAGAAAAAAGGATAAAAAAGAGGAGAAACCGATGTGCGTTGATTTTAAATATCTGTAAATTGTAATGTGAAGGAAAAACGGTGTAAGTTTTAGGAATGTATTGATATGCATTCATAGCCCACTGCCAAGTTACTTTTAAAACAACGTTAATTTTGGTCAAACGGTTCAGAATTTTGAAGAAATATCTGAACGTAATATTTAGTCAATATTAGTATTTGTCTTGTGGGCGTTTTCTTTAAAAAACAGTTGTCGGTAACATTTTAAGGTTTAAAAAAAAAAAACTCTTGATGTGGAAACATATAAAGAAGAGTATGAACATTTCATCCACAGGTCATTTCAGCCCTCGCCCACTTTTTGGGGGCGTTTTCCTACAAAAACTATTTGTATTTTTTATATCCTAAGACATGTATAAAGAAAAATTTTGAAAATAATACCTATCACTACGAGATTGAAAAAAAATGCTTCAACATATTTTTAAACGCAAAGTCGGTTAAGACTGTCCTGATATTTATTTATGAAAGTTGTAGGATAAAATGATTCACACACCTGATTTATTAGCCTTATTTTATATCTCAAATGGAGCTCTTATTTCATTGGCCAACCAATTAATTTTCAACCAATTTATTCACGTGACATTTGTCGGAAAATGACTGACGAAACAAGGCAGAAATGCTTATAAAGAAATCAAAACTAAGCGTCAAAGTGATTTTATAAAGATATCCGGTTTTAACGATCACATTCCTAAGAATTTTTTTTAATCGAAATTCAAGCTTTCAATGCGACACCATAAATTGGCTCCACCGATTAAATTAATGAATAAATTTTAAATAATGTATTCAGTTTAACCTTCAAAAAATCTATGTATATATATTTGTATGTATGCGGTACCTATCATAATAATAATATGACTCATCACTTGGTACAAACATCGACACCTGTCCGGTTAAGTTAAATAAATTTATTAGCTTAACACTTGGATATGCATAACTACTCTATATAGTGTCATCGGAGTACGCCACAGTTCATCAACACAATATCCACATATATGAATCAAACTCATCTCAACGCATATGTTTACAAAGAGCTTAATTTCACCTTCCACCCAACTAAGGGTGGACTTTAATTTCATTTGCATAACATTATCCTCAATCAACAATCAACAGATTGTTGCTGCATCACCTAATTATATACACACACAAACAGTTGAGCACCTATAGCCACCTCCAGACAAACTATAATCATGTAATGACAAAAACACCACACCCAAACATATATGTATATAAAACATCCTTGGGTACGTACAGATGACCATGTGAAGGCTGCGTCTTCAGAATATGTTCATTGGCTGCACGTGAACTTGAAATCGAAACGAAATGATACCTAATAATAATACAAAAGTCAATGGCAATAATGTTATGTCCTGATGAAAGTTTAATGACCTGACCATGGTGTCCACCCGACCGACCCCCTTAAACATCTTGACTAGTGTGTTTATATATCCACATTAGTCTGTGCATGTTAACTAACATATGATTGGGGATATATTATTACCATAACATTATCTATACGAGCCCACCACGAACCACCCCCTCATTTCTCCCCTACACATAAGTGAATCGTGTATAATAATCACATGAACGTAACTTTCATCATGACATTAAGTGAAAACTTTCTCTTTCACGTGACTTGAGTAGATCCTATATGTACGAGAGTATTTGTGGGGCCTGACTGCGAAGAAGAAAACGTGCACGAAAGTATGATAGCTGTTTAAGTCTGAAATGGAAAAAAATGCCGGTAGTATCCATGCTTCCATTCATTTCCTTCAATTTTATATAAAATAACATAACGACGTCACAGTGACTATATCCTTCGTACATACTTAAGAAGGTCAAAAGGAAAATGAAAAACCCAGACTGGAAAATAAAAAGAAATCCTATTCCCTAATACTATAATGTTATATATAAAGTATAATCAAAGGAAGAAAGATTTTAGTAAAAGAAAAACTGCACCACCCTGATAACAACAACCAAGTCATCGCTGTTTCCTAACCACCCTTATACACACACGTAGCGTAAAGAAATAGGGCATCCATACAAAACAGACAAAAGAAAAGTAAAATAAACCCAAAAGGACATTGAAAACAACTTTTGATGGTCCAAAGTGTGGGTATAGACGCATTAATCTTCTCCAACTAAAAGGATAATGCACTGCACTCGTTTCAATATAAATAAATACATCCATGCCAACACACATCTATGTATATATAGGGAACTACCGGTACTGTAATGGCATTAAGCATGCCAAACATGGAAAGAAAAACCTAAAGTAAAACACCTACACATGAGAAAAGAAAAAAAAAATATAGAAAATAGGAGAGAGAAACGAGCACAAAAAAATTGTTCGGCACAGAACCACACACAGGATGGCAAAGAAAACAGAAAATAAAAGCACCAAACGAGAGCACTTTTGACACAGTAAATCAACACTTTTACGACATTGACCTAGAGAGCAGCGGCGCGATGTTTTCCTCCCACCATCCCTAAGAAACCCCCTATTTTGCAAGCAATTGCCCTACGTAAAGCCTCCTACCACCATCCATTGTATGGATAGTATATACAAAAAATAGACAATAGTGACTGCAAGGATTGCAACTTTTACTTTTTCCCTCTGTATAGGTTCAAAGTCCTTCACATATACAGCAACATTTTTTCTTAAGTTGCAACAGTTTTTTTTTTCGTCCACCCAGCCTGTCTCCTACACAGATTTTTATATGTACATAATCTATATTTTTATGTCATTGCAAATGTGTAGGATTTTTCATTTTGTTGTCCTTTTTCTCTTTTATGTTGGGGTATACTCCGAATTCCATTGCAGAATGCTCTTATACTGGAATGGAGCTTACTCTTAGTTTCCTGGAAGAATTTCATTTTATCTGGTGTATTACGGTAGTGCTGGTGCATGGAATAACAACGAGCACATGGCTTCTGATGGCGAAGAAAACAAGACAAAAAAAAAAGAGAAATTGGGGGTGGATTTATTTACATGAGGGTTTGTTGGCGGATTGTCCTACGCATGTTCTTACCTCAGCCAATATGCGAGATACGATCTCAGCTATCGCACTCATTACCATGGCATTTGGGGCTGAGGTTAGTGTTGGCCTTTCATTGAATCTGCGTGTAGATGTGTGGCCTATGAGAGGCGTACTTTTCGTTGCGTATAGCTGCGTATTTATTATAAACAAAAAAGGATAAAGCAGAAATGCACTGTTGCATCTGAAGGACGACCGACATTTTTGGAGAATCCTTCAATACAGGGATGGTATATAGGTTTTTATTTTTTATTCAATCAAATGGGAGCGAAAACTAGGTTTTATTGATGGGATTTTATTAGGTTGTTGTCGTGATTTATTACAATTATATGCAATGCACTTATTGACGAAAATATTAACTAAAATTTAAACATAATGCTCTTAAAGATATATCAAAAGTTGGTCCAATAGAGTCCATATTCCCACCATATCAAAGATATGTTCTAGCAAGGCTTCGCTACTTAAGTCACAGTCTGCGAGCAGGAGTGCTGATGTCCAATTGCTCCTTATGTCTTACTCATTATAATGCGAAGCTTTGTCGAGGTCTATGTCGCTGTACAGCTCGTAAGGTTCTCGGTTGAATCTTCGTTCACATAGCTTGTCAAGGCAACAGGGGCAAAAGGAAAGCACCATGGGACAGTAATTAGAATTAAGATTCACAGTTGATACAGATATCATTGTTGCGGCGATGGTTTATAAAAAAAAGTACACAGAATTTACGATGGGTAGCGTACGAGTTAATACCATAAAACATAAATTCTATACGTACTTGAATCAAACTCTTGATTAATGCAATAATAATGACAGTGGTAGAACTTTATGTCATTTAACTTGTTCACACATATTGGTAACCTAATTGTTAATACTCTATCAATATCAGAGATGTAACAAATTGTCCATCGTTGCAATAATAAATGATTTATGAAGCCATGTTAGTCTGATCTGTCCTGATCTGATCATCATCTATTGGCTTATAAAGCCTGGCAAACTAAGAAGTCTCTGGTGTTAACGAGAAAAATAGTTTTAAGTGAAGTTTGATGTGATCGGTTTTGTTTCTATCTCTTTCCAAAGTACCTAGCAATATCAGCAAAAACCAAATTAAATTTATATATTGAATCAAGGACAGACGTAAGCGGGTAAGCCCTGCATAAAGTTGTATTGCTTTACCTTTTAATTTTTATAAATAATAGCAGTTTTCTTACAGCATTAACTCTTTTGTTTTCTCTCAATATTGTCTACCGCACACATATAACATAAATAAATGAATGTAAATATTAATAAACAAAAATTAGCTGTCATTTGTATGCTATTTTTTTGATTACTGTTTTTTTGACATGTTGGCAATGGTTTAAGCAAAGTTGCACCTCAAAGATGGAGCTGAGGAAATTTTCATTATCATTCATCATTTCGGTAGAATATAATGGATATTGACAATATTTGAAAATATGGAATTGCTCTTACTTAATCAGGATTTGCTATTGGAAAGTGGTCGAACAGCTCATTCGGCACTCAAGTTACCGTTGAATGCAAATGAATGAAACTCCAACTTGTAACATTTCCAAGAACTCTGCTATGAGCTATGGAAATCGATCGCTTGAGATGAATGTACGATGCTACACAAAAATTCCTTATAGGCAATAGACCGCACGATTCAAATATTTACGAAACATTTAACTCTGGTTTTGGGGTGGGATGTTCGGTTGGCAGATAAATTCCTTAAATATTATCAGTGATTTCACGACAAAAGCTAGCTTATGAAGTCGGAAATACGTGAAAAAAAATCAAATTTTGACTAGTTTGGAAATGCTTTATCAAACAAATTGCTGGATATTGGCAAAGGTAAAAGCCATCTTGATACTTATGCATTAAATCCCCTGCCAACTTTTGAATGCTCGCTTAATCAAGGACTGAACTCATCGAGAAACTGTCCCAAACATATTTCAAAACTAAATAAGTCATTGTAGGGTAACGAACGTTAGATATTGGCTGCAAACTGTTGATATTAACAAAATTAATTTCTGTATTTTAAATGTAATTACTACCAGAATTTTAATTTTTTATGTTCTCTTCGGGTTAGGAGTCAGAATATACCCGAAAGAAGGCATGCCTGTCATAGAAGGTGTCTAAAATCCACTCTCGTTTACCGAGTTTAAAGTGTGAACAAAAAAATGCAATGAATACAACGAAAAAATTATATGGTGTCGACGCATTCCAATATGTTACCGTTGTATATTTGTATTCTTTATTTGTTGATTGATGTCACTTCGCAATAGGATGCGTTGATAGTCGTGATGCTCGTTGTTAATATTTATCTGTCTGTACATCATCTCTTTGTCTGCGGTGAATACGTACTTCTACTTGGAGCCTGGGTCCCACCATCATTAATTGATTGAGGCTTACTCCAGTTGGAGTTTTTGCTGATCCATCAAATACTACACGCAATTTAGTCGTAGTACTATCAGGTCTCACTGCGGGGAGCCAAATATTGCAATTTTGTAACCCTTTCGGGAAAAGTTCAAGGGTAACGAGGTCACCTTCATCTGGACCTTTTCGGAAAGAAATGTTTCACCTTAAGGATGAAAACGTTGCCCTTAATTACCTAAAATTACCCTATGAACCAAAACCGAGTGCAAACTGTCCCGTTAATTCAGAATACCATACGGGCGAAGAAGAACTTAGTCGCGAAAACGACTGGATTCTAAAGAAAAGACCGGTGAAAAAAATTAAAGATGTATCCTCACCAGAATTAATAAGTCACGATAAAGAGATCATTAATAAAGGAAAACCGCTAAAAAAACGGCTTCTACACTAATAATGTGATCGATATTGACGACAATAACAAGTTGCATATCTTGATAAAATCGATACTATTATCAGGCTACCAAGTAAGTTTGCTTAAAAAAAATACATGGAAATTCTGCGTTAAAGACAGAGAAAGTTACCGTCTTTTAGCTCGCAAACTTAATAACGATAAACTAGAATGGTTTTGATTTGAGAATAAATCTGAAGGGCCTTTACGGTTTGTAGTAGCCAGAGGGTTACATGCGTCGTGCTTTAAGGATGACATAATTACAGATCTGAAAAACATTCTTTAACTTTCTTTAGCGAGAAAAAAAGCAAAAAGATGTTGCAGAAAATTTAAAAAAACGCGCTCAGCCTTTATTTATACTCACTTTTGATAAAAGAGAAAGTTTGAAAAAAATTATGAAATAAAAATAATATGTAGTTAATATTGTTGTAAATATCGAACGCATTCGAAAGGATTTAAAATTAGTTCCTCAAGGAAAGCGCTGCCAAGGAAAGAGCCGCGGTGCGTAAAATTTGCCGGAAATCATATACCGGTAAATTGTAGGTAAGATGAGAAAACTCCTGCTATTTGCATTAATTGTATAAGCGATCATCCCGCAAGTTATTGCGGCTACGAAGTACCTATAGAGTTGCAAAAAAGACGGACGAAATTTACTAGGAAAATTTCACAGAAATAAAATTTTGCAAAGCAAAAGCCTAAAATTCCGCCTAAGCTTATCGCTGCCATCAGAAATGCGATCAGATCTTGTTAATACAAACTCAAATGCAAAAACGAATGCCCAACCTACAGTATCCGTTTCTTACGTTTTTTTCGTTAAACTTGAGGAACAAAGGAACTTGAAAAAAGTTTTCGCAACAGATGTACTCCACCTCTAACATGAATAGATTTCTTAAAATTCTTACGTAGAATGCCAATAACCTTTGGCAGAAACTTGAAGAATATCGACAGATAACGACATCTATTTAATATACGAAACTCAGACAAAAAGTAATTCTAACTTAAAGATTAAAGGTTACCACGACTATCATGATATACACCCATCGAATAGGGCTAGAGGTGGGGCATCACTATACATAAAAGAGTGTATTGAACATACGATTAATTTTAAATAAGAATTCGTAACTATGCAAGTCAAACGCAGGCAATCCTTTCTGAAGATATCTACTATTTACTGCCAACCACGACGCAACGTTGAGAAAATTGACTTTGAAAAACTGCTATGTTCTCTTGGACAAAGATTTGGCATCGGAGAGGACTTTAATGCAAAACATACATGCTGGGGATCTAGATGTAAAAGGTAGGTAGGATTTGTGAAGTAGGTGGAAAGACCAATACCGAATTTCATTCTACGGGAAAACCAACTTACTTGAGTAACTTGCTATCAAAGTCGATTAAACGTTCTAAGAACCATGCAATAGAACCTTATCTACAAAGCCTAGCCGCTGGAAAGGAATAAAATTACTCACTTTGGAAAGGAATTAAACTCATAAAACGGCCAAAAAACCATGTGCCGCCTATTAGAGTAACTCAAGACGTTTGGGCAAAAAGAGATAAGGAAAAGTAGACGTTTTCGCCGCACAGAAAACATTAATTTATTGGAGACTACAACCGATAATAGTATAGTTAGATATGCAAGTATTGCGGAGCTTCAACGGGAAATACAAAAACTGAAGCCTAAAAAATCTCCGGGTTATCGCCTGAATACAGAAGAACTTCTTAAAATGTTGCCTCGGAAAGCATTAACTAAACTCGTCTACATTATAATTGCAGCAATTAGATAAGAATACATACCAAGACAGTGGAAAGTCGCGGAAGTGATTATGGTTCTCAAACTAGGAAAATCGCCGAATGAAATATAATCTTACAGCTAATTCACTTCTTCCAATAATTTAAAAGTTTTTGAAAGGATAACACTCTGTCGCTTACATTCCATTATTGATCAGAAACGCCCTCTACATGACCATCAATTTGGGTTTAGAAGTAAACATTAGACTGTGGACCAAGTTCATCGAATTACTGATGTTATGAAGAAAGCTTTCGAAGAAAATAAAATTTGCGCAGCCATATTTCTTGACGTGTAGCAAGCTATTGACAAGTTTGGGCATAGAGGCCTTCAATACAAACTAGGACAAGTTCTGCCCAAAAACTTATATAAAATCCTCGTCTCGTTTCTTGAGCATAGACTCTTCCATGTGAAACTTGGAACGAATATTCAGGGTTCAAAGAAATATTGGCAGGAATACGCCAAGGAAGCATCCACGGACCACTTTTTCACCTCCTACTTACACGTGATATCCCACCAACAAACGATATAATAGTTGCCACGTTTGCTGACGATATAGCTTTACTAGCAGTTGGCACAACAATAGACGAAATAAATATGAAATTACAAAACGCTCTAAAAGAATGAACAAAATCCTGGTGGATTGTACCTAACAAGAAGAAATCGATTCATGTAAACGTTTCGTATAAACGGACAAGCAAATTGCCTGCATTTCTCAATACGGTTCGAGTCCCTTTTACAAATGTAGCGAAATATCTCGGAATGACACTCGATGCAAAATTAAAATGGGAGTCGCATGTAAAAAAGATATGCGAAGAACTTAAAAATAAGTGCAGAGAATTGTACTGGTTGCTAACAAAATATTCGAAGCTTAACCTTGATAACAAGCTGCTATTATGGGTTAAAGATGAAACGAATAATTTTGAACGCAAAAAAAAAAAACGCTTATTATGGCACAACGGTCTTCCATATTCGTCTTCAAAGAACTAAATCCTTGGATTTAGCCCGATAATCACAAACCGCGATTTATATTGCGAATAAAGCAGGAGCTCTCAAAGTAAAGTTACCTGCCTAGTTGCAATGCAAATACAAAAAGGGTGGTGGTTGTGGCATAGGTTGTGTGGAAGGGCGAAGCATCCTTCATAAACAAGATGTCTTTTGTCCATACTCCTTTCTTCGATTGCAGTAAAAAAAGTCGGTTGCTCCAAGCTTTATATTCGAAGAAAAATGGTCCAATGATGCCACCTCTCTACAATTCGCAATTATATGGTAGGTACCGGTAATAACATGGCTACAAGCAAACCAAAAACATACGGAATCGTATCTAACATCGTAATGTTAGAATCAATCAAAATCTCGAGGTCGAAAATTTTCACGAAAACAATATCTTTCTCTTTATAAGAGAAAATTAAAAATATTAATTCCATATGTCCCATCTATAAAAGGGTGATCGTGTGTCTTGCACCAAATACCGAGACATATCCCTGCTAAGTATCGCATATGAGATCCTATGCAACGTACTTTGTGATCGTCTGCAACACACTTATCGGCACGTACCAGTGCGGCTTCCAGGCCGGGAGGACGACTATAGACCAAATCCTGAAAAAAAACTACGAATTTCATCAACCATCGCCTTGAGGCCAAGTATAGCATCCATCGCCTAGAGCTTTATAAAGCGATGGCGCAATACGGAATACCATCAAAGCTGATACAGCTGTGAAGCCTAACACTCGAGGACACGCGATGTAGCATTCAGTTTGAAAACAGCTCATCTGAACTTTTCCAAATAGGTACAGGATTACAAATGGGAATTTTCTATAATGTGACTTCTTTAGTCTAGTGCTGGAACAGATTGTGCACTGGAAAGGAGTAAATGGGAAAGGCAGTTTCTTCAAAAACCTACCTCTAAGAAGCTTTGATTGCAGATAAATGTTGCCTCTGTTGAAAATGTTGTTTCAGTTAATCAACAAAATCTCAGCTTTGAAAGCAGAGGAATATCTTTGAGGAATCCGTCCCTATGTAGAACTCGCCCAAGGTCAAGTTATGACAAATCTTCATACAAAACAAAAATATCTTAAGGCTATCCTCCATGATGACACAACTGAATGAAAGACAAGAAGATACATGTACACACAATACTCTTGAATAGTTTGTCAGAGTCCAGTGTAATAAAATCGACAATATAATTTAACTAATAAATTAAATACTTTCTAACGTACTTACTTACTTACTCATTTAAGTGGCGCTGCAGTCCTGAATGAACCTGGGCCTCAGCCAACAAGCCTCTCCAAATAGCCCGGTGCTTAGATAACTGCCTCCAGTTGCGCACTCCAAGTTGGCTGAGGTCGATTTCTACTTGTGTGCGCCACTTAAGGCGAGGTCTTCCTCTACTGCTTCCGACGTCTGGCTTGAAATCAAAGACTCTGCGAGCCGGAGTATTGCTATCCATTCGTTCTACATGTCCTAGCCATCTTAAACGTCCAATCCAGAGTTTTTTGACCAGGGGCATGTCGCTGTACAGCTCGTATAGTTCTTGGTTGAATCTTCGTCTCCATAGCCCGTCAACGCAAACGGGACCGAAGATTTTTCGAAGAATTTCCCTCTCAAATCGACCAAGGATTTCTTCATCCGCTTTTGAGACGGTCCATGCTTCAGCGCCGTAGAGCAGGACTGGGATGATCAGGGTCTTATATAAGACCTCCTGGGTATCGATTTGGACAACTCGGATTTTTCCCAGGACCTGCCGAAGTTTGAAAATTTGACCGGTAGTGGAATTTCCTGGCCTTAAACCACACTGATAATGGCCGATCAGGTTGTTGGTTAACGGTTTCAGGCGTTCACACATTACGGCAGATAGGATCTTGTAGGCGATGTTAAGGAGACTTATGCCTCTGTAGTTGGCGCAGTTAAGAGGGTCTCCTTTTTTGTGTATCGGACATACGATGCTGAGGTCCATTCTATACTTCCTTCCGACCAGATTTGACTTATGAGTTGGTGGATGTTTCATACCAAGATGTCTCCGCCCGCGGTATAGAGCTCAGTGGGTTGACCGTCATTATTAAGCTTGAGTTTAGATATTGCTATCCTCACTTCACTGGCAGTTTTCGCTGTCGTTGCCAATATTGAATGGTTCGTTCTTCCTGACAGCGGAATGATGTTCGTTATCGCCGTTTAACAGTCTGCAGAAGTGGTTCTTCCACATCCTCAGCATCGACTGTGTCTCAACTACGATGTTTCATTTTTCATCTCGACAGGAATTTGTTCGAGCCTTGTATCCTTGGCTTTGACGTTTTACACTTTGGTAAAACTTGTGAACATCGTTCCTGGAGTGGCACCGCTCTATATCCTCGATCGCGCGCTTTACTTGCCCTTTTTTTTCTCAAAAGCCGGTGTTCTTCCCTTCTTCTCTGACTATAGAGCTTAACGGCAGCTCTCTTCTTCATTTGCAAGCCTTGTAGGCCTCGTTCCTGGCTTCCTCATCAAACCAGGGTTTTCTTGCTGGTGGGTGCGAGAAACCTAGCACATCAGTTGCGGGTGATCTAAGGGCTTGGTGGCATCTTTGCCATTGTTCTTCGACATTCGATGCTGGTGGTATTGTGTTAATCGAGAAGTTAAGGGATACGCATTGCGCGAAGGTCTTGGCGGTCTCTTGCGATTGTAGTCTTTCGACATTAAATTTTTTCTGGATTGTTGTAGCGTGGTGGATATCCTTATTCGTATCTTGGCTGCAACAAGGAAGTGGTCCGAATCGATGTTAGACCCTCGGGATGTTCGGACATGCAAAACACTGGATGCTTGCCTCTTGTCTATCGCAATATGATCAATTTGGTTGACCGTTCTTTGATCTATATACCGCCATGTCCCCTTATGGATATCAAGGTGAGGAAACCGTGTGCTGGCTATAGTGGCATTGCGTTCCGTAGTGAAGTCAATTAGCCTAAGTCCGTTACCAGACGTGTTGTCGTGTATGCTACGTTTTCCGGCAATACTGCTAAATATGTCTTCTCTTCCTACCTTTCCGTTAAAGTTACCCAGCACGATGCTAACATCGTACTTCGGTAGTTACTCATAGGTTTGGTCAACGAGCTCAAGAAGCAATCCTTAGCTAAATCATCTTTTTCCTCCGTTGAGACAAGAGCGCATATAAGGCTTGTGTTGGTGAATTCAGCCTTGATGCGGATTGTTATAATGCGTTCGCTAATGTCTTGGAAACATAAGACTTCTTGCCTAAGTCTGGCACTTATAACAAATCCGTATCCAAAGAGTCGCTGTTTCTGCTCACTATAACACCGTCCGAGGAAGATGTCACAGTTTTTCATCCTCTTTTTGCCCGGCCCATCCCATCGTATTTCCTGGATGGCAGTTATGTCTGCTCTGTAGCAGTTTAGGGCTTCCGCTAGTTGTTCGCTTGCACCTCTCCTGTCTAATGTTTTCACATTCCAAGTGCAGACAACAACGTCGTTGTCCTATTTTCGTTTAGCAGGGTCGTCAACAATAAAGTTAGTCCTTTCCGAGGCTATTGGTTGCTTCGTGAAATACATTTTTTTCCATGGTTGGGTATTTAACCCAAAGCTTAACCTCCAACCTGGAGGACCAGTTCCAATTAATAAGATACCCCTAGGACACAGGTCCATCAGTATCCACTACATGATTGAGAGCTGCCGTTGGGCTTTCGGTTAGTCCGCCAGCATCCCTGTTCAAGGGGCCTCACTAACCCTTGACATTCCTAGACAAGCTGTTGTCCGAATATGTCTAAGCAGCTTATCTAGGTTCGCCTGGGACAGCAGGCCAGGTATTCTTTCCGTGTCGTTCTGACCTGGCTGTTTATAGTGTTGCTGTTTTTCGTCGTGTTATCAACACTCGGTCTTATCGTTTAGCAAGTCAAATCTGGTTGGATGAAACCAGTACCCGATGGTTACCACTTGTAGGTTAAAAATAAGCACTTGATGTGTAGTCAGAGTTACAACAACTGGGCATTGCCAAGTTAAAGCCAATCAGAGTCTACCCTCGTTCTACAACACCCAAACCATAAATAAATTAAATACAAAAAAATTAATTGAGCAAATTTGTAACATTTAAAAATTGAGTTAATAGGAAACTTAAAACATAAAATATTATCCTATGTAACAGCTTAATTATTCCCAATATACTTATCATCTTTTTTTTTTAATTTTGCGAAACGTTTCTATAGTTTAAATGTTAGACATATTCATTAAATTAATATCATTTTCTAAGTCACACAACAATGTTTCATTAAGAAAATCTAATATATCATATTTTGAAACAATTTTAAAAATTGAGAATATTTTTCATTTATAAATAAAAATATAAGAACTACACTTCATATTAACACATACAGCGAAAAAATCTTTTGTGGTTATTACTTCTTTGCCACTCCAACGGAAATGCATGTAGAAAAGAAACACCACATGACGGTCGGAACCATCGCACTTACATGAAATTCCCGGATGGTAATTGCTTCTTAATAATATTTTGTGGTTTCTCGTCCTGCAGGCGCTACCATAAAAGTATATATGTAGACATTCCCAGTTAATATAAGTAAGGTCCAAGTTGTCAATCAACGATCAAGGAGCAGATAGATGGACGGAAACCACTTGCACGCAGTTTGGCGATTTTTGCCCGAGCCGTGGCGGAACACTAAACCGGGATATGAGTGTAATGTGCGTGCTGTTTTTCCTCATAATACGATGCAGCGTTTTTAATCGCCCTTGAAGGATCGAACTCACGACTGTTGGCTGTTGTATTTCAAAGTCCACCATGAAGCACCTCACCTTAAAGGCCGTACGAAGCGAAAGGATGGCAATTAGTTTGTTTAATTTTTCGCATGCACGTCACAATGGCTTGTCGAACCGTGAAAATGTTGCGGGCAGGATGAATCCTCCGGCGAACAGATGTAGGACATGTCAAAACTGAAAAGTACAAAATCCGGCAATTATCTACATGACAAGTGGCATTCAAGGTTTGGAATGTTAAGAGGATACCTTTGTTATTGCCACGCAACGCTGTCGAACATGTTTCGCGATGCAAAAAAGTGTAATTGAGTAGTCATCTACCTAATTATTTTATTCCTAGAGATAACAATTCTAGTCTTATTAACGTATGGGAAGAAAAGGTGAGTATTATATATAAAAAAAACATTTATAGATTAAAGTCAAATCCATTAAACAGTTTTAATGTCATTTTATCCTTATTGGACTTGAACAATCCTAATTTTGGGAGTGTGATAAATTATTTGCTTTTGATCATAAGTAGCACTGTTCAGAACTGTATGCCTATCCTAAAGTCCTTGTCAATCATTCAACATTTTAAATAACAAAAAACACTTTTGACATGTCACATTTCACAGACCAATGAAAGACGGTTAGTGTTCTATATAAAAAAATAAAATGTTTTGTATACCATCACATCCCTAAAATAAAAATCCCCAAAAAGTGGGTGTGCTTCAGCATGTTTTAAACTCGAAATTTGAAAAAAAAAGTTGGCTTACTATATGTTTCAAACTTTTTCGAATATCTATAAATATTTACAAAGAAAAAAGGTTTTAAAAGAAAATCTTCCCAAAAATTGACTAACACCAAAGAGTACGCAGCACTGCTAAAGTTATTTTAGCCGTTTTTGACGCGGACGACAAGTGCAAGTGGGAATTTTTGTCGTTTGTTTGCTTTGGCTATGGTCGTGTTTATACTGGAGTACCAATGTGAAGACTGGGGTATCAATATCAGTACCCCACATAGTAAATTTTTATAAATGTTAGAGATGCGTTTTCTATGTTGATCTACACTTACTTAATTAAGGCGCTACCGTCCAGAATGAACCTGACTCTCCAATTATCCCGGACGTTACCTAACTACATCCAGCTGAGTACTTCCAGTTGGTTGAGGTCGGTTTTTACTTGTGCATGCCTCTTAAGGCGAAGTCTTCCTCTACAGCATCCGAAGTCTGGCTGGGAATCGAAGACTCTGCGAGCCGGACTATTGGTCTTCATTCGTTCTACATGACCTAGACATTTTAAATTCCAATGCAGAGTTTTCTGACTAGGGGTATGTCGCTGTACAGTTCGTATAGTTGTTGGTTGAATCTTCATCAACATAGCCCGTCAACGCAAATGGACCAAAGATCTTTCGAAGAATTTTTCTTTCGAATCGAATAAGGATTTCTTCATCCACTTTTGATACGGTCCATGCTTCAGGGCCGTAGGGCAGGACTGGGATGATAAAGGCTTTATATAGGATCTCCTTAGTAGTTCGAGTGGGAGTATTTTAATAAATTGACTTCCTAGTCCGAAGAAACAGAGGTTGGCAAGAGAAATTCTTCGTTGACAACCTCAATGCTATCTGTTAATGGTAACGTTCTGTCCAATTCATCAATGTTGTTTGTCTTTTCCTTGGCAGCATATACTAAGCCTTGCCCTCATTTACTGCTAAACCCATTTTTGCCGCTTCCTTCTCTATACTAGGAAATGTGGCTATGACATCACGTTAAGTCCGATCAATGATGTCATCGATTTTTGCAAAATTGTTTTTGGCCCGGGAGATTTGCACAATCGTTCCAATCATCAAATTGAAGAAGTCATGACAGCGTATCGCCTTACATAAATCCTTTTTTTGGTATGTGTCGGCGATATCGATTCCGACCAGCGAGAATTCTCCGTCGTCATCTTACACAATCGGACGAGTTTGAGCGGTAAACCGAAACTAGACATGGCTCTGTATAGTTCGTCTCTATAAATCGATTGAAATCGATGAAGTGTGCGTCGAAGTATGAAATTTATTCGGCTTAGAACCGAATTTATTGGCTTAAAATGCCTCTGTAGTTGGCGCAGTTCAGAGCGTCTCCTATTTTATGGTTCGGGCAAACGATGTTGAGGCTTCCTTGTTCAGGTATATTTTCATCCGACCGGATTTGACTGGCTTCTTAGTTGGTACATATAACTTATCAAGTCATCGCCGCCGGTTTTGAAAGCTCAGTGGGAAGGCCGTTATTTCGAGTGGTTGGAAATTTTCCTTGATGTTGAACAAAATAAGTATTTCTATCAAAACCTACTTTGAATAATCTATTTCAGGCACTCTTGCTGAGCTTACTTCTTACTTACTGGGCATCAAGAATCATTCCTCTCTTATTAGCCCAGTCCTAAAATGGACCTAATCAAGTTGCCTACTTCAAGTTGGTTGAGGTCGGTTTCTACTTGTGCACGCGACTTAAGGCGAGGTGTTCCTCTAGTTGCAAATCCTATACATATCCTATATACATATACATACATATAAATATACATATATCCTATATACATATACATATGTAACTTTCTTGGTTGGTCAACCCAAGCGGGACAGATTATTTTTCGAAGAATTTTTCTCTCAAAGCGACCAAGGATTTCTTCATCCGCTTTTGATAAGGTCCATTCGTCATTCGATGATCTGGGTCTTGTATAGGAAGTAGTTCAAGTGACATCTACAGTACTGTATTGCCTTCTTAGAAACATCGGTTGGCAAGAGTATTTGTTCGTTTAGTTTCTATTTTCGTCAGAGTCATATATTATGTCAATGGTGAAATACTGTTCATTTCGTCGATGTTGTGTGTCCTTTCGTGTTGACAGCATACTAGTGCTAACTAATAATTTCGCTTCGATAAATCCCTTTAGACCCTTTAAGATTGCATAACGATGCCTTACGGAAACTCAAAAATAACACAAAAAAAAAAACAAAAAAACGAAAACTCAAATGTTTCTTGCTTTATTTAATTATTTATATAATTAAGTAGAATTGAAACACGAGAATGTTTTCATACCTTAAGTTTATTTAATTCTAAGTCACAATTTATTAGTATACTTAACTTAATAGACCAACGCTTAATATACGACTGCTTTCATACCTTCTCCGCTTTTGATACGGACTCCAACTTTATTTTTTCGAGAAGATGAAGTTGGAGAGACAGAGAGAGAGTTGACACAACATTTGGTATTTTAGAACCAATACCAAATGTTGCAAAAAGTGCCTTATGTTGATTAGGAGCAGTGACGTCAATCAATATGAATAACTACTAACAACACTTTTATTGTAAATAGTCTTATTTATTGTAGCTTGATGTATTATATTTGAAAAAGTAAAGAACTGCAACATGCAGGAGTCGTATCAATAACAAACTTGTTGAAATGTGCTAAAAGATTTTATCATTTGCGCACTACACTTTCATTCCGTATAGTTACAAATTAGAGGCATCAGTTACAACAATCAGTAAATTATACACCAAAAAAATGGGAAATATTAATGTAAATTTGATGCGATTTTACTAAGCAATGGGTATCTGAATATTTTGGGAAATGGTTCCACCAATGGGAATCGAGCATAGACCTTTTCACGGTATAATTGTTTTTTTTTTCACGCAAAATAAGTCCTTTGATGAGTGTAACAAGGCATTGTAAAACATACAGCATACTGGCACGTTCTAGTCTACATCAATAGGGACTGTGTCATCTGCCACTGAGTATAGTTTGAATTTTGTGACAACTATTTGAGGAATAATTGTTGCCGAAAACCGATGGTAGAATTTTGGAATCCGAAAACCACTTTTCTTCAGCAGAAAATTGAAGAACCGGACTGATTGGATTAGGTTCGATGCGGAATATGAAGCTAGTTTGGTAAGTAAGTACTTACTTACTTACTTACGTAAGTGGCGCTACAGACCGGAATGAAGCTGGGCCTCAACCAACATGCCTCTCCAATTAGCCCGGTCCTTAGCTAACTGCCTCCAGTGGCGCACTCCAAGTTGGTAGAGGTCGGTTTCTACTTGTGCGCGCCCCTTAAGGCGAGGTCTTCCTCTACTGCGTCCGACGTCTGGCTGGGAATCGAAGACTCTGCGAGCCGGAGTATTGGTGTCCATTTATCTACATGTCCTAGCCATCTTAAACGTCCAATCCGGAGTTTTTTGACTAGGGGCATGTCGTGTACAGCTCGTATAGTTCTTGGTTGAATCTTCGTCTCCATAGCCCGTCAACGCAAACGGGACCGAAGATTTTTCGAAGAATTTTCCTCTCAAATCGACCAAGGATTTCTTCATCCGCTTTTGAGACGGTCCATGATTCAGCGCCGTAGAGCAGGACTGGGATGATCAGGGGGTTATATAAGATCTCCTTAGTAGTTCGAGTGAGGGCTTTACTACTGAATTGCCTTCTTAGGCCGAAGAAACAGCGGTTGACAAGAGTAATTCTTCGTTTAATTTCTGACGAGATGTTATTGTCAGAATTAATAGCGGAACCGAGATAGATAAAGTCCCGTACTACCTCAAAGTTATATCTGTCAATGGTGACGTTCTGTCCAATTCGTCGATGTTGTGTGTTCTTTCGTGTTGACAGCATATACTTCGTCTTGAACTCATTTACTGCTAAACCCATTTTTGCCGCTTCATGTTGGGTCCTACCAATGATGTCAATATCGTCGGCGTATGCTAGTAGTTGTACAGATTTTTGGAAATTGTGCCTCTGGTGTTGGCTCGTGAATTTTGCACAATTCTCTCAAGAATCAGATTGAAGAAGTCACATGACAGCGCATTGCCTTGCCTAAATCCAGCAGCGAGAATTCTCCTTTGTCATCCTACACAAACGGACGAGTTTGGGCGGTATACCAAAACTAGACATGGCTCTGTATAGTTCGTCTCTATAAATGCTGTCGTATGCGGCTTTCCAATGGAAGAATAGGTGGTGGGTATCGATTTGGACTTCTTGGGTTTTTTCCAGGATCTGCCGGCAGATAGAATTTTGTATGCGATGTTGAGGAGACTTATGCCTCTGTAGTTGGCGCAGTTTAGAGGGTCTCCTTTTTTGTGGATCGGGCAAACGATGCTGAGGTTCCATTCTTCAGGCATACTTTCTTCCGACCAGATTCGGCTTATGAGTTGGTGGATGTTACTTACCAAGTCATCTCCGCCGGCTTTATAAAGCTCGGCGGGAAGGCCGTCATTTCCGACAGCCATATTAAGCTTCAGTTTAGATATTGCTATCCTCACTTCACTCAGGTCGGATGGTTGGCCGCTTTCGCCGTCGTTGCCATTATTGAATGGTTCGTTCTGCCTCACAGCGGAATGTTGTTCCGCATCTGCAGAAGTGGTTCTTCCATATCCTCAGCATAGACTGTGCCTCAACTACGATTTTTCCTTGTTCATCTCGACAGGATTCTGTTCGAGCCTTGTATACTTGGCTTTGACGTTTTACACTTTGGTAAAACTTGGGAACATCTTTCCTGGAGTGGCACCTCTCTATATTTTCGATCGTGCGCTTTTCTTCCTCTTTTTTCTTCTTTCTAAAAAGCCGGTGTTCTTCCCTTCTTCTATGCCTAAAGAGCTCAACGGCAGCTCTCGTCTTCACCTGCAGCTTAGCATTGTAGGCCTCGTTCTTGGCTGCGAGCATCTGTTGGCATTCCTCATCAAACCAGGGGTTTCTTGCTGGTGGGCGCAAGAAACCTTGCACATCAGTTGCGGCTGACCTAATGGCCATAGTTCTTCGACATTCGATGTTGGTGGTATGGTGTTAATCGAGAGGTTTAGGGATACGCGTTGCGCGAAGGTCTTGGCGTTCTCTTGCGATTGCAGTCTTTCGACATTAAATTTTTTTACAGTATTTCTGGATTGTTGTGGCGTAGTGGATATCCGCATTCTAACCTTGGCTGCAACAAGTTAGTGGTCCGAGTCGATATTAGCACCTCGGAATGTTCGGACATCCAAAAAACTGGATGCGTGGCGCTGGTCTATCGCTATGTGATCAATTTGATTGAACGTTCGTTGATCTGGAGACCGAACTGTCCCCTTATGGATATCGAGGTGAGGAAACCGTGTGCATTTCGTTCCGTAGCGAAGCCAATTAGCCTGTAGGCTATGGTTTCCGACAATACTGCTAAAGATGTCTTCTCTTCCTACCTTTGCTTTAAAATCTCCCAGCACGATTTTAACATCGTACTTCGGTAGTCGCTCATAGGTTTTGTCAAGTAGCTAATAGAAGCAGTCCTTAGCTATATCATCTTTTTCCTCCGTTGGAGCATGAGCGCATATAATGCTAATGATGGCGAATTTGGCCTTGATGCGGATCGTTACAATGCGGTCGCTAATGTCTTGAAAACATAAGATTTCTTGCCTAAGTCTGGCACTTATAACAAATCCGCATCCGAATAGTCGCTGTTTCTGCTCACTATAACATGGTCCGTAGTAGATGTCACAGTTTTTCATCCTCTTTTTGCCCGGCCCAACCCATTGTATTTCCTTTGTAGCAGTTTAGGGCTTCTCCTAGTTGTTCGCTTGCACCTCTCCTGTTTTATGTTCTCACATTCCAGGTGCAGATACGAACGTCGTTATCCTTTTTTCGTTAAGCCGTGTCGTCAACAATAAAATCAGTCCCTTCCGAGGCTTTTGGTTCCTTCGTAACCATTATATTTTTCCATGATTGGGTAGTTATCCCAAAGCACAACCCCCAACCTGGAGGGCCAGTTCCAATTTATTAGATAAACCTAGGACACGGGGCCATCAGTATCCACTACGGGATTGAGCGCTGCCGTTGGCCCTTCGGTTCATCCGCCACCAGCTCTGTTCAAGGGGCCTGACTAACCCTTGAAATTCCTAGACAAGCTGTTGTCCGAATATGTCGGAGCAGCTTGTCTAGGTTCGCCTGGGACAGCAGGCCGGGTATTCATTCCGTGCCATTCTGACCTGGCTGTTTATAGTGATGCTGTTTTCGTCGTGTTATCAACACTCGCGCTTGTCGTTTAGCAAGTCAAATCCGGTTGGATGAGACCAGTATCCGATGGTTACCACTTGGAGGTAAAAAATAAGCACTTGATGTGTAGTCAGAGTTACAACACTGGGCATTGCCAAGTTAAAGCCAATCAGAGTCGACCCTCGTTCTACAACACCCAACCAAGAGTAAGTAAGTAAGATTATATACTCTAGACCATTGATTTCATACTCCAAACTCAAAACTTAAGACTGCAGACTTACATACATACATACATTTGGGAAAACTTTTTCTTTAAAAAAAACTCAGAGTGGTTTAAATTATAAGATTTTTTTATAAATCTGAACTTTGAATTTTAGTGGGAAATAAAATTTCACATGAGTATCCAATACATGCAGTGCAATTTTTTGCAATTTTTCCACAAAAGCATCATTATGTTAAATATTCACCTATCATCCCAAATAAAAAAAATCAAAGCCATTGCAAAAATTCTGGGAAAATAAAATCAAAAACCAGTTTTAGTATCAGAAATCCTTCTTAGTCCACCTCAATCTGTTGAATCAATTTTTCTTTCTTAACTTGAAATATGTACCCTCTAATTTACGGGACATGCCCCTCTTCAAATGCCTTTTTCCATTCTTTTATTATTTTCTTTGCGCTTTAATCCATGTGTGCGACCAAAACAAATATTTACTCGTAATGGGATGATTTGAAAACTTGTCCTCAGGTAAGGATATAGAATGTTTAAGTGCGCACGGAATGATATTCGTTTTTTTTTGCAAGCATTAAAAATCAGAAATCCGATAGCGGGACAATAATTAATGATTCACTAATTATTTAGGATTACGCAGGATGAAATTGTATCACAGAACGAACGAGAGCACAACAAATAAGAGGACTTATTGTGTGAGTTTTCACTTCACTGAGGTCCTGTGATTAATGATTGTTGAAAAGCGAAACAAGATCGTGAAACAGATATGTCAAAAATTGTAACAATCGTTAAGGGAAGGATCTTGGCAAGGATCGCGTCGCGGTTGTTATTATCCCCGTGGAGGGTATACCAAAAATTCCAAGGGTCTCCGCCGGCCTGTCGTTTGTTATTTTTTTTATAAATCCAGGCATGCAATGACTACGTATGTCTACCTTCCTTCCTTTACGTATCCTCACGTATGTATGTAAACCGCTAAGAAGATTAATTGTTTTATTATTAGCCGCAGCGGTGGAAGAGTAGCATCGTATTGTTTGCATTTCGCGGCGGATGCCATTTCTGTGTTGATTTTTCCGCTTTTCTTTATTGTTTTCCTCGCAGGGCTGGAAGCATTGTGAACTCAGTTCGGTAGCGTTATTTTAGTCAACCATCGTCGTCTTTGCTCAGACAGAGGGGAGACAATCCTTTTTTGGGACACTTAATCAAATTCTACATTCCGCGTCTCGCCAAGGGAAAAAGAAGGAATAAAGAAGACGGTAAAAACAAAAATTAAAACGTCCGTGCCCGTACCTACCCAACTCCGCAAAACTCTGGTGGGTTTGAGATTTAATGAAGGGTTTTTAGCGGTGCACTGTCATACTACTGCTGCAGTGCATTGGGTCGCTATCCGAATCCATGAAGCAGCGTTTTTCACCTCCTTGCAATTTCTCATGATTTATTTTTTTATTTTTCGTGAATTGGAGGCACAACAATTTTAATTAGATTCCGAGATGTGGTTTACTGTGCTCGCTGCGGTACCTAGTGGCAGTGGCTGCGACGGCCGGTAGTGTGCCTGGCCGTCTGCGGTTAAATAGTCGTGAGCATTGGCAGGTAAGTGGTGCTTAATTACTCTCGGCTGTATAATGGACCTGCTGGGTCCCGCTGCGCTGGATTTTGATACCAATTACGCGGATTGCGAGGTTTCAGCTTGGATTATTTCTCTTAAGACTGTAGCCAGTGGGTTTTGCTTCTAACCTATGACTGGTGTGGATTGTTTTTGTTCATGTGTCTGGTGGCTGATTTGTCTCCTGGTTTTGGCATTTCCATATTAGTGGATGGGGGAGAGGAACTATTTTTGATATTTTTGGAATTCGCATTTAATTAATTTAACCGTGTGTATAATTGTAGAATGAAAAGATTGAGTAATACGTTTATTTCTTGTCTTATTTGGCATTGATTGCTGCATTGTTCAGACAGTTGCAGGCCAGATAATACTTACGTAAGAAATTGAAACGAGGAATTGAAATTTATGGTCCTGGCATTCAATTTTTCTTTTCTTTTTTAATTTCAATTTGAATGGTGATGTTTATACGCAGGGTAATGCTGTAGTCGTGTTGTATTTTTGTACGTATGTATGTAATCAAATTTGAAGCCATTAACATGATATGGTACATACTTACTTAGATGGCTCCTGACCCGTTGAAACTCTTTACTATGGAAAAGGCAGCTGTCAATCCACTTTGATCATTGGCACGTTTCTGCCAGGATTCACTCGTGCTATCCATGATTGCTTGATTCATAAAACGAAGGTTCAGTCTTCCTTGGCGTCTCTAACGTGAAGGCTGGTAGGTATTCGAAGGTTTTCTTGGCTGGAGAATTGATGTTCCTTCACTAGAAGCAACCGAGCCAATTTCTTTGACGTGTTTTTTATGTTCGCTAGGTTCACGTTTGTATTGTCTCCTCTAATCAAGAGCAAACATTTTTTCGCGCCATAGAGTAATAATATGGAACGACAGACCAAGTTAGGAGTTTTCGAAATTTATAGATACATTAAGTTCAATGTATTATATCTTCTGACGTTTAGTTCAATGCCGCCTCAAATCTCTTTGTTCGCTCTCTTATTTACTGAATTTCGTATGGTTACTATGTTTGATTTTTTTTGCAATGCATAAGTCGTTTGTCATTATTTTCCATTTTAAATTAATGCTGATTTTTGAAAAAAGATAATTTACTGCCGAAGAGGTAAAACTCCTTTGTTACTTAATAATACGACAAACGTTGAAGCCGTTTTTGAGAAATATGTTTTTGAAACACCCGCACTTCTACCCAACATTTAGCTATGAAATGCTTTACTAGAAATTTATATGAACCCAGCTAAATATACATTTTTATCATCATAATTTTGGTGTGACCTAATTATGAAAATATTTAAAACAGAACCATGTTCAACACTGCACACAGTCTACGAACAAAATGTTTAATTTTCGAAAAAAAAAACATTGAGATAGTGAGTAACCTTTGTTTAAATCACAACCAAACAGTAACGCACACATCGAGATGACCATGTATGAAAGAATTGTTACGAAGCACCTTAGGCAGGTTTGCGGATTCGAGTCATAGCCCGTCAACGCAAAGATTGTTCAATGAATTTTGCTCTCGAATCGACCAAGGATTTCTTCAGCCGCTTTTGAGACGGTCCATGCTTCAGCGCCGTAGAGCAGGATGATCAGGGTCTTATAGAGGATCTCCTTAGTAACTCTAGTAAGGGCTATATTAACGAATTGCCTTCTCAGCCCAAAGAAACAGAGGTTAATAAGTGTAATTCTTCGTTTACAACCTCAAGGTAATCTGTCAATGGTGACGTTCTATCCAATTCATCGTTTTTTTGTGTCTTTTCATTGACTGCATATAGTAAGCCTTACGTTAATTTACTGCTAAACACATTTTTGCCGCTTCCTTCTCTATACTTGTAAACGTGGCTATGACATTACGCTGGGTCCGACCAATGACGTTATGGTCGGCGTATGCTGGTAGTTGCACCGATTTGTTGCCTTTGGTGTCAAATAACAACGCATCGCCTTGGCTAAATCCTTTTTTTTTGCACGAATGTGTCGGTGAGGTCGTTTCCGAACCTGATGGAGCAGAGAGTGTTCTCCATCGTCATCCTACACAATAGGACGAGTTTGGGCGGTATAATAAAACTAGATATGGCTCTGTATAGTTCGACTCTATAAATGCTGTCGTATGATTCTTTGAAATATGTGGTGGGTATCGATTTGAACTTCTTGGGTTTTTTTCCAGGATCTGTCGAAGTGTGAAAATTTTATCAGTTGTGGATATTCCTGGCCTAAAAAGATTATCACGTTGTTGGAAGAAGGTTTTAGGCGTTCACATATTACTGCGCAGATAGGAAGAGACATGTTTTTCTGTAGTTGGCGAAGTGTTGAATGTCTCATTTTTTGTAATTCGCGCAAACGATGATGAGCTTCCATTCCACATGCATACTTTCTTCCGACTAGATTTGGATTATTATTCGTTCTGCCCGATAGCGGAATGTTGTTCGTCTTCGCCGTTTAACGGTCTACAGAAGTGGTTCCTCTATATCCTCAGCATCGACTGTGTATCAACTACGATATTTCTTTGTCCACCTCGACATGATTCTGTTTGAGCCTTGTATGCCTGGCTTTGACGTTTTATACTTTGGTAAGACTTGCAAACATCGTTCCTGGAGTGGAACCACTCTGATCACGCGCATTTCTTGCTCATTTTTCTTCTTTCTGCAAAGCCTGTGTTCTTTCCCCTTCTCTGTTCTCGTCTTCACCAGCAGCCTAGCCTTGTAAGCCTTGTTCTTGGCTGCGAGCAGATATTGGCATTCCTCATCAAACCAGGGGTTTCATGCTGGTGGGCGCCAAAACATAACTTTTAAACATACATTATTTATATTGCACGTAAAAATCTGGAACATAGAAAAATAACAATTTAAAATACTCTAAGGTCACTTCGATCCTATGCGTTACGTCAAAATGTTTAAATCATCATACAAAGTTAAAATTGAGAAGGTGAATGTGTATGTAATAGTTACATATTATGTATGTTACATAATTAATTAATGAATTTTATTTCATTTTTTTTGAACCGATTGGGCCAACCGCACATGAAATTGAATATTTTGTTATGAAACCGGTTTTTTGGCGAGGGGATTGAGGTTAACGGGAGAAGATGGTTGAAATTTTTAAGCCAAGTTTTTACAGCAGAGCAAGGTGGAAATCCAACACAAACACATTTTTTAGCATTTAAGGTATGAACTCTGAACATTTGTTTATGTCGTTCGGCTCTCATACGCGTTTTGTGATCGGAACAGACAACATCAATGTTGTTGCATATAGTCTCACACAAACTTAGAAGCTTGTGAATTGTCAAAAGTACTCAAAGCAAATTTCAATTTCGATAGAAGTTTTAACACAATGAAAAGGGTTCGTGTATACACTTTCTTCTACCGCTATATTCAACCCGTGTGCGTTTGGAGTAAGGTATGAAATCAGTCTTATTTCAGAAACTCATTTCATTTGCGGAGGCCCATTCAGAATGAATTCAGTGATTCCTTTGATAATAATGCGTTTTGTTTTGTCACTTTAGAAATTCATACATTATTGCATATTAAGATTAGAAGAATTTGTTCTTGAACTGTTTTGATGGTAAAAATGGTAAATAAACGGCTCCAGCGTCGATAAAACGTGCACTTTCTGCATTTTTAGAAATGTAAACTTTCATGGGCTCATCAAGTAAATAATATGATGTTGTGTCTTAAAATGTTGTGCACAGGCTGCAATAACAATGGTTAAGACAGTACTAAATTTCAAACAGGCACCGTAGAGAAAAAAAAGGAAAACTTTGTTTCAAATCCCAAAAGCCGTTTTGATTACACCTCCGGAATGAATTTGTGACTCATTGTACAACAGTTCTGCTGCACCATGTCGGTATAGAATTTGGGTCATCGAATAAGTTTTTTGAGGGTACGCTGAATTATCTAATATTTGAACAAAATAATATTGCCATCAACACGAAAACTATTGGCAGTTTCCCAATGAAACAATCTGAGTAGGGGCTAGACTTTTTTTCCAAGACATTTTTGGTAACTATTGAAAATCGTTGCATCATGACTTGATCCAGGCCTTCTGGCTATTACATTTAATATAATTTTACCATTGCGAATCGCTTGAACGTTTTAGGAAAAAAACTTTCTGCAACCCACTTTAAAATACAATACATCATATTCCAAAATCATTTAAAATAAACAAATGAATAAACGACTAATATGGGCGCCGTCAATAGCACCTATTATGTTTTTAAACTATGCTATTGCCAAAAAAAAATCCCGTTTAGTTTTAGAAATATCAGTATAAAACTATTCTTAAGACTATCGAGGAATGTATTCCTTAAAAATAAGCTATGCTAAGAAATTTAGTCTCCAGTTCAAAACAAACCGCAAAGCAACCAAAAGTTGTTTCTAAGGGGAGATAGAGTTGACTCAGAATACGCCAAATTTAATCTACATGTTAGTTTAAAAATAACTTTGCTGTACCTGTTTGATAGACGTTTTAATAAACTTTGTATTTTCGCTAAAACCACAACTCTTGTGTTAACCGAAATTATTTGTAAAAAGATAGGTCATCAAATTAAGAAAAATATAGTAATTTCGCTTGTAGATTTAACGAAGAACTTCTAAAATTTCGAAATTTTTGAGAAATATGTTTTTGAAACACCCGCACTTCTACCCAACATTTAGCTATGAAATGCTTTACTAGAAATTTATATGAACCCAGCTAAATATACATTTTTATCATCATAATTTTGGTGTGACCTAATTATGAAAATATTTAAAACAGAACCATGTTCAACACTGCACACAGTCTACGAACAAAATGTTTAATTTTCGAAAAAAAAAACATTGAGATAGTGAGTAACCTTTGTTTAAATCACAACCAAACAGTAACGCACACATCGAGATGACCATGTATGAAAGAATTGTTACGAAGCACCTTAGGCAGGTTTGCGGATTCGAGTCATAGCCCGTCAACGCAAAGATTGTTCAATGAATTTTGCTCTCGAATCGACCAAGGATTTCTTCAGCCGCTTTTGAGACGGTCCATGCTTCAGCGCCGTAGAGCAGGATGATCAGGGTCTTATAGAGGATCTCCTTAGTAACTCTAGTAAGGGCTATATTAACGAATTGCCTTCTCAGCCCAAAGAAACAGAGGTTAATAAGTGTAATTCTTCGTTTACAACCTCAAGGTAATCTGTCAATGGTGACGTTCTATCCAATTCATCGTTTTTTTGTGTCTTTTCATTGACTGCATATAGTAAGCCTTACGTTAATTTACTGCTAAACACATTTTTGCCGCTTCCTTCTCTATACTTGTAAACGTGGCTATGACATTACGCTGGGTCCGACCAATGACGTTATGGTCGGCGTATGCTGGTAGTTGCACCGATTTGTTGCCTTTGGTGTCAAATAACAACGCATCGCCTTGGCTAAATCCTTTTTTTTTGCACGAATGTGTCGGTGAGGTCGTTTCCGAACCTGATGGAGCAGAGAGTGTTCTCCATCGTCATCCTACACAATAGGACGAGTTTGGGCGGTATAATAAAACTAGATATGGCTCTGTATAGTTCGACTCTATAAATGCTGTCGTATGATTCTTTGAAATATGTGGTGGGTATCGATTTGAACTTCTTGGGTTTTTTTCCAGGATCTGTCGAAGTGTGAAAATTTTATCAGTTGTGGATATTCCTGGCCTAAAAAGATTATCACGTTGTTGGAAGAAGGTTTTAGGCGTTCACATATTACTGCGCAGATAGGAAGAGACATGTTTTTCTGTAGTTGGCGAAGTGTTGAATGTCTCATTTTTTGTAATTCGCGCAAACGATGATGAGCTTCCATTCCACATGCATACTTTCTTCCGACTAGATTTGGATTATTATTCGTTCTGCCCGATAGCGGAATGTTGTTCGTCTTCGCCGTTTAACGGTCTACAGAAGTGGTTCCTCTATATCCTCAGCATCGACTGTGTATCAACTACGATATTTCTTTGTCCACCTCGACATGATTCTGTTTGAGCCTTGTATGCCTGGCTTTGACGTTTTATACTTTGGTAAGACTTGCAAACATCGTTCCTGGAGTGGAACCACTCTGATCACGCGCATTTCTTGCTCATTTTTCTTCTTTCTGCAAAGCCTGTGTTCTTTCCCCTTCTCTGTTCTCGTCTTCACCAGCAGCCTAGCCTTGTAAGCCTTGTTCTTGGCTGCGAGCAGATATTGGCATTCCTCATCAAACCAGGGGTTTCATGCTGGTGGGCGCCAAAACATAACTTTTAAACATACATTATTTATATTGCACGTAAAAATCTGGAACATAGAAAAATAACAATTTAAAATACTCTAAGGTCACTTCGATCCTATGCGTTACGTCAAAATGTTTAAATCATCATACAAAGTTAAAATTGAGAAGGTGAATGTGTATGTAATAGTTACATATTATGTATGCTACATAATTAATTAATGAATTTTATTTCATTTTTTTTGAACCGATTGGGCCAACCGCACATGAAATTGAATATTTTGTTATGAAACCGGTTTTTTGGCGAGGGGATTGAGGTTAACGGGAGAAGATGGTTGAAATTTTTAAGCCAAGTTTTTACAGCAGAGCAAGGTGGAAATCCAACACAAACACATTTTTTAGCATTTAAGGTATGAACTCTGAACATTTGTTTATGTCGTTCGGCTCTCATACGCGTTTTGTGATCGGAACAGACAACATCAATGTTGTTGCATATAGTCTCACACAAACTTAGAAGCTTGTGAATTGTCAAAAGTACTCAAAGCAAATTTCAATTTCGATAGAAGTTTTAACACAATGAAAAGGGTTCGTGTATACACTTTCTTCTACCGCTATATTCAACCCGTGTGCGTTTGGAGTAAGGTATGAAATCAGTCTTATTTCAGAAACTCATTTCATTTGCGGAGGCCCATTCAGAATGAATTCAGTGATTCCTTTGATAATAATGCGTTTTGTTTTGTCACTTTAGAAATTCATACATTATTGCATATTAAGATTAGAAGAATTTGTTCTTGAACTGTTTTGATGGTAAAAATGGTAAATAAACGGCTCCAGCGTCGATAAAACGTGCACTTTCTGCATTTTTAGAAATGTAAACTTTCATGGGCTCATCAAGTAAATAATATGATGTTGTGTCTTAAAATGTTGTGCACAGGCTGCAATAACAATGGTTAAGACAGTACTAAATTTCAAACAGGCACCGTAGAGAAAAAAAAGGAAAACTTTGTTTCAAATCCCAAAAGCCGTTTTGATTACACCTCCGGAATGAATTTGTGACTCATTGTACAACAGTTCTGCTGCACCATGTCGGTATAGAATTTGGGTCATCGAATAAGTTTTTTGAGGGTACGCTGAATTATCTAATATTTGAACAAAATAATATTGCCATCAACACGAAAACTATTGGCAGTTTCCCAATGAAACAATCTGAGTAGGGGCTAGACTTTTTTTCCAAGACATTTTTGGTAACTATTGAAAATCGTTGCATCATGACTTGATCCAGGCCTTCTGGCTATTACATTTAATATAATTTTACCATTGCGAATCGCTTGAACGTTTTAGGAAAAAAACTTTCTGCAACCCACTTTAAAATACAATACATCATATTCCAAAATCATTTAAAATAAACAAATGAATAAACGACTAATATGGGCGCCGTCAATAGCACCTATTATGTTTTTAAACTATGCTATTGCCAAAAAAAAATCCCGTTTAGTTTTAGAAATATCAGTATAAAACTATTCTTAAGACTATCGAGGAATGTATTCCTTAAAAATAAGCTATGCTAAGAAATTTAGTCTCCAGTTCAAAACAAACCGCAAAGCAACCAAAAGTTGTTTCTAAGGGGAGATAGAGTTGACTCAGAATACGCCAAATTTAATCTACATGTTAGTTTAAAAATAACTTTGCTGTACCTGTTTGATAGACGTTTTAATAAATTTTGTATTTTCGCTAAAACCACAACTCTTATTTCTTGTGTTAACCGAAATTATTTGTAAAAAGATAGGTCATCAAATTAAGAAAAATATAGTAATTTCGCTTGTAGATTTAACGAAGAACTTCTAAAATTTCGAAATCCAGAATTTTGAAATCCATATCTATATTAAGTGCGTTAAAAACTAAAAATACCGAACATCCAAAAATATTTTTTTCCCTTATGTCATGCTTATGGCGTTTTTCTTTGGTAAACAAATTTTTTTAACTTTCTCCTATAAAGAGAAAGATATTGTTTTCGTGTAAATTTTCGACTTCGATATCTTGGTTGATTCTACCACTACGATGATAGCGGAACTCAAAAAATTCAGTTCGAACGACGGAAATCCGTCGGTTCGTCGGTTTGTCTGTCCGTACAAGCCTCTCCAGCCTAAACGACTTGACCGAATTTCTTCAAACTTCGTATCCAGCGTTTGTTTGGTCATAATTTTTTTTTGCTTTTAGCCATGTTATTACCGGTACCTGCCATATAAAAATCATACATAACCTCAATTTGCTCGAAAACGGCTCTAACAATTTTCCATTCCATTGGGCAAATAAAATATTTTTTCTTATTTCAGATCAATTTTGCAGATTTGGAATTTACGGCAATTTTACCCTCCTTTCGCAAACACTAATACAATTTATTATTTCGGTTGTGAAAAAATATATCAAAAGCACTACTTTTTCTTAAACATTAAATATGTTCCACTTAACGACAATTATGTTTTGGTTTGAGTTTTGTGCAGACTCTATGTATTACAAATGCGTTTATGTGGAATATAAACTCTTTCGTTTCGTATCAGCAAACGGGCCTAGTCTCAGAAAGGACTGATTATATGAATAACAAACATGCTAAACAAAAAGATGACAACGACGTTCCAAAACTCCAAGAATGATGTTCGTAAGTTGTAAAAAAGTGTAAAACGTCGATGGTTTACAGGCTCTGTTCAAAACCAAACTGTGACATCTGATCCGAAATAAATAAACAATGTAGGCAAGGTAGTGCATTTCATTCTTGATAGGTAGCATTGTGCAGAAATCCCAAGCCAACACCAGAAGTCCAGGGTTCTATAAATCTATCCAACTACTATACTCTGTCCAAGAATAAATGTCAGTACAGGTAAGATAGGATATTTGCCTCTTTGTCTGGTTGCAGTAACATGTATAAATGTGTCCCTCTTTAAAGCTCTCGTAGGGCTGCCATGGTGTATATTATGAATCACCACAAAGAGAGAGAGCATTTCGCTGAGGGTTACCATCTGCCCATTTTAGTTTGTTTTAAAAAAAAAAACATTTTTTTCCGAAAACAGAAATAAGAACTAGAAAAAATATGTATTATCATTTATTCATGATAAATATAGTAAACAAAAATATAATTCATAATAAATATAGTAAAGTATAATTTTAAAACATAAAATTTCATTAATTTAGAGTAAAAATAACTTCATTCATTTATAATATGAAAATCTATTAGTCTGATGAAAAGTTAGTGCTGCTACTATCGTCATTTATATTTATTACCAATCTTTCGACTGCTTCCTCCGCGAAAACGTCCATATCCCACATCGTTGGCTTAACAACCTGTTCAACGTGTTGCACACATCGGTGCCATTTCTCACTGTCAACTCTTACAAGTGCTGTTGTTAATAATAATTTAATTTCTGTCATTTTAAATGACTTGTTTTGTTTTGCTACAAATCCTTTCACTTGAGCCCAAACCAATTCTATTGGATTTAGATCGCAGTGACATCCCTAGTTCTTACAAAAATAAACACAATAACACAACAAAGCCAATAAAAAAGAAAACCCACAGAATGAGTTTGACAGATAAAAATGGTGGGAAATGGAACGATTTATCGCACATCCATGGTTAGGTAACTCTTCGGTAACCGCAGATTCTTAATCGTAGGTTAAATCAAAACTGCGGTAACCTAAACGTCAATTTAACCAGCAGTGAATAAACCGGGCCATAGTCCAACAATAATATGATATCTTATTGTACTTCATTGTTGCAATGCATTAAAATAGCGCGCGAATAAAATTTCCTTTTAAAATACAAAGTCGAAAAAAATGGTTTGACTACATTTTAGCGGTTTCTCGAAAAGAGGAGAAAAAATCGCAAATGATAACACCACGTCACCACCACACAAATTATTACTCACAAATTCATTTTTGTGCTCTCAAAAGCTTCAAATCCCAAAAGTTCTGTAACAATAACACTGAAAAATCAGTATCGATGTGCTAACATTTGAGAATGGTAACACTGCTTTGATGAGCGCACACGGCACACCACACGCGTCACGCACACAGCCAGTACTCAGCTCTCAGCAGTCAGCCTCAGCAGTATAATGGCGAATCGCGAATGGTGAGTGATTGTATGATCAGTCTGCCCAATGCTATCGGGCAAACAAGTCATAGGATGGCTGCGGTTAAATCTGGTTTTTAATTACAACAACAATTGTACACAAAGTTCAGTGGCTTCGTTTGTGTTTCAGTGGTAATATATCGTTGAGTCCACTTACAGGCACCATTGTTAGAAAAAAAGCTTTCCCATAAGACCTGTACTGACATTTTTTTTTGGACAGACTATAGATGAGGCCTATAATATTGACATCATTAGCCAGACTTAACGAGATGTCATCACCCTTTGCCAGTATAAACAATGAAAGGGTAAAAGTGATGTATGCTGTCAACTTCGATAAGTTGTACTGAATGTCAAAATCGACAGCTACAACTTTGATTTCAAACAGTTAAGGTTTGATTGTTTTTCAACGACGAAATTTTGTTATAGATACGTTATAGATTAGATTAGTATAGTTAGTACCCAGGGCCGAGCTTACTCACAACCATTCATGTGTGCGTGTGTACTTCTGCACAATGGAGGGACATCCTGTCTTATCCCGACTCCGAACGTCGAACTTGAGATAAGCTTTTCTTGACAATTGATACTACTCGAATGTTTTATCAGATCATCACGAGAGGAGGGCCAGTGAAAAATCATTTGGGTGAAATAATAAATACATCACATACTACTTTTCAGTCTTCCGTTTTGCATTTCTTAATTAAATAATTTAAATTACATTACATTACTTTGTAGATATTTATTAAAACTAAAATACACATTTGGAATAGGGTATACAAAATATCTTTTGTTGTACTACCAACAACGTAAGTATCCAAAATTCCAATTTATTTTTAGGCACCTCGTTTCTTTTCTTTTACTTGAGGCGAAACATGAAAATTTGTCAAAATCATAAATTTTGATTTTCATGCCATCCGAAAATCTTTTTAGCGGTTTGGTATGACAAATGAATCCTGGCAGATCCACTAACATCATATTTAAAAAAAAACAATCGCATGTACTAAAATTAAAAATTCTTATACAAAAACAAATTAAATATATATTTGTCTTCTAACTGAACATCACCACATTACAATGGACAAATTATTGATAAATCTACCATCCTCTGTCATACATGCTTTGACATACGAAGGGATGGGAAGTGTCAAACACTTGCATAAAACTTCAACATAAACATATTTTTTTGTACAGGATAATGTCCAAGCCCACATTGTGTATTCCATGCTATCACGGCTTCTATCACAAGCATCTACATCTACCTCACTCTGGAAACTATTCAGCCATACGGCAAGCCAAAGAGTTAAAAAGGATGTTTGCGTTATTCATAAGAGATAATGGCCTCAATTTCGGAGAATTTCACTCGTTTCACAAAAATAGACTTTTGTCCGATTACAAACTTTCAACTAATCTCTCCCCCATCTCAGTCTCCCCTTTCACTAACAAAAACTGTCCACACACATTCACATTCATGTAGATAAGGACTACAATAATAAAAGCAACGCATTAGACACACACTCGCGCATCTATATTCTATAAGTCAGCCAAATCACAAACACTGTGATAACACACAACAGGCATCAGGCAGTAAGTTGATATGATGCCCAGGTTATGTTATTAATGGCATCGCACTATGTTAAAACTACTGCAGAGGGACAAGGGGTAGGTGGCTGCCGATGGCAGTGGTGGGCCACTAACTGAAAGGGTGAGATATTTCAGCTATAGTGGTGATGGCGGTGGTAGATGATAACCCGTACACGAAATCGTCCATAAATATGAAATTGTTGCTCCGGGACGAAGACGACGAGAGCGACTTTCCTTTGTCACAAATGAGTTGGGTCATTCGCTGCGACCGCCATCCTCCCCTGCAGGAGAAAGAGCTTTTGGCTCTAATGGAAAGGATTTTGACAATTTCTATTTCTTTTCGGCTGCGGTGTCATTGAATCACTCTGAGATTGCCCCACACTACTCCCGAGTCGTCGGGCAAAAGATTTCTGTTTAAATAAGACGAGTACTGTATGCGATGTGTCACTGTGGATATGGTCTCCTAGACGCAATTTCATGCTGGCAGGATACATTTCCGTTAAATATACGGGGTAGTGTGAATCGCTAAATGAGCCGAATACCACCCGAGGGTTTAAGGCGGGCGGGGTTTTGATGGCGTAAACTCTAATGGCTGGAGGCATTTTATTATGAAGGCGCTTGGTTCTCATCATTTTGATGATCTGCTGTGACGGACTTAGTTAATACACTAGCGGGCTTTTCTTTTCCTTGGTATTCTGTATGTGTATACATGAGGTATATGTATTTTAAAAGATAATGTCAGAAAGTAGTTTAGAATGGGTCACTGAAATGACAGCGGGGGTTGTTGCGGCACAAAAACTATTTTAAATCCGAGATATATAATATGCGATTGCTACTTTGTGTAGACATCATTTGGAGAATGTCTAACATATAGGCTGTACGTGCAGGGGGTAGGGGGCTAAATCATGACAGCGAGCACAAACGCGGGGATGAAATGTGGGTCGATAATGAAAGTGGATGGTTTCCATTCCCAGTTCAGTTGATATGTAGTGTTCGAATTGAGGATGAAATTGACACTTTTGCAAACAAATATGATACTCAGGGATGTTGGGTTGTAAGGACTATGTGCATGACTTCATAGATTTCAGGTATTTCATGTGTATTTTTGGGGTTGATTGGGTAGTTAATTACATTCGAATGTCAGTATTAAGTGATGCTATTAGATGGTTAGATTGCTGCAAATTGGTTTACTTATATCGCTTCTGTATTATTGTTGGCCAATTCGCTTATGGAAATTGTGCATAAGCATAATAGAAATCAAAAGATCAATTGGAATGATAGTTTCACTAACCTAATTTCTTGTTTGATTAAAAATAAATATCCGAATGCTAATGTGAATTCATTAAATAGAAATATTTCTTAAAATCATATCCGTATAAACAAAAATCAGTTTCGCTGGTTACTTACTTACTTTAGTGGCGCTACAGTCCAGAATGAACCTGTACCTCAACCAACATGCCTCCTTAAATTAGCGCGGTCCATCGCTAACTACCTCCAGTTGCACACTCCAAGTTGGTTGAAGTTGATTTCTCCTTGTGAGTGCCTCTTATAGCGAGGTTTTCCTCTACTGCGTCCAAAGTCCGACTTACGATATATCCGACCAGAATTGGCTTTTTAGTTGGTGAATTTTACTTACCAAGTCATCTTCGCAGGCTTTATAAAGCTCGGGCGGAAGGCCGTCATTTCCGCAAACTTGTTAAGCTTTAGTTTGAATATTGCTATCCTTACTTCAGTTAGGTTTGGTGGTTGGTAGTTGTCGTTGCCATTTTTGAATGGTTCGGTCCGTCTGAAAGCGGAGTCTTTTTCGTATTCACCTTTTAACAGTCTGCAGGAGTGTTTCTTCTATATCCTTAGCATCGACTTCGCCTCAACTTAGATATTTCCTTGTTCATCTCGAAATGATTCTGTCCGAGCCATATATCTTTGGCTTTTAAGTTTTAAAAATTGGCTACATTTGCGAAAATAGTTCCTGGAGTGGCACCTCTCTATATGCTCAATCGCGCGCTTATATTGCTCTCATTTCTTCTTGACCCTTCTTTGTTTACCAATAGTGCTCAATGCCAACTGTCATCTTTACCTGAACCTTAGCCTTGTAGGCCTCGCCATCGCAGTCTTTCATCATCACAATTTTTTCACAGTATTTTTTGCTTGCTGTGGCGTTGTGAATATCCGCATTCTTACCTTGGTTGCAATAGGGTAGTGGTTAAAATCGATGTTGTTAGCCCTTCAGAATGCTCGGACATTCAAAATACTGGATGGACGTTCCATTTGTCTTTTCCAATGTAATTATTGTTCTCTTTAGATAATCGAGGTTGGTGAAACGTGTGCTGGCTATAGTTGCATTTCGTGCGGCAGCAAATTCAATTAGCCTAAGATGGTTGCTAGACGTGTTGGCTGTAGGCTGTATTTTCCAACAATACTTCTTTTGATGTCTTCTCTTCCTTTCCTTGAGTTAAAATCTCCTAGCACGATTTTAACATCGTGCTCCGATAGGCGTTCATAAGTTTCGTAAAGGAGCTCGTATAAGCTCGTAATGTGAGAACATTAAACAAGACAGTCGCAAGCGAACAACTAGCGGAAGCCCTAAACCGCTACAAAGCAGACATTACTGCCATCCAGGAAATACGATGGGATGGGCCGGGCAAAAAGAGGATGAAAAACTGTGACATCTACTACGGACCGTGTTATAGTGAGCAGAAACAGCGACTATTCGGATGCGAATTTGTTATAAGTGCCAGATTTAGGCAAGAAGTCCTATGATTCCAAGACATTACCGAACGCATTGTAACAATCCGCATCAAGCCAAATTTGCCAACATAAGCCTTATATGCGCTCAGGCACCAACATGACAAGACGCCTGGTAACGGATTTAGGGTAATTGACTTCGCTACGAAACGAAATGCCACTATAGCCAGCTCACGGTTCCTCACCTCGATATCCATAAGGGGCATGGCCGTCTCCAGATCAACGAACGGTCAACCAAATTGATCACATAGCCATAGACAAGAGGCACGCATCCAGTATTTTGGATGTCCGAACATTACGAGGAGCCAACACCGACTCGGACCACTACCCTGTTACAGCAAAGGTAAGAATGCGGATATCCACCACACCACAATAATCCAGAAATACTGTGAAAAGACTGCAATCGCAATAGACCGGCAAAACCTTAGTGCTATGCGTATCCATAAACACCATGCCACCAGAACAATGGCAACAATGCCAACAAGCCGTTTGATCAGCCGCAACTGATGTGCTAGGTTTCTCGTGCCCACCAGCAAGAAACCCCTGGTTTGACGAAGAATGCCGTCAGATACTCGCAGCCAAGAACGAGGCCTACAAGGCTATGCTGCAGGTGAAGACGAGAGCTGCCGTTGAGCTCTATAGGCAGAGAAGAAGGGAAGAACACCGGCTTTTCAGAAAAAAAGAAAAAAAGAAAAGCGCGATCAAGGATATCGAGGTGCCACTCCAGGAAAGATGTTTGCAAGTTTTGCCATAATGTAAAACGTCAACTCAAGGATACAAGGCTCTAACAGAATCCTATAGACACGGTCGACGCTGATGATATGGAAGAACCACTTCTGCAGACTGTTAAACGGCGATGACGAACAACATTCCGCTGTCAGGCAGAATCTACCATTCAATATTGGCAACGATAGCGAAAACTGCCAACAACCCGACCTGAGTGAAGTGAGAATAGCAATATCTTAACCCAAGCTTAACAAGGCTGCCAGAAATGAGGGCTTTCCTGACGAGCTTTATAAAGCCGGCGTAGATGACGTGGTAAGAAACATCCACCAACTCATAAGCCAAATCTGGTCGGAACAAAGTATGCCTGAAGAATGAAACCTCAGCATCGTTTGCCCGATCCACAAAAAAGGATACCATCTAAGCTGCGCCAACTACAGAGACATAAGTCTCCCCAACATCGACTACAAGAGCTTATCCGCCGTAATATGTGAACGCCTGAAACCATTTACCAACAACCTGATGGTTTTAGGCAAGGATGGTCCACAACCGATCAAATTTTCACACTTCGGCAGATCCTGGAAAAAACCCAAGATGTCCAAATCGATATCCACTACCTATTCATCGATTTCAAAGCCGCATACGGTAGCATCTATAGAGACGAACTATGGAGAGCTAGGTCTAGTTTTGGTATACCGCCCAAGCTCCTCCGTTTGTGTAGGATGACGATGGAAAAATTCTCCCTGCTCCAGCAGGGTGGGAAACGGCAAGGCGATTCGCTATCACGTGACTTCTTCAATTTGATTCTTGAGAGGATTGTGCAAAACTCACAAGCCAACACCAGAGACACAATTTTCCAAAAATCTGTACAGCTTATAGCAACGCCGACGATATATTTTACATCATTGGTACGATATTTGCAACGTGACGTCAGAGCCACGTTTGCTAGTATAGAGAAGGAGGCGGCAAAAATGAATTTAGCAGTATATGAGTACACAAAATTGGATGAATTGAACAGAACGTCACCATTGACAGATATAACTTTAAGGTAGTACGGGACTTATTCTATCTCGGCTCCGCTTTTAACTCTGACAACAACATCTCGTCAGAAATTAAACGAAAAATTACTCTTGCCAACCGCTGTTTTTTCGGGCTTAGAATGCAAGCCCTCACTCGAACTATTAAGGAGATCCTATATAAGACGCTTATCATCCCAGTCCTGCTCTGCGGCGCTGAAGCATGGAGCGTCTCAAAAGCGGATGAAGAAATCCTTGGTCGATTTGAGAGGAAAATTCCTTGAAAAATCTTTGGTCCCGTTTGCGTCGACTGGCTATGGAGACAAAAATTCAACCAAGAACTATACGAAACGTTTAAGATGGCAAAGACATATAGAACGAATGGACAGCAACACTCCGTCTCGCAAAGTCTTCGATTCCCAGCCAGACATCGGACGCAGTTGAGGAAGATCTCGCCTTAAGTGGCGGGCACAAGTAGAAACCGACCTCAACCAACTTAAAGAGCACAACTAGAGGCAGTTAGCTAAGGACCGGACGAATTGGGGAGGCTTGTTGGTTGAGGCCCAGGTTCATTTCGGACTGTAGCGCCAAGTAAGTATACGTAAAAAATGTTTAATACCGATGTAGGTAATGCCGAATATTAGATAAAAGAAAAATCGCGCATCAATCTAATTAAATGATACACCATTTTCACTTACCCTAAACTTCTATATTCTTATTTACACATGTAATTTAATTTATAAACCCGACCTTTTGTTTTAGTCAATTATTGTTCCTCAATATATTTCAAGACTTAATTTTGATATAAATCGTTCCTTCGATAATGTGTCATTTAAGTACGTGTCTACGGCGAAGGGACTATTTGGATAAAACTATTTCAATTCGTTTCTAACCATAATTACAAACCGACAAATTTAACTTTCTTCTTTATGTTGTCGTTCCATCGTCGCGATTGCTACAAATTTGCTCCCTAATTATGTTGTAAATACGTTAACCATGTGTTTATGGGGCTTCAATATGTGCGCGCTTTAATTATGATAAAGCAGAGATCTATGATGCGGACCAGAGATGTTTCCTGTATGCTATCCCTGTTCATTTATTGAAGCGCAGTGTAAGCCAAACCAAAACCCCTGACCATCACTATACGTATCCTTTCACATACACGTAGACTTTGTATTCTAGGGGGGTTACCTTATTAAACAAAAACCACTAAGCTCCCCAGCGCTCGCTGAATACTAGGACAAAACACTATTTATACAGAGTGCCGCATCATCCTCATCAGCAGAAGCATACCCTTCAAGAGGCAGTGTAGTGGAGCATGAGCTATCGCTATGCAGCGCCAACATCAATTCCCGATGCCCACTTGTGTATACATCTCGCTCGCTCGCTCATCGTGGTATAAGAAAGCTTTTGTATGTCGATGCGTCTTATACACCATTCCGCTAACAGGTTCACCTGATCCGATGGTCACGTCTTCCATGAAAGGTGTCTGTCCCGTCTCCGCTTTTGCTTTTGCCGCACAAAGGAGAAATGCGAATTGGGATCAGTTCTCCCGCATGGTATTCCTGAATAATCATAGTGGACTGTGGACACTGCTGCTGAGCATGGCCACAATAGACAACGACAACGACAACGACGAGGACTAACAACGACTAAAGAATCCCGGTTGCAATCTACATAGCACTCGATATACAGTGACTTCCTTATGCCGTACCGTATATGCCATGAGGACGAGTACATACGGTATACCGTTCTGGATCTGTGCGCTGCAGTTTGTGTCCCCGAACAGCGTACACTCCGTAATCGTACATCTCCATTGCATGGCCCCTTCACCGGATTGCAGAAAAAGGAAAACTTCTCGTTCGCACAAACACTGAACATATAAGGGTAGCGCACCGAGGAGATGTATAGAAAGGATTCTCGGACTCCAATGTGTAGTCCATCAGTGAATTCGATGTTACCGGGCACGATGCTGACACGGCGGTGGTGGTGGTTCATGGTGGTTATTGCAGATACTGATTTCGAAGAAGATGCAACGGAAGTGAACAACGAGGATGATGGCGCGTAGAAAAGCGATTCTGCTGGTAGAAGTGCAAATGCATCTGCAGTAGAGCCATTGCTGCAAGGAAACAATGGTCAAGATGACGAGGACCACAGTCTCATTTTATTTGCCAATCCCAATCTAAATCGTATCCAGCATTCTATCCAACAAATAACTTAATGCGGAGACGAAGGATTCGTGCCTTTGCAATGTGGCTTCGTCATTTGAAAGGAGTATAATTTAGAAATGATATTCTTAAATAACCATGTGGTTAGGAACATTTCACTAGACTTGCAGGAGTCGGCACCGGCTCTCAAGCAGAAGACTTTTCCAAACATCATCGTGTTGTGTTTGTCTGGATGATCCACGAAACTATATCTTAGACCCCTAAGCAACATAATTGTGTTTTGCACAACAATATCAGATATCAAATAACCTATGATTTTAAGCTATCGACCGGTGGCTTTTCAAAATATGGTAGCAAACATGTATATTTCTACCAGCCTATTGATAAGAGCAATGTTCTATCGCTTTCGTTTTACTATTAAATAACTTTTTTTTTACTGTTTATCCATATTTGCAGGAAGTTCTAAAGGGACGGAAATGACATTAAAAATCTGAAACTGTAATAGCAGTATTGGTAAAATAAAGTTTTCAAAAAATCGGTCTAACGATTTTTATTAAACTTGACACTCTAATAAACGATTATATTCCAAATAAAACGAAAATTTTTTTTTTGTTTTAAAAATGTTTAATAATCATCAATTTTTTGATATGTTGGAACGCCATCATGTTAGATGCGTGGCAAGGGTCTAAAAAACTTCTTGGGTTTTTTCCAAGATCTGGCCCAAAACCACACTGATAAGAGCCGGTCAGGTTTTTGGTAAACGGTTTCAGGCGTTCACTTATTACGGCAGATAAATGTCGGCATTATGGCGATAAAATGTAGGAAATGTTATTGTCACAAAATTTTGTTCAGACAGTTTATCAAAATTTTTATGGTTCGACAAACAAAGAGTTTCGCCTGGTTATGCTATTAGGTTGTGTATACAAATGGTGTTTGTATGAAAACGCCTCCAAAAAGTGGGTGTGGGTCAAAATGATATAAAGAAGAATTGTTTATATTACAAAAGCCAATGAAATTGCATCAAACATTTTTTCGAAATGTTCAAAATTTTACCGAAAATCCTTTTATACTGCAAACGCTTCCGAAGAGTAGGCGTGGAAAAAAAATGTATGGACTAAATATAGACGTAAGGATTGTCTAGATATGAGATGGCTAAATCGCTATCGGCTATCAGCTATCGATCCATATACTTTAAGCTATATATAGCTAAATTATTTCTCTATGTTACAAACTATGTATCAAATTTAATATACCCATATGGGATGGTATATCCAACATTGTACTGCGACACTTACCACCTGAAGCTGTGGACATTTATGCCACGCTGTTCAACAACGCGCTGAATAATGCATATTATCCAGTACGTTGGAAGACGGCGGTGGTTCATCCTCTCCCGATAAAGGGAAAGGACAACTCCAATCCGGCGAATTTCCGGTCGATAAGTCTCCTTCCGAGTATCAGCAAGGTTTTCGAAAAGATTCTCAATCACGCACTGTTCAAGTGGTCTGAGGACAATAATATTATACCAGAGAACCAGTTTGGTTTCAAGGCTGGACATGACTGTATTCATGCCGCCTCCAAACTCGTCTCTGATATACAATGGAACAAAGCCAAAAACAGTGCACGGGTGCATGTCTGGTTGCTTTAGAGAAGGCCTCTATCTAAAGCTGACCAGACTTGGCATAAGTAAACCACTGCTATATATGCTTCAGGACATGCTGACTGGTAGAACGTTTGTTGTCAAAAGTGGCAGTGTAACTTCTACCACAGAATTTTTCATTAAGAATGGTCTGCAACAGGGAGCGGTAAAATCGCCGATTCTCTTCAGCATTTACACCAGTGATATGATAGGTAGTCTTACTCAGGCAATTGCGTATGCGGACGATCTTATCGCGTGCAGAACAGCCTCTACTGTCGAAGTCATTCGAACTCTTTTGCAGCGGGACTTCGACAAGATCCAGAGATATTGTGATGACTGGAAGTTAAAAATCAACTTTCAGAAATCAGAAACTGTCCTGTTTCGGACACCGTTGTCTAGGGCCTCTAGCGATACGAGAAAGAACTGGCGAAAGCTGGTGATCGTTGGACCAAACGAACAGCCACTGGCGAGTAGGCTAGTTTTTTCATGAATTTTTGTCTAGCATGTAAGTTGGTTTTAAGATATAGTAAAATAAAAATGAATACCAAAAAAAAAACCCATATGAGATAGGGAAAAAACATTTGGGAGTTACCACAATAATGAACTACCACCTTTTGCGTGATATTTCATTGGAAAACAAAATTGGTTGTCACAGCTGATATAAGCCTTCAGTGAAAAGCTTTATACATATTATCATCTAATATTACTTCGGCAGAAGCTCTTCCAACACATCTTTTCAACTGTCAAATGTACACACATCCACGGAAAGTCTTAGAAGTCTTATACCAATTAATCTTATATAAAACCTGTGCATTTACCTAAAAGATTTATTACACAAGCTGTACTTCTCTGCACAAATACATTAAGACTTAATAGAAGAAATTAATGTTTGGAATCGGAATGTATGCATTATACAACTACACATCAACGAACGGTAAACCAAATTGATCACATTGCGATAGACAAGAGGCACGCATCCGCTATTTTAGATGTCCGAACATTCCGAGGAGCTAACATCGACTCGGACCACTACCTTGTTGTAGCCAAGAGAAGATTGCGGATATCCACATGCCGCAACAATCCAGATATCCTGTGAAAAAATGTCAAAAGACTGCAATCGCAGCAGACCTTCGCGCAACCTCTTAACCTCTCGATTAACACCATTCCGCCAGCATCGAATGTCGAAGAACAATGGCAACGATGCCAACAAGCCATTAGATCAGCGGCAACTGATGTGCACGTGAAGACGAGAGCCGCCGTTGAGCTCTATAGGCAGAGAAGAAGGGAAGAACACCGTCTTTTCAGAAAGAAGAAGCTTCCTGAACTTACTTCGAAAATTTGATCAGAATTCCTTATACCAAATTGTACATGTGTTAAGCTACGTGTGCACATAGCTTATGGACTAGATTTCGAGTGTATAACATTTACTTTCATGTCTCGAAATTTTATACAAAACTAATGAAATATGTTAGTCTATGTCCAACAAATTTCTTACCTACGTTTGAACATGGACATTGATCTTCTATCTCATCTGGCAAATCAGTTTGCAAGAAAAATATTTGATGACAATATTTAAACGTTCACATACAAAGGGGTCTTTTAAATCAAAGACATTTATTTTAACCATTATATACAAACGGTTCCATAATAAGGAGTATATAGCGATCGGCATTAGCATGTAAAGTATCAATATTTGATAGGTTCAGAAATTCATTTAACAAAATGTGTGCTTTGATTTGACTCAATACATCAAAGATGATATTCCTTATAAGGCAAGACTGGACTTTTCAATATATATGTATAAATGTATCTAAGGGATACCACTTTGAATATCAAATTTAAGCCAGCCAAATGCTCATAAATTTCTTGTTGCACTTGCACACTTATCCACAATTCAGCCTCCGATGCCTATATATGTGAGGCCAAATTCTATTCGTATCCAAATTAAAGCTGACAAATTGAAAATAGATTCTCACATCCGCATGTGACCCAAAAGGATTGAGACATTCGGCCAAGCTCAACCAAACTCAAACCCTTAAGATCATATTTGAACTTTCTGAAACAAAGCGGGAGAATTTGGTATACTCATTACGATTTATTCGTCCTTTATGTCCTTGTGATGATAAAGCCACCCATAAACGTATTGTGTTATGTTGCACATGCATCTACATGCAAATTATGCAAGTGCCTCCTCTTAAGGAGTACAAAATGACTATGGACGGTCGGGCCATTAGGACAACGAATACGACGACGACGACGACGACGACGATGACAACAAGCCGTGGTGGTAAAGGAAGGAATATGCAGAACGCAACTGTAAAGACTTCGGCAAAAGGAATTCCTAACTCAGTTTTCTCTCGTTTGTAATTAAAGTCCATCTTAATGGTTTTCAGGTCTTTTACAAAACCCAATCAGTGTGCATGATGTCCACTGGGTTGGTGAAGTGGGCGGCGGCGGTTCTACGTTCAATGCACACACACACACAGTTCTACATAAAAATACGTCTGTATGGATGGGCACATGGGATACACGTGCACTCACGCAATTTGCTATACAATTTATGCGACTTGATGACCATATCCTTGCATGAATGGTCTTAGCAATCCGTTTATTTCACGTTTTCTTCTTCTTCACCGCACTCACAAGGATCGCCTTGCCGGCATGTGGTTGCTCGGCCGAACCATCTCTGGCCACCCACCTTGGTTATTTTCATCGTCTTCGTTATGTTGCACGCAGAATTATTTGCATTTGCTTAGACTTTAGCATTCTGCTGCAACATACACAACTCCTGTGAGTTTGTGTGCAACTATATGGAGTGGGGTGGTATGTTGCGGTGGCAGCACATGTAGGGGTGCTCGTTTGGATGTGTCATCTTCTTGAGAGAACATAAATTCAATTTCCTATTCGTACATACAGCCTGAGAGATCTTCATTCAATGTTTAATCTCTGCTATCGCATCCTAGCATAGTTCTTTGCCTTCATCTTAGATGGGGGCAGTCTCGTGCCACGCCTCCATGCATAGGGAAATGAAATTATTGTCCGGAAAGTGCAGGCGTCTAGTAGAAATTCACGAATATAGAGTCCTGGACACCAGCATCGACCACATGGGATATTCTCATCGTACGAAGTACCAATAAACCAACTGGCATACCTATATCCTATCCTATCCTTTGCTTTCATATTTCCTTAGGAATTGACCATAAGATGTAGTGCAACGACTAGGACTATACGACGACGACGACGACGACAAGGACAACGATGATGATGGCTATGATGACGATGATGACGACGCCAACGCCAACAACCACCGACATTGCAATGTTGGTTAGTTTCACTTGGCACTATTGCTCCAGCAACTCTACAAAGATGGCCGACCAACGCGAATTATTTTGACCATCTCTGGAGGAAATTTTGCATCAGCTAAGAAATTATAATTGAAATGGTCTAGCAACAGCAGGAGCATGCACCAGGGAGTGAGTGTAAGGATGGACGTGCAACTGCAAATGTCCGCATGTCATTTATGCCAACAGGACACCTAACATATGGAAGGACATACACGAAGGAGAGAAGCGATATACAAAATAATAATAAAAAAAATATATAAACACACACATATACCAAAAACCAAAATTGCATGGTATAAGCTTGGGATAGAGACGACACCCATCACAGCAGATACAGTAGACAGAGTGGATCATCGCATATTTCTTGGCCTTAACGATGCGAAAGGCAAAAAGGAGTTTCTGAAGGATTTCCCAGGAACCAGAACAGCATGGATTCTGAGTGTTCTTTATGTGGTGGTTCCTGATTTGCAATGTGGTACATGGAATACATATGTACCGAATCTATATGTTTATATTCATATCCTTGTACATGGATTCCATCCAGTTGTATCTAAAATATTCCTTGAATAACGTTCTAGTCGTGTTAGATCAACTTGAAGATGACGTGAATTCGATCAGAGACTAAAAGTATACCCACGCATGCGACAGTGAGAGAGAAATAAGGAGTTTCAATATTTGATTAAAGACCGAGATGTCTTAACAAACTAAATCTAAATGTTATGAGACCATATTTAGAGAACAAAACGGGTGCAAGTATTGGTTTCGTGAAAAAGTTTAATCTCGAAAGATGATGGAGAAGAGCGAAAAAGTGGATCTCAATTGTGTTGCCTTACAAAGAATGTAAGTTAGCAAACAAATTCAGAAACCATACAAACTTTCCAAAATATAGTTGGTCCTTCGAGGAAGAGTAAGTTATAGTTGGTATATAACGGATACCTTTTTAGTATGCAATGTCACACAATCAGCGGCGTGTAAACTGCGAGACGGAGAGGGTTTAAATCTACGGAACAGCATTATGAAATTAAAAAAACCTCATGAGCTTTTACCCAATGACATGTAAACATATTATAACTAAATATTATCCCCAACGCTACTTAAAATATGAGAAAAGAAAATCATTTGGTGAGTACCCTGATTCCCAGGTGGCTAAGGTGCGATAAATTCCCACTCTTCTTGGTACCGATAACTACTAAGTGTCTGTTTTAAGATTACTACATGCAGACAAATAAAAATGCTAAAAATAGAAAACATCTTTTAACACCTTAATTTATGTTTAGATTTAGTTTTGATACCCAATCCCATAGCGGAATATTCGTTTTGATACATAGTTTGTAACTTAGAGAAATAATCGACTCTGAATTGATAGCTGAGTTGATTCAGCCATGTCTTTCCGTACGTCACCAGTTTATTTCATCATTTGAAGATGTTACTTTTAAGGATGGATTGAAGCCTTTATTATTTTGATAGATAATCCAAAACAATATATGGATCGACCCGCCATGTCTTTCCGTCCGTCGCGTCCGTCCGAGCTAGAGAGCTGAAAATTGGTAAATAGACTTTCTGACAGACGAAGCAGAACAAGTGTGGTTTTTTTTTAAATCCGACCACAGCTACACCCACTTTTAAGAGAAATATTGTTTATGGCAAAACGGTAGTAATTATTAGACATTTCCAATATCCATATTTTTCCAAACGCCCACTTTTGGTGGCGGTTTTGTTAAAGAATCACTTTTCAGTCAAATTAGCATATGTTCGAAAAAATTGTTGATGCAAAATCATTGGTACAATTAACACGAATAATCGATATGTGTATCATTTTAGCCTACGCCTATTTTTTGGGGGCGTTTTTCTACAAAAACCATTTGTATGCATCACCCCAATGTATTTGCAATATAAATATGTTGTTTTTTTCGAAATTGCTTACGACTTGGCCAAAAACTAGGTTTTTCTAAAAATGGGGGCGTAGCAGTGTGTGTTTACACTTCCGATTCGGCCAGACATGGCTGAAACGACTCAGCTATGGGATATGGTATAACAACGCTCGAAGACTGTGCTCTCACAATCAACAAAGATCTAGAAGAAATCTCGCGCTGGTCTGCATTTAATGGTCTTTTCCTAAATCCATCGAAATCGAAAGGCCTTGTCATTAGAAAAAAGCCATAAACCTTGAATACTTCCCCATCTTTTACTAAACTAGTTTACCTTTAGCTTATGTATCAAACGCAATGAATTTTGGTATGCTTTTCATTAACACTCTGCCCTCGAATATGGACATCAACGCCGCCGTCGGTAAGGCTTATGGTGTACTCCGTATTAGCTTTTAGCTAAAACAATAGTTTTTTAGTCATTGCGATGCAGTCACCAAGAGAAGGCTCAATTTAGCTTTTAATAATAATGCGCGCTATGCATTCGGCTTGCGTAAATTTGACGATACGTCAAGCTTCTCTGAGCAAATATATAACATCTCCTTCAACCACCTCATGCGCTTTCGTACATTTCTACTACTATTTAATATTATTCAGAGCAAACTTCCTTACAGCTTGCAGTTACAATAGGATACAGTTTGGTTTCCTCTAATAAATCTCTACAATTCGTTCACCCGCGTTATTCCTGTCTCACTTCCGAGAGACGTTTAATTAAAATAAAAACACCTTAAGCAGTTTAGTTATGTTAACAAGAAAAATAACAGTAAAAGTGCATAAAAATATAATAAAACTAAATTGATAATTATGATTATATTTGAAAATAGATTTGTAGCTCTCTACAAAACTGTGCTTCACCCTCACTCTCCTTAGGTGCCATGGTAGGGAATTCCACAGTCGGATAGCGTTGACGTCGTCAACGTTGTTAACATAACTAAACTGCTTAAGGTGTTTTTATTTTAATTTAATTTAATATTAGCCGATTTTTTGTTTGTTTATTGAATTCTTTAACTGTTAATTAGCTTTTTTCTATTTCCTTTTTATTCAAATCAGCATTATTATTAGCTTAACACCAATTTATGAAAAGTAAATTCTTGCTGCTTAAAAAAAAATGAAATAAATACTAAATACTAAAAAAAAAAAAAAAAAATATACACGCAAACAATTAAAACTGAGTGGTACCGATTTATTTATTTTGAAATTCTGAATTTCTTTTTTCAATTTAATTCGATTGACACAATATAATCCGCAGTCTTTATACCCTATCCCTTAGGGGTGTATTAGTTTTGATACATAGCTTGTATATGGATCGACTCAGAATCGCTAGCTGAGCCGATTAAGCCATGTCTGTTTGTCGGTCCGTCCGTCTGTAGGTAACCAGTTTTGGGCCTTAAATTTTGAGCTAGGATAATGAAATTAGGTGCATGTGATCCTTGAACGTGCTGTTCGAACAAGTGCAAACATTTTTGAAATCCGCCCACTGCCACGCACTCTTTTTAGTAAAACCTAATTTTAGGCCAAACTGTTCAAAATTTTGAAAAAGTGTTTGAAAAGGATATCTAGACAATCTTTATGTATATATTTTGTTTAAATAAAGTTTTTGCCACGCCCACTTTTTGGGGGCGTTTTTAGTAAAAACCTTTTTTAGTTAAAACGTTGTTTATTGTCGAACCATACAAGTTTTATATAAACTGTCTGAACAATATGTTGCTACGATTTCAATTTTAATATTACTTTGCCATAAAACTTACATTTAAGGGATATTAATTCAAAGGATGGGATGGGATAGGGTATAAAACGATCCACACAGTGGATTTTAGCCTTTTTTTTATATCACAACTTTCAGAAACACATGCATGTGTTAGTAACCCCTTCAAACTAATTTTGAGGGAAAAATTGATATCCAGTGGTACTCAAACTGTGCATGCCCCCTCTTCAGTCATCTAACAGACAAACATGATGTTCAGCCGGTTAAAGCATACTAGTGTGCGAAGGCTCATTGATTAATTATTTATAAATTGCTTAATAATTAAATTGTTCAAGTCAGTAATAAGGTGATTTCCTCGCGGCGCCATCTTCACTGCGTATAATGAATCCATCTTCAACTAACAAAAGCATTAAAATTTAATAGTTTGAAAGACAAAGTACAACCAGCGACTGTGTTACTGCAAGAGGCACCTTACAAATTATAGATGTATACCTTCTTACTTTTGGGGCAAACTTAGCTTGGTGTGTTCTCGCAAGACTGTGTAGAAACAATACATACATCCGCCACATTTGCTAGATGCGAGAGAAAACTTTTCGGCTTTTAACTACTGGTACTTCATTGTTTTGTCTTTGAAAGAAAAGTTTAAAAACTTTGATTCTCGAAGAACCTGTTTTTGTTTATATATAACTAACGTAACCCAGCTTAAAACTAACCTCAATTGTTGAGGCCAAACTAAAATATGATAAGTGTTCTTTGGCATATGCCCCGAGTTTTGAGTGGACCGATGCTCAAATATCGGCCCATCCCAAATAACCCCTAAATAAATTAATTTGACCAGTCAAACTAAGAACTAAGGAGTAGGCTACTACTAATTTCTATACGAGATATTATATTTGGCGATAAAATATTGACTTGCTTAACTTGTCATAGTTACTTGTCTCCCATACAAAAATTTCTATTAATATAAATTCTGCATAGTAATTTTACAATGCAATATTCTAATTATGTCATAAATTTTTAACTACAGATGGAAGAATCAAAGTTCAGGTAGGTGTACCAGTCTTTTTTTTGTTTCTTAAAACTAACTTAGATGCTAGACAAAAATTCATGAAAAACTAGTCTATTTATCTACTACTTAACTAACTTACTTGCCCTATGCGGGCGCCCTTACTTAAACGCTAACAACTTAATTCTACTGCCTTTCGGCCTATTATCTAATAGGTAATTTAAAATCAGTACATATCTTTATTCTATTCTTTAACCAAGAAAAGTTTTGTTTTTAAAAAAAACTTTTTGACTTAGTTATGTGGCAAGATTCTTGCAATACGCGTTGTAAAGCGGATCCAATTATTATTAATACAAAATTATGTTTTCGGTTCTTTAATATCGACAGAGAATTCACTGATTTTAACGAAAACAAATATTAAAACGACAAAGCTTAAGGTATTATTGACTTAGACTTAATATTGTTATTAATACAATGTGACCCTTAGCTTCTTCCCAATGTAACTGGGGAAGAAAAAGTTGACAAACTTCGAGTAATTCCAACGAGTGTTTTTTTTTCTGAGGTATACAAATTCGATATGAAATAAAACACTTAAAGATAATGCTAATGTCAATGTTATTACTTATTAACTCGATAGATAATTTTGTGTCATTAGTGTTAAAATATGTCCTCGGGCATAATGTGCGCCACGGCTAAATCGTTAATTCGAATTTTTGACAACTTTATCAAGCAACTGGGGCCGTATATCAGATAACATGGCGAATGTTGTCTTCCAAATTGTCCAACATCTCTGGTTTATCAGCATAGGCTATTGACTTCTAATACCCGTAATGAAAGAAATCTAAAGGTATAAGATGATATGATCGTGGAGGTTTGTATACAGGCCCATTAAGCTCAGCAAATGTTTCCCGCAATAAGCGATGGTGATAACATAACATGCCATCTTTTTGAAACTAAAGCTCTCTCACAATACCATTCAACTAAGAAACGAAGAAGTCAGAACTCATGATTCCAAAGCTCTCCACAACTTCTTCTGTTACCTACTCGAAAGTACGTGGAGCGAACACGATTCATCGTGTTCCGGATAACTTGCTCAGATGGAAGATTATGTCGACCATAAAACGCCTTGTCCTGTCGTTTAACTATTTATCCTAAAATGGCAAAACGTAAAATATTTATAAAAACACCGTATATAACAAACGTAAAAAATTAGACACTGGATTAACTTTTAACGAGATACAATGCAAGTTTACAATTTTAAGGATTTAATCAGCATACTTATATAAAAAATATACACTATAAAACCCACTTTTCTAAAACATCCGAACACAGGAGAGTAGCCTTACCTTGACATGGACATGCGATCAGGTTGTAAGCGACCATTACTGAGCACTGACTCATCGGGGATCTTGCTGCATGAGTTGGGATACCCCCGAACACCAACTTTATCTACTTTCTAGCTCTATAAGGGACGAAACATCGAATACTAGGGAAACGCCTCTCGGACAATTTTGATCAGGTCTCTGATAAGTACATCAAAGATTTGATGTCCTTGTTTAATGCCACTGGATTGATTTAACAAACGATAACACAATAAGTTACAAAAACCAACACTCGAGTATTTGGTATCAAAATGGCGATTATTAGCGCTAATTGTGTTTCGTCTCGTACATTCAGACAAATTAACAAGCTAATGAAAGCTACCTGCCTCAGTCCGATTTGATATGAAGGAGTTACTACCATTAAGGATGATAAAGTCATACAGATGACGCACTGCATACAAGAAAGACTGTTCTATGGCGGGTCGTATTGGCACAGCCAGCCATATGTTTGGATCTCGTTTATCATGTGTGCACATCGCCCGCCCGTACCTTGAAGCCTGGTGAGCAAAAGTTTCTGTCTTTTATTCTCTATAAGTCATCTAAATGACTTTATAATCTTTGAAACCATTTAACATTCAATAAAACTTTATTAAGATTCCAAATTCGCTTGCACCACGATCCATCGTAAATAAATAACTTTGATGACAGACTAAAGTTTGTGTCCTTGAACTCAAAAAAAATTTAAACGGTTAATGAATGCAGTATTATATCATATTGGTATATTTTTATTGACAGACGATGTACCTATTTGTATACGATACTGATACACGTATCCTTCCAAAGTTTCAGTTTATGAAATAAATCTCGAATTTTACTCCTGTGAAAGTAATAAAATAAATATAAATATTGCTGGGGAGAATGTCTACTTCTATCCATGAGTCTGCTAAACTCATACACGTTAAACCCGATGATACAATTGGAGTGCGATAGCTTGCGTAGAGTGTCATTCCCCAGCAAAATAAGAGTAATAAACCAAAAAAAGGACAGTGTTCGTCGTTCAGTTTACTTTTATTTGTTTTTGTATTAACTGAGAAAAACGAATAAAAATGTAGTAAAACTGATTCCGTTACATTTTTATTTTGCTTCCTGTTGATGATTTTGTTCCTCCGTTCTGTGAGTAATTTGGTGCAATTTGTCGCATTATTTAAGTGGTGATATGGTTTTATGTGATTTGGTAACTGTTAATCCGATTGAAACAACATACTCGTTTGCGACACATCATCAACTACGAATTGTTAACACATATTTGGATGAGTATGAGCGCCACCAGGAGCATTAGAACATTTTGTAGAAAGAAGACCATATTATATTGAATTATGTATGAAATACATTGGTATAATGTGTCGACGGAAGATGCAATTAAGGAACCGTAAAAAGGTTTTTAAATCTAACATAATATTTACTTCCTAAAAGTTACCATCCAGCGTTGATATTGGAATGGTAACTAAGGATAATCAGAGCAATTAATTCGGTTAACCATGAATCGTTTTCGCACCACGTTTACTTTATGTGATAATACGCATCCGCAGAGACGTCGAGCAGTGCGCACCGAAGAAACAATTGCAGTGGTAGAGCAAAGTGTTGAAGAGGACCCGAATGAATCGATTCGCCACCGTGCACACCATTTGGAGCTTTGTCCATCAACTTTATGGATTTTGTGCAAAGATCTCGCCTTACGACCTTACAAGATCCAGCTTGTGCAAGATTTATAGCGAGACCATGCAATGCGTCCTGATTTTGGTGTATGGGCCGAAAATGAGATTGATCCCGAAGCTGATTTTCATCGCAACATTTTTTTTAGTAATGAGGCTCATTTTCGGTTGAATGGCTAAGTCAACATGCAAAATTGCCACATTTGGAGTGAAGAAAATCTATAGACCCTTGAGATGCTGAAAAGTCAGTTACCGTTAATGGACACCGGTATAGAGTCATGATAACCGACTATTTTTTTCCGAAATGGATGGCATGAATGTGGATGAGATGCGGTTCCAGCAAGACGGAGCTAGATGCCACACAGCGCACGTCACAATCGATTTATTGAAGGAAACATTCGATGAGCGATGCTGAAGAGTCAGTTACCGTTAATGGAGACCGGTATAGAGTCATGATAACCAACTATTTTGTTCCGAATTGGATGGCATGAATGTGGATGAGATGCGGTTGCAGCAAGACGGAGCTAGATGCCACACAGCGCACGTCACAATCGATTTATTGAAGGAAACATTCGATGAGCGCATAATTTCGCGGAATGGCCCTGTCATTTGGCCGCCAAGATCGTGTGATTTGACATAGTTGGATTATTTTCTTTGATGATAAGTGAAACGTTAGGGGACTTGAAAGCCAACATTCGTGGTGTTATTGCCGACATACGGCCCCAAATGCTCAAAAAGGTGGTTGAAAATTGGACCTCTAGACTTTGATTTATTCGAACCAGCCAGATGGACCAGAACCATTGATGGACATTAAAACGATTTTCTTCTGTTTTATTTCAATTCAAAGTTCTATATATAAAAAAAAACACCCGATATTTAAAACAACAATAAAATAATTATGCTGGCGATACCCAGGCGATGATTACGCATTCGTAGCAGAAGCAGCGTAGTCATTGTCGGCGGTCTAAATTTTGATTTCTATTTCGGTTGCGTTTCGTTTAACATAAAAATAGCCAGAAATCTTAAACACAGAGCAGAGAAAAGTTTATGTTTTTTTTTAAACAGAACCGCTTGTTGTAGGAGATAACGATTCTTAGAAGTTAAGCCCTAATTAAGATACACCGCATAGCACTACCAAATATTTTTTCCAAATTGTAGTGAATAGCTCCAAATAGTATTCCACAGTAAATTGAAGTGATAAGCGAAAATAGCGAAATGTCTGAACAAGTGTAAAAATTTTCAAAATCCGCCCACTGCCACGCACTCTTATCAGTAAAACGTTGTTTTTTGGCCAATTGGTTAAGAATTTTGAAAAGTTTATTTATATATATAAGGTAATCGCAATATCAATATTTCGTCCATACAAAGTTTTTTGCCTAAGAATAAGATAGGATTGCATAGTGTATTAAACGAATTGTAGCTTGCTCATATGTGTTTGTTAATGAATTTTCCATAAATAAGTCGGTGTTGGTTGACAATAGATATTAATTTTGATGGTGGGTCACCAAAAATATACCTTTAGAGAAAAGTAGGTTAATAAATGCTTTTACATTTTAATTGCTTCAATGTTGTTAACTTACTTACTTACTTAAGTGGCGTTACAGTCTGGAATGAACCTGGGTCTCCGGAGTTAGCCCAGATCCTTAGCTTACTGGCTCCAGTTGCGCATTTCAAGTTGATTGAGGTCGGTTTCTACAAGTGCGCGCCAATTAAGGGGAGGTCTTCCTCTACTTCGTCCGACGTCTTCTTCTACTTCGTCCGACGAATTCCAAGAATTTTCCTCTCGTAAAGCAGGACTGTGATGATCAGGGGTAGTTCGAGTGAGGGCTAAACTACTAAATTGCCTTCTTAGCCCAAAAAACAGCGGTTGTCAAAAGTAATTCTTCGTTTAATTTCTGACGAGTTGTTGTTGCCAGAGATTATTGCGGAGCGAGGTATGTTTTCTAGTAAACGAGATTTATTTCTAGCGCTACAAAAATTAGAGGTGGCCTTCAGTATTAGATTTCTTTCATGTGGCGAGTTGAATTTAATAATGATAGGTACGTTATCCGGTCGCTGGTGTTTAAGACGAAAGATTTATTTTAAAACAGCAACATTACAGTTGATATTATGGTATGGATTGTATCTAAAGAGAACAGCGTCAGATCGAGTCGTAGTTATAGAGAAATAACTTCCACATCAATGGTAGGCGTTTTATTTTTACTTTTCTCGATAGTATTGACTTTCGCTCAAATGTTACATACAATAAATTCGTACACGCAAATGAAGGGAGAAGTTAGGTTTGAAGCCATGTTTGGATTGCGCCTAAGCATAGAACGTATCAAAAGCGGATTGAAACACCCTTGGTCTTTTTGAGCAAACCATTTAGATTTATTATTTGTTAAATCTTAACGCTTAAAGATACATATCTTATAAATTAGTGAAGAATCGAACATTTTTAAATTTAGTTATTACATTGAGTAAAGGATTTGGGATATTGAATTGACAAACTCAACATAACATTTTATGAATTTATGAAACTATAAAAAAATATAAACATTGAAATAAAAGAGAATATGTTTAAGAAAAAAAAACTAATATGAGAAATAGATATCATAAAAATGACGCGAAGTGTTGCCAGAACATTTTCCTAAATTGGATTGTGTGACTTATTATTTGTAATGAGTAAAGGTCCAAAATTTTATGAGGCAGTATTATGCTTTATATTGACTTAAAGAAAGCGGAGATGTGGTCAAATCTTTAACGCGCATAAATGTATCGTGCGATGCTGTTGTTAGCAACATTAAGCTTTCGCTTGAACTCGTATTTGCAATTACCAAAGATCTCACAACCGAAGAGCATATTATTTTTCTTCTTGCTACAGCTATTATATTCTGAGATTCTAAGAGCATCCTTATTACCCTGTACATCCTACCAAAAGCAAGAAGTATGTGACAGTCCCATGTGAGATTGTTTGTGAATGTTACACCTAGATTTCTTGCGGTACTAACATACTCAATAATGAAACTGTTAAGTCTACTTTAGATTTAGAGGGATTATGAGCAAGACCGTTTGATTCTACCCAAAAAAAATTATTGAAGATCTAACTTCAAACGTATCATTATCAACCAGGCAAAAACTGCAGCTTTTGTATAGTCGAATATCGTCAGCATGCATATGTATGGAGGATTTTTCACATATTTTAGTAGCAGAGGGAAAATAAGAGCGGTCCCAGAATAGGCCTTTATTAAAAAAAAACAAAGATTTTTTTTTTATAATTTACACGTACTCAAGGGGTTATGCGACCTTTTATTTCTTTTAAATAAAAGTGAAATGGATTTTGGTTGGGATTGAACGCGCAACCTTCCACTCAACAGACGAACACATTTTTCTTTTATCTTTTTTTAACTTTCAAACTCGTTTTTTTTATTTACTTAAAATATTAACTTACTACTAGACCAAAATGCTTAAATCTAACTTATCAATAACTGGTTTACTTAATCTAACTTATCGGCCCTTAGTGGGCACTGTAAGCTTATATTTAGCTGTTTATTTTGCCTTTAGGCTTAAATTTGTCGGTTTTTTTGGTTTTATATATAATTTTAATTTACAAAAAAAATTGAAAACTTTGTTTAGTGTCTTTTGCAGAGGAACACATTACCACTACACCGCGGCCACCCACTTATTGTTGTTACCAACGACTGCTTGAATAAGATAAGAGAATGTTCGCGGCTGATATCGAAAAATTCAACTTTTCTACAAGTTTGCTACACAGTACGTCATGGTTAACAGTGTCGAATACTTTCGAAAAATCTAGCAGAGTAAGCAATGTAATAGTGCTTACACACCGAATCATAAACTGAGTTTTTGGCAAAAAGTTTACGTAAACCACTAGATGCTTTCACACCGAACTCTGACCAGGTTTCGTTTGACATTTCAATCAGCTGTCAATTGTGATTTTGATACTAGCTGCAATATTTGTGTGTGAAAATATTGAATAATAAAATGAATTCTAATATAATCAAACTAATATTAGCATTTGAAGTTCAAAATGAAACAAATCTAAAGATTTTGACAACAGTTTTTGACTCTCAAGCCCGCCGCTACGAAAAAAAAGCGCAAACAAATGCCCCTAGCTCCACCAGGTACTCCTGTTCTTCCACACACCAAATGTTATTTCTTTCTTTTTTTTTTAATTTCCAACATATTATAGTTTGACAAACCAGAGCCTGGTTGAAATGAAGTAAAAAAAATGCATTTGTTTTGACAGCGAGTTCATCAGCTGTTTTGTGGGACGTGTGGAACACGTGTAGAATCTATGAAAAGGTGTGTTCGTTCCAACAACCTTTAACGAGATGACGTCTGCGAAGTGGTTTTGAGAAGGTTACGACGTAACCTACTTGTTTTTGAGAACTGAAAACGTATGGGAAAACTCGGTTTATGATGAAGGTTTCAGGTGTTTTTGCGTAAACTCAGTTTTTGGTTCGGTGTGAATGCCCTATAAGCTTGTTTTCAACTGCAGCCTTCCCTATACAGGGTGTTCGCCGGCAAGGTATACTACTTTGTTTGTTTAAAATTTTTGATTAAATGAAAGAGAATGACACATATATTGATAAATGTTTTATTTAATGTCGGCTTTTATGTACGGAATACAATATCAAGTAAATGTCCGCCTCTGTTAGTCTCACAAATGCGAGCCCTTTTGAGCACATTTTGCATTACATTCTCACACATTTCACGCGGTATTTCATTAATTTCATCACAAATATTTTGTTGGCGTTGCTTAAGCGTTTCTGGTTTGTTTGCATAAACCTTGCTTTTCAGATATCCCTATTAAAAGAAGTCCGGGACAGTCAAATCAGGCGACCGTGGAGGCCAATCAACATCACCATTTCTTGAAATAACTTGTTGTGGAATGAGGTCTCGCAGTAATTCCATTGTAATCCTGGTGGTATGCGTTGTGGTACCGTATTGTTGATACCACATGTTATTCAAATTCAAAGTATGCAGTTGTGGCGGTAAAAAGTTTTCAATCATATCAAGATATCGCTCCCCATTTACAGTAACCATTACGCCGTTTTCATTTTCAAAGAAGTAAGGTCCTCCTGACCAAATTGCATACCAGACTGTAACTTTAAATGGCAAATGTGACTGATGAATAATTTGAGGGGTTTCCATTGCCCAGAACCGACTATTCCGTTCATTTACAAATTCATTCAAATGTAAATGTGCCTCGTCACTCATTATGATTTTTCCATGAAAATCGGGGTTGTCATGGGCTAGCTGCAACATCCTATTGGCATATGGACGGCGGCCTAAATGGTCTTCTGGAAGAAGCTTTTGTGTCAACCAAATCTTAAATGCAAACAAATGCAAATACTTGTGCAAAATTGTGGCTAAGGTTGTTCTTTGAAGACCAAGCTCCTGAGCACGGCGTTGAATTGAGGTTGATGGATTGTTTTGAACACTTCCAAGCCAGGCTGTTTGGAGGAAAACATCTTATTTGTTGAAAGATACTCACGTATTTGAGCGTTCATTTCTTTCTCTAAGGTTTTCGAGAGAAATGGTAACATTGCGATTGGTCTGCACTCGTCCTTACTGCCCCTTTTTAGAATACGGATACTTTTTGACAACTTCCATACACAAGAAATTACGCCGGTCATAAGAACCGAGCTTAGGACGTAGGTTATTTGTTTTAAGCAATATGGGAGTATTGCTACTTAGAAAGTAGGATGGGTTTCATCAAACCCACTCGAATTTTATTTAGTGCTGAGAAAACTTTCAAGCACTTCGGTTTCGTTTGTTGCATTAATAAAGTAGGTGTTTAAGCTGTAATCGTTTTGATGAAGCGAAATTATGTGTGAATAGAATCTTGATAGGTAAGTGGGGTCAGTATAATAAGCACAATCTTGAATATTTGCCCGTTTTTCAAATCCGTTTTCTTTAATGATTTTTCCGAATAAACGTTGGATTTAGCAGTGAACAAGTGTTTTTTCGACTCACATATTTCATAAAGAGGCTTTCTTCATTATATTGTCGGTCTCTTTTACATTGAAGTGCCATGCGGACAAAAAATCAAACCAGAATATATTGGGTCAAAAATCAGCATATTCCCAATCACAAAACAGTGTCTGTAGAGGAGAATTAACTACCTTGAAATGTGTAACTGTACGCAGTTGCCAATACCAGTTAGGTAAGCAAGCAAGTAACATTTCAATATTTTAAAAAATAATGCAATTTATTTTCATGTGTGTTAAGAAATGATTTGATTAGGCGTTTAAAGATGTTTTATATTCCAGAAAATAAAACCTCAAGATGTGAATCGTAACTGTTGCATGTATCCCTCACTCTTACTTACCCTATTTGACCTCACAAATAGGTATTCAGTCACTATCCTGGCGATTTCTTAGTTTCCAGATCTTAACAGTAACAACAATTCCATAATGCATTCACAACCATTTATAGATTTTTTGCGAAATCTTTACAATTAAAAATAATTTCTTCTTATGCCTAGGTACTACATATTCAACTGTAAACGTTAATCCATAAAAACATTATCAAACATATTTATGGGTACTTTTTAACCCCTCCAAACACCGATACATAAATAGACCTATGTCTATCTGTATGATTGCATCAAATGAACACGAAATTAACATGACACTTTAATAATGCCCGTCAATGTATTCCGCGGCACGCATCCTAGCTAAAACAAATCTCATCCCAAGGCAAAAATATAACAGATAACAAAAAAAGCAACCTAAAGGAAACAAGGATAAAGGCGAAGAAGAACACAAATAAATTATTTCGTAAAGGATTAAAAAACTAATGTCTGTCCATTATGAAAATGATGTCTGATTCGCTGGGAACAATGGCGCTAAGCAATCTCAAAGTACCTACACTATCCAGTTTTTCCCTACATTCAATCGCCGCCGGACACACAGCTAACCCATACGGATACACGTTCAAATGATGAGAAAAGGATTTTAAATCCTGTCTATAAACCGCGAAGTTAGAAATCATGTCACGTAGATGACGTCGTCGTCGTGTGTGGATCGAGGTAAAAAATAACACATCATCCAACAAAAGAAAGTATCTGCAGCTACATCACCGAACAATTGAGGACGATAAAAAGGATATTTTATCCTTTCGTTTTGACATATTCATTAGCATGTTTATGCAGTATTATGTTCTTTTCGCCGTCACTTAGTGCACCCCACCGCCCATGGCATAACAAATACGCTTACCTGCTCTGTTTCCTTACCACACGACGCGGTATTTTATACGTCGACGTGAAGGGGAATTTTCTGCGAAACGAACAACCCTAGCATTTAAGGACATCCAGCAATTAAATTCGTGATTAGAAAAATATTTGTATCCTTCGTGTACGTGCGCTCGGCAATATTTTTCCCGCGTTGCGCCGAAGAACGGATTAAAGGTGCAGGGACTGCCCGATGTACGGGAGAGGACCGCGACGACCCTTTTCTTAAACTTCTGACAGTTGATGCGACTTTTCCGCTCGCGCTGTAAGACCACTTTGTTTTCTTTTCATGTTGATACCAAGATGGCCCTGTCAAAGAGTGCAAGTTAATTTAGAAGCTTGATTTATACGTTGTGAAAACATTCCACGGGACATGGGATATGGGCCGACCCATGTCTTGGCATATTTAGAGGCTGATCCGCACAATGAGCACGATCAAAACAATGACAATCATAAATTGAGAGTAAAGTGATGCAAGGATTTCGAACGCATCAGTGCATTTCTGTTGGTAAAGTATGTAAGAACTAAATCGTTTCCGATGTAATTAAGTGTATAGTGATATTTTCTTTGGATTTGGATATACATGAGTAACTTGCCTCCAAATGAGATTTGCCTTATTAAGAGGGTTGAACTTAGAGGACGGGTCAGAGGGCTGCAATGTTTTTACAATTATTTAAACCTTCTATTCTTTCTTTTTTCTATAAAAAGACGAAACCAGTTTAAGTTTTGGGTATTTGTAGGAATATTTGATGAGGAAGTTCCTTACATATGTGAAATAAAATAATTACTTTGTAAGTATGTTATTTCACAAATCTTATTCTTGTTATTGTTTATAAATTATTATCAGATAAATACCATAAAGTGTAAACTAAATTTGAATATGGAAAACACACCCGTTGTAGAAAATACCCCCAGGAAGTGGACAAAGATTACAATTTCGTTCAAATGACAAAACGAAGACAGTATGATTGCGATCATTTCGGAGATAATTTTCATTGTGCCTTCACCAAAACGATATTTTTCTGAAATTGGAAAGTGAAATTGTTCACACTAGAACTTAGCTCAAATTTGAAGACCAATAAATCGATGACAAAAACATAATATGTAATATAATGTAGTATTTACATTATTTTCCGAGTTTATTCATCAATTTTTATCGAATACGAGAAGATACAATCACTCTATAGAGAGAAAAACTTTAGTAGCTTAAGCTTCAATATTTATAACAGACTAGAATCTAGGCCGCAAGCTTGCATACTTACTAAAGTGACTCTACAGTCCGAAATGAAGCTGGAGTTCAACCAACTACCAACATTGTACATGCATCCATATCCAAACACTCCTAGGCAAAGATGTCAACAAACCATTCGACCAGCCGCAACTGATGTTCTAGGTTTCTCGCGCACAATAGCAATTAACCCTTGATTTGACGAAGAATGCCAACAAATGCTCGAGGCCAAAAATGAGGGGAAAAGAACAAGAACAGGATTCTCTTAAGAAAAAAAAAACAAGCAAACCGCGCTATTGGGGATATAGAGAGTTGCCACTCCAGGAATGATATTCGAACGTTTTAACAATGTGTAAAACGTCAAAGTCAGGGATATAAGGATCGAATAGAATCCTGTCGAGATGAACAAGGATATATTGTAGTTGAGACACAGTCAATGTTGAGGATAAGGAAGAACCACTTTTGCAGACTGTTAAATGGCGATGATGAACAACATTCCGCTCTCAGGCAGAACGGACCATCAATATAAGCAACGACAGCGAAAACTGACAACTACCGGTCCTGAGTGAAGTGAGGGTAGCAATACCTAACCTCAAGCTTACTAATGAAATGAAGGCCTTCCCGCTGAACTCTATAAAGCCGACGGAGATGACTTGGTCAGTAACATTAACCAACTTATAAGCCAAATCTGGTCGGCTGAAAGTAGGCCTGAAGAATAGAACCTCAGCATCGTTTGCTCCATTTAGAAAAAAATTAAACCCTCTAAGCTGCGCCAACTACAGAGGCATAGTTCCCCTAAACATCGCCTACAAGATCCTATCAGCCGTAATATGTGAAGGCCTGAAACCGTTTACCAAAAACCTGATCGGCCCTTATCAGTGTGGTTTTAGGCCAGAAGAGTCCACAACAGATCAAGTTTTCATACTTCGGCAGATCCTGGAAAAAACCCACGAAGTCCAAATCGATTCCACCACCTAGTCATCGATTCCAAAGCTGCTTACGACAGCATTTTTAGAGACGCCCAAACTCGTCTGTTTGTGGAGGATGACGATGGAGAATACTCGCTGCAACATCAGAGTCGGAAACGACCTCACCGACACATTCGATACCAAAAAAGGATTTAGGCAAGGCGATGCGCTGTCTTGAAGTAGTAATTTTGGTTTATAAGAGGATTGTTGAAATCTCCCGAGCCAACACTAAACGCACGTTTGCTAGTACAGAGAAAAAAGCGGCAATAATAAGGTAAGTAACAAATGAGGGCAAGAATAAGTAAATATATGCTGTATATATAAAAAACACACAACATCGACGAATTGGACTGAATGTCAGCATTGAAGGATATAACTTTGATTTAGTACGGGAATTTCGTTTACTTCGGCTCAGCTATTAACTTTGACAAAAACATATCGTCAGAAATTTAACGTTAATTACTCCTGCCAACCGCTGTTTTTTTTCTGCAAAAAGGAAATTTAACTGTATATCCCTCAATCGAACTACGAATGAGATCTTATACAATAGTAAGTCCTTGATCGTTTTGAGAGAAAAATTCTTCGAAAAATCTTCGGCCACGTTTGCCTTGAGGGCTGTGGAGACGAAGATTCAACAGCGAACTATACGAGTTGCAGCGACATAGGCCCAGTCAATAGATGGCTAGACGTTTAAGATGGCTAGGACTATGAATTAATGATAGATATGATCTAACAGTCGATGTTGAGGAGACTCATTTTTTAGCCAATTCTAACTGTGAGTGTAGACTTCATCTTAGGAATTCTTCCGCAGCCGTCTTGCAAAAAGATTAGATGCCTTATTAATAGGAAACGTCTTTCATCGGCTATTATTTTCTGCCGTCAAGTCTTTACATAGAGTTTTTAGGTCTAAATATTTGCTAGATACCCAGTGGTCGTCACAGAGAGGCTGAAAATCGGAGTTGCTGGGAAATGTTTGTATTTTTGATTGTATTTTGATTGCAAGATGATTTGATCGATGTTCTGATATGGCAGCTCTCAAGTAGAATACCTACCACCCGAAAATTTGAACAAAACCAAAATAGAAAAATCCACTTTTATAGAAAATTAATTTCAAAATGTAATAAGAAAATAATATAAATAAATGCCTTACCAAACATTTAAAATGTCTTTTTGTATTTCATATTTAAATTATATTAAATGTACCTAATATTTTAAAATCAAAAAAAGGGTTTTGTTATTTTTTTTTGGTTGTCACCACCTAGAAGTCTATTTATTTGGATAGCAGCAATGTGTAGCACCCTAAAAAACCCTTGCTAACCTTAATCCAAACTAAATATTCCACACATTTCGGACATCTGTGATGACCATAAATCACTTCGAAGAAACAAACCCCTATATTGTTGTGGCAAACGTAACCAAATTTGGGTGGACCTTAGTGTCAGTAAAACCCTGATGTAAGTGGAACCAAATCCTTCGTACCACCATCATCATCATCAATGACTACGACGACAACAACAACAATCTAAAAGTATATCAAGTGCCTATATGAAAAAAAAAATGGTCAAAATCCAAAAAGTGGGAGTTACAGGTCGACGGACATCACCCAAAAACTACAACCACCGCACCACTACTAGCTGTTGCCAAAAAGGTATATATACCGTCTCTTTGAATAGACGTTCTGCTGTCTCCGCAAAGTGGAGAAAAACATTTGAAACATCAGAACGTATGCCCCACCACTATCACCAGGTCTGGGTTTGGCAATACTATACCAAATGACAGCACCATTACCGCAGCGCACATGCCGATAGAGAAGGAGCCAACATTAGCGATGGCTACGGTAACAACGGCGACAGGGCACGAAATGGTGCTGGCTGCCACCGCAACTGTCCACCGAAAAACTAAGACCAAGGGAAGAAAACCCGAAAGTCGTATCTACACCCTCACATCGCAACCACCCTGTACTGGACCATTATAATGGAAAATGCCTGCACGTGAAGTCCTTTTTTTACTTCTTTATCAAGTACTCACCGATGAGGGTGAGGCGGTGGGGATGCACGAGCACAATCATTCCAAGCGACATGCTGGACCATGGTTTAGATGAGTCCGAGGACGACGAATGCTTGGATATCGTGCATATCGTCCTCGGTGACTGGCGTTGCTACCTCTTCGTGTACCTCTATTCCCTTTATTATTATCCTTCGAAGGATGTCACAAGTAAAAGTAGAAGGACTAACGAAACTAGTTCGTTTATCGTTTATCGACACATATACACACCTATATACAATATAAACATTGGCATGCATATACATACATACCCGTGCATGTTTTAGCAGCAAGTGTAGGTATTTACAGTTCGCCGAGTCAACCCGACGGGGGTAAATGAGGGTCCAAGCGGCAGAAACAGTATTACCACCAGTACCAGTATCAGCACGGTATAGCAAAACATTTTTAGAAAGGGGTTTCCTCTGTAAGGCGGACCAACATCAAATAACTTCAGAAACTATTTCGCTCCTCGGATGTCCTTTCGCATCGCAGCAGATACATACTTACCCTTACGATGATAGAGAGAGAGAAAACTCAGCAGCGAAATGGGTTGAGAATAATTTATCTATACAAGACATACATTAGGCACATAGATAATGGTCGCTGCCGCCGATGTTACCACCACCACTTACCCCGGTCCATATCCAAAACCACTGGTCAGTGTACAGCGCTCTCTACTTCTTGTAGTTTTTCGGTCTTCTCTTCCTCCACCAATTATATTTCGTAGCGAACATCCGCATATTGTTCTTATTCTGAGGCAAAGGATATTCTCCTTACCGGTCATCGTCGTCGTCGTCGACGTTGGTGGGCTGTCGGCCCGGCTTGGCGGCCGTGACCACTATGTATTCTCGTACGTATGCCAATGATGTGAGTGTAGGAATTTTCGCCGCAATGGTCATGTTAGATGATGGCCGACAACGAAAAGGCTGCGACAACGGCTGATTATATTCTAAAACTTGCCACCGCACACCCTCGGTAGTTCGCCATCTTTTAACCACCACTCTCCCACACTTTGGTCAATTGGTCATTGCGGGTGACACAAACTCAGGGGTGCTTTGGTGGGGGGTTGGGAGGCAGTTCATTGCTTATACCTGGCCGTCAGCAACTACATATACATTCAAGTTCCATTCTAAGGACAAAGTTCCTAACTCAGCTGGAATTTTTCACGTTCACTTAAGATCTCTCAATTTGCGTGGGCTGATGTGCGGCGGGGGAGGGGAAGTTTGTGTGTTTTCGGGGGTGGAATTGTGTGACTGTTACTCGCTTGCCTTGAAGGGGGTTAAAAGCATTGAATATTCAACGGTTGAATGTGTAAAGCGTATATACCTACAGGCAATCATGAGGATAAAGCGAAGCTCCATGTCGTTTATTTGTAGGGATAACCGATGTAGGTGATAAAATTGTTGGGCATTTAAATAAAATAACAGTAAATAATGCTGAAGATGTAATAATTCTAAAAACGAGGTGTAAAAATAAAAAAAATCAGCGAACCTTGTCCTATGGAGTTGCAGACGATCAGAACTGGGTGGCGGAGTGGAGCGAAGGGATTAAGTTAATGAGCCGGTGGTGGATTTATATACTTTGTTTTTATATTTCAATATGCTATCGTAAACTCATTTGGTGCAAAGGTACTATAGGTAGTGAACCTATGGTATGGCTTTAACAGAGGTACCGTTACAAAAAAAGCACCTAAACAAAATAAATCAATTGCTGCTGAGCCTGACTGTTAATTTCCATCTTTCCATTTTAAAATATAAAAATTAAAAAAAAAAAAAAAAATTATCTGAATAATAAAAAAAAAGACTCCATATTAGTGGTATAATCAGAGTCACTTAATTCTATTGATAACCGTAACTTTGACTATACTTATACTACATCATACTTGTCAGGATGACTGGAAAATAATAATGGGTATGCAGTTCTAGGGACAATACAAAAATAAGAGATATTATCCATTCAATCTGATACAATGCCCATAAAAAAATGTAACACTGGAAAAACTTGTAAAGAATACCCATAGCTTGTACAAAGTCGGCTTTACAACCACGCAGGAAATAGTATTGGATAGAGCGGGCCAATAACGAAAGACAAAACTCCGAAACGGATCAGAAAAATTTCCCTTTCATAGGGGTGTACATAGTTTTATATCTGCATGCATCAACCTACAATCTCTGGCTAAGTCAATTTAGCAATGTCTGTCCATCCTTAGAGGTAGAGTTATGAAATTTGGTACACAAATTCTTTGTTGCTCCCAGCGGAATAAGTGAAAACGTTTTCATAACACACCCTCTATCACTCTTACTATTCAGAAAAATGTTCTTTATGCTAAGATATTTAGACAATCTCTTATTTTTACCACAACCATTTATTGAAGCTTTTTGAGTTAAAACAATTCTTTGTTAAATTTTAAGGAAACTTGAAAAAACTTTCGATGAGAGTTGCTATGAACACTTCGTCTATATATTATTTTACCACTTGCCCAGGTTTTGCAGGTTTTTTTCCATTAAACATTGTATACGCTATAGCTAATGACATAGGTAACAGGGGTATATTGTTCAGTTAATATGACACTTTTTTAAATTGTTTATTTATTAAGCTGCTTGTAAAATTTCAGAGAAGTTTAATTTGACTAAGCAACAGCCTAAAATTTTATTACAACTTATCTCAAAGCGAAAACAGGAAACAATCGAAAAATTAAGATCTAAACATGTTCCGTGGCTATCAGAAATACGGTCGGATCTTGTACATCCAAAACCAAAATGACATACGTGATAGCGCTCCAAAAAAATGGATCACGTTTCTAACGTTTTTACGATTATTCTTCTTACACTTGAGGATCAAAACAAAACGAATAAACTTATTTTCGACTCACTAGTTAAGCTTGAAAATAGTATTCGCAACAAAGGTATTCCACCTCCAACATGAATAGATTTCTTAAAATTCTTACGTGGAATGACAATGGCCTTTGGCAGAAAGTTAGAGAACTAGAACTGTTTATGCAACAAAAAGATATCGACGTCTGTTTAATATCCGAAACTCAAGCAAAGACTAACTCAAACTTAAAGATTAAAAGTTTCCTCGATTATCATGCTCCACATCCATCAAATAAGGCTAGAAGAGGAGCAACATATAAAAGAGTGTATCGAACATTCGATTGATTTTAAAATTGAAGTCAAAACAATGCATGTTTGCTCTATACAAGTCAAAAGCAGACAATCCTTTCAAAAGATATCTTCTATTTACTATCCACCACGATGCCAGGTTGAAAGAATTGGCTATGAAAAGATGCTTAATTCCATTGGGCAGGGGTTTGTCATCGGAGAAGACTTTAATGCAAAACATACATTTTTGGATGGTAGGATGCCTTACGATGTGGGCAAAAAATACCTTACCGAATTTTATTTAATGGGTAAACAACCTTACTGGCCAACTAATGTTACTAAAATACCGGATTTAATCGATTTTTTCATTGTATATGTCTGCCATCCATTCGAATAAACATTTTAGAATGCTTTGTCCTTTTCTCTGATCATTCTCCTGTCATTCTCACAATGAGCGAGTAACTCATTACAAATGAAAACCCACTCAGACTAGCAACAGGGAAATCCAACTGGGATGGCTAGAAAAACGATATTGAACACAATATTTAACTGGGTGTAACGCTTAGATCTCCATTCGAACTCAAAGTGCGGTTGGCTCATATATCGATACCGTTCGCAGAGCAGAATGGAATAATATTCCTCCACAAAGCACAAAGCATGAGCTCTAGTACCCACGGGAAATAAAAGATTTGGTAAGTCAAAAAATAAAAGCTCGGGAACAAACACGTGCTCCCAAGGTAAGACATATTTAAGGCACTGAAAACATTAATGCATACAAGACTACAACCGATAATAATACATGTAGTAATATATGCAAGTATTTCCAAGCTTAAAGAGGATACACGGAACCTAAAGCTTAAAAAAGCTCGCGTAAGTGGTTATGGTTCTAAAATCTATCATACTAACTTATGAACCTGGCTGGAAATCGAAGACTCTGCGAGCCGGAGTATTGGTGTCCATTCGTCCTACATATCCTAGCCATATTAAACGTCCAATGCAGAGTTGTTTGACCAGGGGCATGTCGCTGTACAGCTCATATAGTTCTTGGTTGAATCTTCGTCTCCATAGCCTGTCAACGCAAACGGCACCGAAGATTTTTCGAAGAATTTTCCTCTCAAATCGACCAAGGATATCTTCATCCGCTTTTGAGATGGTCCACGCTTCAGAGCCGTAGAGCAGGACTGGGATGATCAGGGTCTTATATAAGATCTCCTTAGTAGTTCGAATGAGGGCTTTGCTACTTAGTTGCCTTCTTAGCCCGAAGAAACAGCGGTTGGCAAGAGTAATTCCTAGTTTAATTTCTGACGAGATGTTCTTATCAGAGTTAATAGCGGAGCCGAGATAGACAAAGTCCCGTACTATTTCAAAGTTATATCTGTCAATGGTGATGTTCTTTGTGTCCTTTCTTATTAACAGCATATACTTCGTCTTGACCTCATTTACTGCTAAGCCCATTTTTTCCGCTTCCTTCTCTATACTAGAAAAGGTGGCTATAACATCAGATTGAGTCCTACTAATGACGTCAATATCGTCGGCGTATGCTAGTTAGTTGTGGTACCGATTTTTGGAAAATTGTGCTTCTGGTGTTGACTCGTGAGTTTTGCACAATCCTCCCAAGAATCAAATTGAAAAAGTCACAAGACAGCGCATCGCCTTGCCTAAATCCATTTTTGGTATCGAATGTGTCGGTGAAGTCGTTTCCGACGCTGATGGAACAGCGAGAATTCTCAATCGTCCTCCTACATAAACGGACGATTTTGGGCGGTACACCAAGACTAGACATGGCTAATTAAAATTTGTCTCCATAAATGCTGTCGTATGCGGCTTTTAAATCGATGAATAGGTGGTGGGTATCGAAGTGTGAACATTTCATCGGTTGTGGACTTTCCTGGCCTAAAACTTCACTGATAAGGGCCGTTCAGGTTGTTGGTAAACGGTTTCAGGCGCTCTGTAGTTGGCGCAGTTTAGAGGGTCTCCTCTTTAGTGGGTCGGACAAACCTCAAACATAAAAAAAGGAAAAAACAGGTGATATACATATACCTAATACACATACCCAGAAAATCAGGTTGTTTGTGATTTTTATACACTACCCGATGGGGTTATATTTGTTTTAATCCAGGGACGTTAAGTCGTCAACGACATGGTATGTGGACTCTGTACTCAAGACTGTACTCTCTTGTATCAAACGACAAATGTAAACCTAGATCCTTTATACTCGCTAAGAGCCTTAATGTCAACTTGCTATACAATTATAGCGATCAAGATATAACTCCAGCTCAACTGGAAGCCAAGACAAAAAAAAAATAGTTGGTCTCGGCATATCCACGATCATTTAGGACCCTTCGTTAAAGAAAATCTGGGAGGGCGATCGCAGGTGCGGAGAGGCAAAAAGGTGGACTCATAGTGGGAAGTGATGCTAACGCACACAACACAATCTGGGGCAGTTTTGACATAAACAAATGAGGTGAGTTACTTTTTGATTATCTTTTAAGTAAAAATCTCTTACAGCAATGAACCAACGTTCCACACCCACAATGGACAAGAAGTCGTTGACATCACACCTGTCTCAAATTACATCCATCACATGATCAAAGAATGGAAGGTCTCTAGTGAGCACTCATTTTCCAACTATAGATACATTCAATTCGGTGATGATCATCCCAAGCAAATCGATTTTTCGAAATCATCGAAAAACCGATTGGCTAAAATATAGGGAAACTAAGAAAAGACTAGTAACTCCTGCTCAACCTAGTCCACTTAGAAGTACCCAGGAGCTTGATAATCTTGTTGACAAACCTAATTCCGCTTGCAATGGCTGGAAAACTAGAGGGAAACAAAAACCGTATTGGTGGTGTGAAAATATAGGAACTAAGCATTGAAGTGTAGAAAACTTTTCAATAAAGCTATAATCTAGAACGAATCCTCTGACCTAAGTTCCTGCAAAGGCCCTTTCAACATACAAAAAGGAACTGATGAAATCAAAAGCGCAAAAAAGAGACTTTCGAAACACCTACACTGAGGCAAACCTATCCACAGTCCCACTATTCCAAGCTATCTAAAAACAAAACAGATGGCGTTTGGACGAATTCAAGCCAGGAATCCTTAGAACTATTAATGGACCCTTATTTCTCCGGTAGTTCACAGACAGCTTTCCTAGACGACATCATTAGAATTAATCCATTAACTGTTAACTTTCAAGATCTTATCACAAAAGAAAATATACTTTGGGCAGTACACAGCTTCAAACAGCACTCTTTGGATTTTATCCGACAATGGGTGAAAGCTATCCTTAAGAGCTGCATCGATTTAGATTCCCAAGGTTTGGAGGGAAGTGAAAGTAGTATTCATACCCAAATCTGGAAAAACGAATGACCTGAGACCGATCAGCTTACCTTCATTCTTTCTTAAAACCTTGGAAAGATTGATTGACATTCATCTCCGCAGTAGCATTGATGTAAATCTGTTATCAGCATCCCAATAGAAACAGCTTTACACAAATTAGTACGCATTATCGAAAAGTCTTTGTCCTGCAAGAAGTATTTTATAATTGCATTCCTAGACAGTGAAAATGCATTAGCAACTTGAATTCGGGAGCGATCATTAAAGCGCTAACATGTCTGAAAGTCGATCATTCACTTAGAATATTGATTATTTTGCTACTAAATATCAGGATTATCAAAACGAAACTGGGTGGTGGTTTGACCAGAAGACATGTCAGTAGATGAACACCGCAAGGTAGAGTCCTTTAATCAACCTGGAAGCAGATGGATGCCATCTGTTTGCCTACGCTGATGACGTTTCTAGCGCAGTCTCAGACAATACTGAAATGGTCCTCTCCACTTAATTCCTGCCAGAAAGCCGTAGGCATGAAATGAGAAATGAAACCTCACACATAGGCTCTATATCTCTGTTATAAGACATATACTTCTTCATGGAGTAGTAATATCGTGTACAGCGATAGAGATATCTATAAACACAAAAAAACTAGCTACGCAACACCCTAAGCAGCTCCAGACATTTTTTTTAACCTACTTCCCCTAGGCATTTTTGGTAAGAAAATGGCAGCTTATTTAAATATACAAACTGGCCAGCCAAAAATTCTAAGCGAACATACCAGGTTAAACTTTGATAAGAGTTTCCAGACAATCCCAGATAGATTGTCGTGGGAGAGTAACGAACCTGTGCATAATGGATACAAGAAAAAATGACGGAGTGGGTGCTGGTGTCTTCTCCAAAAGGCTAAATCTCAGCCCATCTTTTCTTCTTCCTGATCAATGCAGCGTATTCCAGGCGGAACTCATGGCGATCAACGAAGCCTTACCCTGTCTGAAAATATATATATATATATATATACGACAAATGGTAAAAATCAAAAATATTTACAGCGCTCCGAATCGCATTGAACTTGTATTTTTTTTCAAAACGTTATAAATTGATTTGGGTACCTGCAAAGCATATAGCTTATCTACAGGTGGTTACAAAGTTATAATTTTTAATTATTTTGAAGTTAATATATAAATTTCAAGATACGATTTCTAGTGGTGTGTTCCACAAGGTTCAGTTTTGGGCCCTTTGTTATTTCTGAGAAAATGTTTTATAAAACACAATCATATAATCAGCGATAAAACCAAAATTACGATATTTAATATTAAAAGTAATACCCTTGATGATTTTCCGATTTACCGATTAATTATCACTTTCCATTTTTAATACTTAGGTATACGTAGTCTTAGATAACAAGCTCTGTTGGAATAACCATACACTTATGGTTAAATAATATCTTAATAAAGTGGTAAGACATATGTATCATCTTAGTCTATATTGTCTACAATCAAATACAAAACTCGTTTATAATGGTCTTTTAAAATCGCAGTTGCAATACGATATCTCTCCGTTTTATTTTAATAAAACGGAGGCACTATTAATAAAACAGAAACATGCAATACGAATTTTGTTATTCGGAAACCTTGAAGCTTTTCCCTTAAGGCATCTTTACTGTTACAAGGTCCTAACCATATTTTTCGAAAACTCTATAAGAAACATAGGAAACAATAATTTATAAAGCATACTTCAAAATATTTTACTATGCCGTTTGTTTAGCTCACTTCCAGATCCCATTAGGCTTAAGAGAGTAAGGAACGTATTTTTGAAAGATGCTAAGAAGTTGCTGTCTTTGGATTATTCATTTATTCGTTTTTTATGAATATTGATAATTGAATGTCTGGTATATTTTTGCTTTGTCATTTAAATGTTAAAATAAATGTCCCTTCCCCATCAACAAAATGTTAAATAGCGTGGATTGCTTGGTACATTCGACTCTTGTCAATCCAGAAAATAAACTTATAAAATCCTAGAATTGTGAGCTCAAAAAAAAAAGTTTAAATAAATACATAAATATACATGCCAAGGATATTACCATTTTCTCAGACAGCGAAAGTTTATTAAGTCCTTGGAATCAACGAATTCAAGGATAAATCTAGATTGCCGCTCATCTCTTCACGAGATATCAAATCATTTTGACATTCACCTAATCTGGGTGCCTAGGCATAACGACATTCCAGGGAACTGTAAGGCTTTTTTTTCGTGGGCTGGTGGAAATCTCAAAAGACAAGATGAGCACGTGCCAAAAGTAGTGTGAGACCCTAAATAAAACCACCCACCTTTTTGTAAATGTATTGTAACTAAGTATGCGACTTATCTAGCAAATTTTTTTATCACAAGTAATGAATTATTTACCGAGTAACCAGTACAGTTCTCTGTATTTATTTTTAAGCTCTTCGCATTTTTTTTACATGCTTCTTCCATTTTAATTTTGCACCGAGTTTCATTCCGAGATATTTGGCTTCATTTGCAAAACGGACCTGAACCGTATTGAGAAATGCTGGCAAATTGTTTGTCCGTTTATACGAAAAATCTACATGAATCGATTTGCTCTCGTTAACTGCAATCCGCCAGGACATTGTCCATTTATTAACCTTGTTAATGTGTTTTCTCTATTGTTGGCATAGTTTTGCTGTATCGTCAGCAAACGTGGCAACTATTGTATCGTTTGTTTGTGGGATATCACGTGTAAAAAGGAGGTACAAGAGTGGTCCAAGGGCGCTTCCTTGGGGTACTCCTGCCAATATTTCTTTGAAATCCGAATATTCGTTTCCAAGTTTCACACGGAAGAGTCTATGCTCAAGATACGAAACGAGGATTTTATATAATTTTTCAGGCAGAACTTGTCTTAGCTTGCTTTGAAGGCGTCTATGCCAAACTTTGTCAAAAGTTTGCGACACGTCAAGAAATACGGCTTATCAAATTTTCTTTTCTTCGAAAGCTTTCTCAATTACATCAGTAATTCGATGAACTTTGTCCACAGTCCAACGTTTACTTCTAAACCTCAAATTGGTGGTCAGGTAAAATTCGTTTCTGATCAATAATGGGGTGTAAGAGAAGGAGTAGTATGCTATCAAAAACTTTTGAAATTATTGGAAGAAGTGAACTAGGTCTGTAAGATTTTATTTCATTCGGTTATTTTCCTGGTTTGAGAACCATAATCACTTATGCGACTTTGCACTGTCTTGGTATGTATTCTAAACTAACTGCTGCATTTACAATGTTGAGGAGTTTAGTTAATGCTTTTACGGCCAACATTTTAAGAAGTTCTCCTGTAATTAGGTCATAACCCGGAGCTTTTTTAAGCTTCAATTTCTGTACTTCCCGCTTAAGCTCGTCAATATTTGCATATCTCACTAGATTGTTATTGCTTGTAGTCTGGAATAAATTAATGTTTTCTGGACCATCAAATGGTTTAAATGTTTCCTTAAAATGTCCGGCAAAAACGTCTGCTTTTTCTTTATCGCTTTTTGCCCAAACGTCTTGAGTTACCCTAATTGGTGGAACAGCGTTCTTGGCCGTTTTATTACTTTAATTGCTTTCCAAGGTGATTAATTAAATAATTTTCCAGCGGTTAGGCTTTGCAGGTTTTACTACATGGTTTTTAAAGTTCTTAATCGAATTTGATAGCATGTTACTGAACCGATTATATTTGGTGCCATATTTTTCGAGCTTTTCTTTTTTGTCTAACCAAATCTTTTATTTCCCATGAGTACTTGATATTAACATAGCTCTCTATTTTGCGTTGTTGAGGAGTATTATTCCATGCTGCTTTTTGAAAAATCTAAGCGATACACCCAGACGAATATTATTTTCAATACCGTTTATGAAGCCCCTTCCCAGTTGGTTTCCTGTTTGTTAATCTGGGTGGGTTTTCATTTCTAATGATTGACTCGTTCGTTGTAAGAATGACCGAAGAATGATTCTATTGGACGGCGCACCTTTTACTATGAACAAATCGAACAAGTCTGGTATTTTTGTACCATCATTTGGCCAGTAAGTTGGTTTACTGGTAGAATGAAATTCGGTATTGTACTTTCTACATACTACATAAATCATCCTACCTTTCTGTGATATGCATCTAGATTCCCAGAATATATGTTTTGCATTGACACAACGCTGTCCAAGGGAATTAAGCAAGTTTTTAAAGTCAAATTTCTCAATCTTGCTTCGCGGTGGGCAGTAAACAAAAAATATCTTCAGAAAGGATTGTCTGCTTCTGACTTGTATAGAGCTAACTTGCATTGTTTCGATTTCTAATTTAAGTTCAATCGAATGTTCGATGCACTCTTTTATATATAGTGAGGCTCCACCTCTAGCCTTATTCGATGGATATAGAGCATGCTATCCGAGGTAACCTTTAATATTTAGTTTCGAATTACTCTTTGCGTGAGTTTCAGATATTAAACAGATGTCGATATCTCTTTTTTGCATATAAAATTCAAGTTCTCCAAGTTTTTGTATTCCACGTAAGAATTTTAAGAAATCTATTCATGTCGAAGGTGTGGTACGTTTGTTTCGAATACTATTTTAGAGCTTAACTAGCCTGTCAAAAATAAGTTTATTCGTTGTACTTTGTTCCTCATGTTTTGAAAGAATGTACAGGATCCGAATGGATTTCTGATGGCCCCGTAGTTTGTGAAAATGTGGGGTTGTAAATTAGAGCCTGCTTTGACTTCGACACATTTTTAATCGGAGTTTTAGGCATTTTCTTTTTTAGTTCAATTTCTGTGAATTAATACTCATAATTTCGGCCGTCCTTTTTGCAGCTCCTTAGCTACTTCGCAGCCGCTATGATTTGCAATCTACTGTCATATGATTTCCGGCACATTTTACACACCTCGGTTCCTTTTGGCAATGGGTTTGCGTATGATTATATCTTTGGCAGCGCTTGCACTGAGGAGCTAATTTGGAATCCTTACGCATTGGTTCCATTTTTACAACAATATTAAGTATTGTTTTTATTTCATAAATTTTATTCAAAATTTCTTCCTTATCGAAAGTGAGTATAAATAAATGAAGACCTCGTTTTATAACATTTTCTTTGCCATCTTTTTGCTGTTTTTCTAGCTTGACAATGCTAAAGGCATCCGGAACTGTAAGTCTAATCAACACGCTCGGAACTACATAACCAGTTGTACCCGAAACGGGTGAACTAGGTGTTCCTATCACTAAATGTAAAAGCTTAAAAGCGCAAAATGCTAACAGGGCATATGAATGATTTCGTTTGATATATTGTACATTAGTAACGATATACCCAAAAATGGTCTAAATGTGCTGGCGCACTCGCTGGAAGCCACTCTAACCTAACCTCTAACCTTACCTTGTAACAATTTTAAACGTACGGACGGGCACTAATTGAGCAGAACAATTGGTGACATTTTTGACACCGTAGTTTTTGGATAAACCGTAAAAAAAATTGAAAAAGTGTTTTAGCGATCTATTTGGACAATCATTATGTCTATATTTTGCCTTTTAAAAGTTTTTGTTTTTCTCCACTTTTTGTTGGCGATTTCATTAAAAAACTGTTTTCCGTAAAATTCTAAAGACATTTAAAAAACGTAGGTAATATGAGTATTAACTTTTCGTCCACTGATCATTTAAAACAAACGCCCACTTCTTGGGGCGTCTTTCTGTATTTGTTCTTTATAAAAAAACAGTTTCCGTTCTAAGGAAATTAGAAAAAACGTTTACTGTAACAAAGGCGGTAATATTATTATCTATGAACTTTTCGTTCATTGATCAATTTAACCTACACCCACTTTTTGGGGAGTTTCATATAAAGACTATTTGCATACTCTACCAAATACATTATCAAATACAAAAACTTAATTTTTTGTTGAACCATACAAGTTTTTAATAAACTGGCTGAAGAATGTATTGATGTCATTTTCTATAATATCATCCCCACAAAGCCCACATTTTTGCGATATTAATTTTATGAATGGGATGGGATAGGGTATTAAATGAACCGCACAGCGGATTGTAGGCTTCTGCTATGTTTTATTTATTTTTTATTCTTTTGTAGAAGGTTGCATCCACATTGCACATACAAAGTAAGGCATGAATTTAAGTTGACCGATTTAGTTCGAACAAACTGTTGGAACTGCGACTTAGTAATGTAAAACTTCTTTTCTTTTCTTCAACCCGATCAATAAATCATCCAAGTCTTACCGATACCAATTCATTTGAAATTCGTTAGGTCAGCACTAATGGAGTACTCCACGGGATGTTTTACTGATTAAAAAAAATACTTTATCCACGCCATTTTGTGTATATACAACATTCATCCAAGCACAAAAGAATCGCGCTCTATTTTGCACCGTAAGGACATTGGCTATTTCTTCCTATCCCCCTGCAAATAAACCACGAACCGAAATACATGAAAGAATTTATCTCAAAACTCAATAGATCCCGATGTTGTTCGGGGTGAGAGTTCAACCACCCATCCCACTTCACAATCACTTCAAGATAAGACGTCCAGGCGGTGTATATTTGAGATATAGGTAGTGGAAAATAAAGATTTTCACCAACTCGGCCATACAAGAAAATGTACTTGACATCGCAGAAAAAGGACTCAAATTTTTTTTTACTTGCGTCGTCCATCTACGTTATTTTGCTTGTCCTTCTGCCCGAAGTGATGTTTCCCTCCCGCGAGGCACTACTGACGGAAAACTAAATAAAAAAAAAATCGAAAAAAACACGAACGAAGTTTAGAAATTCTGTGTCATATGAGTGTCTACGATGTGTGTAGTGGTTGTGTCTGATATGTGTGCCAGATTGTGTATTCACAAGGACACATCAGCATTGTGAATATATGTACATTTCTACATGTAGGATGTGATTCGTTTTTTCTTTCGCCCATCTTCTGTTCGTGTATCCTTGCTGCGAAGTGGAAGCTTTTTCCACACAGCTCTTTAATAAAATCCTTAGCGAAAATTTTTTTTTTCTTATTCGTAAGGCCACTCTTAGCGGACAGAGAGCGAAAAAAAGTCGCATGCAATAGCGTTATGTCTTTGAACGCCCATTCCAAGTTGCCTGGCCGCCTTTTTCTAATGAAATTTCCATGTCAGATCGCATCCTACTCGTAGTTTTGCCACACATTGGAATCGTGTATATATTTTCATTCGTTTTTTGCGCTTTTTTCCTTCTCGTTCTTTTGTTATCCTTCGTTTTCGCTAGTAGTCTTTACCGGTTCTTTAGATGAGTAATTGTATTTGGGTTAAGAGCCATTGATATCACATCCTAGCGACGAAACAATAGCACCCAACAGCAGCAGTACCACCACCACTACCACCATCACCAATAACATCAACAGTAAAAACAGAAAAGAATACACAAAGCACAGGGGACATAGCGCTGAGTAAAGGGGGGAAACAATATAAAAAAAGGAGAACACAAGTCCACATGTACATCACATCAACTGCGAGCCAGCTAAACCTACAAAAAGTCCAGCGGAAGTTCGAGGAAAAAAAGCAAAACAGTGGAGAGAAAAAACTCCCTCCCTCTGCAACTAAAGATTCTAACTAATACAGGATTCCCAAACACAGAACCACCACCCATGACTTTACCAAGCACCTACTCGCCTACGGTTCTTGACATCCATCAGGCCACCGCGAGGATATGTGATGCTTTGTAGCTCACACTGCGTTGCGGATTCCGTGCTCAATGAAGGCAAAGGATGTATGCTGTATCTATATGTGCTCTAGTGTATAGGCTACGATCTACGGAAGGGGAAAGAAGAAAGTCGCGCTTTTCCCTGTGAGTGAATCCGCAAACGGAGGAAATTCTTTGAAAGGCCAGTTAGACGGAGGGTGGTGGGCATGGTTTCTTTCTTTTTATCATGTGTGCACATCCACTTATAATGGCCAAGTTTTCATTTTTTCTTCTTCTTCTTCTAACCCCTTCCTCTGTCGGTTTTTTTGTAGTTTGCAGGTTTTTGTTCGTTTCTTAGGTGCGCTGTTTCATTCAATGGCGATCGCTCCCCAATCCCCGGAACCCGCCTGTCCTAATAGTATCGCAACTGAAGTAGCCATCGCGGTTGCTACTCTTACCGCTTGGCAGCTGTACATACTGTTGTAGTAGGCTCTTGTGGTATCCTCCGCAATATGTTGAGCGGAAATCCACTCGGTTATATACGCTTTGTGCACTTGTTCCAAGGAAAATGCCTCCTGCTCGTATGAGATTGAGGAAACTCGCAGCAACTTGGGGGGCCATAGGGAAAAATCGCGCGCGATTGTGTTTTATTGATTTAAGCTCATACTACCGACACGGCTGCAGCTACAGTGCCGGGGCTGGCGCTGCTGATGAAGATGACGATGATGATGATGATGATGATGATGATGATGATGATGATGATGATGATGATGATGATGATGATGATGATGCTTACAAGGACGAGAGGATGAGACTACGTTATAAAGCTGTTGTAGCTGCTGCGGAAACTCCTTCGAATCCTGCTGATGATGGAAATAGTTTAAATAGGAAAATAAGGTCGCGAAAACGACAACGGCGACGACAACGCCAACGACAACGACAATGAAAATTATGGTGGTGTGAGTTAGCCTGTTAATGTGTACTGCAGAATGCGCTGAATTGGCTTCGTCGTCGTAAGGATGACGATGATGCTGCTGGTGGTACTACTGCAGCTGCGGTAGTTTATGCAGTTGCAATTTAGTTGCAGATCCCGAGATGAGATATTGTCTTCTATTCTTTGGGAGGTTGTCTGCTATCGGCAAAGCACTTAAGCATATGTAAGGGAAGTTGGACCGATGGTAACAATAGTGGCATACTTGTTCGATTGCGGGATACAATGAGTTGTGTACTTGTAGGATGTTTCCGCGGTTGGTCATTTCAAGTAAACGTAATAACGTACGTATATAATTTTACCATCACTAGATGCGGTTAAAAGCTCACGGGGCATTGTCAAAAGTTAAATATCGGCATATGGAAGAGTGTGGAATGTTTGTGATGATATGGTTGCCAAGTCAACGCCGCATTTACAAAGAATTTCTAGATTTTGTACACCATTTAGATGAATCGGGCTCGGCGGCGCGATGGTTAGAACTGCCGCGCAGAAGGTCTGGGTTCGATTCCCAGCCGTAGCAACACCTAAATGATTTTTCACTGGCCCTCCTCTTGAATGATCTGACAAATCATCCGAGTAGTATAAATTGTAATGAATACCTTATCCCAACTTATCCGTTCGGATGCGGCATAAAACAGGAGGTCCCGCCATCGTGCAAAGAAATACACACGCACACATGAATGGTTGTGAGAAAAAAAAGCTAGGCCCTGGGTACTAACGAACCTGTTGCGCCATAAATTTATTTATTTATTTTTTATTTAGATGAATAGGCAGGAGTTTAAATAAAATCGTAGGTACAAGCGGATGCATTCCATAAAGGACCAATAGCTACTTTATAGTATACCTTGCACCTTTTAATGTACGTATATGAGTGACAAAAATTAAGAATCACTTATGGCCAACACAGGGCGTCAAACTTAGCTTCTACTCTAAGAGAATTTTGAGATTTTGATTGAATCTAATATTACGATGAAAGCGGAACTTAAAAAAGGGGTTTTTGGAATTCCATCCCTGCGTTGGTTCCTCGGTTCGTCGGTTCGTCGGTTCGTCGGTTCGTCTGTCCGTCTGTCCGTAAGGGTCTTTCCAGTCTAAGCAGCTTGGCCGATTTTCTTCAAACTTCGTATCCATGGTTTTTTGGGTCATAATTCTAGACCATTTTTTGTTTACTTTTAGCCATCATATGAAGGGTACCTGAGATGTAATGCTTGTGCATAACCTCAATTTTTTCGAAAACAGCTTTATACTTTTAATGATGCTAACAGTCCGACGTGGACCACAGTCTCAACCAACATGCCTCTCCAGCCAGCTCGGTCACTAGCTAGCTGCCTCCAGTTTCGCACACCAAGCTGGTTGAGGTCACTCCCCACTTAGGGTCTCTGCTTGCTGCGTTTTCCCTTGGGATGGACTCAAGGACTCGACGGGCTGGGGCGCTGGTGTCAATATAAACTACCTATCACAGCCATCTTAGTCGCTGAATTCGAAGCTTTTTGACCAGGTTGAAATCTCTATAAAGCCATTAGAGTTCCTAGTTGAATCTTTTCTCCCACACTTCATCGATGCTAATCACGCGAAGAATCTTCCTTTGAAAACAACCGAGGGAATTTTCATCTGCTTTTGTCAAGTCAATGTACATGCAGGACTGGGATAATAACGGTTTTATATAAAGTCTACTTGGTTTTTTGTGAGAGGGCTTTTCTTTTTAGGTGCCTTCTTAGCCCAAAGAAAGAGCGATTGTCAATAGTAATTCTTCGCTTGATCTCTTGACTGACATCATTTTTGTGGTAACCGCGGAATCTAGTTACGCGAAATCCTTACCACTTTGCAATTATAACCCATGGTGACGTTTTGGCTGAGTGGACGATGTAGAGAATCCTTTCTCGATTACAGCATATATTTCGTCTTGTCCTCATTTACAGGTAAACCTACTTATGCCGCCTACATGCAAACGCGTCATTGACAGCTCGCTGCGTTCTTCCGATAATATCGATATCATCTGTAAGTAATTGAAAAGACTTTTGAAAAATTGTACCTCTGGTGTTAGAGTTTGAATTTCATACAATCGCTTCAATAGCGATATTATTTATAAACCACACGATAGCGAGTCAACTTGTATTAAACTTTTTCCGACATCAAATAGTTCGGTGGTATTCTTGTCGATTTTGACGGAGCAGCGAGATTTCTCCGACGTCATCCTGCAGAACTTGCGAGTTTGGTATGGAGGTCGAAGCTTAACATGACTCTATAAGGCTCGCCTCTATATACGCTATCGGAGGAGACTTTAAAATCCATGAATAAATGGTGAGTATCGATTGGAAACTCGTTGTTTTTCTCCAAGGTCTTCCTGAGTGTGATGATCTGGTCGATGGTTGATTTTCCTGGACTAAAACCACACCGATAATGGCCAATCAGGTTGCTGACAAAATATCTTAGCCGTTCACACAGAATGGCTGACAGAATATTATACGCAACGTTTATGTGACTGATACCTCTGTAGTTGGAGTAGTTCTTAAGGATACGGCATACAATGCTAAAGTTCCATTCATCGGGCATGGCCTTATAAGCATGGTTCTTAACTACATGCGCCTGCTGGCACTCCTTAAGGAACCATGTTTTTTTTTTTGTGGTCGCCATGTGAAACCCAGCACATCAGTTGGGGCATTTCTGATGGCTTGTTAGTTGGTATCGCTGCCACCGGTCTTCTGCCTTGATGCTGGCTGCATTGAGGTTGTTAACAGAGCAGCTTCCTGCGATAGTAACCTCGCGACATCAAAGCTTCTCACAGTATTTGTTCGATGTAATGTAAAATTACGGTTTGGTGTGGTTTATGGGCCGGCACGTTACTGTGAATGGGAATCGCTACCGTTCAATTATAACCGAATATTTTTGGACATGTGGTTCCAACAGGACGGCGCCACAAGCCACACAGCGAATACCACAATCAATTTATTGGAAACCAAGTTTGGAGAACGTGTTATCTCACGAAATGGTCCAAGCCTCAGTCGTGCGATTTGATGCCGTTAGACTATTTCCTGTGGGACAACGTCAAGTCTATGGTCTATGCCAACAATCCAGCGACGATTTATGAACTTCATACGAGTATCGAACGTGAAATTGCAGCAGTATCGGCCGATTTATGCTTGAAAACCATCGAAAATTGGGTTCAGCGTCTGGACTTCTGCAAGCGTGCCCGTGGTGGCCTTGCAAAAGAAATCGAGTTCATAACATAAAGGCATCGAACGTACTTTCACAGTAGTAAACAATTTCATCGATATCCAAAACCGTTTTTGTTTCATTTAAAAAAACTTTTGTAGCGCTCTTATTGAAAAACCCTTTATGTGCCCTTTGATCTAACGCCCAACTCGCTGTGAAAGAGAATGTTTTGTACGACCCAGTCATGCACCCACCACTCGGTTTAATTTGAGTTGCTAGCCAATAATTTTGGGAACATGTAAACTTTTTAATAAAGAAGCACTTACGAAATATTTTTGTGGCAGAATCAAAAATTTTGTAGCTGTGATTGTCTTTTAATGGTGTGAAATGCCCAGGTATCTTCTTTTTGCTTGTAGATGGTGCAGGCAGCGATGACCGACGTTTATCTCTTTTCAAATGTAGCACATTGTCTGCATTTCTCCCTGAAGCTATCGAAAATACGCCTTTACATTGCCTGCAGACAATATCACTATCCGATTTGCTTTTTTCGAAAATGATATATTTTCTCTAAATTTTTCATTAAAAACACACTTTCCTTTTGTGGTCTTTGCCATTTTTACAAATTGTGAAATTAATTTATTAAAAACATAGAGAAAGTTAACATGAAAAACTAAAAGTGGCGAAATAAAATCTTACCAACGCAACGGTATTTGAATAACACAGAGTACAAGACACACAGAATGACGAAGAATTTAACTGTTCAGACTGATAAATACTCAAAAATACATGTGTGGAAAAGCACAGTCGCTCGATGACTCAAAACTAAATTATAAATATAAAACTGTAAGCAAAAGTGTTTCGAGGTGTAAGAAAATTAAGTTTAGAATCATGGTAAGAAAGATCTTTGGCGGTGATGAAAATAAAATAATAAAATAGATGAAAATAAAATAAAACTCTGTGAATCTTGAATAGGGAGTTGTGATGCATTGGATTACAGGTTTTTGTATAAAAATACTGGAGTGATATATTGGCATAAGAAAATAGTATAATCTTGTTGGGCGAAATACAAGACAAATGGAGCGTTAAGTATACTATTTATAGATTTATAGGTAAATAGATGACATCTAGATGTCTCAATCGGCTGCTCTTGATATTGATTGATAGCCAAATCGGGAGACAAATTTGGTGATATAAATTTACTACAGTTGTCTTTTACTTTTTGAATTTTTTTTATTAATCGATTCTTCTCTGTGTGCTAATCATTTTTATTTTTTTAAAAACTGTCGCTCACATTAAGTTTAGAAGTTATTCAAAACAATCTACTGTGCGGGTCGTGTTATACCCTATCCCATCCCATCCTTAAAATTAATATCCCTAAAACTTGGGCTTTATGGCGATGAAATATAGAAAATGTCATTGTCCTAACATTTTGTTCAGACAGTTTATCAAAATCTTTTATGGTTCGACAAAAAAAAAACAACGTTTATCGGACCACTTTGAGCGCGGCAAAAAAACTTTATAAAGGCAACTATATATGTTGCTCAGACACGTTTTCAAAATTCCCTACTGTTTGGCCAAAAATAACGTTTTTCTAAAAAGTTGTCGTGGTAGTGGGCGGATTTTGAAAATTTTTACACTTGTTCGGACAGCACCCACAAGGATCACATGTACCAAATTTCATTATCCTAGCTCGCAATTTAAGGCCCAAAATATATATCTAGCTAAATTATTTCTCTATATTTCAAACTATGTATCAAAACTAATATACCCCTATTGGATAGTGTATAAAAAAAAAATTGCACTTTTCAATTTGGTTATAATTCTACAAAAATTGTGTGTAGTTTGACATTTCTATTTTTTTTTCTGCTGCGGTGGATATTATTATTATTTTACCAAAAAAACTGTTGAGTAAGACCTGACGACTTTACATTTCCAGAATGAGAGTTAAAATCAATTGTTCCCGAGAAGCGGTCTACTCAAAGTACCGTTAAAAAAATTGTTGACTTAGGTGCATGCCTGAAGACTGTACATGCTCTGTAAGTAGCGTGAGGGTGGACAGTCCCCAGAAAGAGATTTAAAAGTCTTTTATTTCTATTTTTACTTTTTTTTATTTTGTGAAATACGTAGTATTACATTTTTTATCTGGCAATGTTGCATTGAAATGTTTTTCTTCTTATTTATTACTCAGCTATGTGTGGACTGTCAACAGTTGGTTGATATCCATAGGGAATTTCGTAACTCTTATTGTTTTATAACTTTTGAAATAATTGTGTGCGATGATTTACAACAATTGCTAAATTTTAAGCTTAATTTAATTATTGGATTGAAACAGAAAAGTGAAAACAAGTGATTGGCAGCTATATTAAATTTTTTCCGATTTAGCAATTACTATTTCATTATTATTTGCTTTGAGTCGTTCTTTAAAAAATTTCACCAAGCCAATGAAAACATACTGTCGGACGATATTCAGATCGTCTATGTGTATATACAAGTATTCTTGCATGTTGGCTTTTTAGATTTTCACACGTCATGCATATAAAGTCTCCACTAGAAATCATTCCTAGCAACATATACTCGTACCATACACCTGCTTAGGATGTAGAGTCCCGTGATGATTGTTAATTGGTTAATTTGAGAGCCTTGACTTTAAGTTGAGTTTTGGGAAGCTTGTCTAGTAAGCTCAGTAGGCTGAATCCAAACTGAAACCAAACCATGTGTTCAACTTGGGTTCATAAGGTTTTGTATTTTATTATTCGAAAGCTTAAGTTTTTATTTACTCTGATGGGGGTAATGTATAGAATATCACATCGGATAAATGGCCGCCACGGCTTTGCTGGCAAGTACGTACTCTTTTATTGATATGATTATTTCGTATGAATGTGGATAAATTTCATTAATACACCTTCGAATTTCATCTTTTATGGCGTTGGTGGTCGTGGGCTTGTTTTTATAAAACACTGACTTCAAACAAAAGTTCAAGGGAATAAAACGAAAGATCTGGATGACCATTTCTGATCGCAAAACTGGCCGATTACACGATTAGGAAACAACTCATGCAGTAATTGAATTGTTTCTCGTGCTGGCACCGTCTTGTTGAAATATTGGTCACATAACTATAATGTAATTTTGTCAGTAACAACTGGGTTATCATGTCACATGAACACCATTAATTGTGTTGCCTTACCAGTCGCTTTCTCGGAGAAGAATGGTCCATTACTTATAAAATATGGCTCAACAATGAAAATGTGTTGTTCTTTCGTATAGCGCTAACTTATCCCTAAAACCTAATGCTAACTAATCACTAACCCCGGACTAGCAGCTGTCACATTGTTATCTATTTTTCGTTAGAAACACAGAACTATTAAATGGCGAAAACTTAAATTTTGCGTAAATAATGGGATACCCGATACGCAACACTAATTTCAATGTTGTTATTATTATCTTTTAATCGGAAATTTATTGCATCTAAAACCAGTGTTAATTGGGTAATCAATCAAAAATCAATCAATTAACAAAGTTAGGATTTATGATACGAACATTTGAAATTACAATTTCCACCTGTTTATAAAATCGTAAAAACAAAAACCATATTGAAGCAAATTTGAAATAAAACTCAAATATTATTTATTTGATAAAAATGTATTACTTTCAGTTTCTTTTCAATATATATTTATTTAAGTTCAAAAACAACATTATGAAAGAATTGTTTCAATGATAGTTATATCTGTATCCTGAGTTTAATTTTTGTACTTTGTCGATTTTTTTAAAGAAAAATGCTCTAAATGTAGAAAATGAAATTGTATAAATATTTTTTTCAGACACTCATTAAAATTGTCTACGGCTTGACCAAATTCGATGTTTTTGTGAAAAGCCATAGACAAACCTATTTTTAGTAGATACTAGTATCTTACGCCTCTGAAAAAATGCGAATTCATTTAAGGAAATATTGGACATCGACGAAGTTCCATATCGTGTTCAGCGAATTCGGGTCGATTTCATTAGATTTCCTTATTACACGGTCTTTTTTCTGCTAACATTCAAACCGAAAGGAAGTTTTCTCTTAATCAAATAGAAATCCGTCAAAAGGTACGTCTTGTTTAAAGTTTCATTTTTGTTTTTATATAATTGGTGTTTCTATAAGTCTATTATTGAATAGTTATACATCCGCGACAAGCAAGGACCCAATATAAGCGAAAAAGTACATTCCACCAACTACGTATCGCTAAAACTTACACCTAAAAGGTAAAGCTAATTAAAACTTAAAAATAGCATTTTAATTTAACATGAAATGTCATTAGATTATTGCTAGTGAAGCCCTTGGAAAGTATAATTGCTATTCGATCGAATAGCAACGTGCGTTAAGGACCACTCAGCCACACCAGAATAAAACCAAGACTCACATCAAAAACTCTCTTTGGGACAGCTCCAAAGCAAAACAATCCGCAGCATCGCCTTTAATTTACCCCATCTAGAGCGTTCCCACTAGTCAGGGAGTAGAAATTTATCTTCCTCGACTTCCAGTTGAAACTTCAGCCATAAAAAAAAGGATTCCCGCTAGTGCTGAGCGATAGTGAAAATCACGCTTAAAATTTATATATTCCAAAACCGCTATAGCAGAACTTTAAGTTGTGTTGCTAGTGGTAATTTTTGAACAGTCGGTGGCGGTGGGAGCAAGTGTTATCGGATGAGCGACGGACGGCTTACAACGCAGTACTTATTTGTAATTTTTCTGTCCTCTGTGTAAAGTGTGAATATCCTAAGCTGAAAAAAAACGCTGAAGATAAGAAAAAAAGTCTACTATTGAGAACAAAATGGTCAACTGCCGGCCCTTAACTATTATTATGGTTTGAAAAGTTTCGCAAAATTTTTAATGATCATTGGTGCAAAATGTGGTCCAAATGTTGACGTTGACAAATTACTAATACACCCTATAACAGTTCACATAACATCCAAAATTTATAATATAAATACTTAAGAGTTGTAAAGGCTGATTTGTTGTATGTTAAAATATTGAATATGGACTGACTTCAGACGTTTGGACAGACAATTATTTAAGAACTGCACACCAATCGTCACCAATCCATTACGCCAAGGAAGGAAACTAATTTCCAGACTCCTGGGCTTAAAATCTATGAAGGGCGTATCATGTACGGGTGATTGTTTCAAAAATCCTTTGAAATACAACCAAACATTGCATTGAAATTTCAGGTCAAGGCATTAACTCCAAAATCACAACACTTTTAAAAGAATTTGAACGTAATTTAAATCCCAAGGCCATTGTATTGACGGACAGGGGGTCATATATGATTGCTGCCTTCCGCTCATTTGATCATAACTTCAATAATTATTAAGGAAATCCCCGTAGTAATTGAATTATGTAATACGTGCACTTAACTAGTAAAATATTTAAAAAAATAGGGTGTTAATTGTTCATTTCAAACATCCTTAAAAAGTTATGTTTGCACTTGATTTAAATCAATTTATTTTTTTTTTTTGTTTTACTTAAAAAAGCATATGAGAAGGCTACAATCCACTGTGTGGATCGTTTTTCACCCTATCCCATCCCCTCCTTAAGACAAATATTCCCAAAAAACTTTGTATGAACAAAATATAGACATTATGCTTGTCTAGATATGTTGTTCAGCAAAATGTTCTGAAAAGGGGGCGTGGCAGTGGGCGGATTTCAAAAATTAGTACATTTATTCTGCTGGGAACAACAACAAGCACGTGTACCAAATTTCATCATTCTAGCTCACAATTTAAGGCCCAAAAACTGGTGACGTACTGACGGACGGACAGACATGCCTAAATCGGCTCAGCTATCGATTCTGAGTCGATCTATATACTTATACTAGCTCAATTATTTCTCTTTGTTACAAACTTTGTATCAAAACTAATATACCCCTATGGGATAGGGCATAAAAATTGGGTCGAAATCACAAATATATTGCGGGGAAAAATTAGTTGCAAAAAATTAGTAACATTAATTTAAGTTACATAAGCGGCTTAATACATATTTAAGTTCCTTTGTAGAAACTGCAAAAGTGTTAGAAGGTGAAAACTATCCGATTCTTCATTTAACAATCGTTTATATCCATCGTTTAAAAAAGTATCTTTTGTTATTTCTGAAGATCTTGAAATGATTAGAAATTGCAAAAGAAAATAAAACACCATTTTGGATACCATTGTTATTAATAATATGACAAGAAATCATAAAATTGCACTGTTCCCACAGACAAATAAATTATTTCAATTTGATGAAGCCGAAAAGAAATATATTGAGTCAATGTAAAAATTGTATGCAATATTATGCAAGTGAAATTCCTGAACCGGGTGCTCGAATCTGTTAAAGTTGGATAGCCTTGCGTCAGATGGTAAAGATTTCTTTTCAGACTTTATTCCACCAGTAGAAACTACAAATTCAAATGATAAAGTAAACAGCGAACAACTGGCATATAAAATTGTGAACGAAACTTTTCACGAAGAATTTGATGTTTGCAGTGGTGGAAGTTGCACAAAGTTGTATTTCCACTGTTGTTAAAAGTCAGCTACAAAATTTTAGCTACGCCGGCAAGTAGTGTTGACTTTGAACGCATATTTTCATCAGCTAAAATGTTAATTTCAGAAAAACGTTCGCTTATTAGATCCCACCAAACTTTAATTATTCAAATTATATTCTTACATTCCAATATAAGAAAAAATTGTAACGACATAGAAGAACTTTTGTAAGAAATTAAAAAAAAAAAAATATAATTTGTTTATTTTATTACAAATTAATAGTGACTTGATTCGCTGATGTCCTAATATGTTGATTTTACCAACAGCCATTTCTTACTAATCTGCCACATAATAAGCTTGACTTTCAATTTCAACAAACGTAAGCAAACAAATATTTTGTGAACTCAGTACAATCAGTGTACTTAGTGCAGTGTCCACTACTTTTTATGAGTACCCATTTTTGAATACTCGTTATTTATGAGTGCACTGCACTAAGTGTTTGGTTTCAAATGGGTACCAAACTCATATATAGTATTCGATTGTCAGGTCATTCATTCATTTCAATTTTCAAACAGTGAGTTAATAATGAAGTGTACTTGAAATAAAACTAATGTCTTGTTACTGGTTTCAAGACAATCAATGCAGTAACAACCCACTCCATCTGACTTAACCTAGCTATTGGATATGCAAACATGCCAAGTAATGGTCTACACTGGTAGTATACAGAGGATCGAAAGTGTAACAGATTCTCTGCGGTAAATGTACTTGCAAATGCAAAATAGGTATATGCTGGCAAACCATGGATAACAAAAAGTTCAAAGACTGCAAAATAGTGACAAAAAAAAATACACATTTTCGGGGCAACCGGCCGTTACAGGGCCGAGCTTTCTCACAATGTGTGCGTGTGTACTTCTTGCACTGTGGTGGGACCTCCTGTTTATTCCGACTCCGAACGGCGGATTTGAGATAAGCTTTTCTGGACAATTGATACTACTCGTATGATTAGTCAGATCATTACTAGAGGAGAGCCAGTGCAAAATCATTTAAGAGTTGCTACGGCTAAGAATCGAACCCAGACCTTCTGCGCGGCATTTAAACGAACCAACCATCTCGCCACTGAGCCCGTGGTTAAAACTACATTTTTTAAATACAGATTTATCAGTGAAATTAACTGAGTTCAAAACAATAGAAATAAAATGATGTTAAAATGAATCTTGTAGTCGGAAACAGCACTAAAAATCAGGATAATGAAGATAAATCGGAATATGAACCAACACCTACATTACTACTAATTTCATGAAGTAAGCCATTTCACAGTCAAATTACCAATTCATACGTAAGCACTTTATTTACACCTCTTCAAAGGTTAAAATAAATTTCGCTGATAAAAAGGGATAAATGCCTCATTCATCAAAAAAAAAAAACACACAACCACTTCACACTTTTACGAAATCATTTACAGCTCAATTACAGTCTGAACATCCTCCAGAGTACCCTACACTGTATTAATTTAAACCAGTCCATATCGCGTGTACACATCAATTACGAATGTTCGCAAACAACTCTCCAAAAATCCAGCTTCCATCTTTAAAACAAAACAAAAAATTAAATTCGCCTCGCGTTCCGATTTATCACCTCCTGTGTTGTTTATGGCAACCAAGGGCCACGTGTTGCACAATAGGAATTCAAAGTGTTCGCATAAATTAGAGCGCGGAGCAGCACCCCAATTTAAGAGCGTAGGTTTTTTTTCACCGAATAGAAGGCATAGATGTACTGTATACTCAGAAAAGGACCAGGAATCAAGTTCGAAAACGATGCCGACTAGAATTGAAAACAACGAGGGTAACGACGACAGGTAAAGGTCACTCGCGTATAGTATGATCTCACATTTGCTTATGACATTTGGACGGCGAAAATATCCTTTTTGGCAGCTTCCTGGAATGCTGGCCATTCATCTTTTTTGATTGCGAGTGTGCTATGGAATCCGCGACGCGTGTGTCCATTTGCCTCGAAGAGTGGTTTGACAAGAGCGCATATGATGTTTTGATGGGTAAGGGGGATAGAGGTGTGCAGGCAGCTTTTATTTTGTATGGTTTGTTGTATATTTGTGTGTTTAATGTTATGATTACGAAAGTTTCGAAAAGGATAATACATATTATGAGTTGACTGTAGTTTTCTTACACTTGTAAATTTGTTGGTATTCATGTGGATGTGAACTGTAAAGTTTTGAGGGTTTAAATATTATGTTTTATGCTTTTGATCTTTTACTTATGAAATAGATTTACTTTTCTTGATACCTTATTTAGTGACTCTTGGACCACATAAGGGTTAATGAATTTACAAATGCGTTATGTTCATATTACCAAAGAGTATAGAACTACATAGAGTGCGCATCTCATACAACAAATATTTTCTATGTGGGGTACTGATATTGATACCCCAGTGCTCACATTGCTACCCCAGCATCAAACAACAGCCTTGCCGACGCATACGATCTATTAATTTTCCCTTCGCACTTACCGCCCGCGTCTGAAATTTTTAGCTGTGATGCGTACTCCATGTAGTTCTATACTCTTTTATATTACCTACAATATCGGAAGACTTGATAAGCGTCATTTAAAACCGAAACACAAATGTATAGGAATACCTTTAGCCTATTATGTTCTTATGCAACGACAGGTAAAAGATGACATCCCTAGTTACTCGAGAAAACTAATGTGGGCGGACATCGATTTCAGAAAATACAGCCTACATAACACAATTTATTGGAAAGGAGTTTTTAATTTTTGCTACTCTAATTCAGATGGCCTGCAAGGATAGTTGTGCCGAGCTGCCCGTCACTATCCAACATCTATCTGTGAAGACTAATTGATTGCGCTGCACAGTGTAATGCAGCACATCGAACGACGACCCTTACAAAACTCAGAGCAATTATCAACTTGACAACGTTAATCATCTCTAGAAAATGTGAAGAACGAATTATGATTTGATCTTTGGGTTAAGGCCCTTTGACTTCCAGCTGGGTGTGGATTGATACACAGGTTTAGAATGGCTTGTAGTCTGACTGAAGTACGTCTCTAGTGAAATTAGGCTGACATATCTCGAAGCCACATTTGACCTCAATTTTTTTTGCTATTTTCAATTCGGCTTAAGGGGACACTAGAAAGTATTTAATGGCAACAAAATAATATTAAAAACATTTGAGAAAGCTACAATCCACTGTGTGGATCGCTTTATACCTTATCCTATCCCATCTTTAAAATTGATATCCCTTTATAGCAAAGAAATAATAAAACTGTAAATATATTATTATTTAGACAGTTTGTGTATGGTTCGACAAAAAACAACGTTTTTATCCGGCATATGCTATGACATAAGGTATACAAACGGTTTTTGTAGGAAAACGCCTACGAAAAGTGGGCGCGAGTTTAAATGATGTATGGCCGAAATATTTGTTCTATAAAACCGAATGATTTTGCATCAAAAGTTTTTTCGAATCTTTTAATATTTTAACAAAAAACGTTTTTTACTGAAAACACCCTCAAAAAGTAGGCGTGACAAGAAACGTTATGTGGACAAAATATAGATATTGGGATTGACTACATATTAGATATGTCTTTCAGTCACTTTTTTAAAAGTCCCTAACGTTTTGCCGAAAATAATGTTTTTCTAAAAAGTGGGAGTGGCAGTAAGCGAATTTAGAAAAAAAATTCACTTATTCGAACAGCACATACAAGGATCACATGTATCAAATTTCATTGTTCTAACTCAAAATTTAAGGCCTAAAAACCGGTTACCTACAGACAGACAGACATGGCTTAATCGACTCAGCTAGCGATTCTGAGTCGATCCATATACCTTGAGGTATATTTAGCTAAATTATTTCTCTATGTTGCAAACTATGTATCAAAACTAATATACCACTATGGGATAGGGTATAAATACGTATATAACCGAAATACCAGTGCAAGCGATGAAAGATATTTCCATATGTATTAAAACGAACTGTGGGCAATTAAGAGTTGCATTTGTATATTGTTCTCCCAGCTTTAGTGCTACAGTCCAACCTCTTCAATTGGCCCGGTCCCATGTTGGTTGAGGTCGGTTTCTACTTACGCGCAACACTTAAGGCGAGGTCTTCCTCTACTGCGTCCGACGTCTGGCTGGGAATCGAAGACTCAACGATCTACATGTTCTTGCCATCTTCAACGTCCAATACAGAGTTTTTTTTTACTAGGGACAATTCGTTGTACAGCTCGTATAGTTCTTAGTTGAATCTTCGTCTCCATAGCAAATCAACGCAAAGGGAAAGGAAGATTTTGCGGAGAATTTTCCTACCAAATGAACCTAAGATTTCTGTATCCACTTTTGACAAGGTCCATGCTCCAACGAAATTCTAAACAGACAGACTAGTTTAGGCGGAATACCAAAACTCGACATGGCTCTGTATAGTTCGTCTCCATAAAAGTATTCTTTAAAATCGATGTATAGGTGGGGGGTATCGATTTCACGATCTGCCGAAGTGAGAAAATTTGATCGGTCGTTGACTTTCTTGGCTGAAAAACACACTGATAAGGGCCGATCAGGTTGCTGGAAAATGAATTTAGGTGTTCACATATTACGGCAGATAGGACCTAGTACGTGAAGTTGACGAGACTTATGCCTCTGAAGTTGGCGCAAGAGGATCTCCTTTTTTGTGGATCCGGTAAACGATGCTGAGGTTCCAGATTATATTATTACATATTACATACCAAGTCATCTCCGCCGGCTTCATAAAGCTCGGCGGGAAAGCCGTCATTTCCGGCAGCCTGCTTGAGTGAGGATGTTAACATCACTTAACTGTGGCCGGGTGGTTGGTAGTTTCGCTGTCGTAACCAATATTGAAAGGTTCGTTCTGCTTGACAGCGGCATGTTGTTCGTCATCGCCGTTTTACAGTCATCAGAAGTGTTTCTTTAGGATTCGGTTTGTTGCTACTGCTTGAAATCGAAACCAGACCTTCGGCAGATCATCGCACGAACTATCACACCACTGAGCCTGGCTTTGACGTTTTACACTTTGATAAAAGTTGCGAACATCGTTCCTGGAGTGGCACCTTTCTATATCCTCGATTACTCATTTTTCTTCTTTCTAAAAAGCCGTTGTTCTTCTCCTCTACCCTGTCTATAAAGCTCAATGGCAGCTCTCGTCTTCACCTGCTGTTTCTTGCTGGTGGGCATGAGTAACCTAGCACTTCGGTTGCGCCTGATCTAATAGCCTGTTGGCATCGTTGCCATTGTTCTTTGACATACGATGCAGAGGATACGCTTTGGGAAAACGCGTTGCGCGAAGTCCTCGGCGATCTCTTGCTATTGCAGTCTTTCGATATTAAATTTTGTTCACAGTATGTATTTCTGGTTCTTACCTTGTCTGCAACATTGACAAGAGTCGATGTTAGCCCCTCGGGTGGTTCGGACATAAAAATTACTAGATGCGAACTTCTTGTATATCTTAATGTGATCAATATGGTTAACCGTTTGTTAATTAGCGTAAGTTCGTTGCCAGACGTGTTGTAGTGTAGGCTGTGTTTTCCGACAATAATGCTAAAGATGTCTTGCTACCTTTGCGTTAAAATATACTAGCAATTTTAATATCGTATCATAGAGAAGCCATCTTAAGCTATAGCATCTTCTTCCTTCGTCGGGGCGTGAGCGCATATAAGACTTAGGTTTGCGAATTTGATTCGAATTCTTTCACTGTGTTCGCTAAAGTCATAAAAACATAATACTTCTTGCCTAAGTCTGGCACTTATAACAAATTTCCATCCGAATAGAATAGGCTTAAGAAGAAGTCTCCTAGATGCAGAAGTCATTTAGAAAGAGGCCTAGTCTTTTGCATTTAGGGCGAGTCAACTTTTGGCTAACCAAAAGTGATCATTTTTTAATATATCTTTAAGAGTATAAAGGTACATCCCTGATACAGCTATTGCCACGTCATTTACCACTAGGTATTAGTTAATTGAAGACAGGAGGCCCCCTAGTGGGGTTCCACGGATTAAAAATCTACGTAAGTATGAGACGTCAAGAGTAGTGTTAGTAATTCAGACCTCCCACCTCCAACGAATCGAAACGGAGCATGTTGAGAGTTGGAGATCATAAGCTGTGCTATACGAAGGTGTAGATCAAAAAATATTTCCAAAGTGTTCAAAATTAAAGAAGATCTACTGAGCGAACGGACATCCTTCGGATTTTTGTTTGAGCTTTCCTTCTTGGAATATAAAACTGTTTGAAGTTTTTGACGGCACGCGCGGCCGCTCAAAGAAGTTTTTTGGTATGTTCTATATGTATATCATTGATATACGGAATGAATGTTCTGAACGTGTCTGGTTCAACACACATATAGATAGACGAGCTCCCAGAAGAGTGATTTTCTAGAAGTAGGTCAATAGTTTCCAAACAAGAGGTAGTCCATTGACCGCCTGGTTTAAGTGGGTTGTTAGATATTTGTGGACTTGGGGCTCTTGGCTTTGTTGCCGAGGGTGAAGTTCAACCATGAGGCTCGGCCTTCTCACAAGGCAGTCTGATATGGTAAGTTGATGACCTTGCTTGTGATAGGGTTGCCACCAGGCTTTTCAGTTCGATTTTGTTACTCGGTTGTTCTATGGTGTCACAGAGAGAGAGAGAGAGAGAGAGAGAGAGAGAGATAGAGTGAGTTTATTGGCTTAAATGTCTCTATACAGTGTTCAGTCTGGGCGATAATCAATCGGATGTACTCATTACAAAACCTACAGTTCTTAAAAAGTTTGATTGTGTTTTGAGATACATGCTGAAAATCTAATACTTGCCTACTTTTGTTTATGAAACTAGGGACGGAGCTCGAGTTACAAAGGACGAGTTTTTTTCTAAAATATAATCAAAGATTAACTCACCTTGCTCGTTAATGTTGAGGGCAGTTTTTGTCTCTCTGCTTCTGTAGTCAGGATTCTAAGGTTGCCATGTTGGTCCACATGGTAGTGAGCCAATAGTTGCTGTCTTTTTTTTCAATATTAGCTGTGACAATATTCTGATTGCTGTAATTAGAGAGTCGAAAGATATTTAAGGAGCTATAAGCAAGAAACATCATCTAGGTTTGACTTCGTTTCCTACGTAGAGCAATTTATAGGCTGGATTACTAAGACTGCATAACAGGTTGTTGGCAACGCTGGTTTCTGGAATCAGAACTACATCTTCTCCGTCTTTCTTCAGTTGGTGAAGGTTAATCTGTGAGATTTCTGTTATTGTAACTATTTACAGGTGGCATTACCACCGTGTTTTTGCCGTCGTAAGAATCGGATGCTAGATGCTCCTCTTATCTAAGACAACCGCAAACAGGTTTTGGGAATTTTTGCTTACTTACTTTAGTGACGCTACAGTCCGGAATGAACCTGGGACTCAACCAACATGCCTCTACAACTAGCCCGGCCCGATTAGCCAATTCCCTTGGATGGGATGGTTTTACCGGTATTCCCGCATGACTGCGAGGGCGATTAGGAAATCTTTGGACTTTTAGTCTGCACATTCAATCATTTTTATTTGACCCTGATAAAAACCTATTTCGCGGCAAGTCAACGCAGAGCTCGGGTGATCGCGAAGTATTTGGAGGAAGCTGGACGCCCATTTCACGCGTACCATACTCTATTTTGCCAATGTTATGCGTTCATCCGGGTCATTGCGGTCAATTACAGCCAATTGTAGACGTTCCTTAAACATTTGACTAAACGATCTTTCCGAATGTTGTGAGGACATCGCCGGATGTCTACCACCTACCTTTGCCTTCCGGGCGCGTTGACTTCGGAGGGGCTGGCGAAATGTTTAAATTGTTCCTTCGCCCAATTCTGAGAAGAATCATGTTGCATACGGGCAATTAGTTTGGTGAGTACCCGTTATCATGTGGATACGGGGAGCTGGAGGATGGTTGGGCTTGGTAATAATTTGGTTGTAACATCGGGTGCGAGATCGAAGCCTTGCAGCAGATTGTTCCACAAGAGTTCGCAGGTACTGGTTAGCTAGATGCGAGTTCGAAGCCATACTTAAAGTTGGCCCAGATGGATCATGAAAGAGTGTGGTGTACCCCTCGCATCTCTTGGGTATAGAGCAGACCAGGTTCCACAACCAATGTCTTTACGATGGAACGGATGTTCATGAGATACCTACTTGTTGGACCAGGTTTTCTCAAAGTCTTTACTCTACTGAAGTACTACCAGGAGAGGGGAATAATATGCTTGATCAGGGCGTGCGTGGGTCAGAGAAGGTGGTAGGGACATCAATGCGGTGAAAGTTCGAAGTCGAACAAACAGTTAATCCTCTTTGAGGTTTATAGTAGGTGGGGGAGAATCTCTTCGCAGTTCTCGTCCATAGTCTGGATTATGACAAGGCTTTAGAGCCATTGTCTTACCCGATTCCTCTGGCGTAGATGCGTATTAAGCTTCCTTCGGAGTTCCTACTTTTTCCCAAATGCCTGTTTGACTAGGTTTTTCCAAAGACATTTTTGTGTTGGCTACGGCAATGTTTCCAGATGTCAGGCCTGAGATTCCAGCTCAGGTCCTTGTTGGAGTACCGTCTCGCGGTTTTTGTTTTGTTATTTTGTTTTATGTTGGTACTTTTGTGTTTTGTTTTTTTAGTAATAAACACTTACAATTTATCAGGTGTAAAGATTCACTGATAAAATTGAAAAAATAATTAAAGTTAAAAAAAAAGTTTGTTTGAATGTAATTCTTGACAACTGCCAAAGTGATCTACCAGAATGTGAATTTTTTACTAAAACTACATTTGCATATGGAACTGTTTTATATTCTGTAGAAATATCAACAAATGAAGGTTCAAAAGGTACTATATTTCAAAATGAACTTAAAGTTAGTCCATATAAAAATTACGCTAAAAAATTACCACAAATTCCAGTCTAAATAAACAGCAATGTATTGGAATATTCAAATATTTACATCCAAATAACTGGGAATGACTATAGATACCTCTGCGATGCCATTAAAAGATTATTTTTTCAGCGAATCTCCACAAAAAAATTATGAAATACCAAATTACATTCCTAAGTTCAAAGGGTTTTTCTTCGGCCTTTGGCATGTAGATGTCGTAACAATTTCGCCCATTGTACCTGAGGTAACTCTTCCCTATGTCCAATATCGCGCTATTCTCTTTCTTTTTTTCTGGTACTCCTGTGCTTAATCCTCATCTTGAACTTCATCTCTTTAGATCTTTCAGGTGTCATTCTTTAGAGCGAGTACCAGTTTTCAGCATGTTCCTTCATGTTTCTTGAGAAATCCTATTTATCCATTTCTTTTGGCATATCGCCACAGTTATTCGAGATCTTTTTAGTTCAGTATGGAACTCATCGTTCCTAATGGAGGAATATGTATTCTGAAAATGTTTAGGCGGTTTATCTCGATCGCATTCATATAGCACTATATATCCTATTTTTTGTGGAGTGTTTGAAGTCCGTATTTTTATCTTCAGTATCATATTATAGATCAAAGACTTTTTGTCCATCAGGAGTTATAGTCTTATCAACAATTTTCAAAAGATGTCCAGTGTAAGTTGGTTTCTTAAATCTTCTTATATCTTAACTAGAAAGCGAAATCCAATGGTTAAGGCAATTATTATACAATTGATTCAATTCACATCATTTCCGTGTTATAGAATCTTTTTTAATTTCCATTGATACTGTAGGTGAACTAACATCCTCATTCAAGGAAAATCCCAAATGCACTACTACATCAAGACTTCGACTATACATTAAAGCTCGCGATTAATAACAAGGCCCTGACTCTCTTCAGTGCGGCTGCAAAATGAAATTGATTTCGGAATCGATTGTTGCTAGCGAGAAGAATATTTCGCCATTAGTGCTGCGGGGTGAATTGTCAATGCCAACGATGTGCCTGTTAGGATGGGGATGTAGATAAGGTCGGTGACGCCAAAACTCGCCCTCCAATTATTATTTCTGAACTTTGTTGGGTTTCGCAAACGCCTGCCGTCGCCGTCCCTTCTTCCCTGCCGACCATAAACACACTCCAAAAAGCATACAAATGAGAAGGGTGGTGGGAACATCCGGAACAACTACCACCATCGATGGATGAATAGATAGACTTTAGCCTCTTCACATCACAAAAGTCATTCGCATCACTGAGGATAAAATTCAACGACCACCGCGCGCCACAATGAATAACCCTTGCGGGGATAATGGACCAAGTCCTGGCGCTGTCAAACCCATCTCGCGTCGTTGTCGTCGTCGTCGCCAACGCTAAAATCGTCGTAGCCGTGGTCGTGGTCGTCCTTTCGAATATTTTTCGCTCCTCTAAATCACCCGCCTTGTGGTGCTGTTACCTCCTCGAAATGCTCTTCGCTTTTCTTCTTTGACTCACATATGTATACGTTGTTATGTGAATGTGTGCTTAGCTGTTTTTGTTGCCCTACCGATGCTGTTGGCCTGCAAGAATACTTGTGCCGCGGTGCCCGTCACTAACCAACATCTATCTGTGTGTCCTGTAGACTGCCTTTCTGTTGTCCTGAAAACGTCGTCTCCATTTCATTCCGTGGAGGGGGCTTGGAAGGGGATGGCCTGTCAATTTTCGCGAAATACAAAAGTGTTGGGGGGGGGGCTGAACAAACCTATTGCACATACGTTCACGTTGAGTCTCTACCACCCACGTTCGACCATTCCTGGAAAGTTCTACCTGTCCCATCCCGGACAGTCGAGAGCAAACTTCAGGGATCCATTTGGCCATCGTCGCAGTCGCCAGCAGAACAACCGCCGTCGTCGTCGTCGACGACGCCAACATGGTGGTGGTCGTCGAATTCGTTGGTAGTCCTAATACGTGGTATCCCTTAGCGGGAGACGTGAATAAGATGAAAGTGGATATTTCGTCGTGGGTTCGCTGCCTCCATCTACACACATGTCTCGCCTGTGTGTGTGTGTATGTCCGATTATAGCACATGTGTGCATACATCACCAGGAGGGAAAACTTGGGCAGTTTTCATATGAACGGTCTATTTGGGGTGGTGGCAGATTGAGTGGTTTTCTCTACGTTTATTTTTTTCGGGTGAAAATTCCCGTTTTCTCAATGTTGGACAGTTGATGCCAAGTGGCAGGTGGAGGCATAAGGGTCTTCCACTTTAGATTAGAATGCTTGTGTGCCATGTCAATCTGCGCACATAAACGAAGGCGAGGGGTGGCGGTTGGGTTCACCATTCTACATATATGGGGGATGATGGTTTCAAGATACATTAGAGTCGGGATGATGTGTCAGCCCGGGGTGTATACGCCAACAACCAAGCACGAAAGTCTTTTGTTGTTCGGATGATGGTGGTGGTACTTTTTTTTAAAAAAAAAACCTACTCGTCAACTGTCGTTTTTGATTTTTTTTCCCATTTCTGTATATCGCGCATATATCGAAGATTATCGATTCCTTTTCTAGGAGTTGACCAGTCGATATAAAACAGATGTAGATGTACGATTTTTTTCCCGATTTTCTGTGCATATGGAGATTGAGCTCACATCCTTCTGCTAATATTTGATGGCATTATTTTTACTGAAGATTGTTTTTAAGACTCGACTTTTCTTTGTTTTTGTCGCTTAGCTGTGTTTTTATCTATTTTTTGGGAAGTATATATGTTTTAACTAAACTTAATACCTCCTTTCAGCTTAAATATAGGTTAGACAGATAATAGTGATTTTCCGTTATTTTTTTTACATATATATATATATGTATATATATAATAATTTAATAAATTTTAAAATATATTTAAAGATGATCGAATGATGTATTCTTTAAATATAATTTAAAATTTTAATAACAGATTTATATCAATAATGTTATCTATTTAATATTATATATTTACAATTTAATAATATATAAATAATAAATATATATATATTATATATTAGAGAGAAACTTCATGTAAACTTCTATTATTTAATAAATAATAATTATATTTATAATTAATTATAAATATCCCATAATTATATTATCTTTATAAATACATGTTATTAATTATCCTTTACAAATAACCTAGTCAACCTGAATACAGTTGAAGACTTTAAGTTCGTCGAGCTGAGTTTATACTTGTACGCGCCAACTAAGCCGAGGATTTCTTCTTATTCATCTGACTTGTCGATGAAAATCGAAGACTTTGTGAGCTGAAGTGTTGGTGTCCATTCGAATTACAAGTCATAGCTATCTCAGACATACAATTTCGGCTACCTCGTAGTATCAAAAATGATGTTTAATAAGTCACCCGAACAATGCGTCACATTATCTAATTCCAGAAGTCTTTTTTATTCATATTCTTACTCTTGACTGCGACTCAACTACGATTTCTCCTTTTTTCTTCTTGAAATGATCCTGTTCGGGCCTTGACATTTTGGTGAAATATCATTTCTGGGATGGCAACTTTCTATCTCTTGGCTTCCAGCATCTGTCAGTATATATCGTCAAACCAGGGGTTTCTTCCTGATGGGTGGGAGAAACCTATCACTTCAGTTGGGGTCGATCTTTTGGTTTGATGACACCACATAACGATTAAGTAGTTCCAATTTTGCAAATACCCATTGGAAACAGAGCCGTTAGTATTGAATATTGGATTGAGAGTTGACGTTAACCTTACGCCCCAAACCTCTTATCAATTGTCCGAGATATACCTTGAAATTTGTGGACTAGTGAACATAACCTCTTTCGAACTTCGGTGGGATTCTTGTTGTTGTTTTTTTAAAATATTGTTGTTTTATATATTGGGATGTATATCATCATCGTCATAATGGAAGACTTTAAAAGAAATCACACTCCGATCTTACGACTTTCCTATTATTGAATGAGCTAATCGCAATTGCCACCTTTTTAAGGATGAGGTTAGGCAGCATCCTAAGTGTTTTTTTAATATTGTTCGTGGCTCACGCGTTTTTTTCTTACCTCTGGTAATGTTGATTATTAAACAGCTTATACTTTTTTGGTATTGTTCACAATTTTTTCCGCTTGTTAGCAGATGTCTTCTCTTCCTACCTTTGTATTTAAATCTACCTGCATGATTTTAACATCGTACTTCGGTAGTCGCTCATAGATAAATCATAGATAAAATAAATCGAGATCTTAAGGGATACGCGTTCAGCGTATGCCTCTTGTCAATCCCAATATGATCAATTTGTTTGACCATTCGTTAAGCTGGATATCGCCATGTCTTCTTATGAATATCGAGGTGATGAAACCGTGTGCTAGCTATGGTGGCATGTCGTCCGCAGCGAATTAAATTAGCTTAAGTTGATTGCTAGACGTGCTGTCGTGTAAGCTGTAAACTCCGCCAGTACTTCTTATGATGCTGTTCCATCTTGGGAATTCTTTCTCCGCGGCCGGGGGAGTTTTTTTTTGGGAGACTAGCACATCCTCCGCATATCTGCAGAGGGTTCCTTTATCGACACCCATGTAATAATAGATCAAACATAAAATGAATTCAAAACATTCGAATTGTGATATTAACTGTTGATTTATTATAAATAATAAATATATATATATTATATATTAGAGAGAAACTTCATGTAAACTTCTATTATTTAATAAATAATAATTATATTTATAATTAATTATAAATATCCCATAATTATATTATCTTTATAAATACATATTATTAATTATCCTTTACAAATAACCTAGTCAACCTTGACAGTTGAAGACTTTAAGTTCGTCGAGCTGAGTTTATACTTGTACGCGCCAACTAAGCCGAGGATTTCTTTTTATTCATCTGACTTGTCGATTGAAATCGAAGACTTTGTGAGCTGAAGTGTTGGTGTCCATTCGAATTACAAGTCATAGCTATCTCAGACATCCAATTTCGGCTACCTCGTAGTATCAAAAATGATGTTTAAGAAGTCACCCGAACAATGCGTCACATTATCTAAATCCAGAAGTCTTTTTTATTCATATTCTTACTCTTGACTGCGACTCAACTACGATTTCTCCTTTTTTCTTCTTGAAATGATCCTGTTCGGGCCTTGACATTTTGGTGAAATATCATTTCTGGGATGGCAACTTTCTATCTCTTGGCTTCCAGCATCTGTCAGTATATATCGTCAAACCAGGGGTTTCTTCCTGATGGGTGGGAGAAACCTATCACTTCAGTTGGGGTCGATCTTTTGGTTTGATGACACCACATAACGATTAAGTAGTTCCAATTTTGCAAATACCCATTGGAAACAGAGCCGTTAGTATTGAATATTGGATTGAGAGTTGACGTTAACCTTACGCCCCAAACCTCTTATCAATTGTCCGAGATATACCTTGAAATTTGTGGACTAGTGAACATAACCTCTTTCGAACTTCGGTGGGATTCTTGTTGTTGTTTTTTTAAAATATTGTTGTTTTATATATTGGGATGTATATCATCATCGTCATAATGGAAGACTTTAAAAGAAATCACACTCCGATCTTACGACTTTCCTATTATTGAATGAGCTAATCGCAATTGCCACCTTTTTAAGGATGAGGTTAGGCAGCATCCTAAGTGTTTTTTTAATATTGTTCGTGGCTCACGCGTTTTTTTCTTACCTCTGGTAATGTTGATTATTAAACAGCTTATACTTTTTTGGTATTGTTCACAATTTTTTCCGCTTGTTAGCAGATGTCTTCTCTTCCTACCTTTGTATTTAAATCTACCTGCATGATTTTAACATCGTACTTCGGTAGTCGCTCATAGATAAATCATAGATAAAATAAATCGAGATCTTAAGGGATACGCGTTCAGCGTATGCCTCTTGTCAATCCCAATATGATCAATTTGTTTGACCATTCGTTAAGCTGGATATCGCCATGTCTTCTTATGAATATCGAGGTGATGAAACCGTGTGCTAGCTATGGTGGCATGTCGTCCGCAGCGAATTAAATTAGCTTAAGTTGATTGCTAGACGTGCTGTCGTGTAAGCTGTAAACTCCGCCAGTACTTCTTATGATGCTGTTCCATCTTGGGAATTCTTTCTCCGCGGCCTGGGGAGTTTTTTTTTGGGAGACTAGCACATCCTCCGCATATCTGCAGAGGGTTCCTTTATCGACACCCATGTAATAATAGATCAAACATAAAATGAATTCAAAACATTCGAATTGTGATATTAACTGTTGATTTATTATAAATAATAAATATATATATATTATATATTAGAGAGAAACTTCATGTAAACTTCTATTATTTAATAAATAATAATTATATTTATAATTAATTATAAATATCCCATAATTATATTATCTTTATAAATACATATTATTAATTATCCTTTACAAATAACCTAGTCAACCTTGACAGTTGAAGACTTTAAGTTCGTCGAGCTGAGTTTATACTTGTACGCGCCAACTAAGCCGAGGATTTCTTTTTATTCATCTGACTTGTCGATTGAAATCGAAGACTTTGTGAGCTGAAGTGTTGGTGTCCATTCGAATTACAAGTCATAGCTATCTCAGACATCCAATTTCGGCTACCTCGTAGTATCAAAAATGATGTTTAAGAAGTCACCCGAACAATGCGTCACATTATCTAAATCCAGAAGTCTTTTTTATTCATATTCTTACTCTTGACTGCGACTCAACTACGATTTCTCCTTTTTTCTTCTTGAAATGATCCTGTTCGGGCCTTGACATTTTGGTGAAATATCATTTCTGGGATGGCAACTTTCTATCTCTTGGCTTCCAGCATCTGTCAGTATATATCGTCAAACCAGGGGTTTCTTCCTGATGGGTGGGAGAAACCTATCACTTCAGTTGGGGTCGATCTTTTGGTTTGATGACACCACATAACGATTAAGTAGTTCCAATTTTGCAAATACCCATTGGAAACAGAGCCGTTAGTATTGAATATTGGATTGAGAGTTGACGTTAACCTTACGCCCCAAACCTCTTATCAATTGTCCGAGATATACCTTGAAATTTGTGGACTAGTGAACATAACCTCTTTCGAACTTCGGTGGGATTCTTGTTGTTGTTTTTTTAAAATATTGTTGTTTTATATATTGGGATGTATATCATCATCGTCATAATGGAAGACTTTAAAAGAAATCACACTCCGATCTTACGACTTTCCTATTATTGAATGAGCTAATCGCAATTGCCACCTTTTTAAGGATGAGGTTAGGCAGCATCCTAAGTGTTTTTTTAATATTGTTCGTGGCTCACGCGTTTTTTTCTTACCTCTGGTAATGTTGATTATTAAACAGCTTATACTTTTTTGGTATTGTTCACAATTTTTTCCGCTTGTTAGCAGATGTCTTCTCTTCCTACCTTTGTATTTAAATCTACCTGCATGATTTTAACATCGTACTTCGGTAGTCGCTCATAGATAAATCATAGATAAAATAAATCGAGATCTTAAGGGATACGCGTTCAGCGTATGCCTCTTGTCAATCCCAATATGATCAATTTGTTTGACCATTCGTTAAGCTGGATATCGCCATGTCTTCTTATGAATATCGAGGTGATGAAACCGTGTGCTAGCTATGGTGGCATGTCGTCCGCAGCGAATTAAATTAGCTTAAGTTGATTGCTAGACGTGCTGTCGTGTAAGCTGTAAACTCCGCCAGTACTTCTTATGATGCTGTTCCATCTTGGGAATTCTTTCTCCGCGGCCGGGGGAGTTTTTTTTTGGGAGACTAGCACATCCTCCGCATATCTGCAGAGGGTTCCTTTATCGACACCCATGTAATAATAGATCAAACATAAAATGAATTCAAAACATTCGAATTGTGATATTAACTGTTGATTTATTATAAATAATAAATATATATATATTATATATTAGAGAGAAACTTCATGTAAACTTCTATTATTTAATAAATAATAATTATATTTATAATTAATTATAAATATCCCATAATTATATTATCTTTATAAATACATATTATTAATTATCCTTTACAAATAACCTAGTCAACCTTGACAGTTGAAGACTTTAAGTTCGTCGAGCTGAGTTTATACTTGTACGCGCCAACTAAGCCGAGGATTTCTTTTTATTCATCTGACTTGTCGATTGAAATCGAAGACTTTGTGAGCTGAAGTGTTGGTGTCCATTCGAATTACAAGTCATAGCTATCTCAGACATCCAATTTCGGCTACCTCGTAGTATCAAAAATGATGTTTAAGAAGTCACCCGAACAATGCGTCACATTATCTAAATCCAGAAGTCTTTTTTATTCATATTCTTACTCTTGACTGCGACTCAACTACGATTTCTCCTTTTTTCTTCTTGAAATGATCCTGTTCGGGCCTTGACATTTTGGTGAAATATCATTTCTGGGATGGCAACTTTCTATCTCTTGGCTTCCAGCATCTGTCAGTATATATCGTCAAACCAGGGGTTTCTTCCTGATGGGTGGGAGAAACCTATCACTTCAGTTGGGGTCGATCTTTTGGTTTGATGACACCACATAACGATTAAGTAGTTCCAATTTTGCAAATACCCATTGGAAACAGAGCCGTTAGTATTGAATATTGGATTGAGAGTTGACGTTAACCTTACGCCCCAAACCTCTTATCAATTGTCCGAGATATACCTTGAAATTTGTGGACTAGTGAACATAACCTCTTTCGAACTTCGGTGGGATTCTTGTTGTTGTTTTTTTAAAATATTGTTGTTTTATATATTGGGATGTATATCATCATCGTCATAATGGAAGACTTTAAAAGAAATCACACTCCGATCTTACGACTTTCCTATTATTGAATGAGCTAATCGCAATTGCCACCTTTTTAAGGATGAGGTTAGGCAGCATCCTAAGTGTTTTTTTAATATTGTTCGTGGCTCACGCGTTTTTTTCTTACCTCTGGTAATGTTGATTATTAAACAGCTTATACTTTTTTGGTATTGTTCACAATTTTTTCCGCTTGTTAGCAGATGTCTTCTCTTCCTACCTTTGTATTTAAATCTACCTGCATGATTTTAACATCGTACTTCGGTAGTCGCTCATAGATAAATCATAGATAAAATAAATCGAGATCTTAAGGGATACGCGTTCAGCGTATGCCTCTTGTCAATCCCAATATGATCAATTTGTTTGACCATTCGTTAAGCTGGATATCGCCATGTCTTCTTATGAATATCGAGGTGATGAAACCGTGTGCTAGCTATGGTGGCATGTCGTCCGCAGCGAATTAAATTAGCTTAAGTTGATTGCTAGACGTGCTGTCGTGTAAGCTGTAAACTCCGCCAGTACTTCTTATGATGCTGTTCCATCTTGGGAATTCTTTCTCCGCGGCCTGGGGAGTTTTTTTTTGGGAGACTAGCACATCCTCCGCATATCTGCAGAGGGTTCCTTTATCGACACCCATGTAATAATAGATCAAACATAAAATGAATTCAAAACATTCGAATTGTGATATTAACTGTTGATTTATTAATTGTGTAAGAAGCACACAAGTGCGTTTGAATGAGAGGAGGATGGAAGCTAGCTCCTTATGAGAATGTTGGGGCAGAAAATTGTTTATATTATTGGACCAGTCAAACGCTTATGCATCCTGAAATATATTCAGCAAAACAACAACAGACGCCAATCGAACTTTAAAGTTATTTTTGCCACACGAAATATGACTGTGTTGATCCTTCGACTTGTATTTGAACTACATATTACGGATGATATCAGCTAAATAATTCCCCACTCATCCGTTTTCACACGTATCCTTCGCTGGACCAGGCATATGTATCGCCGAATGTCCACATACGAAAAAAAATATAGGTTTATCTATAAACAAAAAAAAATTCCAATTTGGCTTCAAGGGTCCTTTTTTCAGTTTTCTAATCTTTCTCCTCTTCTTTTTCTTCAATTTCTACTTTTCTGAAAAAAAAATGCGGAATTCAAGTCGAACAAAACACGCTGTCTCATCCTGATAGCTCTCAAAGTTTAAATTTTTTTTCCTTGCCTTGTACTTTTATTTTGTGTATGTGTATGTGTGTGTTCTACTAGCGGTATCCATATCTCTAGCACCATCATCCGCATCGGCCTAAAACAACTCAGTCCTCAATCTCATCCCTAGCGCACATCCTTTAGCCGCATTTTCTTTGATGCTCTTGCTTGAAAGTCATCGGCAACGGTCCAGAAATCTTTCGCTATTATCCTGACAGCGGATGGACTTCCTCTTCACATCATCGGGTGGCGTACCGCGCCACCACCCCTTATGAAGCATTTTTTTTTCCTATTTTCCTTGCTATCATGTGTGATGGTAATACATCTACAGCAATGTCGGTGTATGTGTGAGCGCGGTTATTTTGTATTTCAATTTTGTGTAACATAAGCCTAGCATACATCGGTGGAAAGTCCACTTCGTGGCCGGCTCTCTACGTCATTTGTAGTGCATAGCTGTTCGCATCAAATATCATCTTTCAAATAACCCATATGCGAAGGGAGTGAATGCTCTGCCTTTTCTTGCTCCCTCTGTCGTATATGTGAAAGGAGCGCGGTTGAAAGAATACTTCGATAGACGGGTCCTTTGAAAACATTCAGCATTCGCATGTGATCTATTGCCAGGAAAATTTTGCCGCGAGCGACCCTTTTTACAGTCATCTTGATGTCCATGGGATTTATTTTTTTGTACAGTTTTCTATGTTGCCTCCTTCTTCTGCAATGGCCAGAGCCGTCTTCTACTTTACATTTCATTCCAATAGCCCCTCTTAATGCCTTTCTCTGTCTCCCATCCCCCTCCACTACTCAATCAGGAATATGCCGCATCAGTATCCTTGTCGTGTATGTTGGACACGCGAGAATGTTTTTCAGCATCAGCTTCTCTTAAGGATGTGTGTATATGAGCATATACACAGGACACACATCCTCTATGCATATAGGATGTTGATTGAAGGATAATGGAGAAGAAGTCATAGTGGATGGTGGGGGGTTTGACATAAAAACCTAAGGATAGTCCCTAGGACCGTATAGCTATTTTCTATTTTCCACTTTCAAGGATATTTTAGTGGACAGACGTACTAGCAATACACCATATACCCATTGCCGCCCGCTGGCCGCTGGCACTTGTGTGCACGTACGTACACGTACTAATAATGATCGCATACGGTGTGCACAACGGAGTAGGTAAGTGAAAAACCGTCGTCGTCGTCGTCGTCATCGTATTGTATGGCTCCAAGCATATCTATTTGTGTTTGACGGGCGGACTGACAGACGCGCACAAATTGCTGGTGACAGCGACCATCGCGATTTTGTGAACACAAAAGACTTTGGTCTTTTCTACAACACGAAACATCACATACACGGGTTTATTTTATTTTTTTTTTCTCTGCAATTTTTCCGTTTTCATCTTGCGAAATAGCAAGAAAATGCCACCTACACACGTTTTCGCGTGTCTCATGTGTGACCAAGGATGTGTATATGTCATACCTATGTGTATGGTAGATATTTGCGCACATGCCTGGGGGGTGGGAGATGCCGTGGAAGGTGGTCTTCTGTTCCGGATATGGCACGTAGAGTGGACAGCATAAGAAATTGGTTTTGTTTGTAAGTAGATTTTTCATCAAATGAACGCCCCATGTCCGTGGGGTGCTACTGGTGTACTCTGGATGCTGGGACATACCTACTACTGCTATGCTGTCGCTGCTGCTTTTGCCATTTCTGCTGCTTTGGCAAAAGGCAAAGGATAACACTCGACAAAGTCGGCGAAGGGTTGATTTGACGCGCGTATATGTATATGAGTGGACATGCGAATATGTATAAGTTATTCTTTTGCAGGACGCGCACTAACGAACATAATACGGATGTACATACACGTATGCTGTGCCAGAGACTATCTAATGCCGGCAACCCCTTATTGCCAATGTCCGTTTCACGCTAGCTATTTAATTTTGTTTAAATAAGGAAAACATGGGGTTAAAACTTAGAAGGGACCGAATGCCGGATCAGGACGAAACTATTAACTCAAACACTATTTTTACCCTTTATGGTTGAACGAGGAGTGTGTTAGTAAATTTGGTAAATGAGGGGTGGTTTTTGCTATACCTACTTGGTTAGGGGTAAGTTGGTTAAAATAGGAACAAGTTCTAGTTAATTTGCTTTTTTTTAGAAAAATTTGAAAGTACAGGATAATGTATTTTTTTTTGTAGACAAACACTGCATTTTAGTCCGAAAAGGGAAACTAATTCGCGCAAAACATTTAGAGATGCGATGTGATTTTGATGAACAGGTTTCGATCACGTACTGGTAGAGAGGAACAATGTCTAATGGAGAGCTGTCAGTTTCAATGGATCGTTAAATTTTGAGACGTGTTAGCATCCCAGTTGTTGTCACATAAATATAATCCAATATCTAACTGGTTTTACACTTCGGGTTACACACATGCAGTTCAGTTTTGATAAGACTTCCAGATCTAGTACATACCAAGCTAAATGGTTTTTAAGTCAGCTGCTTGCATTATTCGTAATGATTCGTTATTATAAAACAACCCACAATTATTATGCTTTTGCACATTCGGAACGCAAAACAAAATTCAAGCAACAAATGCTTGCACAATCACAGTAAAGCATTACAAAAAGGACCACCATGCTGAAGATTTTTGTCTTGAAGCGACAGATTATTTCTTCAGTCGGATATTATTATTATGAGGGCTCAGTGGCGCGATGGTTAGTGCGATGAACCGCCGCGCAGAAGGTCTGGGTTCGATTCCCAGCTGTAGCAACACCTTAATGATTTTTCACTGGCCCTCCTCTCGTGATGATCTGAGAAATCGTCCGAGTAGTATCAATTGTCATGAAAAGCTTATCTCGACGTAGCCGTTCGGAGTCGGCATAAGACAGGAGGTCCTGCCATCGTGCTAAGAAGTACACACGCACACATGAATGGTTGTGAGAAAAAAAAAGCTAGGCCCAGGGTACTAACGAGCCTGTTGCGCCATTAATGTATTTTTTATTTTTTATTTTATATTATTATTAACCGGTCGACGCTTCAACGTGACAAAGTAGTATTTTTATGATCAAGGACTTATATAGGAACTTTTTTGAAGTTCAATAATTACCGGATTAGTTTTTGAATCCGAACAGGTGTCGTTGTCAGAAATAATAACGGTGCAGAGGAAGAATAAGTATCTTACTACCTCAAAGTTAGAGCTCACATCTTAAATCCAATTTCTCGATGTGATGCCGCTTTCTGAAGTTGTTTCTTCAGTCTCTATACTTATAAACGAGTTAGAGATAATATATCTAAATTATTTCAACCAGCAATATCAATGTCGTCGGCATTGGCTTGAACCTTTTTCTCAATAACGCCACTTTATTTCAATCGCTTTTGTTTCCTCAGTTTATATAGTATAAGGGATATTTGTGATTTCTATCGTGAAATTTTAGAACTTTGAAAACATATATCCTGCCTTCAAGAATTTCAATTTCTGATCTGGAATTATTTTTCTCTTACTGATTGGACTGACAGTCCAAGCACCAAAATTCACTTTAAAAATGACAATTCATCAGTAAATTTGGCGCAAGAACGAAGCTAATTGTATCTTGGAGGTATAGTCGACATCGACCAGTCACAGTACCATTGAATTTGGCATTAGATCGAGTCTGAATAGGATGTTAGTTAAATACTTGAAGGTGTTTTCTTTTATCATCGATATAACGGCTGGTTTTTTTAGAGGTTGGGTTTTCGAATTCAAAATCGTCAAAGTCAAATCGGCCAACTCAGATGTCATTTATGTTCAGTTTGGTTTGCCAATTAAGCATGAACAAGTTGACAACTGAACATCGCTTGAAAATCGTGCAAATTTATTTCGAAAATAATGGTTCAGTTCGCGAAGCTTATCGCAAGCTCCATTATGTCGTACATTTTATGGTCGACATAATCGTCTATCAGAGCAATTAATTCGGTAAACCATGGATCGTTTTTGCACTACGTATATACTAGTTGATAATACGCATCCGCAGAGACGTCGAACAGTACGCACCGAAGAAACTATTGCCGCTGTAGAGCAATATGTTGAAGAGGACCCGATTGAATCGATTCGCTACCGTAGACAGCAATTGGAGCTTTGTCCATCAACTTTATGGAAGATTTCGCGCATATATCTTGGTTTACGACCGTACGAGATTCAGCTTCTGCAAGAATCAAAGGCGCAAGGCAATGCAATGCGTCGTGATTTTGTGAGTATGGGCTTAAAATGAGACTGATCTCGATGCTGATTTTCATCGAAAAATGTTGTTCAGTGATGAGGCTCATTTTTCGGTTGAATGGCTACATCAACAAGCAAAATTGCCGCATTTGGAGTGAAGAAAATCCACATGAGAGCCTTGAGGCGCCATTAAATTCACAAAAACTGCCTGTTTGATGTGCTCTATGGGCTGGTGGAGTCATTGGGCCATTCTTCTTCCGAAATGATGCTGGAAAGTCAGCTACCGTTAATGGAGACCGGTATAGAGCCATGATAACCGACTATTTTGTTCCCGAATTGGATGGCATGAATGTGGATGAGATGTGGTTCCAACAAGGCGGCGATAAATGCCACACAGCGCACGTCACAATCGATTTGTTGAAGGAAATATTCTATGAGCGCACAACTTCGCAGAATGGACCTGTCCACCAAGATCGTGTGATTTGACACCATTGGATTATTTTCCTTATGGATATGTGAAGTCACTCGTCTACGCCAAACAAAACAGAAACCTTAGGGCAATTGGAAGCCAACATTCGTGGCATTATTGCCGACAAACGGCCAAAAACGGCCAATTTGATGATAAAATTCGACATATTATAACGAGTGGCGGCACGCTTCACCTTCTTGCAGGTAGTAATAACCAATTTTCTGACAAGTTGCCGGACTTACCGAAACATGCTAATCTCTTCTTTGCTGAGAATGGATCTTTTTTTATTTTTCGGCCATTTAAATCAAATTATTAAAATTATTATCAATTAAATAAAATTAAAATATATTTAATAAATAAAAAAAACCTAATTGAGTCATTATAATTTTATACTCTTGGATGTTTATCAGACTTTCTGAAGAGGTGTGGTAAAAAACGTAGGTTTTTATGGTTCTGATCAAGAGATTTTGCAAGCAGTTAAACGCATTAACCACTCTGCCACTGATATAATATCGTCACATATCGTCACAATCGACAAACAGAGTTTTGATTATTTTTTAAGCGACATTTTAAAGACCTATTTCCGACCTATTTTTTTTTTATTTCCGACATAGCTATAAGGTTTTTTTTTTTTTACTGTCAAACATGTTGAAATTAAAAGAGCAAACTTGAGACAAATATTTATTGGTACTCATATATTTTGTTAAGAAAAATGTTAAAGTTTGAAAAAAGTCAGTTATTAATTTTTTGCACTAACTCTTTCTAATAACCTGATCACTGCATTATATTAACATCGAATCAAGGTATCAGAAAACGTCTATAACTCAAAAATGAAAACAAAATCGAGTTATTCATTGCATGCATTCAGGGGGGCTATAAGTTTGTCAATAAATTATAGAAACAAAGCATTGTCATATTGGACAGAATGTCTAATGAATTCTGAGAACATGTGCCACAATCTCTGACTAGCCTTTTAGATTTTTTAATGGTCCTATATCAGGTTATGTCCGACCAGCTTATGTGGGTTTTGCAAATGTACCTAAATGAAAGAAGCTTATTTTAACAATTATAACACGTATGAACATTTTTTTAATTAAAAACAAGCTCGCATCGCATTGCATTGCATAGTTGTCAAGGCAATTTAGGTATAAAATTCAACTACACTTGTAACATCCGTAACATAATACTTCAAATACATATCCATGTATATATAAATAGAAAAAAGTAACTTTAGTAGGAATTTCTTGCAACCACCTTTTCATGCTCATTCATCCATTTTCCAATCATTTTCAAATGAAAAATGTAAATGCCATCAATGTCCTCAAAGGCATTATCAACCTTCCACCCATTCGCATCCTTTCATAGTTATATAAGAGTAAGCAATTGCTTCGGTAATAACCCTATGCTAACCACAATGCAACAATGTATCTTCTCTTCCTTGTCGTCTTCCTATTCCATAGATTTATGCGATCTGTGGTAATCTTTCAATGAATTCCTACGAAAAATCGCAGAAAAGCAAAAAAATATAGTCGTCCCTCGTCAAATGGGCCGTAAAACAATGTCGCCATATACCAGGGTCCTTGTAAAATGTTTTACCACTAATCTCCATGACATCTGCCTGCATAATTTGTTGTTGCAACTGACTATGGACCTAAAGCGTAAAGTGTCCTCAAATGCAAAAAAGGAGAAAAAAAGAATAGAAACGCATTCCTTTTTCTATTTTTTCGTTGCGCGTTTGTTGCAATGTGATTTCGTGCCTATGGTCCTGGTATTATTATTGTTATACACGGTTATACCTACCACCAACAATGCTAACAAAAACAAACGCACTGAGGAAAAACGACAGGCAACAAAAACCGTGTAGAAAGTGGAAAAGTAACAATGGTGCATAGAGCGAGAGTGCAAAATCACATGCACACCGTGGCAATGGGATATAACGCGACGCTGTCTCGTCCGCAACATGACATCTATCAACATCGGCAGGCAGAGTAAGCAGGAAAAAGGACTCAAACAAAATAGCGGGATGCATTCGGAAAATGCGCGCTTTTCAATCACCTGACTGTGTGTAGGTATGCCCCTGTGGAATTGTAATCCATACTTAGGATTGATCGCTGACGATTGGCCGGCTCTCCGGGGAAGAACGATAATGAAAGAAGAAAAAAACAACATTTAGAGAAACAATAGTGGATGGAATGAGTATGAAACTGCTGACAACAAGGTCGTCCGATGCACCTACGAACAGCTATGCCGTATAGGGGATCAGGAGAAGAGGACTAACACATAACAAACGATTACTTTTACAAATCACTAGCTCTTCTGTACTCATTTTTTTTGCATTGGTGGCGATTCGCCATAGTGGTAAACTGATCCTTTTGTAAATAACAGAAATGGGCAATATCCTCCGATTAATCTGACAGTGTGTGGGCAGTGAGAATGCATTCACGATGCTGTTTTTGAAAAGAAAATAGAATGCAATAACGCATCCTTTCCCTCATGCATTGTTTGGTGGTAATTGCCCTTCAGTGATTTGGTAGAATATGGGGGTTGAATAAATGTTAAGTGTTTTCGTGTGAAGTTCGCTATTTTCCCATATGGATTAGCAGAGGCTTAGTAGAAATATTAACTGGTGTTTTGATGTTGGTAGAAAACAGAAATCAATAGAGATATTAAAATATTTATTTTAGTTAAGTAGGTTTAATGTTGTTAGGCAGTATTAATATGCTTTGATTCTTACAAATGGTTCAATCGATTTCCTATTTCCCTATTTCATAAGGGTATATTAGCTATTGTATGATATTTATATTAATAGCAAGTTAGTTTTGATACATGCGCAGTATGCACGTTGCGAATTATATATGTTTCTAATAACAATCGCATGCTGATCGATCAAAATACGGCCAATACCTCTGGTCATCTGTAAGTGTGTCACAAGTTTTTAGGCCTTCACTCTTGAGATGGACTGCTGAAATTCGGTACAAAAACGCTCTATTGCTCCAAACAGAACAATTGTAAAAATTTTCAAAACAACGATTTATAAAAAACTCTTTCATATATTCAGTGAAAAAGGCTTTTAAAAAATGTTATTATCTGCTTTTAATTTTTTCTTATCCACACCCGTATTTGGGGCGTTTTTTTTATAGACTTACTTACTTAAGTGGCGGTACAGTACGGAACGAACCTGTTCCTCAACCAACTTGCCTCTCCAATTATCCCGGTCCTTAGCCAACTGCCTCCAGTTGCGCACTCCGAATTTGTTGAGGCCGGTTTCTAATTGCGCGCTACCCAAGGCAAGGTAGCGTTTTGGTGTCCATTCGTTCTACATATCCAAGCCATCTTAAACGTCTCGTATAGTTCTTGGTTGAATCTTCTCCTCCATAGCCCGTCGAAGCAAACTGCACCGAAGATTTTTCGAAGAATTTCCCTCTCAAGTCGACAAAGGATTTCTTCATCCGCTTTTGAGACGGTCCATGCTTCAGCGCCGTAAAGCAGGACTGGGATGATCAGGGTCTTATATAGGATCTCCTTAGTAGTTAGGTTGAGGGCTTTACTACTGAATTGCCTTCTCAGCCCGAAGAAACAGCGGTTGGCAAGAGTACTTCTTCGTTTAATTTCTGAAGAGATGTTGTTATCAGAGTTAACAGCGGAGCCGAGATAGACACAGTCCCGTACTACCTCAATGTTATATCTGCCAATGGTGACGTTCTGTCCAATTCTTCGATGTTGTGTGTCCATGCCTTTGTAATTTGCGCAGTTCAAATGATATCATATTTCGCGGATCGGGCAAACGATGCTGTGTTTCAATACTTCAATAACACTTTCATCCGATTTGATTTATCTTATGAGTTGTTGGATGTTACTTACCAAGTTTTTATAAAGCTCGGCGGGATAGCCGCAATTTCATGCAGCCTTATTAAGCTTGAGTTCAGACATTGCTATCCTCATTTTACTCAGGACGGGTGGTTGGCAGTTTTCGCTAATTTGAATTGTTCGTTCCGCCAGACAGCGGAATGTTTTTTTAAAAGTCTGTAGAAGTGGTTCTTCAATATCCTCAGCATCGACTGCGTCTTAATTATAATACTTCCTTGTTCATCACAACAGGATTCTGTTCGAGCCTTGTATTCTTGGCTTTGACGTTTCACACTTTGGTAAAACTTGCAAAAATCGTTCCCGGAGTTGCACCTCTCTATATTCGTACATCCAAAATTCCGGATGCGTGCCTCTTGTCTATCGCATTGTGATCAGTTTATTTGACCGTTTGTTGATCTGAGAACTATCAAGTATTCTTATAAATATCGAGGTGAGGAAACCGTGTGCTGGTTAAAGTGGCATTTCGTTCAGTAGCCAAGTCAATTAGATTATATCCGTTGCCCGACATTTTATCGTGTACGCTGTGCTTCCTGTGTTGGGAGACGCTGTGTCTCTCAGCACGATTTTAATATCGTACTTCAGTAGTCGCTCTTTTTCATATTTTTACTCAGTCGGGCTTGAGCGCATATAAGGCTTATGTTGACTGATTTGACATTGATCAGAATATAACACGGTCTGTAGTAGATGTCACAGTTTATCGTCCTCTTTTGGGCCGTCCTCCTCTAATTTTCATTGGATCTGTTCATTTCCCTTGTTTCATTTAGAATGGCCGTCAATCTGCCCTTTCCAATGCTATTGGTTGTTTTTTTCCATGGGTGATTAGTTAACCCAAAGAAAAAACCCCAACCTGTAGGGCCAGTTCCAATATATTAGATACCCGTAAGACACGGGCCATCAGGATCCACTCCGAGAATGAGCGCTGCCCTCGGCTTTTCGGTTCACATTCCATCATCTCTGTTCAAGGGACCTGACTAGGTTCGCCTTGCACACCAGGCCGCGTATTCTGTGTCATTCAGACAAGACTGTTTATAGTGTTGCTGTTCATCCACACTTATTGTTTAGCAAGTCAAATCCGATTGAATAAGACCAGTATCCTATGGTTACCACTTGGTGGTTAAATTAAGCGCTGTTGATGTATGGTCCAATCAGAGTTACAACCACTGGGCATTGCCATGTTTAAGCCAATCGGAGTCAACCCTCGTCCTACAACACCCAAAAATCAATCACAATTATACATTATTTAAATATTTTTAATCTTAATAACTAACATGAATGCTATTTAATATTTTGGACAAACTATGCAAATTCGCTTGTGTGGATTCTTACGTTGCATACAACCTCGCCGTGAACCCACCAAACGTTTTAAATGACCCAAGAACGACCGCAATGGTTTGAATGAATTCATCTCTATTCTCCATTGTTGCCCTGAACTGACGGATTAGGTTTTTCGTTATTGAAAAACTGGACATGCCTCTCTAGTATGTGAATTTGAAGCTGTTGGTAAATAGTTTCAGACCTTTCTGTAGACGATGTTTTATCCGATTTGGAGTTAGAATTGTGCTTCTGTAATTGGCGTAGGGTATACATTATGGTCGAAATTTTGTTTAATTCTGTAGATATTGTAGGTATGTTGGCTACCAAGGCATAAGCGATGAATTACATTTTTGAAAGTTTTAAAAACTATAGCATGCAGGAAATATTTTTTTTTCTAATTGATGGAACTTTTGTTTTGATTTTTTGAACATCTACATGTGCTTGGTATAAGCACGAAATATGTGTTTTAAGCTTAATTTTAGAGACAAATATTGCACAGGCTAAAAAAATAAATATCAAACAGATGTCCATATCTATTGGATATGTATTACTTCCATGATTTTCTGCCTGCTCTTGGTATATATAATGAGCAAAGTTTATTAAAATGTTTCCAGCTGTTCTTCGTAGTGTTCTTGCGCGCGTTAACTTAAATTCATACAATCTCCTCGTTCTTTATTCATAGAATATCTACGCAAAAAAAATGAACCTATATGGCTACTTATGACTGCAAACCAATGAAGTCGAGTAGATTTCGTTATCGCATGTCCGTTTTCCTTTTTGCTATTGTATTCAATTCTCAGGAACATAATTTCATCGTCATCCACACTTAAGTGAATTTCACGACATTCCCTTCCAATGCTATTGTTTTCCTTTCCGATTCATTTGTGAAATCGAAAGTCGCGTACCTTACTAAGATACGCAAAAAAGGACATACCACCATTCGATTGACAAAATGAACAAGGGCAGTAGAAATTGAAAGTAAACTGCAGGGGTTACATAATGGTTATGAGAGCCTCATAATAGAAGGCAGGGTGACATTGCAAAAAAAATAATGCATACATTTTGACTGCCCCTATCGACAAAGGACATTTTTCCAAAAACTGTACACAAAATGAAACAGTTGGCATATGGATGCGCTGTGACTTAAGTAAAACATCAATTGAACGAGTACAACCCTCTGAATAAAACAATAACTGTGCAAAACCGTGCGAAGATGCTAATATCTTTGCCTATTTGCCTTCTTGAAGGATTATTTATCGAAGGACAGAACATGTCACTCAATCAAATAATGCATGTAATCGATACCCCCTTCTGTTTGACATGCAATTTGCGCATACCCATATTATGGTAGCTGCAGTGCCTCATGAAAGGATTAAATTTTTGACAACCATGAAACCGATCCTTGAACGGATCATTCGTAACCAATGAGGTGGAATTTATCACCGAATTTACATTTTCTTGAGAATGTTTAGGTTGCAAAATAATTGAATTTCGATTAAGAAAATTCGCTTCGAGGGAAGGCGAGAAGATTACGCTGTGTTATTCCTTCGGCAATTGAGCAATCAAATCGTTTTGTGATTGATCAACGTGACGAAAGGATTTTGCGTCCTTTTTGCGCATATCACAATCTGTTTTGAAAGTGATTTGCATGTTGCGAAGGTTACAAAAATATTTTGTTACTTTTGTGGGATTTATTTTCGGTCAATCGGTAAGAGTTTTGTAATCCTACGCTTGGAAGGATATTATCCAATTGCGATCTGATTTATTTTGGTTTCGATTCAATCAAATTGATCTTCATATGCAAATTTCTATTGAAATTCCGTTGAACAATTTGTTGTCAGTTGGAGTGAAAAGGGTAAGTAGTCCAAACGGAACTCACATTTAATTTATTTGCAGTGCTTTTCATGCATGGAAAATATCCTGTGGGTTTTATTTCACAACCACGATAATTGTTTTATTACCAATGTTTCACAAGTTTTTAGGATACAAATTTATTTGGGGATGTTCTTATCGACGATGGATGGTATTGAGTATTAAACAATATGAACATACTATTTTTTTAATAAATGTGCTTAAGTTCTTCTGAATTTTCTTATTGACTTAGTTTTGCTTTAAGGTTAATGAATGAATATAGATAGAACTTTAAATCCTTTGTACCCTGAAGCTCACAACTCAGACTTTTTTTTGTTGACCGTGGGCTGGTAGAAATCTCAAAAGACACGATGAGCGCGCGCCCAAAGTAGTGTGGGGCTTTAACCCAAACTAAAACCATCACCCTTTTTGTATTTGTAATGCAACCAAGCATGCGATTTATCTTGCAATTTTTTTATCACGATTAATGTTTGGCATGTAACTTTCCTGTAGAGTTCCTGCTTTTTCCGCAATTTATAGCGCGGTTTGTTTTTATCGGGCCAAATCTAAGGGCTTAGTTCTTTGAAAACGCCGCAATAAATTTGTTTCGTCAAGAATTTGGAGGACCGTTGTGTCAAAGTGTCCCAATAAACGTTTTTTATGTTTGCGTGCAAAATTTTTCGATTCATCTTTAACCGCGAGAATACCCAGATCTCTGCGTAGATCTTCATTCCTTACATACCACGGCGCGTTGACGAATGATCTTAACATTTTGTTTTCAAAAGTTTGTAAAACCTCATAGTTGTATACCATATGTCCAGACCGGCTTTTGCACTTGCTTGTATAATAGCAGCTTGTTATCAAGGTTAAGCTTCGAATATTTTCCGAGTAACCAGTTCAGTTCTCTGTATTTATTTTTAAGTTTTTCGCGATTTTTTTTTACATTCGACTTCCACTTTAATTTAGCATCGAGTGTCATTCCGAGATATTTCGCTTCAATTGCAAAAGGGACTCGAACATTTTTTGTCCGTTTATACGAAAAATCTACATGAATTGATTTGCTATCGTTAAGTGCAATCCGCTAGGATTTTGTCCATTCATTAACCTCATTAAGAGCGTTTTGTAATTTCATATGTTTTTCCTCTATTGCTGTGCCAACTGCTAGTATAGCTGTATCGTCAGCAAACGTGGCAACTATTGATGGTCAGGTAAAAGGCGTTTCTGATCAATAACGAGGTGTAAACGACCGAGTAATATCCTTTCAAAAACGATTGAAATTATTGGAAGAAGTGAATTATGTCTGTAAGATTTTATTTCATTCGGTGATTTTCCTGGTTTGAGAACCATAATCACTTCCTCGACGTTCCACTGTCTTGGTATGTATTCTAATATAATTGATACTTTAATGCTTTTCGAGGCAACATTTCAAGAAGTTCTCCTTTAATTAGGTCATAACCCAGAGCTTTTTTAGGCTTTGATTTCTGTATTTCCCGTTTACGCTCGACAGTACTTGCATAGCTAACTATATTACTATCGGTTGTAGTCTCGAATAAATTAGTGTTTTCTGGACCTTCAAATGGATTAAATGTTTCCTTTAGTTGTGAGGCAAAAATGTCTGCCTCATCGCTTTTTGCCTTATCGCTTTTTGCCGAAACGTCTTGAGTTACCCTAATTGGTGGCATTTATGACTTAAATTGCTTCCCAAAGTGAATAATACAATTCCATTCCAGCGGTTAGGCTTTGCAGATAAGTTTCTACTGATGGTTTTTGAAGTTCTTAATCGAAATTGATAGCAAATTACTCAACAGATTGAGATGTGTTTTATCTTGCGGGGCACGAGTTTCGTGCCATCTTTTTCGAGCTTTTCTTTTTTGTCCAACCAAAACTTTTATTTTGGTACCTTATATTACTATAGCTATTTAATTTGGGTTGTTGAGGATTATTATTCCATGCTGCTTTTTGAGCGGCATCTATAAAGGAGTCAACCGCGACTTCGAGTTCTAAATGGGATCTAAGCGATACACCCAGTCGAATATTACTTTCTACATAGTTTTTGAAGCCTTAACAGTTGGTTTTTTCGTTTGTTAGTCTGGGTGGGTTTTCATTTCCAATGGTTGACTCGCTCGTTGTTAGAATGACCGGAGAATGATCAGAGCAAAGATCAAATCATTCCTCAACTTTTATTCGATTGGATGGCATACCATTTTTCGATGAAAAAATCGATCAAATCCGGTATTTTTGTAACATCAGTTGGTCAGTAAGTTGGTTTTCCCGTAGAATAAAATTCGGTTTTGTAATTTCTACCAACATCGTAAAGAATCCTACCTCTCTGAGATATGCATCTAGATCCCCAGAATGTATGTTTTGCATTAAAGTCCCCTCCGATGACAAAACGCTGTCCAAGGGAATTATGCAAGTTTTCAGTCAATTTTCTCAACCTCAATAGAAGATATCTTCAGAAAGGATTGTCTGCTTCTGACTTGTATAGAGCGAACTTGCATTGTTTCGACTTCTAATTTAAAATCAATCTAATGTTCGATACAATCTGTTATATATAGTGATGCTCATCCTGTAGCCTTGTTTGATGGATGTAGAGCATAATCAAAATAACCTTTAATCTTTAAGTGAGAACGTCGATATCTTTTTCCTGCATAAACAATTCCATTTCTCCAAGTTTCTTCCAAAGGCCATTAGCATTTCACGTAAGAATTTTCAATTTTCATGTTGAAGGTAGATTATGTCTGTTGCGAATACTATTTTCAAGCTTTAGTAGCCTGTCGAAAATAAGTTTATTCGTTTCGCTTTGTTCCTCAAGTTTTGAAAGAATAATCGAAAAATCGTAGGAAACGGGGTCTGGTGAAATATTTTTATCGGATACTGGTTGTACAAGATCCGATCATATTTTTGTTTTTCGATTGTTGCCTGCTTTGGCTTTGAAATAAATTTAGGCGAACTTTTAAGCTTATTCTTAGTTAAATTTAATTTCTGTGAAGTTCTGTTAGTAAGTTTCATCCGTCTTTTTTGCAACACTTTAGCTACTTCGCAGCCGCGGTAACTTGCGGGATGATCGTTTGCGCTTGTTAGCGCTTGAACTGAGGAACTAATTTTGAATCCTTACGCATGGGTTTTTTTTCAGACTTTCTGTTTTATAGAAAGTGAGTAAAAAACAGAGGCAGAGCGCGTTTTATTAAATTTTCTTCATCCTCTTTTTGCTGTTTGTTTCGCTTGACAATGTTAAAGGCATCTATAACTTTATGTTGTCTGTTTTTCAGATGGCTTACTATGTCATCTTTTAGACACGACGCATATATCCCTCTGGCTACAACGCCTAAATTCCTTTCAGATTTATTTTCAAAGGAATACCATTCAATTTTATCGGTATTTTGCTTTCTGGATCTTTAAGGCAGACTTTCCATGAATTTTTTTTAATGAAGTTACTTGGTAGCCTGATAATGGTAACGATTTCATCAAGGTATGCAACTTGTTATAGTCGTCTATGCCGATCACATTAATTAGCGGTGGGGACCGTTGTTTTAGCTGTTTCGCTTTATTAGTATTCTCTTTATCGTGGTTTATTAATTTAGGTGATGATATAGCTTCCTTTTTTTTCAACGTTCATTTTTTTAGAATCCAGTCACAAAGTTCTTCTTCGCCAGTATGTTATTCTGAAATAACGGTACAGTTTGCACTCAGTTTTGGTTCATTAACTTAACTAATGTAATTAATTATAATTAATATAATTAATTATAATTAATGTAATTAAATATAATTAATGAACTTTTTAGGGTCATGTCTTCATCTTTATGTTGGAGAATTTCTTTCCGAAGCTCTTCACAGAGCAGTTCGACTTACCTTAGCCTAGTTCGAAGAACGTCGTTTTCGTCCTCAAGCCTATTAATTTTCTCTGAGTCTCGTTTTTCGTAAAGAGACACTTCTGGCGTTGTCGAGCTCCTGGAGACGCATATAATTTTTCGAGGTCCAGATGTAGGTGACCTCGTTACCCTTGAACTTTTTCCGAAGGGCTTACAAAATTAAAATAATTGGCTCTCCCCAGAATCCGTAGAACCGACCCCCGAAGAGGGTGGATTTTCCAGTGAAACTATATTGCCACCTGGGGTATTACATTTTTTCATTTTATTCATTGGATTTTTTTTTGTACACACTTTAAACTCGGTATACGGGAATGGATTGTAGTCGCCTTCTACGACAGACATGCCTTACCTCTGGTATATTCTAACCCCGAACCCGAAGGGAACTGAGACTGACGCTTTATAAAGCAAGTGTTATTTCCGATAAAAGAACACGTTGAGAGGCGAAAATCTAACGGAAACCCTAAGCTGCTACAAAACAGGCATAACTGCCATTCAAGAAATACGATGTGATGGGCCGGGCAAAAAATGGAAAGCTTAAAAGTTACAGACTTAGGCAAGAAGTCTTACGAATTCAATAACATAATCCTTATGTGCGCCCACGCTCCGACGCAGGAAAACGATGAGATAACTAAAGATTGCTTCTACGAACTCAATGACACAACCTATGTGCGACTACCGTAGTACGATTTGAAAATCGTGCTGGGAGATTTTAACGCAACACGACAACACGTCTGGCAACGGGCTAAGGCTAGCTGACTTCGATAAGAAACGAAATACTTACAAAACGAGCACAAAGTTTCCTCACATTGATATTCATAAGAGGATATGGGGGTTTCTTGGATCAACAAACGGTCAACCAAATTGATAACATTGCGAAAGATAAGAGTTCACCTTGGATGTCCAAACATTCCGAGTGCTAACATCATATCGCCCACTACCTTGTTGCAGCAAACAACAAAAATGAAATATTGTAAAAAAAAATGTAATATCGAAAGACTGCAATCGCATGAGACCACCAAGGCCTTCGCGCAAAGTGTATCTCTTATCTTCTCGATTAACTTATTGTGATAGCATCGAATATCGAAGAACAATGGCAACGATGCCAACAACCCATTCGATCAGCTGCAACTGATGTGCTCGGTTTCTCATGCCCAATAACATAGAACAACAAACAAGGATTGATCGAGAAAGCCGACAGATGCTCGCAGGCAAAAACGAGGCCTACAATGCTAAGCTGCCGCACGGTGGAATCATTTGTATGGGAGAGCGGAAAAAAATGTCGTACAATTTTAAGAATAATGTTATGAACATTTCGTGTTTGGACCATTTTGACCCACGTTCACTTTTTGGGAGTGTTTCCTATGAAAATGATTCACATACCCTACTCCATAGCATATTCAGTAGAAAAACGTTGTTTCTTGTTTAACCACAGACGATTTAGACAAGCGTCTGAACAAGATTTCTTCAGTTTTTAGAAACGCCCAACTTTTTGGGGTCATTTTTTTATTTGGATAGGATAGGATAGGGTATTCAAGGTTTCAGACAATGGATTGTAGCCTTTTCATATGTATTCTTTCTTTTTTCGAATAGGTACTTGTTTCGTATGGAGGCAGTATTTAGTGCTATGAAATCCAAATCACCCAACTGATTTCAATCAAATTTTTAGAAATAATAAAGGATAGAAATGACAAAAAATATTCCCACCTACTGACACACCTACACATAAGTTTATCTATATACCAAAGTTGTTAAATTAAATTTTGAGTAATTAGACAAATTTATTTCAGCAAAAAAAAAATTAAAAATGGAATCATTATGTATTTGTCGGTTCAGACGATGAGATAGGATAACGAAAAGAAGTGATGTCACTCTCAATTTTTGATAAATATTATATATATATTATACTGCAAAAGTTTATTGTGTGATCATGCTCTTTCACTTTTTCTTAATATCTTCATATTAGGTTTTTTTTATGAAAGCAAGTACAAAATGGAATGCTAAAATTAACGTATTTTTTAGAATACAATAATTTGAGTCAAAGTTGATCAAGGACAAATTTACAAATGCATCATCACACATTCATGAATGCATCCAACCATCACTTTATGTTAAGTATTCTCTACACTCATAGAGTGTTATAGTTATTCTATAAAATTCAATTAAATTTATCTACAGACAATTTGTGACTATGCTGAAAGTTGAAAATAGTTTGAAGTACTAATAAAATGGTTGGGTGTTGTAGAACGAGGGTAGACTCTGATTGGCTTTAACTTGGCAATGCCCAGTGTTGTAACTCTGACTACACATCAAGTGCTTATTTTTTACCTCCAAGTGGTAACCATCGGGTACTGGTCTCATGCAACCGGATTTGACTTGCTAAACGATAAGCGCGAGTGTTGATAACACGACAAAAAACAGCAACACTACCTTTAAACAGCCAGGTCAGAATGACACGGAATGAATCCGCGGCCTGCTGTCCCAGGCGAACCTAGACAAGCTGCTTCGACATATTCGGACAACAGGAATTTCTAGTAATTTCAAGGGTTAGTCAGGCACCTTGAACAGAGCTGGTGGCGGATGAACCGAAAGGCACACGGCAGCGCTCAGTCCCGTAGTGGATACTGATGGCCCCGTGTCCTAGGGGTATCTAATAAATCTATTTGAACTGGCCCTACAGGTTGGGGGTTGTGCTTTGGGTTAACTACCCAATCACGAAAACATCTAACGGTTAGAAAGGACTGATTTTATTGTTGACGACACGGCTAAAAGAAAAAAGAACAACGACGTTCGTATCTGCACCTGGAATGTGAGAACATTAAACGGGAGGAGTGCATGCGAACAACTAGCGGAAGCCCTAAACTGCCAAAAAGCAGACAATACTGCCATCCAGGAAATGCGATGGGATGGGCCGGGCAAAAAGAGGATGAAAAACTGTGACATCTACTACGGACCGTGTTATAGTGAACAGAAACAGCGACTATTCGGATGCGGATTTGTTATAAGTGCCAGACTTAGGCAAGAAGTCTTATGTTTCCAAGACATTAGCGAACGCATTGTAACGATTCGCATCAAGGCCTAATTCGCCAACATTAGCCTTATATACGCTTACGCCCCAACGGAGGAAAAAGATGATATAGCTAAGGACTGCTTCTATGAGCTCCTTGACAAAACCTATGAGCGACTACCGAAGTACGATGTTAAAATCGTACTGGGATATTTTAACGCAAAGGTAGGAAGAGAAGACATCTTTAGCAGTATTGTCGGAAAACATAGCCTACACGACAACACGTCTGTTAACGGACTTAGGCTAATTGACTTCGCTACGGAACGAAATGCCACTATAGCTAGCGCACGGTTTCCTCACCTCGATATCCATAAGGGGTATTGGCGGTCTCCAGATCAACGAACGTTCAATCAAATTGATCAAATAGCGATAGACAAGCGGCAAGCATCGAGTATTTTGGATGTCCGAACATTCCGAGGAGCAAACATCGACATGGACCACTACCTTGTTGCAGCCAAGGTTAGAATGCGTATATCCACCACGCCACAACAATCCAGAAATACTGTAAAAAAAATTAATGTCGAAAGACTGCAATCGCAAGAGACCGCCAAGACCTTCGCGCAACGCGTATCCCTAAACCTCTCGATTAACACCATACCACCAGCATTGAATGCCGAAGAACTATGGCAACGATGCCAACAAGCCATTAGATCAGCCGCAACTGATGTGCTATGTTTCTCGCGCCCACCAGCAAGAAACCCCTGGTTTGATGGGGAATGCCGACATATGTTTGCAGCCAAGAACGAGGCCTACAAGACTAAGCTGCAGGTGAAGACGAGAGCTGCCGTTGAGCTCTATAGGCAGAGAAGAATGGAAGAACACCGGCTTTTTAGAAAGAAGAAAAAAGAGCAAGAAAAGTGCGCGATCGAGGATATAGAGAGGTGCCACTCCAGTAAAGATGTTCGCAAGTTTTACCAAAGTGTAAAACGTCAAAGCCAAGGATACAAGGCTCGAACAGAATCCTATCGAGATGAACAAGGAAATATCGTAGTTGAGACACAGTCGATGCTGAGGACTTAAAGAACCACTTTTGCAGTATATTAAACGGCGATGTCGAAGATCATTCCGCTGTCAGCCAGAACGAAACATTCAATATTGGCAACGACACTGAAAACTACCAAGTAACCAGCCTTAGAGAAGGTTGCCGGAATTGACGCACTTGGTAAGCTGCATCCACCAACTCATAAGCCAATTCTGGTGGGGATAAAAACTATTACAATACACAATTAATGCCCTAATGGTTGCATTAAAATTCATTATAAGGGGTTGTTATTAATCAATACTTTACATTATATCATTTTAGCTTTATAACATCACTATAATCAAAACATATATAACAGTTCATTCAGAAATTGGGCTTTAAACTAGATACAGAAAAAAAGTGGGTTAAGATATTGTCAAAATGTGTTGAAGACATCTACACTGGTTATAACATTTAAATTGTTGATACCCAACACCGGATTGAGTTTTACATCAATGCGGTTAGAATGATCATTGTATTGATCACGTTTTATATTGGCAAATTATTCGACTTCTTTTATCGCTTTTAATTTAATGAAGTTGACAGGAATCTTTATTCTTTCCTTTTTATGATACATTTTGTTTAAAAGCTTTCTTAACATTTTCGGAATTAAAGCTAGGTTGTAACTACAAACCTTTACATTGTTTCAATGAATTTTGTCAAACTATCTACATATACAGCATAAATCGAATCGCAGTTTCAGGTAACCCCAGTGCAGAGGGCTTCTTACGATACCAGAAAAAACTGGAAAAAATTTTGTATCATGGGACAGCATGGACGGCCGTTGGCGGTGAGAAGTGAAGTCAAATACCTTGGCATCTGGCTTGACAAGTTTCTATATTTTAATAAGAATGTGGATGCTTGTCTGGCCAGGGCTAGGGAACTTATGCTCTGACAAAAAGATTGTTTCATAGCAGTCAACTTGATTCAAGGGTGAAAGTCATTTGCTACATGGCCCTCATAAGGCCGATCATCGCTTATGGTTGTCCCGTGTGGTTCAATGTATCACCATCCTACATGGAAAGGATACGGCTGTTTGAGAGACGTTGTCTCCGATCCTGCTTAGGGTTGTACCGAACGCCGGACTCCGAGTACATAAAATATTATCGCAACGAGGTTCTATATAATGGGGCTCAGTTGAATAGAATTGACAATTTCCTAATTAAGGTGATTCGAAGGCACGCTGCAAGGGCGATGGCTAGCGACAACAGCCTGATCTTTGGGGCTTATTATCCCAATGATTTATACATGGAGAGCACGCTCATATCAGGCTTTATTCCACCAGAGGCATTCATTTACATCGATTCGTTAGGGTTAGTACAAGACAGGAACGGTATCCCGGTTTTATACCACGCGCGGGACAAACGGCTAATCCGCGACGGGTACGTCGACAATGCTCCGGAGCTCCTCCGCTTTAGCACGGCGGTATCGGATCGCGATAGGATCGATGCTGCAAAACAGCGCACTGAATTCTGGTGGTTATATGAGGAAGGTGATTTTGCACTTCCTCAGGACTTTGCGGACTTTTAGTCCAACTCCATAGGTAAGATTTTAAATTATTAACAAGGTACCACGTCGGCGGGGCTTGTGCACCATATTGGCGTACAATTTGGTTGAACGCAGGCTGCCGTGGGACCGAAAGACGCAATCAGGATGGCGACCCCTCGGGGCATGCGCAAGGAGGGCTCGCCACCCCGATTATAATTAAGTTAGGTTTAAGTAGTTAAGTAGTCTTAAGTTAGGTTTAAGTAGTCTTAAGTTAGGCTTAAGTAGTTTAAGTAGTCTTAAGTTATATATAATCTAGAATAAGCTTTTATATAAAACAAAAAAAAGTCACAAAACAAAGTTTTAAATTTTTTCTTTGTAAAATAAAATTAAATATAAAACAAAAAAACCTACAAATCTAAGCCTAAAGGCAAAATAAAACAGTTAAATATAAGCTTACAGCGCCCACTAAGGGCCAATAAGTTAGATTAAGTAAGCCAGTTATTGATAAGTTAGATTTAAGCATTTTTGTCTAGTAGTAAGTTAATATTTTAAGTAAATAAAAAATGAGTTTAAAAGTTAAATAAAAGCAGTTTCAGGTAATGATGGAACCCCTTAATAGAGCAAGATAACCGGTCATCAAAATCGTTTTAACATATTAGAAATGTTATCCACTAACGCTAAAGGAATACATAAAACGTAACCCGGCATCTCAAATAAATATTATAATTTCCAAACTAGCATTTTATTCCGCAATCCAAACTACTGACAAACTGCAAACCTCGCACAAAACATCCTCTTCCCGTTTTGAGATACCAAGTGTGGCTACCTTCATAAATATCCTGACGTAGTGACCATTCCGCATTTATACTTCTCGACAGATGACCTTATATTGGTTGCCAATTCTTTGGAGAATGAAAATACCATCATCCTTTTTTTTTTAAACAAAAGAAAGGACTCATCCTCGTCACCAGGGAATTTCCATTTTCGTCCTTGGTACCACGTCGTTTTCCTCAAAACCGTCCAACTCGAAGCAGAACAAAAAAAAAAAAAGCCTCAACAACCAAAAAAGAAAAGGCAAAAATAACGCTCGCGTCTACCAGCTTTTTCTTACTTCATCCTCTATCGTCCCAGTTTTACTCTTGAACAGGGCGGCTCCTCCATGCATGTCCTCCACGATGATGCGGGTTTTTCATATGGTCCTGCTGCTGTTGCAAGTGTCGGTGCCACTACTGCAGCAACTGTTCTGCTGAGATATGAAGTTTCAATGTACCGCAACCTCACCTCCTTTATCTTTTTATTCCTCCGCGCCGTTTGTCGACTTGCATACGAGTACGCCGTTTGGTTGTCCATGTGTCGTTGTGCCACCACAATTCTCTGGCTGCCTGCCCTCATCCTGGTGTACAATATAGACATTTTGCCACACGAATTCTGCTTCTTTCCAGCATCTTAAGAAGGAGATTTCGCTGGGTGGTGTAGTTGCAGGATATGTACGCTGCCTCCTTCGTATATCAGGCTATATGACTAAGTTGGTATATGTGGGTATGTTTGTTGTGCGCCTTCAAGTGGAATTATCTCTTCTGGTTCATCCGTCCGTTTCGTCGTCCGATCATTGATTTGGAGGGACTCCACGTCCACCATTGCAGAAGACCCCGCTACACTGCAGGACAACTGGGTGGCAAATGACAAAAGGGTTTGGTTCACCGCGCCAGTCGACAGCGCTGATGCTGCTGCGCTTATTCATTTCCATTTGACATATGGCGCCTACTGCTGACGTTTGCCGTAGTGTGGACTCGTGGTGGACAAGTGTCTGCGAGACGGCGACGGTCATGTCAACACGAGGCCAAGAAGCAACGATGGCGAAATTGCCACTGCATGTAAATGCATTTTTTTATTAGTTTGCTCGCATGGGGATGTGCATGACCATGAGTATCGTGTGTGTAGTCATATTAGTGCTGGTCATGCAGGGATAATGTGCAGTTTATACGGTTTACTTGGGAATGCCGTTAAAGCATGACTTAAAGATTATTGGTACCTGTTTACCTGAAATTTAAAGTTTTTAATAGACCCTGAACATAGTTTATAAAAAGTAAATGATTTAAAACTTTGAAAATTCATAAACATTGGCTCATTTACGAAAGCTGTTACGATGTTTGTCGATATGGTTTTTTTTTTGATAAATTCCAAGACCTTATCATTAAAATACAACTAGATATGAACTTCCTACATGGAAAAGAAGCACGTAAAAGCAAATACATAATATTGTTAAAAAGTGCAGCGTTGGGTACCTGTGTGGCAAGCTTACAGTCTGCCTAGGATAATATCAAATCAAGTGAAACAGAGAAAATACATTTTTCAACTATAAATTATATAAATTATAAATTATAATTGGATTAGTGGAATTAAATCATCATCTTCCCAGTTGTCTTCTTTTGGCACTGGCAGTAAACATTTAAAGCACTTAGCGATAGAGGAAGCGGAGAGCTGCTCCCAAGATAATTTTAAGTTTATAACAGCATCCCTCAAGGTAATTTTTTTTATCCCAACAGCAATGTCTTCACTTTCAGTACCGATAATTTGAGCGAGCAATCTTTTTTTGTAGTATGCCTTGACTAAATTTATAACATTTTGGTCCATGGGTTGGATCAAAGCGGTAACGTTTGGCGGGAAAAACAAAACTGTGATGTTCCCATCAGAGCTAGTTAGCTTTTCTTTATTGCAGTGACAAGTTGCATTGTCAAGGAGTAACAATGCTTTTTTTGGCAAATTATTTTCTCTTAGGTATCGTTTAACCTGAAAATGCGTTAAAAAAACAACGAGTTATGATGTGAGTTATGATGTGATTTGATTTGATAAAATTTGACAAAACAAATTTTATGTTAAATGTGTAAAGTGCTTACCTCTTTCGTAAAATTTTCATTAAACCACTTTTGAAAGATTTCACTCGTCATCCAAGCGTTTTTGCTGGACCTATAAATCAGTGGAACTTTGAAACCTGATAAAGCTCTAGGGCATTTAGACTTCCCGATAAATAATGGAGTGAGCTTATGCGTTCCAGTAGCATTCGTGCAAGCCAAAAATGTTATCCTTTCTTTGCTAGTTTTCCTTCCTGGTGCTGTATGTTCTGGTGACAACACGAGTGTTTTACCAGGAAAAAGCTTCCAATGTAGGCCGGTTTCGTCACCATTATAGATTTGTTGTGGTGTAAGAGACATTTCTTTGATTGTTTCATGTAGTTTTTCCAAAAATATATTAACTGCGTTTTTATTACATGACAACTTCTCCCCGCATATTTTTAATGTCCTTACACCATGCCTTTGCTTGAATTTGTACACCCAACCTTGACTAGCTTTAAAATTTCGAGCTTCTTTAAATTGCAAGTTGAAATGGTTTGCTTTTCGGCAGAGTAATTCTGTTGAAACTGGAATGTGGTTCTCTCTTTGCTGTTTTAGCCACTCGAACAACGCATTTTCCATTTTAGGCATTTCAGATTTCCTTAGCGTCTTCCTCTTCCCTGGTCCAGATTCGGTTTGTTTGAAATGGTCCAAAAGCTTCATCGAATTTAATTTTATTCCTGTAATCGTTGACTTTGACACACCATACTTTTCAGCTAATGCAAATCCAGGATGTCCAGCATGTAGTTCGCGTAAAATTTTGCACTTATCTTTAATCGATAAAAATCGATGCAATTTCTGTTTAGGTGCAATTATGTAGATACGAACTGAACTTATTTTACACACAAAACAAAATAAGAAACACGAATCACACAAGACACAACTAACTGAACCAATATAAACACAACTGATCATAAAATAACCATATCCACACAAATGGCAGTTGTTGTCTCCTTATACCCTGCAGCTGCGTTTACAATTTAGAGACAAATAACAGTTATATAGCCCCTAATATCGCACGCAAAACGAGCAAGATAAACAAAAAAAAATAACAAAATTCACATTTTAGAGGTTGAAAATTTCGGAAGTTCACATTATAGAGATGACAATGTAAAGTTTGGCCGATTCAGATTTTGGAGAAATTCACATTACCGGTAATTCACATTATCGAGGGACTACGTATATCAAAATTGAGCCTTAAAATGTTTGTCGCCGATTCACGCCTTAATGCATTTACCGATTTGAGCCAACCTTTCATACGGAAAACGTATGTGTGTGTTATGCATGCGTGACCACAAAAAACACTCGCCTAGAAAATCAATTAATCGATCACAAATTCATTCCAGTTTTAATCGATAAAAATATTTTTCTTGATTCGTATAAGCCTTTTTCTGTGTAGAAGAACAGCGTTCAACACACAAACCAAGTTTTCGTAACAACTGGTGCTAAACTTCAACTCAAAGATTTTGTTGTGAAAAAAGAAAGTGAGTGTTCATTTTGTAAAAAAAAATTATGTCGATGCCATCCAAATATGATTGGTTTACATTTGTTGCATAGTCGTTCAAATATTATCGATTGTTTTTCTAAATATTAAGCCTATATAAAGAAATAAAATTTTAACAACTCGCCGATTCATTAAATGAATTTCAGACTTACTTCAAACAATAAGAAGGACATACACATATTTTGAAAAAGTTTCTAAGCAAGATGAATTTCGTCAACACAAAGTTTTTGATGGCGTTTTTCGTTGAAAACTGTTTTTGGTACAATTTAAATAAATTCAAAACATTCGATGAAAGTATTTCGATAATAATACTATGAAGATGTCGTCTGTAGATTTTGGGGAATTTTTCCCAAAATCAGCGATCACATTAATCTGGATGCACAAGGTGGAACTTACAAAACATCTAATTTTCCCCGAAATACAATAAAATAATGACACCGCTTTGGCCGTTTCATCATCTTTCATTGCAGCAAATTTATTGCTGTACTGGCAAGAGAACAGAACATAAATAAACAATTTTTGAGCTCCAAAGTGCTGAAGCACTGCAAAATTATCATCTGAGATGGATGTGCTATGGCACACAAACATTCTCTTGATGTGCTGAAAGGAACATCTAATGATAAACAAAACAACGACAAACTATTCAGCGGTACCCAGGTGATTCCAAATAAATACTTTCGGGCACTCCACGTTCAACGATTTTGAAAAATAAACATACAAGTCAAAATACTGCAAGATCTACCCGCTGACACATTTCCAAAACAATTGTTAGATATCGGCGATGGAATAGTTGCTGTAAATGAAAATACTGGCTGCATACCCACAGATTTTTGCGCACTCGTTGATAAGAAATGTTCTCATTGACCGCATATTCCCCGATGAACGCACACAGAAACGCAGAAAGATCCAGAAAAATGTGGATGTCGACGATTTGAATTTCAAGTTTGCGATGCCAAACGAAGCAGTAAATTAACCAACAAATATGATTTGCAAGGTATGCCACCTCACCTTCTATGCAATTTAAAAGTAAGATATTGCTCCCAGCAGATCAGGTATACAAATTTTTGAAATCCGTGCAATGACACCTCTTTTTCACGAAAACGCTAGGTTAGGTTAGGTTTTGCGAAATTTTTATTAAAAGAAACAATTTTCGTTCAAATTTTATAATTTTACAATGGCATTTTCTATTGTACCATCTTCGTAAAGATTTTACCTGCGCTCACTTATTGGGTATGTTTAATTTAAGAAGGGAATGAGATAGGATATTCAACGATTCGCAGAGCGGATTGTAGCCTTTTCATATGTATTTTTATTTTGCCGCCAAAATATTCTTACATACTTACTTGAGTGGCGCTACAGTCCGAAATGAACCTGGGCCTTAATCAACATGCCTCTCCAATTAGACCGATCCTTAGCTAACTGCCTCCAGTTGTGCACTCCAAGTAGATTGAGGTCGATTTCTACTTGAGCACGCCACTTCAGGCAATGTCTTGCTCTACTGCGTCCGCGGTCTGGCTGGGAATCGAAGACTCTGCGAGCCGGAGTATTGGTGTCCATTCGTTCTACATGTCCAAGCCATCTTAAACGTCCCATGCGGAGTTCTTTCACCAGGAGCATGTCGCTGTACAGCTCGTATAGTTCTTGGTTGAATCTTCGTCTCCATAGCCCGTCAACGCAAATGGGACCTAAGATTTTTCGAAGAACCAAAGATTTCTTCATGCGCCGTAGAGCAGGACTGGGATGATCAGGACTTATATAGGATCTCTATAGTAGTTCGAGTGAGGGCTTTACTACTAAATTGCCTTCCTGACGAGATGTTGTTGTCAGAGTTAATAGCGGATCCGAAATAGACAAAGTCCCGTACTACCTCAAAGTTATATCTGTCATTGGTGACGTTCTGTCCAATTCGTCGATGTTGTGTGTCCCCTCGTGTTGACAGCATATACTTCGTCTTGCCCTCATTTACTGATAGACCCATAGGGTCCGATCAATGATGTCAGTATCGTTGGGGTTTGCTAGTTGTTGCACCGATTTTTGGAAAATTGTGTCTCTTGTGTTGGCTCGTGAGTTTTGCACAATCCTTTCAAGAATAAAAGTGAAGAAGTCACATGTTCGGTATACCAAAACTAGACATGGCTCTGTATAGTTCGTCTCTCTAAATGCTGTCGTATGCGGCTTTGAAATCGATGAATAGGTGGTGGGTATAAATTTGGACTTCTTGGGTTTTTATTAGGATCTGCCGAAGTGTGAAAATTTGATCGGTTGTGGACTTTCCTGGCCTAAAACCACACTAATAAAGGCCTATCAGGTTGTTAGTAAACGGTTTTAGGCGTTCACATATTACGGCAGACAAGTCATCTCCGCCGGCTTTATAAAACTCGGCGGGAAAGCCGTCGTTTCCGGCAGCCTTATTAAGCTTCAGTTTAGCTATTGCTATCCTCACTTCACACAGGTCGGGTGGTTGTGAGTTTTCGCTGTCGTTACCAATATTGAATGGTTCGTGCTGCCTGACAGCGCCATCACCGTTTAACAGTCTGCAGAAGTGGTTCTTCCATTTCCTCAGCACAATCTGTGCATCGACTGTGTTCCAACTACGATATTTCCTTGTTTATCTTGACAGGATTCAATTCAAGCCTTGTACCTTTGACTTTGACGTTTTACACTTTGGTAAAACTTACGAACATCGTTCCTGGAGTTGCACCTCTCTATATCCTCGACCGCGCGCTTTTCTTGCTCTTTTTCTTCTTCCTGAAAAGCCGGTGTTCTTCCCTTCTTCTCTGCCTATAGAACTCAACGTCAGTTCTCGTATTCACCTGCAGCTTAGCCTTTTGGGCCTCGTTCTTGGCTGCGAGCATCTGTCGGCATTCGGCCTATCTAATTGTTTATTGGCATCGTTGTTTTTCGACATTCAATCCTGGTGGTATGGTGTTAATTGATAAGATAAGAGATACACATTGCGCGAAGGCCTTGGCGGTCTTTTGCGATTAAAGTCTTTTGATATTACATTTTTTTACAACATATCTTGTTGGTTCTGGTGGCGTGGTGGATATCCGCATTCTTGCTTTGGCTGCAACGTGGGAGTAGTGCCAGTTGATGTTAGCTCCTCAGAATGTTCGGACTTCCAAAATGCTGGTTGCGTGCCTTTTGTCTAGTTTCGTTCCGTAACGAAGTCAGTTAGCCTAAACGACGTGTTACAAGACGTGTTGTCATATAGGTTATGTTTTCCGATAATACTGCTAAAGATGTCTTCTCTTCCTACCTTTGCATTAAAACCCCCAGCACGATTTTAACATCGTACTTCGGGAGTCGCTCATAGGTTTTGTCAAGGAGCTCATAGAAGCAATCTTTAGCTATATCATCTTTTTCCACCGTTGGGGCGTGAGCGCATATATGGCTTATATTGCCGAATTTGGCCTTGATGCGTATAGTTACAATGCGTACGCTAATGTCTTGGAAACATAAGACTTCTTGCCTAAGTCTGGCACTTATAACAAATCCGCATCCGAATAGTCGTTGTTTCTGCTCACTACAACACTTTTTGACCGGCCCATCCCATCGTTTTAACTTTTTGGAATTAATGTCTGCTTTGTAGCAGTTTAAATATTCCGCTAGTTGTTTGCACCTCTGTTTAATGTTCTCACATTCCAGGTGCAGATACGAACGTCGTTGTCCTTTTTCGTTTAGTATGATTTTTTTAACTTTTAAACTCATTTTTTATTTACTTAAAATATTAACTTACTACTAGACAAAAATGCTTAAATCTAACTTATCAATAACTGGTTTACTTAATCTAACTTATCGGCCCTTAGTGGGCGCTGTAAGCTTATATTTAGCTGTTTTATTTTGCCTTTAGGCTTATATTTGTCGGTTTTTTGGTTTTATATTTAATTTTAATTTACAAAGAAAAAATTTAAAACTTTGTTTAGTGACTTTTTTTTTTTGTTTTATATAAAAGCTTATTCTAGATTATATATAACTTAAGACTACTTAAACTACTTAAGCCTAACTTAAGACTACTTAAGCCTAACTTAAGACTACTTAACTACTTAAACCTAACTTAATTATAATCAGGGTGGCGAGCCCTCGTTGCGCATGCTTCGAGGGGTCGCCATCCTGATTGCGTCTTTCGGTCCCACGGCAGCCTGCGTTCAACCATATTGTACGCCAATATGGTGCACAAGCCCCACCCCAGACCTTGTTCCTAATTTAAAATCTTGCCTATGGAGTTGGACTAAAAGTCCGCAAAGTCCTGAGGAAGTGTAGAATCACCTTCCTCATATAGCCACCAGAATTCAGTGCGCTCTTTTGCAGCATCGATCCTATCGCGATCCGATACCGCCGTGCTAAAGCGGAGGAGCTCCGGAGCATTGTCGACGTACCCGTCGCGGATTAGCCGTTTGTCCCGCGCGTCACGATAGCAGTGGTATAAAACCGGGATACCGTTCCTGTCTTGTACTAACCCTAACGAATCGATGTTAATGAATGCCTCTGGTGGAATAAAGCCCGATATGAGCGTGCTCTCCATGTATAAATCATTGGGATATAAAGCCCCAAAGATCAGGCTGTTGTCGCTAGCCATCGCCCTTGCAGCGTGCCTTCGAGTCACCTTAATTAGGAAATTGTCAATTCTATTCAACTGAGCCCCATTGTATAGAACCTCGTTGCGATAATATTTTATGTACTCGGAGTCCGGCGTTCGGTACAACCCTAAGCAGGATCGGAGACAACGTCTCTCAAACAGCCGTATCCTTTCCATGTAGGATGGTGATACATTGAACCACACGGGACAACCGTAAGCGATGATCGGCCTTATGAGGGCCATGTAGCAAATGACTTTCACCCTTGAATCAAGTTGACTGCTATGAAACAATCTTCTTGTCAGAGCATAAGGCCCCCTAGCCCTGGCCAGACAAGCATCCACATTTTTATTAAAATACAGAAACTTGTCAAGCCAGATGCCAAGGTATTTGACTTCACTTCTCACCGCCAACGGCCGTCCATGCTGTCCCATGATACAAAATTTTTTCCAGTTTTTTCTGGTATCGTAAGAAGCCCTCTGCATTGGGGTCCTGAACAGAATTGTTTCGGTTTTTTGGAAATTGATCCTCAATTTCCAATCATCGCAATATCCCTTAATGTGATTGTTTAGTATGATCGTCAACAACAAAATCAGTCATTTCCGAAGTTATTGGTTGCTTCGTAACCGCTAGTTTTTTCAATGGTTGGGTAGTTAACCAAAACACAACCCCCAACCTGGAGGGCCAGTTTCAATTTATTAGATACCCCAAGGACACAGGGCACTACGGGATTGAGAGCTGACGTTGGCCTTTCAGTTCAGCCGCCACCATCTCTGTTTTAGGGGCCTGACTAACCCATGAAATTTAGAGACAACCGGTTGTCCGAATATGTCGAAGCAGCTTGTCTAGGTTCGCCTGGGGCAGCAGGCCGGCTATTCATTCCGTGCCATTCTGGCCTGGCTGTTTATAGTTTTGCTGTTTTTCGTCGTGTTATCAACACGCGCTTGTGTTTAGCAAGTGAAATCCGGTTGGATGAGACCAGAACCCGATGGTTACCACTTGGAGGTTAAAAATAAGTTCTAGAAGTATACTCAGAGTTACCTAGTGGTTGTAAATCTGACTATACTTCTAGTCAAGTTAAGGCCAATCAGAGTCTACCCTCGTTCTATAACACCCAACCACCAACTTATTCTATATAAAATGTCGGTATTCACACCAAACTTTCCTCAAAGGCAGATCTACAGAATTTGTTTGTCATGATGTGATCGAAAGTATATTACAAAGGCTACTCATCAGCTTATTTGCTACTGCTACAGTAGCAAAGAAAAGTGAAGTTGTGAAACCCTATATATTACCTTCTAAAGTATCACGTCGTTCGACTTGAAGGCAGTGAAAGTGGTATCTAGTGAAATTAATTTGCTAGAACAAAATTTCAGCTTTCCTTATTTGCTTCTTATTATTCACAATTTAAGTGGTTACAGGTGCTTTGAGACTTGTTAGTGCTACTATGAATTCAAGACTTTGCGAGGACTCCATTCAATCGTAATGTCATAGGCATCTTAAGCCTTAAATGTGAAATCTTTTTCTATATACCTTGTCTCAAAAACGGTATAAATTCTTACCTAACAGACAAAGAAAAAGCAAATGCTTTAGCTGAAAATTATGCTAAGAATCATCTTTTTTTTCAGCACCTAGGGGATGCAAACACCTCAACTATTGTAAGCAATAGCCTTCGTACCCTCAATATGTCTAGTCACAAAACCCCATCAAATGAATTCATCACAGAAGAAGATACAGAGTTCTTCTTAAATAGGTTAATTGTTCGTAAGACAGGTGGAATAGATAATATAAAAAATATTTATCTCAAAAACCTGCCAAGGGAGGGAATAAATTTCCTTACCTTAATAATAAATGGGTGTCTTAAAATCCAATACTCCCCAGTTGTTATGGAAATCAGCAAAGGTAGTTGCAATACTTAAAGCAGGAAAACCTCGCTACAAAATTGACAGTTATAGACCGATAAGCCTATTAAGTTCAGTAAGCAAAGTTTATGAAAATATTATAAAAGAAAAGTTAGTCAAGTTTATCGATGATCACACGGTCTATCCAAATGAGCAGTTTGGTTTTAGGCGTCATCATGGTACTTTACACCAAGTTCTTTGAATTTGCAACATCAATAAAAGAAAATCGGAAATTCTACAGGTGTGGTCTTACTCGACATCGAAAAAGCATTCCACTCTTTGTGGCACGATGAGCTTATATGTAAAATGATAAGCCTCTGAATTCCTCCATTTCTATGTAAAACTGTGAAAAGTTTTCTTTCAGATCGTTATTTCAAAGTGCATGTTAAGAGTGGTTTTGCTAGTCTTATAAGTGTCAGCTGGGGTTCCGCAAGGCTCAGTCCTTGGTCCTGTCTTATATATTTTATTTACATCTGACTTTCCTACTATTAGTTACTGTGATACGGCAATATATGCCGACGATACGGCAATTTTGTCGTCGCATGAATTCAGTCTTAACATTGAGACAAACTTAATAAATGCGCTAAAATTTTAGAAGATTACTTCACGAAATTTAAAATAAAGCTTAATGCCAATAAAATTCAAGCTATCTTTTCTTACCAGAAAAATAAAGCCTTACTTTTTACCGGCAAATCAAATCAATATCTAAGAAAACTCAATACCCTGGAAAACTTTTGTTAAATATCTAGGCATGTATCTCGATAAAAAATTTACATTTAACGAACACATTTCACAGGTTCTTAGAAAGACAAATATCGACAAATATATACCCATTTATCAACAGAAGATCTTTGCTTTCCAAAGAGAACAAAATTATTATATATAAAGTTGTATTTCAAGCCATTCTTATATAAGGTTGCCAAGTTTAGGGCAACTGTGCTAAATGCTATGTCAAAAAAATTCAAATATCTCAGAACAAAATCCTGAAAATGATATTAAATCTTCCCTGGCATTACTCCACTTAAGGTCTGCACCAAAAATCTGATGTTGATTTGATCTCCAACAGAATACAGATACTTTCTGAACCATTCCAAATCAGATGCAATATTCCCGATAATCCTGTAATGAATGAACTCAATATACTACATCATACGTTTACATGATTCGCTTACCCTTGCAATTTTATTTCATAAATGTTAGTATTGTAATTATGTCAACTGAAATTTACATATTTATTTGTCCCTTCATCTGTTGATTTATTTACTTATTCTAAAACATATCTGTTTATTCATTTACTTATTTATCCATTCACATATATATATATTTATTTATCTGTTTATTTATTTATTTGTTCATATTTGTTTTTATTTATTTATTTGTTTATTTATTTTACGGGCTCAGTTGCGCGATGGTTAGTGCGATGAACTGCCGTGCAGAAGGTCTGGGTTCGATTCCCAGCCGTAGCAACACCTAAATGATTTTCACTGGCCCTGCTCTCGTGATGATCTGACAAATCATACGAGTAGTATCAATTGTCATGAAAAGCTTATCTCAACTTAGCCGTTCGGATTCGGCATAAAACAAGAGGTCCCGCCATCGTGCTAAGAAGTACACACGCACACATGAATGGTTGTGAGAAAAAACTAGGCCCTGGGTACTAACTAGCCTGTTGCGCAGTATTTTTTTTTATTTTTTATTTATTTATTTATTTTTTCTTGTTCTTTATTAAATTCATTGAATTATTCATTCATATACCCATATATTTATTTACTTAATTGATTTATATATATTTTTATCGTTGTTTTATTTGGCTATTAATTCATACATTTATTAATTTATCTTTATCATTTTGTTCATATTAATTAATTTTGTAGCCTTGTTTGAGGCCAGCGGGAAGTGCGAAGGGGCGGTTTGGTAGATCGTATGCGCCGGAAAGGCTGTTGTGTGATGCTGGGGTAGCAATGTGAACACTAAGCTATTAATATTTACTTTATTTATATATATATATTTTTTTTTTAATTTTTTGTTTTAATATTTATTGAGGTTTTTTTTCGTAGTTTCCTCAATATGAACAACTTCGCTTTAATAACATACTGATAGGGGTCAACAGAGATTTTAAAGGCTTTCTTTAGGAATTATCCTTTTCTATAATCGGTTTAATTCAGAAGGTCTGCTTCATTTCGAACATGGCTAGGGTTACAAAAAAAAATGCCTAATAAAAAGGCTTGGATCTCAAAATCTCAAATGAAAAATGAGAGAACAAAAAATAACAACCAAAATAAAAAATAATATATTATAATTCATCAAACCGGGAAAAAATATCAACATGAAGTCGCTGAATATGTAGTGAGTTTCCACTTGAAATTTATACATCTTTTTTAGGATTTGCCTCAGTGTTAAAACTTGGTCTTTAGTCGATCTGCTGGCCGGAAGCCGCACTGATATGTGCCGATTAGCGTGTTGCAGAACGGTTTAAGACGTTCACACACTACGTTGGATAGGATCTTGTGTATAACATTTAGCAGGGATATGCCTCGATAGTTCTTACAAGATATAGGATCGCCTTTTTTGTAGATGGGGCATATGGAGCTGATAGTCCAGTCATCGGGCATGTTTTCTTCCACCCATACCATCATTTGGTGCAGGCTCCCTACCAAAACATCATACCATTGTATTTAAAAAGCTCCGCTGGTAAGCAATCAGAGACTGCCTAGTTGTTCTTAAGCTATTTTATAGCTAGGCCAACTTCTTCTATACTAGGTGGTGGAACTAGTTCTTAATTGACTGGACGTGGATTCTCTACCTGCCCTATCACTCTCTAGATGATGCCTATTAAGCAAATGCTGAAAAGGCTGCTTGAATACATTTACTATTCCCTGCGCTTCGTTGACTTGGTTTTCTTGGCTACCTAGAAGAGTCTTCGTTCGGGTTTTGTTGCCATCAGTTAGTTGCTTGGCTTTTTTATAGAACCTTCGGATGTTGTTACGATCGCGCGACTCTTCGATATCCTTGAGCTTTGAAGCTGCGTAAGCCCTCTTCTTTCTAAGCAGGGTCTTCTTTTCCTCCCTTTTTCCGGCTTGATACTCTTCTCTCGCTTTATATTACAAACTTAATATCAAAAGTAATATATGTACCTATATGGGATAGGGTATAAAAAAAGATGGTGTTATATTCAGAAGTAAATGAGTTTAGATACAAATATATGTTGTATAGATGTAGTTACCTGAGAAAACCCAAAAATATGACAAATTGCATTTGTTTAAAAAAAGATACTGGACATTTTTCTTCTCGAACGTGTCTTTAAAAGACGTCTGGTCAGCCTTAAAATAATCCGACACTGTTCGAGTCGCAGTCACTTGTGGAGCTACGACTTCCATGATTTCAAGGAACGTTACTTAATTACAGACTTTTCTTTACAGGTTTTTGAAGGCATCGAGATAGCTAGATATTGAATTATCTATTAAGTAAAAAGTAATTTTTTAACGTTTATTTGCTCACATATACCTTAACAAATTATTGATAGCCTAAAAAAGCTTAAACACTATATATATGAACTTTTGACATGACCATAATGGTACACAGTACAAATTTTTTGATTATTATTTATAGTTATGCATATATTTTGATATTTTGTTAAATAATGCGGCGTTAAGTACAAGTTCACAGTTTTTAACTGTTAATGCCATAATAACTGAACGTGATTGGTAAAATGTGCGTAAGTAGCATTGCCTTAAAATCATACCAAGTCCTAGGACAATGACCAATAACACTACAATCGGAGCAATTTGATCCTCAACGTACACATGTATGTTTAAAAAAAAAAGGCTGTGTCATTGCTTATTCTTTCTCGAAAATTCACTCATCGCTGGCTACCACCACAGGCTACATGCAGAACCATGCAAAAACACCCTGCAAGCGAACGAGTGCGATGCAAAAATTAAAAATCGCGTGTTCGTAATTTCCGCCGAACGAATTATTGTGGCAGCGCCGAGAGATTGAATTGCACCGGGAATCGCAGAGAGAAAAAACCTTGGGAGCCTCTGGACATGTCGATACTCATCCGTTTTTTTTTTTACCTTATCCTCTGACAATTTTTTTTTCTTCTGTTTACCATTTTTGCTCTCTTTTCGTTAATCCGTCAATTCACCTGAAAAGTGAAGCGAAATAAAAACTAAACCAAATGCACCACTAGAGGATGGACATGAAGCCACCGCTCCAATTGAGATGACAGGAAGAGGCTAAAATATCGTGGTTGGCGGTTAGCGCACCAAGAAAACTACACCACATTGCTGCCGTCGTTGCTAGTGCCAGTAATCTCAGGCCACACCATCGACCGCCGCGCCGCCAAGTCGACCACACTAAGGCTTCACCGGTTCCACGCATCCACAACACTCATTATCGCGAAATTTCTCATGATCATTGTTGCGAACAGTTTAGCAGCATGACGGCACAGGGGGGTGAGCTCCAGGGAACACATACTGTAAAGGGCAACAGGAAGGCAAAAGGATAGGAACCATAGCAGTGGCTATGTTCATCATGCATCTCATGTTCGTGTTCATCTCGTGCCAGAAGTTCTGTCCGAGTTCGGCTATACATGGAAGTAGGGCACTTGTCTTCTCAAGAGAATTCGCGAGTATTACAGGATAACAATTGAGGATAGGAACGCAATATAACTACTACTGCTTTGAGATGTGTTTTCCAAAGCCATCCATTGACGGCAAGGTGCCCTTTGGCAATTACTTTGCGTATCGGCGGATCGTGTTTGCATGTGAATGAAAAAATGTGTCCATCACATAGTGATGGATGAAAAACGTCAGTCGGTGGCACTTTTCATCATTTTAGAGGACCTAAATATGACGGATAAGGTTAAATATTAAATAAGTAATTTATAACTTCTACCTAGGTATATAAATAACTTGATGTGACATGGCCGATTTTTTTTTTTTCTTAAAAGATTAATTATACTTTGTTAAACTTATATTTTTATTAATGAATAATCAGATGGCTGGATGCTGTAAAATGAGGGTATATTCCGATTGGCCAATGCCAATTTGTTGTAACTTTGACGACACATCAACAGCGCTTATTTGTACCTCCAAGGTGTAACCATAGGACACTGGCCTCATCCAAACGGATTTGACTTTAAGTGCGAGAGTTGATATGCAAATCGGTACAACTACTAGCATACACCGATTATATTGACATCATTGGTCGGAACCGAAGTTTGTAGCATAGAGAATGAAGCGGCAAAAATGGGTTTAGCAGTATATAAGGGCAATACGAATTATATGCTGTCAACACACAACATCGACGAATTGGACAGAACGTCACCATTCACAGATATAAATTTGAGGTAGTACGGGACTATGTCTATCTCGGCTCCGCTATCAACTCTGACAACAGCATTTCTTCAGAAATCAAACGAAGAGTTACTCTTGCCAACCGATGTTTCGTCGGGCTAAGAAGGCATTTCAGCAGTAAAGCCCTCACTCGAACTACTAAGGAGATCCTATATAAGACCCGGATCATCCCAGTCCTGCTCTACGGCGCTGAAGCATGGACCGTTTCAAAAGCAGATGAAGAATTCCTTGGTCGATTTGAGAGGAAAATTATTCGAAAAATGTTCGGTCCCGTTTGCGTTGACGAGCTATGGAGACGAAATACCACTATAACCAGCACACTGTTTCCTCACCTCAGTATCCATAAGGTGACATGGCGGTCTCCAGATCAACGAACTTTCAATCAAATTGATCACATAGCGATAGACATGAGGCACGCATCCAGTATTTTGGATGTCCAAACATTCCGGGACCTAACATCCACTCGGACCACTACCTTATTGCAGCCAAGGTAAGAATGCGGATATCCACCACACCACAACAATCCAAAAATACTGTGAAAAAATGTAATGTCGGAAGACTGCAAGCGCAAGAGAACGTCAAGACCTTCGGCCTATCGCCTATCTAAATTCAAGCCTAATAAGGCTGCCGGAAACGACGGCCAAGAAGTCCAAATCGATACCCACCACCTCTTCATCGATTTCAAAGCCCCATAAGACAACGGCGGAAAAGACCTTACCTACAAATGCGATACGAGAAAATTATTTAGGCAAGGCGATGCGCTTTCATGTGATTTCTTCAATTTGATTGTTGAGAGGATTGTACAAAACTCACGAGCCAACACCAGAGGCACAATTTTCCAAAAATCGGTACAACTACTAGCATACGCCGACGATATTGACATCATTGGAAGGACTCAACGTGATGTCATAGCCACGTTTGCTAGTATAGAGAAGGAAGCGGCAAAAATGGGTTTAGCTGTAAATGACGGGAAGACGAAGTCAACAGGAAAGGACACACAACACCGCCGAATTGGACAGAATGTCACCATTGACAGATGTAACTTTGAGGTAGTACGGGACTTTGTCTATCTCGGCTTAGCTATAAACTCTGACAACAGCATCTCGTCAGAAATCAAACAAAGAATTACTCTTGCTAACCCCTAAGAAGGCAATTTAGTAGTAAAGCCCTCACTCGAACTACTAAGGAGATCCTATTTAAGACCCTTACCATCCCGTTTGCGTTAACGGGCTATGGAGACGAAGATTCAACCAAGAACTATACGATCTGTACAGCAACATGCCCCTTGTTAAAAAAACTCCGTATTGGACGTTTTAGATGGCTAGGAACAAATTGACACCAACACACCGGCTCGCAGAGTAGTTGAATGGATATTGAAAATGCGCTTTAGCTTTAGCTAACCGACATTTTTCGTCCACGCCGACGCACAGTCGGATGTAATGTTACAATAAATCAAACTCTCGGGGTCAAACATTTTTATGAAAACGAACAGAGAATGTAAGAAATGCCTTTTGCCGATTGAAATATAAATTGTATCGCAAGCCCAATGAACTTGATGAAAATCCGTGAAGGCTTATATGAGGCAGATATTAGTAATTTTTCGTAGGTGATGAAAACTAAAAATTGGTTAAGGCATATTTAGGCTTAAACCAAATATGATGCAATTGTTTTTTGTGTATGGCTTAAATACAAAAATTCCAATTTTGATATTTACGCTAAAAAATATATTTTAAGATAAATCATAACCATTTTACAAAATTCTCGTGCTTGATTTTTTTCATGAAACCACTACTGCTAGGAAGTAAAGAAACAAACTTAAATAAATTTTTCTGTTTTTGCGCAGAGCAAAACTACAATCAAGAGAATCTTTTATATACGGTTATATAATTTAAAGAAGGGTGAATATTGCTGGTAGACGGGTATATCTACTTAATTGCACAGCTTTAGTTTTAAAACTATTGCGAACATTTTACCTACATCGTCTATGTGTATTCTTATCCGCAATTAGCATGCTGCATGGTTCATCAAAGGATTTTATTCTTTAAACGCCTTTTCTGTGCCTCCGTTTGCGCTTACTTAGCTTTTTTATAAAGCGCATTTGTCCTCACAATATATTTGTAAGCTGGCTCTCGGTCATGGAATCTTCTAATCCGAATTTAAGTTTGTTTGGTCAACCACTTGCTTAAATTTTCTTTTAACAAAACATCAGTGGTATTTTGGCGCTCATGAATCTGCAATCTTTTGGTATCATATCTAGATATCAATTGATTTCACGAAGACTGTGATCGGGTTTATAATCAAAGATCTTGAAAGCCAGAGCACTAGCCATCTTAAACGTCCATTGCGGAGAATTTATAACTGCACAGCTTGTAAGGTTCATGATCAAAGCAACGTGACTGAAGGTGTACGAAGGAGTTTTCAGCTCAAAACGACCAATGGTTCATGCTTAAAAGCCTTAAGGCAGTACTGGCAGGTCCTTAGATAATAACCTCCAATTGCACACTTCAAGTTGGCTCAGATCGGTTTCTACTTGTTCGCGCGCCTTATTACGGGATATTCTTCGTTACAATTACCATCATATAAAACATATTTTTTATGATCAACTATTCAATAGCAAGAATCGAGGCTCATGGCCGGCAATTGTTAAAATTGGATATCAATTATCTTAAATCAATAATTAAGCAATTATTTTAATTATTCTTCCAAAACAAGTGGTCAAAGGTGGTCACATATTCTTAAGTATAATTAACTTGTGTCCAACCAACCTCGACAGATCAGTTAGCGTCTTAATCGCAAGACATTAAAATTCAATTTATATTTCTGTGTCAGAATGTAAAACTTTCAAGTGAATTCCTACACTTTAGAGTCTTTTGCGTAATTCTAAAGCCTTAAAAGTAAGACTTTCTCACTCACCAAGAGCTAATTTTTTTAAATTCCTCATGATGATTATTATAATTCGTAAAAGTAACTCCGCGGTTTTTGGGCAGTAAGCCCCATGGTCCACAGTAGGTTGATAATTATCTTAATAATAGTTATTGCGTGCATATAAAGTGTAAAAAGGGACTCGCACGCAGAAGCGGAAAGGAATACCCAACCAATTTGTACTGTTACACCTGAAGGTAACGTGCAGAATCGTTGGCGGTTATCCACCATCATGTGAATCTTTAATCATACCAGAACCCGTCAGTTTATATGTCGATTGATTGATCTGTGATGTGATTGCGTAATTGGCAGTTCTTGGTAGTTGGTAATATAATTTGGAGGTGCTTTTGCAGAAGATCATCGTGTTGCTTCATAATAATGTTGACAAATGGGAGACAATTTACAATGTCATGAAAATTGCACATTCCAGTTAATAAGAGTAGTAAGACTATTATTAAAAAAAACTTTATATGGAAAAAGAAATATTTATATTATGAAGAAAATAATAAAAATGTCTATCTTTATATCAATTAACACAAGGTTTGTCAGACCAACTGCGTATTGGCTGCAGAATCGACATAAAGTAAGAGATTGCGAAACATTATTATGATTGTTCGCTATTTTAAAAGCACTTGCTTAACAATAACTATTCGGATTAAAAAAATATGTCTAGTAAATATCCCATCATCATTTATGGTTTTAACGCTAACAGATGTACAAAATAATTCATGGAATCATCTCCAAAAATGTTCCATCGGCCGAACCTGCACGCAGTAACAATCAAGAGTCGTGTTCTTTCAGCAATGCAGTGGGTATTTGTATAGTATTTGTGTGTGGTTCATTGCTTAATTAATACGAGTTATATGTAAACTTTTTTTCGATTCTTACTTTTTGAATTCACCCATTCTTCATTAGGGACCATATATATGTATATATGTATATAATAATAGTATATACTAAAATTTATTTAATACTATAAAAATATATGTTACTTTTTTTTAAATCGCTAAGCCTACACGGCTTACAAGCTACAAGCCGAGTTTTCTTCGGTATTGACTTCAAAGACTTGCCCTTAATACTGTAATCGGTTGTTCGGGATAGAAGAAGTTATAAGTGCTTGGGCGAATTATATTACATTTGCAAACTCATCTAGGATAATTTTGTATCCAGTGATGGGGGATCGAAATTCATGATGATACATATAAGCTCAACTTTTATGGGTGAACAGTAATGAAAATTAATGAGTTTGTCTCTTTATTTTGAATTTTATTTTATTTTTTCCTTGTTTATACATAGATTATATTTTTTTACATATTATAATTCTTAATTATTTTTTTTAAATTATAATGAACCTGGACTGTTTCAACACTGTTACAATAGGAACAGAAAATATGTGGGTTTCTGACAAGCCGCAGACTAATGCAAGATGTCTTATGCTTCAAAGGCATAAGCGAACGGATCAAGAAAAATTCTCTATCATTAGCTTCTGACGCTGCAAGACAGAGAAATTTGCTAAAAAATGTCGATGTGCTTAATTAATAAACTAATATGGGTGTTTTTATAAACGTCTGCCTCACTAAGATATGCTTTAGACGTGTTCATAAAGTCCGATTTTTGATCGAACAGACCAAGGTAAAGTTCAGAAGATATGTTCTTAAACATTAAAGGTCTCATCCGCATATGGCAGATTGTGCATCCATATTTTTGACTGCAGAAAGCACAGGAGATAAAAAAAAGGAAATTTTAAGTGCGAAAATAAAAGTTTTATTGGCAATTTTTTTTAATAAATTGTGCGTTTGAAATAACATTTATCTTTTTTTAAGAGAAGAAGAAGCTGCTCTGTGGAATGTTGAAAAAATTAAGTTTATAATTCATAAAAGAATTCTGATGAAAATGAAAAAAAATATAGAAGAGGACATTAAAAAGGTGGATTCAGACTTCTCCTTTTTTATTAATTCGCAATTAAGATTTGTCTGACGCTTATGAACATCCAGTGACAACATAAAATCGTACTTAAGCAGGCCTGCACCCATTCTGCAGGATGAGGATTGTGCAAAACTCCTAAACTATAAATCTGTGCTTATAGCATACGCAGACGATTACGAAGTGATATCTAGCTGGTCAGACTCAACGTAATGTCATAGCCTAGATCTAAGCTCACCCCACTGCTCAAAAATTTCCAAAAGTATGAACATTCTACATACACATGCGGAAAGTCAACATACCAAAGACAAAACAAATACATTTCAATACATTTTTTTGGCGTAAAAGGCTTGTTAGTAACTAGGGCCTAGCAATCTCACAACAAATAATGTGTGCGTGTACAATTTTTGCACGATGGCGGGACCACCTGTCATATGCCGACTCCGAACTTCTTAGCTGAGATAGGCTTTTCTTGACAATTGATATAACTTTTATGATTTGTCAGATCATCACGAGAGGAGGACCAGTAAAAAATGATTTAGCTGTTGCTACCGCTAGCAATCGAGCCACCAAGCCTGTCCAATGCCAAAGACTGCGTGAAAATAAAGATGAACCTTCCCGATAGATCCCGATTGATATACAGTTGATGCAGAAATTCAATTTGCTTAAGACAAGCGGCAAAGGCAGCCACACGGCAGACTACAAATGGACGCACCTGAAGTCCAAAATAACTTAATTACAAAAAAGGACCCAAAAACACGTGCCGATCAAATACTAATGAAAGAACATAGTCCAAAACTAGTTAATAAGCAAACTGGCTAGAACTACTTCAGACAAAATCTAGAAGAAAGTATCCAAATAACAGCTAAACAGAAGAGCTGACTCAATGTATAAAAAAAACTGCAAATGATGCAGTACACCGGTGAAAACAAGAGGAGGAAACTGTTCAAAAATCAGCCAAGAAAAGAAAATACTTCTGCTGAGTATCTTGATGGCGTCGTTTAGGGTATGAAGATAAAAATTATCAAGAAAGGGAAGAAACGTGCAAAAAAGGCAACCAATTCGGCTGGTTACGTCTAAAGAACTTGCTGTAGGCCCCAGAGTTTGCTTTAATAACGGGGAGACACTAGCTGGGTTGATCAGCCATGTTAATTTAGAAATATCACAGCTATAAGAACAAACAGTATAGCCGGGATATTAAGATAAGTCAAACCTTTGGACCTATGTTGTAAAAAATTAAAAAAACAAACAAATAAAAAAACCTAAACCTGAAACCCAAACAAACTGTTTAGCAATTTGACCAACCGCCGGTAGCTTTTCTTTAAATATAATATAATAATGGAAAACAAATTCCTGATAAGTCGAATGAATAGGTGCGATTCCTTGAAGACATACACTGAAAATTATCTTGCACTTGATTCATTGTTATGCACTATTAATGCGGATAATGTAAGAATTTATAAGAATTTTTTTTCGATTTTATGATCAAATAGTGTATGATAGCATGGAATTGTTTTTGGGAAATTCAAAATCGAGAATTTTATGAATTATGAACCATTCATATATACATTTCAAAGTGTTTTTTTATTATTATTTGTTCGACATTGTAGGGAGAATCATTTAAAATATGTACAATTCAAAAGAACATCATGACGTTTAATGAACTGCTACATAAAACGCTTGAAACTAGCTATTCATACTTTGCATGAAATAAATCATTGTAAGTGCTCATGGTAAAATAAAATTCACACCCATGTACTGTAAAAATAACATGAGGATAATAATAGACATTATATATCATCAAGGCGAATAAATTATGGGATTTGTGTTTCTATGATATTTTCTTCCCTTTTGCGCTTTGTAACGGTAAACATTTGGGAAGTACTTTTTGAGTGTTTGTCTTTATTTGTACGAATTGTATGTTTTTATATAAAATATGAAAAACTTAATAATCAACAAATAAAAATATATAAAACATCTTATATTTATCACTTAGTTAATCACTTAAGTGGCGTTACAGTCAGGAATGAACCTGGGCCTCAACTCGTATAGAATTTTCGAAGAATTTTCCTCTCAAATTGAACAAAGATTTCTTCATCCGCTTTCAAGACGATCATGTCTTAACTGTATGTCACAAGGGAAGAAATATTGGAGATCTTAATGAAATTATATGTAAATAAATCTGCAGGAGCAGATAAAATAAGAGCAAAAGGCATATAAAAAGATGCACAAATTCTAACCCTAATAGTGGAACGCATAAAAAAACTTGAGTTTTGAACAATCACATGTTCCAAAAGACCTTAGAGCTGCTATACTACGGCCGATATACAAAATGGGTACAAAAACTCATTTTCATCCAACCTAAAATGGACAAAATATTGGAACAAGTAATCGCGCTCCGACTTCAAAAGTATATGGATAAATATAAAATAATCAACAAAAATCAATACACTTGCTTACTTAAGTGGCGCTACAGTCCGGAATGAACCTGGGCCTCAACCAACATGCCTCTCCAATTAGCCCGGTCCTCAGCTAACTGCCTCCAGTTGCGCACTCCAAGTTGGTTGAGGTCGGTTTCTACTTGTGCGCGCCACTTAAGGCCAGGTCTTCCTCTACTGCGTCCGACGTCTGGCTGGGAATCGATGACTCTGCGAGCCGGAGTACTGGTATCCATTCGTTCTACATGTCCTAGCCATCTTAAACGTCTAATGCGGAGCTTTTTGACCAGGGGCATGTCGCTGTACAGCTCGTATAGTTCTTGGTTGAATCTTCGTCTCCATAGCCCGTCAACGCAAACGGGACCGAAGATTTTTCGAACAAAAATAATATGGTTTCACTAAAAACAAAAACACTAGAATATGCCAACAAACTTAGACGGTATTTCAGGTAAGGAAGATATTGACTTAATTGTCACCGATTTCTCAACTCAAATCATAGCAGCCGCCGAAGCGTGCGTTCCAAAAGTTCCCGTAACTACTTGCTCGTTAAAACTTTCTCCTGAAATATTGGATCTAATTAAATTAAGAAACATATATAGAAGATATTGGCAGAGATATCGCCAACATTTTTTCCGATCCAAGGTCTCCTATCTAACTAAACTGATATCTGAAAAAATTTCACTTTGTCGAAACAATGGATGGAATAAAAGACTTAGCAGTCTTGACAAAAATGCTAAACCATTTTGGAATATAATTAAGGTAATAAAAACTAAAAATGAAAAAAATACCTCTTCTAAAAAATCCGACAACCACCTTCTTTACTGATGATGATAAAGCAAATGCACTTGCTTTAATTTTCGAAAGTAATCATAATGTTTCACAAAATTTAGAGGATGTGTCTACAGACGTTTTAGTAACTAGCACTATACAAAGTTTTCATATAAATAGTTCTAGAGATCAAAATTGTAAAGTGTATGCAACAGAAGAAGACATTACGTTCTTTGTTAATAATTTACGTATTCGAAAAGCGGAAGGCCTTGATAGTATTAAAAATATTTATATCAAAGAGCTGCCAAAGTCTGGTATCAATTATCTAACATTTATTATAAATGCTTGCTTACAAATTGAATATTTTCCAGATGCTTGGAAACTTGCAAAAGTAGTACCTATAATAAAAGCTGGTAAGCCCCATTAAAATCCGGAAAGTTATAGGCCAATAAGTTTATTAAGCAGCCTAAATAAAATTTTTGAAAAAGTGCTGAAAGAACAAATCTCAAAATTTATCTTTGATAATAATATATATCCTAAAGAACAATTTGGTTTAAGGCGCTTCCACAACACTTCTCATCAGGTCCTTAGAATCTGTAACTATATCAAAGTAAATCGTGAAACAGGAAGATCTACTGGTATGATTCTACTTGACATCGAAAAGGCATTCGAATCTGTTTGGCATAACGGTCTCATTTATAAAATGATAAAATTTAACTTCCCACCATATTTATGTAACATAGTCAAAAGTTTTTTGTCTGGTCGTTGTTTTAAAGTATACGTAAACAGTGCCGTCTCAAATACAATCAACTTTCATGCTGGTGTTCCACAAGGTTCAGTACTTGGCCCAGTTCTTTACAACCTTTTTACATCGGATTTTCCGGATTTGCCGAATTGTGATACAGGAATTTTTGCAGATGATACTGCTATATTTTCATCTCATGAATTTGCTCTTAATTTTGAGAGGAATCTAAAAGATGCGATGAAAATATTAGAAACTTTCTATACAAAATGGAAAATAAAACTAAACGAAGGGAGGACGCAAGCCATCTTTTTCAGTCGGGAAAGAAAGCCTTGTTTTCTTCCCAGGAGTCATTTACAGATGAATGGATTAAGTATTAGTTGGCAACCATCCGTAAGATATCTAGGTATATACCTAGATAAGAAACTCTTATTTAACAAACATATAAGTAGGACTATAAAAAAAATCGGTATTGCCATCAAGACTCTGTATCCTTTCATTAATCATTAATCGAAAATCTTTGCTTTCAACTGAAGACAAAATGATTATACACAAAGTAATTTTTCAAGCTATAATGCTTTATGTGTGTCAAGTCTGGGGAAAATGTGCAAAATGTCATACGATAAAATTACAAGTATCGCAAAATATATTATTAAAGATGATGTTAAATTATCCCTGGCATCACTCAACTCTAGATATACATAAAAAAGCAAATGTTGAATTGATATCCACTAGAATCAGTAAATTAACAAATACATTTTTAGAACGATGTAGTTTTGCTGAGAATCCTCTTTTTAATGCATTAAATACACACTAAGTTACAAAAATCAATTTTTGTTTGTTTAAACATATAAATGCCTATTAAATTATTTAATTGTTATTTATGGTGTGTCTTATATATATATTTTTTTTATTTTTTATCTAAATGTCTTGTTTATATATTTACTCTTTGAGTGAAATATTTATTCCCTTCCGGAATTAAAACAAAACCAAAATATGTGATACCACTTGACTGATTTTTGTTGATTTATTTGTTTATTATTTTGTTTAAGCATTTATATATGTATATACATATTTTCAAATTTTCTATTTATTTATTTGTTTTTTTTTTTTGTTTATTTATTTATTTATTTATGTATGTATTTATTTATTTATTTGTTTAGCTATTTACTTATTTATTTATTTATTTATTTATTTTTTTATTTTTTTAATTATTTGTTTATCTGTTTATTTGTTTATTGTTTATTTGTTTATTTGTTTATTTGTTCATTTTTTTATTTGTTTATATATTTTTTTTTTGTATTTAAATTGGAGGTTTTTTTCGTGTTTCCTCCAAACTATCTATTTTGGTCTCCTTTATATTTTCAATTGAATAAATAATGTTTCAGTAGAAAGATATATCTTATCAAATCTCTGTAAAATGTGCGATAACAAACCAAATGTATATTTAACGAAATAAAATCAATCTATCTATCTAAAACACTAGTAAGCTTCACGCTGAATTTGCAAGTCTGTTTAATATCAACCTTAATAAAAATTATCACAATTTTTTTTTGTTTTCATAGATTTAAAATAGGCTTTGCCACATTACGACATGAAAAACTCATAGAAATGCTGGAAAAAATAGGGATTCGAGGTTTAAATTTGGGGTGGTTTAAAAGCTATATCACAAATAGAAAAATAAAAGTGAAGATATTTAACTCAATAAGCTAAGAAAAAAGTGTGCAACACGGAGTTCCGCAAGGATCAATTTTTGTGGTCGTTGCTATATATAATGTATGCAAACCAAATACATTCTGTTTTGAAAAACAGCACAGGTTTTGCTTTTGCAGATCGTAGTCAGTCATAGGTGGGATGGTGTCATGACTTTGGACTCATAATTAATATAAAAAAACCAAACTAATGAACATAATATTTTCTAACATATTATAAACAAAAATAAACATTAAAATACATGAAACAAAATGTCTTCATCAAAACGCGTATCAAGAAAAAATTAATTGCGATGATAACTGCAACGATTTAATTGAAAATAAACAACATTTTTAGTACCTTGGGATAGAACTTGACTGCTACTTCGAAGCAGCATCAAGTGCTAAAGTAAGAATATTAGAATGAGATTCCTTATTTATGGCATTTTCTGATTCCCTTAGGCCATCAACGTTAATTACATTTTTCTGTGCCATTTATAGATGCTTCTCGTATGACATTCAGGCTCTAAATTTGACTGCGAAGAGAAACTGATCAGGTGTACAAGTCGTTGTCTGTGATCGATTCAGGTCCGTTGTTGATTTTTCCATGTGGTAGCTATACATGTAACTATGACTTTACAAAATCCTAACCAATTTATTAGATACCCCTAGGTATCTAATCGATTAGTATCCACAACGGGATTAATCGATGTATTTGGCCTTTTGTCTTACTTGTGGCTTATAGAAAAGAAAAGGCTGGCTTAAAATATCTCTTAGCTTACTGCCTTCTTCATTATGAATTTTTGTATTCTGTGTTCTTGTTTACTCGGTTTTCGAATTAAACTAGATTTTCGCTTGCCAGTTGTTTTTTGTCATTAAAAGATCATTATAGTGCATTTCAACGACGTTTAAGTCTGGGTTCAAATCCCACCAATATGTTTTGGATTCGGCTTTCCTTCTGGGTATCTATCTGTCTCCCTCTCTCTCTCTGTTGTGTTAATGTCTTGTTCTGTCCCAGACGATGGCCTCAGTCGCCAGTGCTGTTTCGTTTCTGTAGTTCGTTGCATTCATGTGCGAAGTACTGTGATGTCAATGTCAATGTTTTGGATTCTCCCATCCTAGGTGGTATCAAAAAAAGGTTTTTCTCAACCAAGCCATTCAGATTTTGGCATAAAACTGGAGGTCCCATCATTGTATCATTGTTCAAGAAGTACCCACGGACATATGGATGATTGCGGAAAAAGGTAGGGACCTAAATGATTGTAATAAGAATCTATAACCATGTCACCAGTCTCTTTCTTGTCGTCAAATTGCACTTCACGCGAACATCGCTCCTGGAGTGGCACCTCTCTATATCCTCGATCGCGCGCTTTTGTTGCACTTTTTTCGTCTTTCTGACAAGCCAGTGTTCTTCCCTTCTTCTCTGCTATAGAGCTCAACGGCATCTTCACCTGCAGCCTAGCCTTGTAGGCTTCGGTATTGAGTGCGAGCAGCTGTCGGCATTCCTCATCAAACTAGGAATTTCTTGCTGGTGGGCGCGAAAAACTTAGAGCATCAGTTGCAGCTGATCTAATGGCTTGTTGGCATCGTTGCCATTGTTCTTCGTCTCGGTCTCTTGCGATTGCAGTCTTTCAACATTAAATTTTTTCAAAGTATTTCTGGATTGTTTTGGCGTGTGGGAATCTGCATTCTTACCTTGGCTGCAACAAGGTAGTGGTCCAAGTCGATGGTAGCTCCTCGGAATGTTCGGAAATCCAAAAGAATGGATGCGTGCCACTTCCGCTAGTTGTTCGCGTGCACCTCTCCTGTTTAATATTCTCCCATTCCATGTGCAAATACGAACATCTGTTCTTTCCGGTTGCTTCGTAACAATTACTTTTTCCATGGTTGGAGGGTCAGTTCCAATTTGTAGATACCCTAAGGACACGCGCCATCAGTATCAACTATGGGATTGAGCGCTGCCGTTGGACTTTCCGTTCAACCATCACCATCTCTGTTCAATAGGATTTTAGCCAGGCGATGCACTGTCATGTGACTTCATTAATTTGATTCTTGAGAGGATTATGCAAGTCTCCCGAGCCAAAACAAGAGGCACAATCCGAGGATATTGACATCATTGGTAGGACTCAACGTGATATCATAGCCACGTTTGCTTGTATAGAGAAAGAAGCGACAAAGGGTTTAGTAGTAAATGGCGGAAAGACTATGTGCTGTAAACACGAAATGGGACACAACATCGATGAATTGGACAGAACTTTACCATTGACAGACCGCTGTTTCTTCGGAATAAGAAGGCAATTAAGTAGTTCAGCCCTCACTCGGACTACTAAGGAGATCATATTTAAGCCCCTGATCATCCGAGTCCAGCTTAACGAGAGGAAAATTCTTCGAAAAATCGTCGGTTGGCGGGCTATGGAGATGAAGATTCAACCAGCAAAATCTTCATTTCCCAGCCAGTAGTAGCACGCAGTGGAGGAAGGCCTCGCCTTAAGTGGCGCGCACAAGTAGAGACCGACCTCAACCAACTTGGAGTACGCTGGAGGCATTACTAGTATACAAAGATTAAATATTTGCTCACAACAAGAAGGAACACGCAAAATCTACAAATTGCCAAGTATGTTTCAATCGAAAGCTATAACATTAAAATAGTAAACGACTTCTACTTTTACTTTTAGTTTACAAAGGCTCCTCCAATATATCTGAAAATAAAACCCCGTAAGAAAATCAAACAAAAATAACTCTTGACAAGCTTTTTTCTAGGAAGCCAATTCACCAATACATTCTATACTAGTAAGGAGATAGTATAAGACTTAGGTTATCTGCAAATTTTATTGTACTGAAGCATGAACTGTATCAAAATCGGATAAATAAATCATTGATTGTATAAGCTTTGATAATAAAATGTGGACAAACTTGCAACCATGAACGTTAAGAGCTGACTTTCGACAAATAACTAGTCGAAACAAAATCCGCGATAGATGTTGAAAATGGATAGAACATATAAAGCGAATGACCTTCAATGTTTCAAGCTTAAACTCTTTGATTCCGAGTGAGATAGTTAGTAGAAGAATACCCCGCTTTAAGTTTGAATTAGCAATAGGAAACAAACTCAACCAACTTGAAGTACTTTGAAGTTCGCAGTTAGCTTACGACCGAGCTAATTGAAGAGACATGTTGGTTGATGTCATGTTGCACCACATAAATTCAGAAACAAGGTTTCTATCTAAGAATAAATCAAATGAAAATTGGAACATCTGACATTTGAAGCCAATTAAACCTAAGATTTTAACTATCGAACTGAGCTTAGTAGCCCGAAAATTTAAAAATATGGCACTGTAGCTTCTAAAATGCCTGAGTTAACTGATATTTCGAATTATTCCATTCTCAACAACTAAGTTCTCGACTCTAACAACTCGAAATACAAGACGATCTTACTCAACTCCTATCTATTATCAAAGAAACTCCAAACAGGTCCATAATATTACCATAAAAACTAAGGAATTACCACGTCTTATCTTGAATAGACGAAAAAATGAAATTTCCCCTGCCTGCGAAAATACTCACACCAATATCACTAAAGACATCTTATAAATATACGTATATCCATCAACAACAAATTATCCCGATTACAAAACCATAAACGGGCAATAAATCCAAGGATTTTATTTAATTAACTCCTCATGATTTTATTATCCATCTTAGACATACTCCTACAAACCTCCTATTCGACGGTCAGACTCTCTGCCAAAAGTAATCTCGTTTTTATCACTTTTTTTCGCATGCCGCCCTCGAAATTGTTCCTCTGTCTGTCTGGGAGTAAAGCAACCCCTCATCGGACGTATTACCACTCTCTCTCTCTTGGAATAAACGCAATCGTAAAAGAATTTAGTGACGATAAACACATCATCAATATATGAGCATAGTTAACATAAAATTCGCACTCATAAAACATAAATAAAAGTAGAAAAAGAAGGCCAAGGAGTAAGGACAAACGAAAGTTTCACCGAGTGAAACCGAACGAAGATGCGCTCCGAGGCAGAGTCCATTTGTCCTGAGAGCGTACACACATCAAGCATCAAAGAGCTATAAAAGTGAGCCACAAAAATCCAATGGCTGCCATCGACTGTTGAGTGAGCGGGTGCCATTAAAGTTCATTCTTTTGGCTCCGTACACATGGTTCCCGAGGTTTGGTCCTTTCCTTGGTTGAGGTATTTGTGTTTTGTCTTCTTTTCTTCGACTTACATTCCCTACAAGAAATCGAAAGTTATTCTTAAGAAACCGATCTCGGTGGGTGGAGGGACCTATAGCTAGACAACAAGAAGACCGAGAGTATAATGTCGATAGAGTTTAAGGATAATTTATTTAATGCTCGAGGAGAAAGTGTGTGCATAAATATAGAGCAACAACAATAGCATAAACCAAAAAGAAAACGATCCATTTAAAGAGTGTAGTACGAGCACTCGTCTACGTCACCGTCGTAGTAGAAAAAGACCAAAAAGTACGAATACCACCCACCGGATCTATGTTCCACCAGGATATGAATCTCTTTATCTCTATTCGATGTGGGGTTGTACAACGACACAGTGCTGCTACTGCTGCTCCTGCTACACTACGCTGGAGCCATAAAATTACTTTCGTTCTCTGTGCACTTGTAAGCGGAGTGCTAGACGACTTTTGTAGTATGGTTACACAGAAAGCCGGAACGGGACAAGCTCAACAAGTGGCTCATAAAATTTAAATCAATTCATTTATGTGTTTTTGTGTTGTTTCTTTTATTCTCTTCCTCTCCTTCTTCCGGTTTGTTTGATTCTGTTTCAGTGTATGCGCATTTTCTTTTTAGCCATTGCTGCTGCTGCGTCTTTTGCAATATTTTATTCACTTTTTGTTTGGGTTTTTACTTTTCATCGGTAAAAGAGTGTCATCCCAGCTTCGTAGGGCTGGTAGCTATTGGAGTATGTGATATCTGGGCTCTTGGACTACTCGGGAATTCATGGATGAATGTGTGTACTGTAACGGTGGGTAAGTGTTTTGTCATTTCGTTTATGTTTCGGTTTTTCATTGCGAACGAATGAGCTCTGGTGAATACGGGTTTTATTGGCAGTGTATTGTGGTCGTGGTGTTGCTATTACAGTTTGTAAATATGTTCCATGGCTTGAAGTGGTCTATTAAAATAGATTTGCTTCATGGGCAAGTGTGCTTGTAGGTACATGGAGTTTTATCTGAGTTATATGTGGCATTAATGGATGTAATGCTTATATTAATGTCCGGCGGATCATGCGATGGTGATACATATTATGAACTGCCACAGACAGTGGATATTGTGCTATACTTTTGGACTCGATAATGTAAATCTAATCTGTTTATATTTCATACACTGGAGCATGGACAACGTTTTTACAACACTCAATCAGAAACTTTTTTGTTCATACTTATAATTCGGGGTGAACTTCGGAACAATCAAAGTGCCACTTAAATTACCCAGGTAGTTAGCTAACTGATTAAGCCAACATTTCCATTTGGGACAAAAATCTATTTGGGAATCAAAGTCCTTTCAAGCTGGAGTATTGGTGTCCCTCCGCTCAACATATCCATCTATTTTAAACGCCCAATGCAGAGTTCTTTTGACCACGTCGATGTAATACCTATAAAAAGGTCTTCGACTCCAGAGCTTATCAATGTAAATGGAAACGACGAGTTTTGAACGAACAATGCTTCATCGAGTGCCGTTACTGAATAGGGTCTTATAAAATATGTCCTTAATAGCCTTAATAGTAAAGGCTTCTATACTAAATCGACTTTTTATCACGTTTGATTTCTAACCAGGCGTCGTTGTCAAAGATATTAGTGGTGCCGACATAGCCATGGCCCTTCACATCAAAGTTATATCTGTCAGTTGTGTCATTCTGTCCTATACGTCGTTGCTGTGTGTGCCTTCTTGTCGACAACATATCTTGATCTTTCCCTTGTGTACTGCTTTGTACAATTAAGACGCTTCCTTTTCTATAATCGCAAACGCGACGATGATATCTCGTTTAGTTTTTATAGTTTTATATATATATATATAGACAATTTGTGTTAACATAGAATAATTTAAGATTATGCTTCTGTTGATGGCCCGGATTTTTGCGGAATCCTCTCAAGAATGATATTGAATATTAACATGAAAATGTGACAAATTTTCCATTTTTAACTTTCTCTTATAAAGAGAAAGATATTGTTTTCGTGAAAGTTTTCGACTTAGGGATTTTGATTGATTCTAACATTACGAGATTAGCGGAACTCAAAAAAGTAGTTTTTGGATTTCCGTCCGTCGGTTCGTCGGTTCGTATGTCCGTACAAGCCTACCCAGCCTAAACGACTTGACCAATTTTCTTCAAACTTCGTATTCAGCGTCTTTTTTTTGTCATAATTCTAGGCCATTTCTTTTTGTTTGCTTTTAGCCATGTTATTACTTGTATCTACCTGGCATATAAAAATCATACATAACCTCAATTTGCTCAAAAACAGCTCTTAAGATTTTGATTAAACTTCTTGTATACTATAAGCATATTAGTTCCAACAAAACTGCTTACCCAGTTTTTTCGAGAAAATCCATATAACGGATTTTTGCATATAGGCCATATAAAGAAAATGGTCAATTTATCGCAAACTATTTTGCCAAATTGAATGAAATTTAATTAGTATACTACAATCACAGTTTTTAAGAGTTACGCGTAATTGGTTTCGACCCAATTATGTCTAAATGGAATTTTCAGTTTTGGCAAATAACGAAAAATCATTATTATTCACATGGACACCGATTACTTTCAATGACGGAATAAAAGTTCGTATAATCACATTTTGACATTATTTATATCATTTTAAGCATCATTAATCAAAATATATATTGTTGTGTTTTGTTAGGAACGTGAAATTAACTCGATGTGAAAGAGAAAGTTGCGTGTCGAATATTTCGGTGAAGACGTTGCCGACTTAATTAAATGTTTCCGAGAAATGCTTTAAAATGTTTTGTTATATATTGATGTAAAAATCACTCAGTACAATTTAAGCGTCGTATGATATGTTTTGGTGAGAAGCTCATAGAAACGCGCATACTTTTCATTCTTGGCAGTGCATTTAATGTTGACCACATGACACTCAAACTGTTTTTCTAGAATAAAAATATTGAGGACACATGTGGATTTAAAATGGACTGCTAAGTCGATTTAGCTATGCTTTTCCATGCTATGACCCAAATTGGGCAATTGTAAATATTTTGTTTATCCGTATACTGCCATGCCCACTGTTAAAAAAAATCGAATATGTAAAATAATATGTTTAAAAAGATATTTATGCAAGGTTTCAAATACTCACTTTTAATGTGGTTTTTCTTGCGAATCTATGATTCCAACTAAATTCCATCCTTATACATATAAAATAAACATGCCCAAAAATGTGCGAGGCTTAAACTGTATGGGAATGAAATATACAAAATGGCATTGTCACCACATCTTGTTCAAACAGTTTATCTAAATCTTTTATGGTTCCACAAAAAAAAACATTTTTCAATTGAATACAAATCGCTTTCATTCGAAACCTCGACCTAAAAAAGTGGGCGTGGGATCAAATGATCTTTGGCTGAAATGTTCATATTAACATAACCAATGTATATTCAATGAACGTTTTTTATGAATTTCCTTTAAATTGTACAGAAAGGCGTTTATTTTTACTGAAAACGGCTTCAAAAAGTAGGCGTGCCAAACTAGTTTAGACTGATAATATTGAGAAAAATTGAGAAAAATACGCCCACAAAATTGGATTGGGGAGTAAAAAGATCTATAAATGAAATTAATGTACGAACATTAGCTAACAATTCTCAACCAAAATTTTTCTTTTTTTTTGTCATAATTCTAGGCCATTTCTTTTTGTTTGCTTTTAGCCATGTTATTACTTGTATCTACCTGGCATATAAAAATCATACATAACCTCAATTTGCTCAAAAACAGCTCTTAAGATTTTGATTAAACTTCTTGTATACTATAAGCATATTAGTTCCAACAAAACTGCTTACCCAGTTTTTTCGAGAAAATCCATATAACGGATTTTTGCATATAGGCCATATAAAGAAAATGGTCAATTTATCGCAAACTATTTTGCCAAATTGAATGAAATTTAATTAGTATACTACAATCACAGTTTTTAAGAGTTACGCGTAATTGGTTTCGACCCAATTATGTCTAAATGGAATTTTCAGTTTTGGCAAATAACGAAAAATCATTATTATTCACATGGACACCGATTACTTTCAATGACGGAATAAAAGTTCGTATAATCACATTTTGACATTATTTATATCATTTTAAGCATCATTAATCAAAATATATATTGTTGTGTTTTGTTAGGAACGTGAAATTAACTCGATGTGAAAGAGAAAGTTGCGTGTCGAATATTTCGGTGAAGACGTTGCCGACTTAATTAAATGTTTCCGAGAAATGCTTTAAAATGTTTTGTTATATATTGATGTAAAAATCACTCAGTACAATTTAAGCGTCGTATGATATGTTTTGGTGAGAAGCTCATAGAAACGCGCATACTTTTCATTCTTGGCAGTGCATTTAATGTTGACCACATGACACTCAAACTGTTTTTCTAGAATAAAAATATTGAGGACACATGTGGATTTAAAATGGACTGCTAAGTCGATTTAGCTATGCTTTTCCATGCTATGACCCAAATTGGGCAATTGTAAATATTTTGTTTATCCGTATACTGCCATGCCCACTGTTAAAAAAAATCGAATATGTAAAATAATATGTTTAAAAAGATATTTATGCAAGGTTTCAAATACTCACTTTTAATGTGGTTTTTCTTGCGAATCTATGATTCCAACTAAATTCCATCCTTATACATATAAAATAAACATGCCCAAAAATGTGCGAGGCTTAAACTGTATGGGAATGAAATATACAAAATGGCATTGTCACCACATCTTGTTCAAACAGTTTATCTAAATCTTTTATGGTTCCACAAAAAAAAACATTTTTCAATTGAATACAAATCGCTTTCATTCGAAACCTCGACCTAAAAAAGTGGGCGTGGGATCAAATGATCTTTGGCTGAAATGTTCATATTAACATAACCAATGTATATTCAATGAACGTTTTTTATGAATTTCCTTTAAATTGTACAGAAAGGCGTTTATTTTTACTGAAAACGGCTTCAAAAAGTAGGCGTGCCAAACTAGTTTAGACTGATAATATTGAGAAAAATTGAGAAAAATACGCCCACAAAATTGGATTGGGGAGTAAAAAGATCTATAAATGAAATTAATGTACGAACATTAGCTAACAATTCTCAACCAAAATTTTTTCGCATTTCTTTAAATTTTTACCGGAAATCGTTTTCTCAAGAAAAGTGGCCGTGCCTTAAAGCTTTTTATATATAATATATCAAATAAAGTTGTTCACATTATCTAATTATCTTGGTCAGACACTTTTTCAAAGTTTCTTACATTTTCACAAAAAAAAAATTTGTTTAAACGGGGCCTGGCAGTGGCCGGATTTACATGTTTTTTACACCTGTAGTGATAAGCTAGAAAAGTCTATTCTAGTTCAAAATTTAAGGCCCACAAATAGGTAAGACACAGACGGATATTTTTTAAAGCTCTGAATCAAAACTGGAGCCACTGAACTAATTACCTTAGATAATACGAAAGCATGATATATATATATTTTATAAGAACACATAAACAAAAATTATTTTAAGAATATTTAACAGCTAAAATTATAAATGCAAAGTTAATTTCATTAACTTTTTATTTACTCATTCAATTGAGTAAATTGACTCTCCTAAAAATAGTGATAGGCACTTGGCTCACTATACACGGGGTTACAAGTTCACTCCCGGTTATGGAATAACATACATACAGATAACTGAACGTTCTATTAGCGTCACTATTAGAAGGAATCTGATGAGGAAACTTTTCAATTTCCGAAATAGCTATAATTCTAACCAAATAATGTTGTTTGCACACAAGTTGGAGTCATAAATTGGGTTTAATCATATCTGTCATTGAAAACTTACCAAGTAATATTCAGAGATGCCAAATCCAACCATTTTGTTGCTTAAGACCTATTTTATTCAAACTTGCAATTGACGATGTAAAAGCTTGTATTCGAGATAGCAAAATTTTGATATATGCTGATGACAGGAAAATGTTCAAAGGCGTAGGAAATCTAAACGGTTCTCTTTTACTACAAACCGATTTAAATAGTTTTACCACATAGTCTGAAAAACGGTTTGAATCTTTAGTTAGATAGATAGTTAATTCTTTATTTGGCATTAATTGCCATTTGGTTGGGTGTTGTAGAACGAGGGTAGACTCTGATTGGCTTTAACCTGGCAATGCCCAGTGTTGTAACTCTGACTGCACATCAAGTGCTTATTTTTACCTCCAAGTGGTAACCATCGGGTACTGGTCTCATCCAACCGGATTTGACTTGCAAAACGATAAGCGCGAGTGTTGATAACACGACGAAAAACAGCAACACTATAAACAGCCAGGTCAGAATGGCACGGAATGAATACCCGGCCTGCTGTCCCAGGCGAACCTAGACAAGCTGCTTCGATATATTCGGACAACAGGTTGTCTAGGAATTTCAAGGGCTAGTCAGGCCCCTTGAACAGATATGGTGGCGGATGAACCGAAAGGCCAACGGCAGCGCTCAATCCCGTAGTGGATACTGATGGCCCCGTGTCCTAGGGGTATCTAATAAGTTGGAACTGTGCCTCCAGGTTGGGGGTTGTGTTTTGGGTTAACTACCCAATCATGGAAAAATATAAAGGTTACGAAGAAACCAAAAGCCTCGGAAAGTACTGATTTTATTATTGACGACACGGCTAAACGAAAAAAGGATAACGACGTTCGTATCTGCACCTGGAATGTGTGAACATTAAACAGGAAAGGTGCAAGCGAACAACTAGCGGAAGCCCTAAACTGCCACAAAGGAAATATGATGGGATGGGCCGGGCAAAAAGAGGATGAAAAACTGTGACATCTACTTCGGACCGCGTTATAGTGAGCAGAAACAGCGACTATTCGGATGCGGATTTGTTATAAGTGCCAGACTTAGGCAAGAAGTCTTATGTTTCCAAGACATTAGCGAACGCATTGTAACGATCTGCATCAAGGCCAAATTCGCCAACATTAGCCTTATATGCTCTCACGCCCCAATGGAGGAAAAAGATGATGTAGCTAAGGACTGCTTCTATGAACTCCTTGACAAAACCTATGAGCGACTACCGAAGTACGATGTTAAAATCGTGCTGGGAGATTTTAGCGCAAAGGTAGGAAGAGAAGATATCTTGTCGGAAACCATAACCTACACGACAACACGTCTGGTAACGGACATAGGCTAATTGACTTCGCTACGGAACGAAATGCCACTATAGCCAGCACACGGTTTCCTCACCTCGATATCCATAAGGGGACAGGGCGGTCTCCAGATCAACGAACGGTCAATCAAATTGATCACATAGCGATAGACAAGCGCCACGCATCCAGTATTTTCGATGTCCGAACATTCCGAGGAGCTAACATCGACTCGGACCACTACCTTGTTGCAGCCAAGGTTAGAATGCGGATATCCACTACGCCACAACAATCCAGAAATACTGTAAAAAAATGTAATGTTGAAAGACTGCAATCGCAAGAGACCGCCAAGAACTTCACGCAACGCGTGCTGAGTATATGCACACTGTTAAACGGCGATGATGAACAACATTCCGCTGTCAGGCAGAACGAACCATTCAATATTGGCAACGACAGCGAAAGCTGCCAACCACCCGACCTGAGTGAAGTGAGGATAGCAATATCTAAACTGAAGCCTTATAACCTGCCGGAAAAGACGGCCTTCCCGCCGAGCTTTATAAAGCCGGCGGAGATGACTTGGTAAGTAACATCCACAAACTCATAAGCCGAATCTGGTCGGAAGAAAGTATGCCTGAAGAATAGAACCTCAGCTTCGTCTGCCCGATCCACATAAAAGAAGACCCTCTAAACTGCGCCAACTACAGAGTCATAAGTCTGCTCAACATCGCCTACAAAATTCTATCTGCCGTAATATGTGAACGCCTGAAACCGTTTACCAACAACCTGATCGGCCCTTATCAGTGTGGTCTTAGGCCAGGAAAGTACACAACCGATCAAATCTTCACATTTCGGCAGATCCTGGAAAAAACCCAAGAAGTCCAAATCGATACCCACCACCTATTCATCGATTTCAAAGCCGCATACGACAGCATTTATAGAGACGAACTATACAGATGCATGTCTAGTTTTGGTATACCGCCCAAACTAGTCCTTTTGGAGAATTCTCGCTGCTCCTTCAGGGTCGGAAACGATTTCACCGACACATTCGATACAAAAAAAGTATTTAGACAAGGCGATGCGCTGTCATGTGACTTCTTCAATCTGATTCTTGAGGGGATTGTGCAAAACTCACGAGCCAACACCAGAGGCACATTTTTTCCATAATCTGTACAACTACTAGCATACGCCGACGATATTGACATCACTGGTAGGACCCAACGTGATGTCATAGCAACGTTTGCTAGTATAGAGAGGGAAGCGGCAAAAATGGGCTTAGCAGTAAATGAGGGCAAGACGAAGTATATGCTGTCAACACGAAAGGACACACAACATCGACGAATTGGGCAGAACGTCACCATTGACAGATATAACTATGAGGTAGTACGGCACTTTATCTATCTATCTCGGTTCCGCTATTAACTCTGACAACAACATCTCGTCAGAAATTAAACGAAGAATTACTCTTGCCAACCGCTGTTTCTTCGGGCTAAGAAGGCAATTCAGTAGTAAAGCCCTCTCTCGAACTACTAAGGATATCTTATATAAGACCCTGATCAACCCAGTCCTGCTCTACGGCGCTGAAGCATGGACCGTCTCAAAAGCGGATGAAGAAATCCTTGGTCGATTTGAGAGGAAAATTCTTCGAAAAATCTTCGGTCCCGTTTGCGTTGACGGGCTATGGAGACGAAGATTCAACCAAGAACTATACGAGCTGTACAGCGACAAGCCCCTGGTCAAAAAACTCCGCATTGGACGTTAAAGATGGCTAGGACATGTAGATCGAATGGACACCAATACTCCGGCTCGCAGAGTCTTCTATTCCCAGCCAGACGTCTGACGCAGTAGAGGAAGACATCGCCTTAAGTGGCGCGCACAAGTAGAAACATTTTTGGTATAAACGTTTGCAAATTCATAATATACATTTATAAGTTTTAAGTTATATTTATTTTTACATAGGCAAACATTTTCTTTTGAATGTTTATTTTTATGTCATTTATTAAATGGTTGCATCCTTGAAAGCCAATGAAGTTAGGTATTCCCTGTCCTCTTATTGTTCCTACTGTCTGTAGCTGATAATCTCCTTCGTTCCTTAGGTTATGGGAGGCAAGTTTTGTTTTCTTATATTATGTATCTGTATCATTGCGGTCAAGTAAAGTCGTTGATTTATTTTAAGCCAATTTATGCTTAATAAAGTTCATGGGTGTTTTTTTTTTAACTTTGAAATGGAATAAAACAAAGATGATTTTTTTCCATTGACATGAAATTTATTTTATTCGAAAGATAATCTTATGGCATTATAATGTCAATATCATATTAATATGACCGTCACGGCTGGCTCTGGAGGTCCAATTTTTGATTTTTGCAACATTAGTGTCCGTATATCGGCAATTACGCGCGAAAGTTGTCCTGTAATCGGTCAATCGTTTTGGGTTTATCGGAATAGACTTCTCACTTCACATATCCCCACAGAATTTTCGTAAGATTTTTGACTCCAATTCATAGGACCAAACTCACCGCTCACCGAACGTTTCCTTCAATAAATCATCATGGTCGTTCAATTGGTGAACGAAAAATTCAGTAATCATGGCTCTTTAGCTGTCACTATTGTTTGTAACCTTCTGGCCAGCACTGTTTTTAAAGAAGTACCGACCAATTGTTTTACCAACCCATAAAGCACAAGACAATCTGTTTTTGTGGATGTTACGGTGAATCAACATACACGGAGGGATTATCATCGCTCCAAATATGGCAGTTTTGTTAATTGACGTATCCATTCAACCAAAAGTGAGCTTCATCGCTAAACAAAATTCGCTTATGAAAATTGGGATCAACTGCAATCTTGTTTTGGGCCCATTCACCTAATTCCTGTGTACGATGACGGATATACTGATCTACAAATTGCGGATAAAGCAGGAACTCTCACAGGAAAGTTACCAGCCAAACATTCATTACTCGTGATAAAAAAAAAATTCTAGATAAGTTGCATACTTAGTTGCAAAAAAAAATACAAAAAGGGTGGTGGGCTTAGTTAGGGTTAAAATCTCAGACTACTTTGGATATACTGATTCAGGTCTTCCTTTACGATATGCTCTACGGCAGCAATGACTTCTTCTGTTCACACTGTACAGATTGAATGTACCAAATTGATCGAATTAATTGTTCTAATGGACGATTATACTGAAAAGCTCTGTACCTTAAAAAAAAAACACCCTTTATAAAGATCACATTTTAGCACTATTCGCATTGCTATGTTGTTTGTACTGACTAGTACAAAACAAAACACTAGCACAATACTCAAAATGAAGTTTTACAATTACTTTATATACTTTGACTGCACTGCACATTGATATATATATTAAGAAGAGCATTTTTTTTTTTTTTTAAATCTATAGTCTATGTGTTCATTGAGTGTCAATTTATTATCGATTACTGGCCAAAGGTATTTGAGTTGTTTCACTTCATTTATATTTGTACTTTAAACTTTCCATTTATATTTTTAGTTGGTTCATTTTTAGATATTATTCATTGCAATTAAATCCCTATTTATAAGTTTTTATAGAAAAGTAGATCGTCGCCAAGAGGAACAAGTTTTGAATATTGAACCCTACAAAGTGATGGCATATGGCATTTTCACAAAAAAATGTTTCCTCTGATTTTAATTCTACTCTGTCTGGTCACACTCTTTGTCGTGTAGACAGTTTTCAAAATTTAGGTGTTTATTTTGATCCTATTAATGGAGTTTAATTAAACACATTAATGCTATCGTAAAAAAATCTAACACTATGTTGGGATTTATAAAAAGGTGATCAAAAGAATTTAATGACCCTTATGCTAGTCGTTCGCCATATGAGTAAGCCTCACAGGTTAGGACATCCTTATATGCAGTTCATTCAAATAAAATTGAATCAGTCCAAAGAAAGTCATAAGATTTGCTTTGAGAAGTCTTCCGAATAAAGGTGTCGAATTAAAGCACTGCAACTGTCGCCTTTGTCTCAACGTAGACTTAACAGCGATATTGTTTTCTTATAGGTACGATTAACTTGCGTTGATCACCTAATCATAAACACAACTATGTTATGCATGAGAATATTAGTGGTATGAGTAAAGTTTACAATCAAAATAACAATGAAGTTTTACTATGTATGTATAAATAGTTTAAAAAACGTAGTTTGCTAGAGCGGTAATAAGTGTATGTATTTACATTTTATTTCTTGTTTTGTTTATTTATATACAAATTATGCCATAAAATGTTGTGTTTGTCTTTCGCCGATTCATGTTTTAACGTGTTTAGCGATTTGAACCAAACTTCACACATCTTTGGTATTGGTCTATGTATGGTTTAAGTAAATTCTGGTTGAAATCGGAAAATGTGGTTGTTGTGCATTGGTACCTGCTTTTCATAAAAAAAACATTATTTTTGGTTAGACCCTAAGTAGTTTTGAGGAAGTGTCTGAGCAAGATGTTTAGACATTCGGAATATCTACATTTTGACTACAAAAATTGTTTTGCCACGCCCACTTTTTGAGGGTTATTTTAGTAAAACAAGTTTTCTGTTTACTGTAAAATTTAAGATCATTCCAAGACATTCCACGTTCAACGATGCGGAAAAAGTCCACCTAAAAATAAACATGTGCCTCAAAATGCAAATGCTGCAAGATGGATCTTGCTGCTGACAAAATTTCGAAACAATTTTTAGATATAGGCGATGGAAAAGTTGCCGTCCATGAAAATACTGCTTTCACAAAATTGTCCTACGATTTCTGCATGAATGAAAAAAATACATTTTTTTTCAGTGGGCTGGTGGAAATCTCAAAAGACACTATGAGCACGTCCCCATTTGTATTGCTTTTCCGCAATTTACAGCGCGGTTTTTTATTATCGGGCCAAATCTGAGAGCTTAGTTCTTTGAAGACGCCGCAATAAATTTTGTTCCTCAAGAATTTGGAGGACCGTTGTGTCCCAATAAACGTTTCTTAGGTTTGCATTTTGTTTTCAAAAGTTTGTAAAATATTTAGATTCGTTTCACTCGTACAAACTCATAGTTGTAAAACATATGTCCAGACCGGCCCTAGCACTTGCTTGTAAGATAGCAGCTTGTTATCAAGGTTAAGCTTCGAATATTTTCCGAGTAACCAGTACAGTTCTCTGTATTTATTTTCTAATTCTTTGCGTTTTTCTACATGCAACTTCCATTTTAATTTTGCATCCAGTGTCATTCCAAGATATTTCGCTTCATTTGCAAAATGGACTCGAACCGTATTGAGAAAAACTAGCAAATTGTTTGTCCGTTTATACGAAAAATCAACATGAATCGGTTTGCTCTCATTAAGTGTAATTCGCCAGGATTTTGTCCAGCCATTAACCTCGTTAAGAGCGTTTTGTAATTTCATATTTGTTTCCTGTATTGGTGTGCCAACTGCTAGTGTAGCTGTATCGTAAGCAAACGTGGCAACTATTGTATCGTTTGTTTGTGGTATATCACGTGTAAACACTAGGTACAAAACTGGTCTAGGGGCGCCTCCTTGAGGTACTCCTGCCAATATTTCTTTGAAATCCGAATATTCGTTTCCAAGCTTCACACGAAAGAGTCTATGCTCAAGATGCGACACAAGGATTTTATATAATTTTTAATGCAGAACTTGTCTTTTGAAATGATTGGAACATGTGAAATAGGTCTGTAAAAATTTATTTCATTCGGTGATTTTCCTGGTTTGAGAACGATATTCACTTCTGCGACTTTCAACTGTCTTGGTATGTATGCTAATCTAATTGCTGCATTAACAATGTAGAGGAGTTTAGTTGATGCTTTTACGGGCAATATTTTAAGAAGTTCTGCTGTAATTAGGTCATGAACGGGAGCTTTTTTAGGCTTTAATTTTTGTATTTCCCGTTTAAGCTCGGCAATACGGCAATACGTTTTTGGCCGTTTTATGACTTTAATTGCTTTCCAAAGTGAATAATTCGGTTCTTTTCTAGCGGTTAGGCTTTGCAGATAAGTTTCTACTGCATGTTTTTTAAAGATTTTAATCCAATTTGATAGCATGTTACTCAACCGAATGAGATGTGTTTTATCTTGCGGGGCACTAGTTTGGTGCCATCTTTTTTCGGGCTTTTCTTTTTTGTCTTACCAAGTCCTTTATTTCCCATGGGTACTTGATATTGCTACAGCACTCGTTTTTTCGTTGTAGAGGAGTCTTATTCCATGCTGCTTTTTGAACGGTATCAATAAAGGAATCAACCGCGACTTCGAGTTCCAATGGGGATCTTAACGATGCACCCAGTCGAAAAACCAGTTGGTTTTCCCGTTTGTTAGTCTGGGTGGGTGGTGAATGTTCAAATGGTCAGAGAAAAGATCAAAGCATTCGTCAACTTTGATTCGATTGAGCGGCGCACCTTTTACTATGAAAAAATCTATCAATTCTGGTATTTTTGTAAAAATTAATAAAAAACATTGTCGAAACCACCATTTCGAATGGCAAATTCTAATGCGAAAATATTCTGCTGACACAAGGACAAGCTACTTCAAGAGCAGAAGTTGCCACTTTTCAAAAGTATTCATGAAACAAAAAAAAATTAAATAGTGGTAAAAAATTCACAAAAATTAAAAATAAACAGAAAAATTTTAAATATTGATAAACTTATTTACGTATTCACTAAGGCGACGAATTATTAGTCGCATGTTCTTCCGTTGGCAAACACTTGAGATTATTTGTGTTGGCTAAAGACGGACTACATTTTTATTTTTTTATTTATTTTATTTTATTTCCTACTTATATTACTTTTTCACTTTACTTTTACTATTTAAAGGTGTTTGTGGAATACATTTATTAAGCAAATTAATGGTTTGTGTTTTACTTTTCAAGACATTTTTATTAAATTAACGATTTTCGGTAAAATTTAAGTAATTCGAAAGAACTTTCGACTCAAAACCATAGGTAATTTTAATATGAGCATTACATCTATAGACAATTTTAAAACGCATTTTTTGGGGACGATTTCTTATAAAAACGATTTCGATACCATACGCAAAAGAAAAACATTTATTTTTTGTAAAATCATAAAAATGTTTTTGTTAATTGTCTGCGCAGAATAATTTTACAATGACCCACTTTTTGGATAAGTTCAATTTTAGGATGAAATGGGATAGGTTTTCGTAAAAGTTATGTTTTTTTTAAATATAGGAAACAAAATATTCACTAAAAATAATCTATATAGTAAACCAACGTTTGCCAGGTTAGCTAGTAACATATAGTTCACTTTGTTGAATTTCATCCCTTAATGATTTTGTTAGTAATGTCAAACTTAATAGCTTTTATGTACTGTTTTGCACCACTATCAAATGCACTAAATTGTGAGCCTGTTGATGCATATTATATGCTGCGGGAAATATCTGCCCGTATATGCTGCTTCTATTAAGCTCACTAAGACACAGATCTGATAATGTTAAAAATGAGTGGTGGGTGCAAGACTGATATTTTGATAAATTATGCAAAAATTATATAAATTACAAATTAAATTTCATTCAGTTTGGCCAAATAGTTTGCGAGAAATCCGTTATATGGATTTTCTCGAAAAAACTGGGTAAGCAGTTTCGTTGGAACTAATATGCTTATAGTATATAAGAAGTTTAATCAAAATCTTAAGAGCCGTTTTTGAGCATAACATAACATAGCTAAAAGCAAACGAAAAAATGATCTAGAATTGTGACCAAAAAAATGCTGGATACAAAGTTTAAAGAAAATCGGTCAAGTCGATTAGGCTGGAGAGACGGACCCAACCGACGGACCAAATTTAAAAAAAAAACTTTTTTGGGTTCCGCTCTCATCATATTGTTAGAATCATGCAAAATCTCGAGGTCGAAATTTCGATATGGTCACGAAAACAATATATTTCTATTGTAAGAGAAAGTTAAAAATAATAGTAATAATGGTTATATACCGAACTGCCTATTAAGTGAAAATCGATTTGTTCAAAATTTATATTTAATACTTTTATAAATTTCTGGGCAATTTGATTTAAATAATTACTCCTTTTGTAATTTCCCTAATGTCAAACTGTGCTACCTGAATCCGAGAGTAAGTAGATTGAAAACTAGAACCTGCCATTTATTTAAGTGATTTAATAAAATGTTAAATTTTATTATAAAATTGTATATTATATTGCATTTAATGATTTTTTTTTCATTTTATGTTGCAAAAATAAAAGTTAAATCAAATCACACAAAACATGGAGTTCCTGGTTCAACTGTATAGTTCAACTGCATAGCATCATTTTGGAGCTCTCTCTTATCTATATAGGATAGCCTCACCTGACAGTTTGTAAGCCCCATTATTGATAATGGGATGGGAATCTTGTTTTTATTTTTAAATGCTTTTGTTAATAATTTAAGTAACCTTTAGGTGTATATTCACATAGTGCATTTAAAAGTATTAAAATTCTTAGCGGCTTTTATAATTTTAGCAAGATAAGGCAAAACTTATCCAGAACTTGTTCCCGAGACAACCTGAATAACTTCCACTTTCAAATGAACTGTGTTACATAAGCCCACTGAAAATAAAGAGAGTCCCTTTTAAATATAAACCGCATATACATATATACATGCAAAAACCTCGAATCATTCTTCGTAATTTCGTTTTGGCCTACCTCTCCATATTGCGACCCCTACCAAACGGTCAAGAAGGCCAAATCAATCTCGGGGGTAGCAAAACCCCACACACATTTATGTAGCACTGAAAAATTGCCAGAATTCGATACGTTTAAGTCTTCATTTAACTAAAACGGTCTGAAATTACCGCTCAGTCACCACCACCCGAGCGACACGCCACCTACCATCCCACAAAATAAGAACCAGAAAGGATGAACGCACATTATGAATTATTCAATGCGGTATGCACACCATAGTGAGGCCTTCTAAGTAGTCAAAGGCTGTTTTGTAAAATCTCCGCCATCATACCAACGAAAAGGCGACCATTGCAGGACATACTAGAAAGTAAAAAAAAACACAACAACAACGATGAAGATGATGGAAATAACACACGCAAGCAATGACCATCTACATGCCAACCACCCCATCTCCAGGAGGAGAAGATGAAAAATATTGTTTTCTCATTTTATCGTAGCCGTTGTCCGTTTTCATTTTTAGTCAGCTCCACGTTAAAGCCCACATAAGAAAAAAAACGTTTTAAGAATTCCCAAAAGGGTAAAAAGAAAATTCATCTCCACCACCCGGACCCGCACTATTCGTAATCATCATCATGCAGTGATGACTTGGTGTGCCTTCTTTCATCTTTACATTTTCTCCTTCTCCTCAACTTCTCTTTCTTTTTTCCAATTTATTCCACATCTTATGTATGGTTCATTGTTAGAAAAAAAAGGGCACACAAAAAAAACACTCACATGTGAAAAACCATCAGCAACAGCAATGGCCGAGTAGAAAAAGGACCAAACAGAAAAAAAAAATGAAATATCCAACCTAAGCCCAACGGTGGCCAGCAAAAAAATCGCTAAAGGAAAATAAATAACGCGCAGCCCATCACACGCGTGCAAAAAAAAAACCGTACGAAACATAGGAGTAGGGGGTCAAAAGGTCTTTTTTGCGAAATGAAGAAAAAATCGCCTGCCTTCGGTCCTTGAAGAAACACAACACACACTTGCCAACATACAGCCAGAAACGCCAACGTGTACCCTGTCTGGATGGTGGGGGTAGAATATCTTATTTCGTATACAATGCACAAGTATTATGGAAAATCGCCTTGTGCGCGTCGTTGCGTTGTCCGAAAATGTGTGTTCCCGTGTCAAATCTTCGCTGTCCCAAATGGACGAGCTCGCATGTATAGTATCAACGTATAGAGGTAGAGCGGAATGGTGCGTGTTCTTGTACAAAGACGACGAAAGGAATGGTTGCGAGTTTTCAGAATGGTTTTAAGGATATGTGAAATTGCCATCAGCGTTGGCAGTAGCAGCAACAACAAAGACGACAGCGAATGTGGTGGACACACACGGAGTATTAGAGTCCCACTGCTGCTGTATCTTGTGGGGTGGATTTTTTTTTATTTTTTTGAATTTCCAGTTTTTGCGGCCAATGGGCGAAATAGCCTTGGGAGCCCATCAATGTGGAAGGACCCTTTTCTCGACAAATGTTCATGCCGGGCAACAGAGAGGGTGGGGGTCGCAAAATAGATGATATAAGAAGGGTATTTTGTCCCCTAGTTTTCTCGCGGAAACACACGGACAACGGCCGAACGACGAAAATTGGGAAAAAAGGACAACACACACTGCGCACTCTTATCCTTTTCTTCAGCCATATGAGGTTATGGTCCTTGTTGAATTTGTGTTAGTGTATGTATATCAGCGTGGGTTTTCGAAAAACGACAACCGGATGGATGGAAGGACAAATGTATGCCTCCATCCTCCAAATTTAACATCCCCCATCCATGAGAAAAACCGCCTTCGCTAAAATGTCCTTTTTGACCGTATAGATACGGCTAGGTATGGCAAAATGTCAGCATACGGACTCACATAGATTTCTAATAACATCTAAGAAGGATACGGACATATACACATGAATGTACATTTTAGTAGATGGGGTGGAATGGACTACATGAAGATGCCAGATGCCCCCGATGGACGTGGATACTACAAAAAAACAAAGAACGCGAAGGAGTTGGATGTATTTGGCTGCTTGGTGGATGGATACTTTGCGATCAATAATTTGAAGCTTGACCGCGCATTGACCCCCTACTCACACCAGTTACCTTTGAAATTGAATTATTCACCAGCATATCCCCAACATATCCTTTATATGGAACACAGCATGTAGGTATTCAGTATTCGCGCGTTTATTTCCAATTTGAAGCCAACCCACGGGATAATCAGAATTTTAATTAAATTCGCTTTATCTCGACGGGTAAATACCATCGACATATCCCTTGATGCTTCTATATGAGCATTGAACACCCTAGCAAGGATCTTTTTCGCAGATGGCTTAATACTACTACGGGTGGGCATACGAGGATAGCATGTTGTTGTCGTATCTCGCGTCCTGGATACACGAAGAAATTAGATTGTTAGCAAGGCGCGCAAAGGACATTTTGCTATCAGAATCACAAACACAGATATAGTGAAAGACCGAGTTTGCTTAAGTTTCGAAAACGAGTGTATCCAGACTACGTGTTTCCTGACACTCGGTAATTTTTTTCCTTTATTTGTCCTGCTTAATACGGACATCATCGAGCTGAACTAAATGAAACCAAACTACTGACAAGACACTATATATAGGGCGACGCCATTCACGGAACGCGGGCCGTTTGGGTAGATGGCTTAAAAGGCGACAAATACTCAATTGAATTCAATAACGACACGAGGCAAGGAGCCATGGACTTTAGTGAGTAAATCGTGTTTCTCGGCAGGAGGAAGATCGTTAGGAGAAAGCGAACTAAATCGCTTTTCTGACGGCGAACGACAATGACTAAAGCGACACGTCTATGTCGCCGATGTCGGCAACAAAATACTCTTATAACTTGGACAACGACGACGAGGATGGTGACGTCGTCGGTATTGAAGGACCTATAGAGGAGAGTTGGATGAACGACGACAACGATGGTAAACGACGAAGTCTTGCTTCGATATTTCGCACGGGGACATTTTTGAAAATCAATTTACCGCCCGTTGGGTTAGCCGGTATAAGGTATTTATTTTTGCCACCCTGCCTTTTTTTTGTGATCAACAACAGCATCACTATTCCTTTTTCCTCTATCTCTGTTTTTTTGTAAGCTTGTTGGAATGGGCAGGGGAAACATGGTTTGAAATACCAATTGATTAGGTTTTCAGTGTATAGTATATCGCTGTGTGACGTCCGTCCAAGAAGCTTTGTATCCTGGATTCCGTTTTTCATTGAATTTCTTCAATCAGATGGTGCTAGAAAAGTCGAGTCGAGGTCCTTTGATGAACTTGGCAATAAATTAGGATCTGGTTTAAGGTGAGAACGCTTTTAATTAAATCGATGAAGAATCGTTGATTGCAACAAACAGCGGTAGTCGCTGTGATATTTTAAGGGGTAGGAGTAATTGATTAACTATCTAGCGATTGTAAAATTGAATTGAAATGACTTAATATGTAAATATCTTGAACAATATTAACACGGATGGAAAAATTATTAGATATGCTTATTTTTACGTAAATGGATGTTGCTCAGATATTAAGATAGAAGTGGGCATAATTGATATTGTTTGATATTTGCGACAATGTTATTTTCACACATGATGGAAGCAAAACTAATATCATTCTTTTTTGCATGATTCAAAGTATGACCAAGAAAAAAGGATCATATATTATAGCCATCTGTTTTAACAATGAACAGAGGAACAACAAAAAACTAGAGTATGGTTTGTTGGCATACGGTATGCATCTTCTAGGTGATACATATTCACTCCTTACTTATTCTATCTAAAGGATTGACCACTGTTATTTAACTAAAAAAATGGAATTTGTTGGCAGTCGCTCTCCAACTCTCGTAGTGGTTAGTTGAAGTATTCTTCAAAGTGATAAAAAGTGGCAAAGTGGCAAGTTAGCCAAGTAAATTATTACATTAGCGTGGAGCAGTGGTTCGAGTCCCAATCCGACCCTGTTTTTTTTTTTTTTTTTGTAATAAAACAAAAACAAATAATAAGTGAGGTGTTTATGAAATAATAACCGGCTATGGAAACCGGTACAGAAAATAAAACCCCGCAGCAGGGGGGAAATTCTCCAACCCAAAAACGGCCAAAGATGACGATGCCTACAATGAACCAATGAACGTATCGCCAACGAAAGCAACAACGACAACAATAACAATATCATCATCGTCGTCATCTGCTCATGTAGATGGCAAATCAAGGCTGGTATACGGAACTGTACCAGCGACAACAAAAACTGCTGCACCAACAACATCAGCAGCAGTACGAACAAATAATACCGGCGAAATAAGTGCGATGAGGCAGAGGAGGATAAACCCGACGTCTAATCTCCATAAATAGAAGCCTATTTCGGCGCAGCCAAAAATAGTGGAAGAAGAGGTTGACATTGACCTCGACGAATACAATACCGAAGAGTGAGAACCCCGCTACGTCGGTGAGGGTAACCCCTTCAATGAGCTAGTGGAGGTAGACGAAGAGCAGCCAGCTTTGGATGATGAGGAGGCAAAGTTAAGCCGTATCATCGCTGAATTAATGGTCAAGCTAGAGGGAATTCGAGAGGTGAAAAAAACAAAAGCCCTCGAAGAGAAGAATAGGCGCCAGAAGCAGCAGCTACAACAGCTGAAAGTACAACAGTTGCTTCAGCAAAAATTTAATCTGCAGTCAATGCAGCAACGTTCTGCTAATATGCAAAAGCAGCAGCAACAACAAATACAACAACAACAGCAGCAGCGACAAGAACAGCAGCAGCAAAAGCAGCCGCAACAACAGCAGCTGCATCAACAAAAGCAGCAGCAACAATCGCAGCAGCAGCAACAACAACAGCCGCAACAACAGCAGCAGCCACAACAACAGCAGCAGCCACAAAACCAGCCGCAACAATGACAACAGCAGACGCATCAACAGAGGAAAAAGAGGGAAGAGGTACCGCCAATAAACGTAAGTGACTTGGGTACTAGCGACAGTATCCGTATTTGTCAAGTAGTTTGTAAAGGTTTTTCTGTGAAACATATTTCATCAGATAAACATAAAATTTTGTGCCACAATATGGAGGGGTATAAAAAGGTCCGCAAAGCCCTAGAGGTAGATAAGGCAGAATTCTTTACGTATACGCCAAAGAACGAAAAATTGAAAACGGTCATCCTGAAGGGAATCGATCCCGGGGTTGATGCGGAGGAGCTCCTAAACGAGCTCAAGAGTTTTGAGAGCGACGACTTTAAGTTCGTCGGTGTAAAGCCGTTTGCCGCGGGCAATGGTAGGGGTGGTAACCTAAGGTTACCATTTTTCCTAGTCCAACTAACCCCCAACAGCAAAATTGATAGTCTACGCAGAATTAATCGCGTATACTATCATGCTGTAAAATGGGATAAATTTAAAAGGTCAGATCGCATACTGCGATGTATGCGCTGCCAAAGGTTCGGGCACGCCGCTTCTAATTGCAACATGCATATTAGATGCGTTAAGTGCGATGAGAACCACAATTCAAATGAATGCCCTCTAGGTAGCGAAAGGGTTGAAGACAGGAGCAAGCTCAAATGTGTTCTTTGCGGGAATGCGGGGCACCCTGCTAACTACAAGGGATGTCCTGTATTCCAACAGAAAAAGAAGAGTATGCTAGCTCGCAAACAGGCTGCCGAAGAAGAAAAGCGATCTAAAAGTCGCTCTTTCACAAATAGGGTAGATCCCAACGTGTCCTTTGCCCAAATGGCAGCTGGACCGGGTAAACCCCAGACATCAAAAATGCCTAAGGTTGCTGAGAAAGCACCTGAAGCAGATTTGGATCTGAAAAAGTTCATGCTTTCATTGAATAGCAAGATCGATCAGTTCCAGAAACAACTGAACGAGCAAGCAGCACGAATAGATGGGTACGTTCTATGAGGTAAACTTTAAGATCCTAGCTTTCCAATCTGTTGAAAAACCAACTTCCGGATGTACTTTTGGTCAGCGAAACTAAGTTGAACCGGAGACACAAATTGGGATACAGCAACTACCATGTAGTAAGAAGAGACCGACCCCACTCCTCCCAAGGGGGTGGGGTCGCTGTCTTATTACGCAAAGGCTTACGCCATAACATCATATATAGCGGGGAAGTACGTAGGTTCCAGGTGCTGGAAGCATGCATCGTATGCATTCCTCTCCATAGTCGTAGGAGAATGTATGTGGTTTCGCTTTATGCACCTGAAGCAACTCAACAAACTCAATTTATAGCAGAGCTCAAGGCATTTTTTCGTTGCCTACAGCTTCAATCGGCTGCAAATTATTACTTTTTGGCCGGTGATCTTAACGCTAAGCACGCGACTTGGGGAAATACAATCGCGAACACTAGAGGTCAACTACTTCAAAATTGGCGGGATGCAAAATATGATTGAGTACAAACTTAGTTTGTACGCGACGGATATCCCATCTTTCCCGAGAGGAAACTCTTTTCTGGACTTAGCGCTTATGGACAACTGGAGGAGTTCGACCAAGTCCGCTCTTTCGACTACCGAAGGACGAACTGGCCGCGTTTCGCCAGAGTTGTAAATCGAGAATTACGTTTGAGCGAAATCAACCCACCGACAAACAGAAACCTTACAAACGATGAAATTGACCAAAATTTACTAAAAATTAATGAGGTCATCACAAGGTCAATGGAACGAGCTATCCCTAAGGCAACGACCAGACGGAGAAGTATCGAACGCCAACAATCGATGCACTCCACAAACACAAAAGCATACTGATCTCCAGGCTTAAACGGCTGCGTAGACAATTTACTGACAGACAAGACTCGGAGATTCGGACGTTGAAGTCATTCATCAAAAACCTTAAACAGTTAATCTCGGAAAATTACAAAAAATCTGTAAGTTTGTACTGGGGCAAGAAAATTCAGGCTATAAAAACCAGTAGCCCGAATATGTTCCCGCAAATAAATAAAATATTCAGGCGAAAAGATCATAATGACATTCCATGTGTCCGAATTTCCCAAACGACAGAGAACAGACAGACGCTCACGGCTGTTGGTATAAGTCCGGAAAGTGTTGACTCGAACGACGGATTTTTCACGATCGAAGATCCTCAAGTGTCCGACATTCAATGGAATAAGTCCAAAAAACAGTGCACAGGGGCCTGTCTGGTTGACTTTGAGAAGGCCTTCGACACCATATGGTTAGAGGGGCTTTTCTACAAGCTGACCAGACTGGGCATGCGTAAGCCCATGCTATATATGATTTATGAAATGCTTATGGGAAAGAAGTTCGTTGTCAAATGTGGCAACGTAACTTCGAGTAAAGTCTTTGAAATTAAAAACGGTTTACAACAGGGGGCGGTGAACTCCCCGATATTGTTTAACATTTATACAAGTGATCTTGTAGGTTTTCTCAGTCACGCTATAGCGTACGCAGATGATCTAGTGGCGTATAGATCAGGTCCGAAAATCGAGGTCATCAACACACTTTTGCAACGTGACTTCGATCACATTAAGGGATATTGCGATGATTGGAAATTGAGGATCAATTTCCAAAAAACCGAAACAATTCTGTTCAGGACCCCAGTGCAGAGGGCTTCTTACGATACCAGAAAAAACTGGAAAAAATTTTGTATCATGGGACAGCATGGACGGCCGTTGGCGGTGAGAAGTGAAGTCAAATACCTTGACATCTGGCTTGACAAGTTTCTGTATTTTAATAAAAATGTGGATGCTTGTCTGGCCAGGGCTAGGGGGGCTTATGCTCTGACAAGAAGATTGTTTCATAGCAGTCAACTTGATTCAAGGGTGAAAGTCATTTGCTACATGGCCCTCATAAGGCCGATCATCGCTTATGGTTGTCCCGTGTGGTTCAATGTATCACCATCCTACATGGAAAGGATACGGCTGTTTGAGAGACGTTGTCTCCGATCCTGCTTAGGATTGTACCGAACGCCGGACTCCGAGTACATAAAATATTATCGCAACGAGGTTCTATACAATCGGGCTCAGCTGAATAGAATTGTGAATTTCCTAATTAAGGTGACTCGAAGGCACGCTTCAAGGGCGATGAGTAGCGACAACAGCCTGATATTCAGGGCTTATTACCCCAATGAAATGTACATGGAGAGTGCGCTCATGTCCGGCTTTATTCCACCAGAGGCATTCATTTATATCGATTCGTTAGGGTTAATACAAGACAGGAACGGTATCCCGGCTTTATACCATCGCTACCGTGACGCGCGGGACAAGCGGCTAATCCGCGACGGGTACGTCGAAAATGCTCCGGAGCTAATCCGCTTTAGCACGGCGGTATCGGATCGCGATAGGACCGACGCTGAAAAGCAGCGCACCGAGTTTTGGTGGCTAATCGAGGAAAGTATTTCTGCAGTTCCTCAGGTCTTTGCGGACTTTTAGTCCACTCCTTAGTACTTAAGTAAATTAAATTTAGGTACAAGGTCTGGGGCTGGGCTTATGCGCCATATTTTATTTAATATGGTTGCATAAATGCTTGCTGGACCCAATGACACAATCGGGATGGCAAACCCTCGGGGCATATGCAACGAGTGCTTGCCACCCCGATTATAATTAAGTTAGGTTTAAGTAGTTAAGTAGTCTTAAGTAGTGTTAGTTAGGTTTAACTAGTCTTAAGTAGTTTAAGTTATTTTTAGTCTAGATTAAGTTTTTATATAAAACAAAAAAAAATGTTACTGCTTAAAGTTTTAATTTTTTCTTTGAAAAATCAATTAAATGTCTTAATATTAATAATAAAAAACAAATGACAAATTTAAGCTGAACAGCAAAAGAAAAATGTTAGTTATAAGCTTACAGCGCCCGCTATGGGCCGATAAGTTAGATTAAGTAGATATGTTAATGATAAGTTAGATTTAAGCATTTTTGTCTAATATTAAGTTAATATTTTAAGTAAATAAAAAATGAATTAAAAAGTAAAAAAAATGGAATTTGTTGGGTCAGGCATTTGCAGTTCTGGCTCGATTTTTGATTTATGTTTCTGCAAAACATTAACAAAAGTTACGAATTCATATTATTTTATCTACTTCCCATGTATTTAAAGTAAAGGGGTTGGCTAGTCAGGTTTAGGTTAGTATGACTAACCAACCCCTCATCTTTAAACAGAAGTTCTTACTTGTATTTATCTTTTTATGCGCTTATTTCTAATGGTCTGCAATATCCCACCCCCTAATCAGGGTCGAGGGTTTTTATTACAATAATGCATTTGAGTATGTGCACTTGTGGATTTTGGCGGAAGCTCCGGTTTTATATCAAATTTATATTTTCATAGCTATTATAAGTTGATTCTTATTGCATTTCTAGACTAATACTCATACGGTTACTTATTTATATAAGTACAACAAAGCTCTTTTATATTTTTTTAATTTTATATCTTGTGATCAGTAGGGATACTTTATAGATTTTACTAGTTGCTGTTGTTTTGCCATATACATTATTTATAGTGAATATATTTGTACCTAAATAAAACGAGTGGTGGGTGCACGACGCAACTTTGTCTTTCACAGCGAGTTGGGCGTTAGAAAAAATTCCAAGCATGAGAGAATACGACGATATTCATAATTTGGCCAAAATACACAATAGGTAAAAGACATTTCGATTACTGATGCTAAAAATGGTATAAATAACGTCGAAATGTGATTAATCGAACTTTTATTCCGGTGTCTATGTGAATAATTATGATTTTCGGTTACTGGCGAAAACTCAAAATTCCGATTAGGGATAGTTGGGCCAAAACTAATTATTTGGAATTGTTGTAAACAGTAACAGTAGTATATACATTAAATTTTATTCCATTGGCTTATGTGTACAAATCCGTTATATGGATTTTCTCGCAAAAACTGGGTATGCAGATTTGTTGGAACTAATATGCTAATATGCTAGCTACCTTCAGTTGTGTACTCTAAGTTGGTTGAGGTCAGTTTCTTTTTGTGAGCGCCATTTATCCATTTTAAAAGTCCGATGCGACTTTTTTTTATACCACGGAATGTCGCTGTACAGATCTTATTGTTCTCGGTTGAATCTTCGTCTCCATAGCCCGTCAACGCAAACGGGACCGAAGCTTTTTCCTCTCGAATATACCAAGGATTTCGTCATTCATTTTTGCAACGGTCAATGCTTCAGGATTGGGATGATCATCCTACACAATTGGACAAGTTTGGGTGGTTACCGAAACTAGATTGGCTATGTAAAGTTCGTCTCCTTAAATGGTGTCGTATGCGGATGAAATTTATTAATAGGTGGTGGGTATCGATTTGGACTTTTTGGTTTTTCTCCATGATTTTGCCAAAGTGTGATGATTTGATCAGATAAGGACTTTCCTGGCCTAGGAACACACTGATAATGTCGATCAGGTTGCTGATAAACGGTTTCAGGTGTTCACATATCACTTTTATTGGCGCATTTTAGAGAGTCTCCTTTTTTTGGATCGAGCAAACCATGCCTTCCATTCTTCAGGCATACTTTCTTCCGACCAGATTTGGTGGTATGGTGTTAATCTAGAGATTAATGAATACGCGTTGCGCTGAGGCATTGGCGCAGTCTATTGCGATTGCAGTCTTTCGACATTCACAGCAGACGGTTTCCACATCAATAAGGAGACATGGCGGTCCCTAGATCAACGAAATGTCAATCAAATATATTACATTGCGATAGACAAGAGGCACACATCTACTCGAACCACTGAATTGTTGCAGCCAAGGTAAGAATACAGATTTCCATCACGTCATTACAAATTCGAATTATTGTCAAAAAGATCAATCTCGAAAGAATTCATTGACACCATACCATCACCATCATCTCGAAGAACATAGACGACGATGTCAACAAGCCATTCAATCAGTCGCAACTGATTGGCTAGGCTTCTCACGCCCACCAGCAAGAAACCCTTGGTTTAACGAAGAATGACGCCAGATGCTCGCACTAATAACCTGGGTCTAGAAAGCAAAGCTGCATGTATAGACTGGAGCTGCCATTGAGCCCAATAGGCAACAAGGATTGAAGAATTCCGGCTATTCAGAAAGAAGAGAAAACAGCCAGAAATGTGTGCAATGTAAGATGTAGAGAGGGGCGACTTCAGCAAAAGTATACCTAAGGCTTAAAAAGGTATCAACGGTCAAAACCATACGCGAATAGAATCCTGTTGTGATATTATAAGGTATTGAAAAGACGACCTACGCACTGTCATGTGATTTCTCTTACCTTATTCTTGAGAGGATTGTGAAAAACTCTCCGACCAACAGACTTTTCATAAACCAGTGCAACCAAAAGAATTCGTCGACGAAATTGACATCACTGGTCGAGCTCCACGAGATGTCACCGATTCTTTTGATAGTAGAAAAGGAAGCGCCAAGTTGGGTTTAGCAGTAATTAAAGTTAAGTCTAAACATATGTTATGAACACGAATTGTACAGAAATGAGGTGACTCGGCTATTAACTCTGACAACTTCTAGTCAGAAATAAAGCAAAGAATTAAACGCTGTTTCTTCTGGCTAAGATGCTTCTGGCCTGCAGAGTTTTGATAACCAGCAAAACGTTGGTTGCAGTAGTGGAGAACCTAGCCCTTAGTGGCGCGCACAAGTAGAAACCGACCACAATCAACCAAGTAGGCAACCGGATGCATTTACATATGGACCGGACTAATCGGAGGGGTAATTGGTATGTGGTACTATAGTCCATGTTCATTTTGGACTATAGTAAATATCTACTACTGTAGCAACTATAACTAGTCCTTATATGTTTCGAACACAGAAACTACAAAAAGATTGCCGCAATGTTTTAACCCAATCCTACTGATGCGAGTGCAGATTTCCCCAACCCTAGAACTGCGATTGGTTTCCTATCTATAGAAGGTCTGAAACAAATATATAAACAGTAAACACACAGTACCTTCTGTCACTAAATGAAAATTTCTGAGATTGATTCCTTACATCAGAACAGATTTAAACTACTTCAAACACACAGGATACGAATTCTACCACGGCTTATAAAAAAAATACAGAAAAGCTTATCGCAATTCTGATGTAAGGACGTCCCACCAACGCAACTTGCCCACATGAATGGTTGTAATAAAAATGCATAACATAATCTTTGAAGCGAAAATTTATATTATAAAAGTTTGATGACATTTTTTTTATATATTAAATAAATATTTTAATACTTACAATAAGCTTATTTTGACATTGAATTAAAAAAATATGTTGTTATTTTTTTAATATAATTTTCGGACACAGCTGTATATAATGTTTCATTTCCATGAATTATCGTTTGTCGTATTGGTCAATTATTTTATGTCATAGGTGGCTTCTTACACATGATCTTTATAACAATATCAACGTATATACGCATTCAAACTCTTCGAATGATTATAAGCCAAATTAGCAGCAAATTGTAATTGTAAGCCAAACACAAAAAAGAAAATCATCTCAAATTTAGATCAGCGAAAAAAATTATTAAAAAAACAGCGATTGAAAAAAGTAACGGTGGCTGAAATTCAATCCACCAGAAACACGGTGGCATGTCCAGCTACTTCCAGTAAACAGGCGACGACGCCACCATGCATGCAATGAAACATTGAAAGGGGCATCACTTAAAAAAGCGAACAAGAAAGGCGGGTACACCGAACCCGATACTTTAAAAGGTGAATCAATCTCAAGCGAGTTTATGGAAGCGATAGTTTTTGCTGCAACCGCACACCATCTGTCAAGCGAAGTAAATTTTAAATTATCCTTCTGCTCCACCACACCCAACCGGATGACATCGTTCTAGTGACTTTGGCTGTGGGTACTTATGCTGACTATGACTCAAAGCAATTCAAATTAATTATCAACCCCACTGGCCCAGCGACACAGAACCCAAATTCAAAGTGGTCAAGCAAATCCGAGACGACGAAGGCCACTTTAAAAGACTTACCATTGGAACCAAAAACAGCATCAAGACCTTTTTGGGGGTGCAAATTACTAAACCGCCCCCTCCATCAATGTTCTATGTATATACAATACAGTGCATGCTTAAGGAGTTGAATTTATCTAAAGTATAAAATCAAAATGGCTGCCGCGGCAAAATTTTACTCTCCTACATAGGTACATACAGCATCCCTATGAGACTGGAGTAGATATATATTGATATCTGGAGCATAGAGCGAATAGGTATATACATATACACACTTTGAGGTTTTAAAAGGTTTTCAAAGGGTCAAGCCCAATAGCAAACCAAGTCATTTCCATTCTGTCCATTTCAAAGAGTCCTTCTTCCATCCGTTGCCTACTCTACCCAATCCCCAACTACCTCTCATATCGGCCACGGATACGATATGTAAGGATTCCAACATCTCCAGTGTTTCTATGAAAATCCTCAACCTTCACTTTTCACATCTCACCCACTCTTCTTGCGAGTCCTTTGGATAACTCGGTATTTCGCATAGAATATATATACGTAGTTCCTCTGGATGTGTGTGAACGTAATATCCTTTCAATTTACGTACGAAATTTCGTCGTCGTCGTCATCATCAGCAACGACGACGGCGACGGCGACGGCGACGGCGACGACGACGACGACGACGACTACGAATACGATGTTGGCGGCGTCCGGCACAGTAAGATGGAACGGGAGACACAACATCAGCTTCGTGGTCATAGTCGTCGTAGAGTCCACCACGTTCATCGTTGTCGTGAAGGTGGACAAGCAAAAGCAAAGCAGCGGCGACCCAACCTTCCTTCCACCTATCACCAAATCCCACTTCTAAATATTGGGCAGCTGATGCTGCTGCTGCTGTTGGCTATTTGATGTGGAACTCTCGGTTTTTGGTCAGCAAATGTTACCGTAGCTCAGAAGAACATTTTCAGTTATCCCCCGCACCCTATACTTTCCCATTCGCTTCTCCATTATCCTTGCTGCTATGGCAGCGAACTGGATATTTCTTCAGGCCCGAACCCTTCACTGCCTCTTTAAAGATATCCTCTCACTCACAATGCACAGGACGACGACAAATAAAAAAAAACGCTACGACAAGAAAATAACACACGAGCGTGTAGCATAGCTTCTCCAAATAAAGGCAAATGTTCTCGACGATGGATTTCGCAAGGATACACACTTGGACATACGAAGGTACGAAGATATACACCAACAATTCCTTTTATGTTTTTCTGTGGGCAGTTGGTCGAGATGGTGGTTCTTAGTCGCAGGGCGACGACTTCGACAACGACGGTGGTGTGTAGGCGATGTGAAGTGAACTCATGTCTTTCAAAATGGAAAACTGACCAGGAGACGAAGTTTGCATGTGTATTTGTGTGCTTAGGTTTGGTACCCTTTTTGCCAACGGGGAGGAATGGCACTGAGAGAATGGTCAATTTATTCCTTGTTCGCAAGGATGCTATTACCGCTGCTGTTGCTGCCTAGCACATTTCAACTACCCAACTAGGCAACCACCATTCTATGGAGAAAGGGTGGCAATGGTGGATTGTATGAATATCGAAAACTGTGCGCTGCTCACACATCTCCTTCGACTTGAAGTTATCCGAAAGTCCGAGGTACAAAATATTTCGGTACGTCTTTGAATATCCTACGCTTGGTAAATTTTACAGTACATACAAAACACACATCAAATGTTATATCTTTACATATGGATGTATATCCTTGTCGGTCAAACTGTATCGTGTAGGTGCCTACTACTTCCCCATTTACTTATTGACAAAAAGGAGTAAGATTCCAAGTATAGGGACCAATATCTTTTGTATATCTGAAAATAGAATATACCATGAGGTAAAATATCCTTCTGCTTGCTCGCACCTCAACAAAACAATACACAACAAGTTACAAAACCAAGCCTCTACACATGTCATATTTATATGTCCATATTGCTGTCACTGAAACTTACGTCAGATTCAGAATCACGCTCGATGGGCTTCCGAGATCATCAGAAAAAAGATTAGTTCCGACGGTTTTGCTTTTGAAAGTAATGCTGCGTAATGCACAACAGGGTGTTTTAATAATGGGGTATGGTCGTGCTTATTATCCAGCAGTCGACGGCGTAATGTAGGTCTGATAGGTCTGGTAAAGCAAGCTTTTGGCCTTTCTTTATCCATTGGGTCAAAAAACTGTAGATGACCAAAAATGAAATAGACTTTCAAATAGTACGTTGGGTTGAATATTATATGCGACATTTGGCATTGTTCGTAGCTTCTTTTCGTTAGAAAAACGAGGTCGGAATTTGTCTGCGGCAGATAAATATTAGAGAAAATAAAAAAAGAAAAATAATAGTTGAGTTACAGGTTGTGCGGCGAATATGTAAGAACTACTTCTTCATTAATGGTGAATACAGCAAGTACTACTAGCTACTTGAATGAAAAGAGGATACCAATATCTATTTCAAACTTAATAAGGCTGCCGGAAATGACTCGGTGGCATTCCAGGCGAGCTATATGATTCCAAAAGTAAGTATCATCATCAATTGCACAATTTCCATAAAAGGTGACCCTCTGAACCTACGATAGATATAAGTACAATCCATCAATATTTCATCACCTGATACCGTTTACCAACGACCTGATCGGGTGCTATCAGTATGGTATACCAAGACTTCAAACTTTACCTATTCATCTATTCCAGAGCCCCTATACGGCATTCACAGAGACGAGCTATGCAAAGCAATGAAAAGTTTTAGTAGTAAGTTTTTGTTAAAGCATATAATATGCATGCACAGGCTCAACAATAAGTGCATTTGTTAGCGGGACATAACAGAACATAGAAGTTATTAAGTTCAATATTACTAACAAAATCAAAAAACAATGAAATTGCAATCAAACTGTATATATTATTAAACAGAAAACATATTCTTATTACGAGTCTAGCAGACAAAATCGCTGAGTATTTTTCAAACTACTTTTACTAACTTGCAGTTCAACTACATCGTGATTTTTATTATAAACTCTCCTCATCCGACTAATAGCCTCATGCATACCATAGTTGTGCTTATGATTAGGTATATGTAAAATATAAAATCTACGCAGGTTATAGGAACGATTCGAATTAAACATTAAGAACCATGCAGTAGAAACTTATCTGCAAAGCCTAACCGCGATAACGCCCAAAACACGCTGCTCCACCAATTAGGGTAACGCAAGAAGTTTGGGCAAAAAGCGATAAGGAAAAAGCAGACGTTTTTGCCTCACATTTAAACTAATTGATGGTCCAGAAAACATTAATTTATTCTAAACTACAACCGATAGTAATCAATTTAGATATGCAAGTATTGCCGAGCTTAAACGGAAAATTCAGAAATTAAAGCCTAAAAAATATCCGGGTTATGACCTAATTACAGGATAACTTCTTAAAATGTTGCCAATAAAAGCATTAACTAAACTTCGCTGCATTGTAAATTCAGCAATTAGATAAGAATAAATACCAAGACAGTGCAAAGTCGCAGAAGTGATTATGGTTCTCAAACCAGGAAAATCACCGAATGAAAAAAAATCTTACAAACCTAGTTCACTTCTTCCAATAATTTCAAAAGTTTTTGATAGCATACTACTCAGTCTCTTACACCCCATTATTGATCAGAAACGAATTTTACCTGACCACCAATTTGGGTTTTAGAAGTAAACATTCGGCTGTGGACCAATTTCATCGAATTACTGATGTAATTGAGAAAGCTTTCAAAGAAAAGAAAATTTGCTCAGCCGTATTTCTTGACGTGTCGAAAGATTTTGCCAAAGTTTTGCATAGAAGCCTTAAATGCAAGCTAAGACATGTTCAGCTGAAAAGTTATATAAAATCCTTGTGTCGTAACTTGAGCACAGACTCTTCCGTGTAAAACTTGGAAATTAATATTCATATTTCAAAGAAATATTGACAGGAGTACCCCAAGAAAGCGCCATTGGACCACTCTTGTACCTCCTATGTAAACCTGATATCCCACAAACAAACGATACAATAGTTGCCACGTTTGCTGACGATACAGCTATATTAACAGTTGGCACAACAATAGAGGAAACAAACATGAAATTACAAAACGCTCTTAAGAATCCTGGCGGATTGCAGTTAACGAGAGCAAATCGATTCATGTAGATTTTTCGTATAAACGGACAAACAATTTGCTAGTATTTCTCAATACGGTTCGAGTTCCTTTTGCAAATGAAGCGAAATATCTCGGAATTAATCATTAAAAAAGAAATGTGAAGAACTTACAAATAAATACAGAGAACTGTACTTTTTACTCGGAAATTACTCGAAGCTTAACCTTGATAACGAGCTGCTTTAATACAAGCAAGTGCTAAAGCCGATCTGGACATATAGTATATTACTATGGGGTTTTACCAGTGAAACGAATCTAAATATCTTACAAACTTTTGAAAACAAAATGTTAAGATCATTCGTCAATGCGCCGAATTATATAAGGAATGAAGATCTATGCAGAGATCTGTGTATTCCCGCGGCTAAAAATGAAATGGAAAATTTTGCACGCATATATAAAAAGCGTTTATTGCGACACGTTAACACGTCCTCCAAATTCTTGACGAAACCAATTAATTGCGGCGTCTTCAAATAACTAAGCCCTTAGATTTGGCCCGATAATAACAAACCGCGCTGTAAATTGTGGAAAAGCAGGAACTCACACAGGAAAGTTACCTACGAAACATTCACTACTCGTGATAAACAAATTGCTAGATTAGTCGCATACTTAGTTGCATTATAAATACAAAAAAAGTGGTGGTTTTAGTTAGTTAAAGTCCCACACTACTTTGGGCACGTGCGCATCCTGTCTTTTGAGATTTCCACCAGCTCACGGAAAAAAAATATGCTGGCACTTTGTTGGGTCTAATATTCAAAATCGTATTTTTGCAGACGATCTTCTTCTCTAAGTTAGTGGTACGAATATCGTACAAACTATATAGATAGGTATTTAAGTGCAATAAATAGATGTCTAAAAATGAATCAACTAATATCAAATAAAAATACAAAAACAAGCTCATTTTAATAAACAAAAACGTCTCTCAAACACCCCTTTATATAACCGTGGAAAATACAAAAATAAATGAAACGAAGCAACTCAAATACCTCGGGCAAGTAATAGATAACAAATTGACACTTTAAAAATCGGCGTCTTAAGGAAAGTTTGACCAAATATTTCAAATTTTCACTTCAACGAGAACTTCGCACTTGTGTCGAATGTTGTCCTTGAGGGCTTCTAGGGTCTCAAGCTTGTTCACGTAAGCACGGGACTTCAAAAAAACTCCACAAAAAAGTCTGGAACGGTTAAATCGGGCGATCTTGCGGGCCGGAGAAAATGGCGAAAACGAGAGATGATGTGACCCGGGAATGCGGCATTCAGACTCACGCAGTCTGAAGGTTGTGACTCACTAATTCGTCCAATTGCGTCAGGAAAAACTCGGTTAACATGGCCATATAGCGTACACCGTTTACTGTTGTCGTTGGACCAGCGCGTTCTCGAAAACAAATGGCCCGATGACTTCTCCAGCGTGCACAGCTCCATGTGCATTACTCGTGGATTTTCGGTGCCCCACAAGCGATAGTCTTGCTTGTTCACGTACCCGCTGAGGTGAAAATGAACCTAATCACTCATTATGATTTTGGTCAAAAAATCCTCCACTTCGTCCTCTAGATTGAGGATGGCTTGGGCGTAGGTTACACGCGTTTGGCGGTCGGCAGCCAGCAGTTGATGTACGGTTTTGACTTTGTACGGGAACATGCGCAAGTCTTTGACCAAAATTCGCCTTATGGATGACTGGATGAATGCTAATTGCGAGGCGCGGCGTCTGGTCGATGTTTCCGGCGACAGCTCGACATCCTCGGCAACAGCGGTGATATTCTCGGCACAACGGGCGCTCCAGGGCCGGCCATACTTGGCAACGTCTCGTGTGGACCCATACTCTTCAAGATCGGTGGCCAAGGGACGCAGTGTTTGCGCAGTCTGTGTCGGACGGCCAGGGAATCGGCGGCGGAATTCGTGCTGCGCCAACACTACAGACGAATTGTATGGCAAAAAATAGACACGATTATTCCGCGTCCATGGCTTGTTCACTTGTATTCTGCATCTGTCTATGTAGTCCACAAATGTCAAAACAGACTTGACATCGGCGGCCATTTGCGAAAATAAGAACATCTTCCAATAGGCTGATCTCTTTTGGCCCACCTTGTACATACATCCAACTTCACACGCATCTTAAATCCACAGTGAAAACAAGCATTAAGATTTGACTTGGGATACACCAAAACTTGCACGCGGAAGTATCTATTGCTTATATCCCCTGCTCTTAAAAACGAAATAATGTATATTCTTTTAAAATGTTGATTTCATTTGGCTTTATGTTACGTCACCAGCGCATTAGCGTGTAATAAAGAAGGCATTTTACAATGGCAATTACTCAAACAATTTTGCAGATTAGGTAGTTAAGAACTAGTAGAAGAGGGAAATCGCAAGAAATATTAAGATCCCTTTGAGGAGTTGCTAAAAAAAAGATTTATTTGTGTTTGTGGTAGTAGGCGTAACTAAAACATGACAAAAAAAATAATAATAAATATTTCATTTTTATTTTTAAGCCATTTAACGATATCGAAATATGTTGCTCAATGCGCTAATGAAAACACACTTCATTTATGCTCAACATTGATGTTGTGTTTGATTTTTTGCTTCGCAATAATGATTCTAAGTTTCAGACTCTATAATAGTGGTAAATAATATATTTTCAATTAGATTTCACATTCCTACAAACCCTAGAATACCTCAAGGCTTAATTTGTTTACCCTCAGAGGGTAGAGCTCTCATAGCTACCACAAACTCAAAACACCTTTTAGACAAACGTTTGTATCCCCTATATATTATTCTTTAAGCCTTTGCTGCTAGTTTGCTCTTATCAAATATATTTTGTAACAATTTTAAATTGTATATTAATATTCTAATAAATAAATAAAAAAATAAATTATTCATAAGTATTAAATCGCAACTAATGACTTGATTTACTTAAAAGTATTTATCAAGTGAATGCATCGCGCCTTTAGTCAAAACCCGCCTTAAACAACAATACGTCCTGTTTTAAAATCAGTTCAAGTGTTGGCCCGCCATATAACATCAGCGTCATTGAGTCAAATAAAAAACATTTGAACTATAATTATTGTCGTCTGAAATAAGGTGTATTAAAATAATATCACATGTATGGATACCTACTAAAATACAAACTGCAATAGTTTCGATTCTATTTTCTCAGCAACATGCGTTGGGCACTCTGCGCTTGTATAGGTAGTAGATATATCTACGAAACATGGGAGAAATATAACTAATTTAACATTAGTTCTTGCAGGATTCATCCAGAAACGATTGAAAGATGCATATAGTTGACAGCACAAGGAGATATTACAAGAAGGCAATGGCGATTGCAATGTCTCATTCTCCTGGGCTGTTACTGTGGCCCAATTTTGTTGTCTAAAGAGCTGGACCTCACATATAAATAGAAATTCTATATAGTGGCCTAGGGTCTCCCTAAGTCCGCATCCTAGTTTCGAATTTACCTTGTGCTCCTTTGTGAAAATCTAAACCAAAATTGGTTTGCCATAAGTATTTTGTAAAAGCCAACCATATGGGGGATCAAACCAAATGAGGGGGTGGGTGTATCTACGTCAAATATATGACCAAAACAAATTCATCATAAAGGAAGAAATCTAACCGAGTAAGGAAGGATTCGGAATGAGAATTCTTCTTCCTCGTGTATCTTTCGTAGTTGCGAATACTTGCTTAATTGTGTAGTAGACTGCATGGTGCACACTTATTGCAATGAGATCATAATCGTTGTATCCTGTCTTTGTCTCCTGCTCATGCACAATGTGGAATTAGGTTTCCTTTACATATATATTTATATATATATATATTATTTATTAATTTTTTTCTTGGAATCTCTCTACTTGATGATTTTTTTTTCAGATTCCCTTCTGGTAAATGCAACTGCGGCAGTAGCAGAAGAATTTGTATATCTTGGAGCTATTGTGGGTGTTGCCTAGGTATATATGAGTTAAATGTCGAAATAGTTGGACAACTGCGGGATGCAGCAAATATGTACAAATTAGGCTTTAGAACATCGCACATGCTTTATATAATTTAATTAAACAAACAGAAGGGCTACCATTAGCAACAGAAAAGGAGATATGGTATACAGTTGTTTATTTGGAAAAGGAACAAACAATGAAATTTAATATTTAGGAAAATGGTTGTGGCTACCATCATTTTATAAGTATTATTCAAATCATGCATCTAAAAAAAATCTCCCAATTAGTTTGTATGTCTTTACAGTTGGAAACTTGCGACATCATCTTGAATATATTTGCTTGAAATAATTTCTGACCTTTTGGACTCAGTCGAAAGTAATCTGTACTTTTTCACTTGAAACTTGAATCGTTTTCGTATATACTTCACTGAAGTCAGATGAATTTATAACGCCGTTAACATCAAATATCAAAGTATTGTAAGCAACTCCTTAATAACATCTATTCACTCCTAGCCATTGTAAAATACCTTTCTTTATCGTTGCTGCCAGTTGTTCTCAGAGTTCATTGGATAGAGTTAGAGTTTATTGGATAGAAAATGTATGAAAGATTGTCCGCCAGCTGTTCGCTTTTACTCGCAAGTTTCGCACAATCCTCTTAAAGGATATGTTAAAGAAGACTCACGCCAATAGGTGACCTTGTATAAGTCCTATTTTCAGACATACCTTATTAATCTAATGTTTAGATCTTGCTATTCTCACTTTATATAGGTCGATAGTTTTGTTTATCTTTGCCAATATTGAATGGTTAGTTTTACCCGACAGCGGGATTTAATTCGTCGTCACCATTTTACAGTCTGCAGAAGAAGATTTTTCCACACTCTTTTCCTCCCGCGCCTTGTATCCCAGTTTTGGCTGCGAATATCTGTCGAGCAACTTTTCCAAGTTGAGGTTTTCTTGCTGATAGGAGAAACGTAGCACATCTTTTGGGATCGATCATAAGGTTAATTGTCTTAATATCTCGATCAGACATTTTTTGCAAAATTCTGTTCCGTTTGGCCAAAAATAACGTTTTTCTGAAATACTTCTTTTACAAGACCTTGATCATCATAGTCATGTTCTACAATGCTGAAGAACGGATGGTTTTAAAAGTGACCTTAGCATTGTGACATTCCGCATCAAGGACAACTTTTTCAACATATACCTTATACCTATGCAATCACTATCTAGCGAACAAATATAACATTCCTAAAACTTATAAACGACATAAAAAATTCAAAATCGTGAAAATCGACAGGACAATACAGCCTAAATATATGACACACGGGTTGGGCTAATTAACTTCACTGCTGAAAGAAATACCACTACAGCCAGCACTCGTTCTGAAGTGATGATAACAATCTCAAAAATGCTCTATGGCACCAAATCATGGGAAAATGCGAGAAATTATTCGGAAAATCTTCGATCCAGATTATATTGACGGAAACAATGATTTAACCAAAAGCTTTATTAGCTGTAAAGGCACATAGACCTAGTAAAAAAAAACTATTGAATAATGGCAAACATCACAAATTTTTTATGATATTTTTATTTAAATTATTTTTAATGCTTTGCTTGCATAATATGTTCCTTATTGAAATATAATTTCTTTTTGCAATTTATTACAATTCCACCACCTTTTAACACGCCATTATAACTCCACGTATAACCTCATTCCGCTGAAAATTTGCATACAAACTTTCAACCGCACATCGTCCCCCACACGTGTATGAATAACAACAGCCGATTAGCATGTTATCCGATGTTGAAAAAAAAAACAGATTCATCCGTTTAAATACCTTAATTACTGCCATCACCTGGTTGTCAAACAACAGCACCTGTTCCAAGTTATGCATGCGTTCGCACGTGTGTACCAAATACAGGATGCACGTCAGTTCATCTGCACTGTTGTACACAGCAGTCAGAACCAGCAGATATCGTTTGTCCATCATCGCCGTGGATATGATGCAGCCCAACACAAAAGCATGCCACAACGACAAAGTGAATAAAAGTGCAATTTCGTGCGAAGCCATGCAAATTGCATAGAGTCCTACCGCGCTGCCACCCAATAGGATGGTCTTTATTTTTTATCACTCCAAGTGTTTTTGTCTCCCCCTATTCGGTGTTTGTTACCAGGCCACATACACTCTTTCAACAACAACCTGTGAATTTCTAAATTCTTCCATCAAAGGACCAAGTACGCAGTATGGAAAGTGTGGAGTGTGGAGTTAACTACATGCCAACCCCATCATCTCTATCAACATCACCACCACCACGAGCCGACAGAACAACGACACCACCTTCACCGATCAACATCAATGCATAGGTCAGCAACAGCGTTTAATTGGTGCGGTCTTTATGGCACCAAAGTTCCTCCAAACGCAGTCCTCCAGCACCGAGTAATGCACGGAGTATCATCTACTACACAATACAGTAGCAGGAGCAAACAGCTTTGATGGAGCGGTTTTTTCCGTATCCTGTACTGTAACCTGGACCATTTTTTATCCGCATAGACTGCTGACTGCACTCCGCACTCATTGGGTTCGCACAAAATGTCACATCCTTGTTTTAACGATTTTTTTTCTTTGGAAACATATACGGTTAATATTTAGTAGGCAGACAGGATCGGCACCCAGGCCGGTTGCGAGTGCAACAGGTGCCGGTAGTATGCCATGGTATGGCGTATTGTGGGCAAAGACTGATGAGGACCAACAGCAGAGTAAATCAACAGGCGTCAATTGAAATTTCACAGACAAGTGATTTTTTTTTTCTGGTGGATATTTTTGTCTACATGATGGAGTATCTTCTGAAGTTGGTTACATTATGGTTGAGAGGAATTTACGCCGCGAACTGGAAAATGCGCGAAAATGACTGATGCGTAATTCAATGTCTACCTGTCGCCAGCCGGCAGAATGAAATTTGATCCATTACCGTGGAATGAGGGATCAAAGAAGACAGTCTATTTTTTTTTGTATGTTGTGTGTATGGAATCTTTATGGGGACCCCTTTCTAATTTCAAGATCATTTGGTGGTTATATTATCTGTGGCTACTGGTCATATATAACAGATGGGGGTGGAAGACCAAAAGGTTAGCAGAAAAAAGTAATTTCCGCTGGTTCCTTCCATCGTCCGCTTGGTAGAAGCTCTACATTCTACGAAGTAAAGCGTAATTTGAAAGGGAAATGATATCACGAATCAGTTGACAACATGAGAATGAATGAGAACTTAATTTATTTAAAGGAGAAATAAATACTTGTTGGACTTAGACTAAGATTAAATGAAAAGGAAATGAATTCGTAAATTGATTAAAGGATTATGAATTTTGCAGAACCGCCTTGGAAACTAAATATGTTGGTATCTTATCGGACAACTACAGTTACATCAAAACCAGCTATAAAAACACGAATGAACACTGTGATTTAGGAACCGAAAACTGAGTTTTCTTTAAACACCCAAAATCTGATAAATTGTTTGTTTTCAAAATCAAAGAAGCCTTTTCCGAACTAAGGTGTAATGTTATAACGAAAAATAATAGCATCTTCAGTAACACCCAAGAAAGCAATCAAATCCTTGAGATCCATCTCATTCACATCGAAATCAGCACAAGAATGCCAAGTATATCTCGTTAAGAGATATGTACTTGGAATTCTTGGCAGAGCACTTTACTATGTACAGCTTATTTGGGTGCCGGGCCACAGAGATATTTCAGGGAATTGAGGTAGCTAGACTTGACACTATCCTTAATGTTCTATCGCCATTAGAAATATAAGGCATATCCTCGCTACAAACAAGATGCGATCAAGAAACTTAACCATATATGAAAAAGCACAACCTGTCTAATATCCAGATATCTCTAGCTAAATTATGACCAAAAACGCTTAGTAATTTTTAATCAGTACCAACGTCGGTGTCCTTATTGGACATTTCCCCTTGGACGAGGCACAGGAGGATTGTAATCTTTATCTCCTCTTTTTTTGCCCAGTGCTCCTAAACAACAGAAAACTTTACCTAGGAAACTTTTTTTTATAACAATCTAGGTCACCAAAAAAAATCACAACTGTAAAATTTACAAAATGTGGCAGTCGAAATTACAATAAATTGCAAGTTTATATATTTAACAGCAAATGCGCTAATATTGACAATCAATTGTTAGTTAAACAGTGTTTCCTTTTATTGTTAAATAAAATAAAATTGTTAAAATGAAACCGCGTTATCCATTTTGGTTGTTAAGTGTACAGATATGAATTTGTAAAATCTACATCGCAAAATTGTTAAATATATATCTAAGCATTATTTGTATTAATTACATTAGGCTGCAGAAATTACAAAAAGTTCAATAGATTTGACAAACACCAAGCAGTTAATCTACATCATTTGGAGTAGACAGAACATATATCAACATGACATAATTTTGGTTCATAATAAAGTCTTATTAGTTAAAACAAATCATAAAAGCAAGCATCAAATCATTTTAGTTAGTACTCAGGGCCGAGTTTTCTCACAACCATCAATGTGTGCGTGTGTAAGCTAGTAAAGGACCGACTGCACTTTCCAACTCCCAACATGCATTTTGCAAGGATAATTCCGTTGAAACAGAGAAACATAGAAGAAGCTTTTAACAATGTCAAAGCAGAAGCAATTAATAATGCACTCTCGGATTTAAATGCTGATAACTCACTGGCAGTGCTAATAAATCACCTACTCATAAGCAGAATTTTTAACACAAATTTTTGCATCTCATCCGCACGTAGATCTGTTAGCTGTGGCACACCATAAGGGGTCTCCTCTTCTCTGGAATCTAGTGGTCAACGAGTCACTAGTAATTCTAGAAAGAGAAGGATGCAAAGTGATTGTCTAAGCAGATAACGTGGCAATGGCTGTATCAGGCAAATACCTTAATACCTACTCTTAGAGATCTATTACAAAATGGCCTCTCTGTACTCTCTAATTGGGCCGCCAAATGTGGACTCGACGTTGACCCTCAAAAAACCGAATTGGTCCTCTTCAGCAGGAAATACAAAGTCCCGTACATTGACCCTCCCAAACTTAATGGCGTCAGTCTCAAGTTCGCAGAAGCAGCCAAATACCTTGGTCTGGTTTTGGATAAGAAATTGAACTGGAAAGCCAACAATCGGAAAGGAATGGGTCATGCAATTATAAATCTCCTTCTGGCTTTACGTGTCTGTTATTAGACCCATACTCCTGTATGGTGTCTTAGTCTCGTTGACGGCTTTAGAAATAGCCTCCAACCGCAACCTACTAAGTAAAGTTCAAAGATCAGCCTGCATAGCAATTAGCGGAGCGGAGCGCCCTAGATGATATTCAACATCTAGTACCCCTAGATATCTACGGCAAAAGGACCGCAGCTTGTGGAGCTATCACCTAATCAGGGAGAACACACGAAGATTCTGAGTCACCTCAATATAACAGAAAACACCAACCACACCACTAACAAATTTATTTTGGAGAACAACTTTATGATAACTATTGCTATTCGGAACCAATAACTCGATTCACATCCACACGGATTGTTGTAATACAGAATGGGTGGTATAGTTTTCTCGGAGATGCTTAACCTGAGCATATCCTTTCGCTTTCCCGATCATTCTAGTGTTTTGCAGGTGGAAGTCGTGGCAATCAAAGAAGCCTTGTCTCGGCTGAAACACAGTGAGCTGCTTCATTAACACCACAGAGAATGTATAGTTGTTTATCATCGTCATCATCATCTGATTTACATTCTCGATACGAATATTACTCTGTTTACTATCATAATGCCAGCGGTATGCGTACAAAAACTAATCAACTTTGAATTGCTGCTTCTACATATAAATGTGATGTCATAGCTATCACCGAAACTTTGTCAACTGTCTACACAAAAGGTGGAGAAGTACTCTTGGCGATTCCTTCGTCTCTGTCGAGTAAGGAAATCATTTTTCCAAATCAATCTGATGATATAGAACAACTTTGTGTTTACGTTGCGGATGTTATTGGTAATAAAAATATATTTATTATATTAACATACATTCCGTTTGGCAGGTATTTTTCTGCATATGAACCATATATCTCGAATATTGATCATGTATGTACAAATTTAAATTTTAATCAGTATCTAATTGTATAAGGTGATTTTAATGTAGGAAGTATTCATTGGAGAGAGACAGGTAGTGATAAATTATTAACACCATTTAATGTAAAAACTTAAATCGAGTCGTTAGTAGTTGATTCAATTTGCTCTCTATCTCTATTTCAAATTAACAAAGTAAAAAAGGATTTAGATCGAATACTTGATCTCGTATTTATAACAAAAGATAATAAATTTTATGTAGACAGAGATAACTCATCATTATTACGCAAGCAATTCATCACAAAGCTATAATTATTTACCTAAAGTCATATGAGTATACAAAAGAGTTTGATTTTTTAAACAGATTTCTATACCGCAGCTATATATTCTCTACTGAATCAAAGCTTAGAAGTAACAACAAATCATTCCAAACGTAAAGTATCTGTGTATCCAAGTGAAATGCAATACCATACCGAAGTATCTCAGGGTGGTAAGTCAACTTGTGAACTTTTTGCTAAATATTTTTCAGCAAACTTTCAGTCGTACAATATTTCAAACTCAGCTTATTTCAATAATATTGACCAAATTACTTATATTGGACATTTAGTAATTTCGGAAAGAGATATTTTAGAAGCACTGTTGAATATTGATACTAGTAAAAGTCCAGGTTTAGACAACTTACATCCGATTATACTTAATTAATGTGCTGAATCTTTAGTTGTTCATATAACAAAAATATTTAATACTCCATTATCAACTGGAATATTCTTAGAAAATTAGAAAATTGCATATATTTGACCCATTCATAAGGAAGGCGCAAGACATCTTATTGAAATTATAGACCCATTACTAAACTTTCATGCATTCTTTAACTGTTAGAAAAATAGTTAAAGAAATACTTTATAGTGATATAAAGCAGCATATATCTCCAATGTAGCACGGTTTCGTTAAAGGTAGATCAACAACGATAAATTTAAACATATTTACGAAATATTTCCTTGAGACAATCGAAAGTAGCACTTGAATACTTTGCATACTGATTTCTCAAAGGCTTTTGACAGAAATAACCATGATATTTGGCAAAATTTGGCAAAACTAGGTTTTCATTCTAAAATATTTCATTGGTTAAACTTGATTGGTTAGCTGATAGAAAATTGATGGTTAAAGTTGACAACTTCTACTCAAATGTATTTACTGCGACTTCAGGAGTGCCACAGGCAAGCCATCTTGGACCTTTATTGTTTACTTTGTTTGTGAACAAAATGCCATCACTTCTATTAATCGGCAAATGTCTTTTATACTCAGATGAATATCTCAATATCATCTGCGTATAAAAGACACTGATGAAGATATCTGATAATAGTGATTGTATTCTTTTTCAAAATGAAATATTTATTCTTGAGCGCTGGTGTGAAGCGAATAAATAAGGACTAAATCTGCCTAAATGTAAAGTTTTATCAGTATAAAGATCGCGAAGCCCGCTATCGAATTGTGCCATGCTTACCCGTGAAACAGAAGTTAAAGATTTAGTAATACTGCTTGATCAATTGAGTTTTAATCGGCACATTGGTTACATTATTAGCAAGTCATATTCAATGTTAGCGTTGATCAAACGAAATGTTACAGACTTTCATGATCCCTATACTTTAAAAGCACTATATTGTTCGTTAGTTCGCTTCTTATTGGAATATTGCTGTGTAATTTGGGACCCTGCTTACGATGTCCACTCTGACAGAATCGAGAGAGTAGAAAAATCGTTTACTCGGTTTGCTTTACGAAGGCTTAACAGACATTAAATAAATTAATCTCCAAACTCTTTTTTTTTCGAAGAAAAATGCTATCATTAGTATTCTTAAGTGATGTGGTAATCGTTACCTTTTAATGCTCCTTTAAGGTGTCTAAGAGAATCAAGTTTATTTTATCCACTTTTACATAGGACAAACTATGGATCATGTGAAATCATCACGCATTGCGTTAATTTATATAATTCGTTAGTAACCATGGACCTAGATTAAACTTTAAATCGCGATTGTCTTAAAATTGAAATTTTAAAGTCCAAATATGCTTAATTAGTAAATTAATATTGAAATTTCTGGAAATTTTTTTTATCAAATGCATAAATGTAATGAGTTTATTAAATAAGTAAAATTAACTTATTACCATTAAAATTAATCTGTAAAGGTCTTACCTGGTAGACAAATAAATAAATATATGTGGCCTTATGGCGATGAAATTAAATATCCATATAGTATAAAAGCATCATCAGCTGCAATCAAATCCCTGGAAGCCATCGCGTTCAATTATAAATCGCCCACGAATGTCGACTATCTTTTAACGAGATGGTGGAGCATTTTACCATTAACCTCTTTTGGGTGCCGGGACACATAGGCATACCAGGGAAGTATAAGGCAGATAATCTTACCAGACTGAGAACTACCCTTGACGTTTCACCGATAGTGGATTAGTCAGAGATGCCCCTTGCCACGTGTAAATGTGGAGGAGGCCTAACTGGCCTAACTTTAACCAGAAGCTGCTTAGGCGAGGAAGAGGATGAAAGTAACTATTACTCACCTTGTATGCTCTTGTCCAGCTCTCTCAGAAAAAAAATCTTCAAATGGGACACTACTTCTTCGATAATCTTTGTAAAATTTGCCATCCCGTAAATGATCTGTCAAATTTTATATGAAAAATTTATTGCGAGAGCCTTGTAAATTTCTGGGATGATTTTGGCTCGGAAATCACCTTCGGAAAATTGCACACACATTGGCTTCTTTTATTGAGAGTATGGAAGAGGTAGGTTTGTAGGGATACAAATTAAAAACACTTTATTAAGGTCAATTACAGACAAGCTAATTCAAATATGCACTTATTTTCCGAGTGATGTTTTAAAGCACCTCGTAAATTTAAAGACCTACGAAATGTTTAAGCTTATCATTTTAAGTGAATGCCCTTAATATCTTTCGCTTTAAGAGAAAGTAAAAAATATAAAAGTTTAGTTATATTAAGAATATCTTTTATCTATTTTCCACTTTGTACTTTTTTAATGAAATCAATGCGGTCGTTCTTGAGAGTCACTTTCAAAGTACTATCAAGTGCATTATTTGTGAAAAACTGCTTCTGTCATTTTATTTTATACGCTTGCAGAAGTTAAATTATTCATTTTTATCAGCGTCGTTAAGGCTGTTGTCGTAATCATGTTTAAATATGCCGTTATTTTAGTGATATACCTAAATTCGGTTCCAAAAACATTTATGAAAGACCACGAACTTACCCAAAACTTTAAATCGCTCTAGTATCAATAACAGATAGAGACGCCAGACTCCGGTGGGCTGACATACATTTTTACAAACTACATCTATGAACTCGGGTACTTCAAAACATAAAAATTTGTAAAAATCTCAATTTTGAATTTATGCACCTTTACTTTACTTGCCTATACATCGTATTCTAGTGAAGTAAATAATATTGAGTAAATTATTAGGTATCTCTGTATTATTAATTCTATGGCTTACATTTGTAATTTCAATTGTGAAATCAACGCCCTATCTTATAAATAGGGGATTCTTTATGAAAAACTAAATTTAATTGCTGATCACCCGTGAAACACTTAATATAGCGCCTCATGCAATGACACAATTCATACATTCCATCTAAAATACAAAAAAATAAAAATTAATGCAAACAAAAATATCCACTTCCCTATTTATTTTCTTTTTATAGCTGTGCAAACTCTTTATTTAAACGCAAACGAATTGCAGCATCACCAGAGCGGGACCAGATTCAGTTTTTGTATATGCGGGCTATATGTTAAACGTATTTTGTCCTTAATCTAAAAGCTCTGAGAGATACGATACAGAAGCAGACAGACAACAGGTTGTTTCCATGTTTTTATCGAATCTCATAAAATTTTTATGTAACGATTACCTTCTTCTTCTTGCTTCTGATCCTGGTAGTCTCTGGCTTTCCCAAAGTCTATTTGTATTTTTTTGTTGTTGTGTTTTTTGTGTGTTTTGTCTGTGAATACTCGTTGTGTAAGGGTACATGAGGGGTGCGGTATATATAGTTGGGCGATGGTGGTCCTTTTTATGCTACATCGCTACACTCTGCTTCTTTGCAAAAGGCACACTGCACACACAAGACGAACGAGCTATAAAAATTATTCCTAAGGACTTTTTCGTTTTTATTGTGACTGTATGTCTGGTTGAAGAAGGGTGCGCTGGGTGACGAAGATGAAGTTAGACTTTCTTTTTAATGGCTATTCGTACACCGGCATTTGTCGTCATCCTTGTTGTCGTCCTCCTTCTAGTTAGTTGTGTAACTTTCTTGAAATTTTTCTGGGACATGGTTTAGTAGCTAACACACAGCTTGTCCCGGCAAAGGATACAGGGTCGCATTAGCCGGCCGGCACTCTTGTAAAAGAAGGTACCCATCACCGTACACCGCCCGCACATAGACACCGACCTACAGTTCTAGCAGGATCCAATAAAACGATAATAAAATTTATATGATTGAAAATAAAGTTAAGTGTTTGTTGGATGGTTTGATTTATCGTTCGGTAATTTGTTAATAGAGCATGATTTACCCCGAACGAATGAGTGGTCGTCGTCGTCCTTGGTTGGGGTTTTATGGAATCTCCTTCTTTTTATGTCCTTACGTGTTGGTTTGTTAGTTCGTTTGGCTGTTTACGATCTATTAAAGATGTATTCACCGTGATGATGATGATGATGACGATGATGGTGGTGATGGGAGTTGTTGTTTGTTTATTTATAAATGCATATGTATGCATTTTGGTATGTTTCGTTGTTTATGCTTACATGAATGTGTTTGGAGTAAGCGATTTAGTTAATTATTTAGTAATAGCTGTCATTAGTTAGTGTTTGTGTTACATGGATTTTGAATTGGCCATATTGGAGCTGAATTGTTTTAATTCATCAGCGAACATGGATAGGCTCATCGACAGAGACTATTATCGTTTGATAGTATATTTGTTTTTTGCTTTGAAATAACTTGTGTTGAAGGTGTTTTATCAATTCGGTTAGCTGTAATATATATTTTCTTAAACCAAAGAGGTTAGGCAGAATGAATAAAATAATATATAAAAACGAATAAATAAAAAAAATTTCTAAAAAGTTACAAAATCTAGGAAGTACAAAATCTCGAGAGACCATGCTTTAAAAATATCTTAGAAGAAAGTTTGTTCCCGAAATTTGTAAAACCACTTTATTTTACTTAAAAAAAATAAAACATACCTGAAATACAAATTTTGTTTTGATAAACTACAACGTTTGTATTTTCGGTTGGTTTTAATTGCTGAGGACATGAAAGAACCACTTCTGCACACTTCGGATGTATGCCTGATGAATGCAATGAATGAAACCTCAGCGTCGTTAGCATCATACACAAAGAGGATTCCTTCTAAATTGCGTCAATTACAGAGGCATAATAAGCCTTGTCAACATCATGTAGAAGATACCAATTTTGTTTGTGCCACTCTGACTATTGAACCTTAGCTACCCCTTAAACCATGTAAGTGGACAATACAAAATTTTTCCTGTTGACATCTACTCCGGCGCGACACGCCACAGTAGTCGATTTGCTTGATCTAGCGTAACGAAATTAGTTACGTCAAAAGTAATAAAGTTTTCTCAAAAATTCTAATAATATTAAGAACAAATGTTTGTATGTTTGCTTATTTTTTAATATTTTGTTCGTTATATAGATGATTAAATGAAATTATTAAATTATGTATACTTTTCTGGTACTTCAAAAGAATCTTACAGAAGATATTTCACCTCCCTATCCAAACAAATTTCTTTATTTGAAAGACGAGACGGGCTTTTGCTTAAACTCGTTATTAAAGGATCAGTAGAAATTAATAAAAAGATCTTTTATTATATTTATGCGCGAAGTTTTACGTGTATGCGTAAGCCGGAAATTTCAAAAGTGTTTGTTCAAGGCTTCTTTCGACATCATATCAATAAGAAGTGGTACACATTCAATTATATCAGTTCCGTGAATCAATATTTTATGTAACGAGCTAGGCATGTAGAACCATGGATATTCATCTACAAATACCTTTGCGGTGCATAAGGCGTACTCACATAAACTGCAAATATTTACCGCAAATCCGGAGGCCATAGAGTGTAAAATCACGTATTGACTTTTAATTAGATTTTCATTTACGCCGGTTATTTCAGCAGACGATCTGTCCATAGTCCATCTGAAGATGAAGTAGATTAGCGGAACCGACGATCTATCTTTTATCACCCCACGACTGTCCATATATAGGAAAGCTTCAGGCTGAATGAAGATGCTTAAAAGTGCAATCTCAAAGTATTCATCATTGGGTTAGATAGCCCTCGAGGCTATCGGTCTTGCAGTGTGAAACCGAATGAATTTCCCCAGAAAATTGTCTATTCTGTTTAAATTGTCCCCGTTTTAAAGGACCTGGTTGGAATAATATTTTGTCTTTCAGATACTGGTGTTCTGTGGAATCCAATGCAGCTGAAAAATTTATTGGAAGAAGTTGCATTGCCACTTTTGCCATCAAAACTTCTACCAGTCAACATTTCACGAAGCATATATAGTAGTGGTTTACTTATGGAAAGTCTGGTCAGCTTTATATAGAGGCCCTCTAAATATTCGTTTGTCGAAAGTCTCGCTTTGTAGAGATGAGTGTGAAGGAGTCACGTATACAGTCATGTCCATGCCTTGAAACGAAACTGGTTCTCAGGTACAATGTTATTGTACTTAGACCACTTAAACAGAGCACGATTGAGAATCTTTTCGAAAACCTTGCTGATACTCGGTAGGTGACTTATTGACCGGAAATTTGACGGACTGGAGCTGTCTTTTCCCTTTTTCGGGAGAGGGTGAACCACCGCCGTCTTCCACTGCAATGGATAGTATGTATTATTCAGCGGGTTGTTGAACAGCGTTTTCGATGTAATTGAAGATGATCTGGAGTTCGACCTTCGAGATTAACAGGGGGGTCTAGACCCATTTTGGTACAATATGCTATTTGCTGTATGAAATCCTGAAACCGTATAACAATTAAATGATCGGCCCTTATTAATGTGTCGTTTTTTCAGTTGTGGAATTTCCTCCACAATTGAACAAACCTTAACGGTTCGGCAGATCCTCGAAAAAACCAAGGAGTACAAACCGATTCCAACCACCTATTCATCGATTTCAAAGCCCCATACGACAGCATTTATAGACATGAACTATACAGAGCAAGGTGTAGGTTTGGTATATCGCCCAAACGCGTCGGTCTGTGTACGATGACGATGGAGAATTTTCGATGTTCTGTCGGAAACGACCTCACCGACACATCCGATACCATAAAAGTATTTTCGCAAGGTAATGCACTGTCATGTGATTTTTTTATTTTGACTCTTGAGGGGATTGTACAATGCTCTCGAGCCAACAATATAAGCACAATCTTCCATAAAGGGTTGCAGCTAAGATCTAACGCCGACGATATCACAGAATTGTTTGCTAGTGGCCAAAGTGCTTAAAAAATGTAAAACATATTCTCTTAAGGCATTGAACAGAACCCCACAATGTTTAATATCCGAAACTCACGCAAAGAGTAATTATCACTTAAGGTTTAAAGGTTATTTTGATTATCATGCTTTACATCCATCAAACAAGGCTAATGGTGGAGCATCAGTATATATAAAAGAGTGTATCGAACATTCGATTGATTTTAAATGAGAAGTCGAAACAATGCAAGTTAGCTATATACAAGTCAAAAGCAGACGATCCTTTCTGAAGGTGTCTTATATTTACTGCCCACCTCGATGCAAGGTTGAAAAAATTGACCTTGAAAACTTGCTTAATTCTCTTAGACAGCGTTTTTTCATCGGAGGGGACCTTAATGCAAAACATACATTCTGGGGAAATAGATGCATATCACGGAAAGGTAGGATGCTTTACGAATTTGATGTCACAAACTGATGTCACAAAAATACCGGATTTGATCGATATTTTCATAGTTAAAAGTTATGCCGTCCAATCGCATCAAAGTTGAGGAACGCTTTGATCTTGGCTCTGATCATTCTCGGGTCATTCCAACGACGAGCGAATCATTTATTAGAAATATTACTGGGAAGGCTTCAAAAACGATATTGAAAATAATATTCGACTGGGTGTATCGCTTAGCTCCCCATTAGCACTCGAAGACGCGGTTTACTCCTTTATCGATACCGTTCAAAAAACAGCATGGAGCAGCTATAGTAATATCAAGTACCCATGGGAAATAAAAGATTTGGTTAAACAAAAAAAAAAGGTAACAAACTCGTGCCCCGCAAGATAAATCAACCCAATTGGTTGAGTAACTTGCTATCAAATTCGATTAAGAACCATGTAGTAGAAACTTATCTACAAAACCTAACCGCTGGAAAAAAAATCGAGTTATTCACTTTGGAAAGCAATTAAAGTCATAAAACGGCCAAAAACGCTGTGCCACCAATTAGGGTAACGCAAGACGATTGGGCAAAAAGCAATAAGGAAAAAGCTGATGATTTTGGCACACATCTTGAAGAAACATTTAAACCTTTTGATGGTCCAAAAAAAAATTTATTCTATCGGTTGTAGATAGCAATATAATAAGATATGCAAGTATTGCCGTACTTAAACGGGAAATACAAAATTCAAAGCCTAAAAAGGTTCCGGGTTATGACCAAATTACAGGAGTACTTCTCAAAATGTTGCCCATAATAGCTTTAACTAAACTCAGCTACATTGTAAATTCAGCAATTATATTATAATACATACCAAGACAGTAGAAAGTCGCGGAAGTGATTATGGTTCTCAAACCAGGAAAATAATCGAATGAAATAAAATCTTTCAGGCCTATTTCAATTCTTCGAATAATTTCAGAAGTTTTTAAAAGGATATTACTCGGTCGCTTACACCCCATTACTGATCAGAAACGTCTTTTACCTGACCATCAATTTGGGTATATAAGTAATCATTCGACTGTGGACCAAGTTCATCGAATTACTGATGTAATTGAGAAAGCTTTCGAAGAAAAGAAAATTCGCTCAGCCGTGTATCTTGACGTGTCGCAAGCTTTTAAGAAAGACAAGTTCTGCCTGAAAAATTATATAAAATCTATTATACAAACAAGTGCTTAAGCCAGTCTGGACATACGGTAAAAAAGTATAGGGTTTTACCAATGAAACGAATCTAAATATTTTACAAACTTTTGAAAACAAAATGTTAACATCATTCGCCAATGTGCTGTGGTATATAAGCAATGAAGATCTAAGTAGAGATCTGGGTTAAAGTGGTTAAAGATGAAACGAAAATTTTCTTTAAAGAACTAAGCCCTTAGATTTGGCCCTATAATAACAAACCGCTCTACAAATTGCAGAAAAAGCAGAAACTCTCAAACGAAAGTTACCTGCCAAACATGTATTACTCGTGATAAAAAAAATGGTGGTCTTAATAGGTTAAAGTCACACACTACTTTGGGCCCGTGCTCATCGTGTCTTTTGAGATTCACACCAGCCCACGGAAAAAAAAATTAAATAAAAAAAACTACAAACCTAATCTAATGTCGTCGTACTTTAGGTGACCGGCCCGGTACTTAGAAGTGAGCTGCAACACACAACAACAGCACACTTTCAGATTCAAATTTTATATATGACTTTTGATTTACTTCGATATCGATAAACGATCATTCTATTTTTTCGAAAACATTAGATCTATTTTATCGAACATTCAAACACATTTACAATGCGTTACTATACCCTGTCCCATAACATGGAGAAATAATTTAGCTAGATATATGGCTTAAAGTACATATAGGAACCGACTCAAAATCGCTACCGGAGTCGGCTTAGCTATGTTTGTCCGTCCGCCCGTATGTCACCAGTTTTGAGTTAGAATGTTGAAATCCGAACAGTCGGTCGAATGTCTGACTCTGAAACTATTTTTTGGAAGCGCATTTTGATGACGAGACGAGGCCTTTTTCACACTCTTTGCGCAGCTAACAAGCAGAATATCCGCATTAGGACATCTTTGAAACACCATTGTATAGCTTGGGGCAGCGCGGCGATTGTTCCAAAACCGTCATTGGGCCCTTTTTTTTTAGAGAAATGACACATTTTGTTTTGGTCAATAGACTGATGTTGTATTTAAAAACTTGTCGAAATATATATATAGTTAAGGACCGAATTAAAAAAAACATATGAGAAGGCTACAGTCCGCTGTGGGGATCTTTCAATACCTTATCCCATCCCATCCCATCCTTAAAATTTATATCCCTAAAATGTGGGCTTTATGGCAAAGAAATATTGAAATTGACATTGTCACAACATATTGTTCAAAGTCTTTGAAAGTTCGACAAAAAACAATGTTATAAAGATTTTGATAAACTCTCTGAATAATATGTTGTGACAAAATTTAATTTTCTTTATTTAATCGCCATAAAGCCCACATTTTGGGATATTCATTTTAGGGATGGGATAGGGTATTGAACAATCCGCACAGCGGACTGTAGCCTTCTCATTTGTTTTTTAAAGTTAATCAGCAATTAGTATATCCTTTGCTAAATATCCTTTGCTTTTGTTGGGTAAATATTCCTACTGAAAGGGTATGAAGCATGCAGTAAATCTGGTATGAGACCTTGCAGCTCGCGAACTCTATATAGCAGGCTCGTCAACAATAAAATCAATTCCTTCTGAGTCTATTGGCTGCTTAGTAACATGTGTTTTTTTCCATGGGTGGGTAGTTAACCCAAAGCACTACCTCCAACCTGGTGGGTCAGTTCCAATTTATAAGATACCCCCATACCGGGCCATCAGCATCCACTATAGGATTGAGCGCTGCTCCATAATTAACCCTCAAGCCTATCTTCGAATGCGCTTTGAAATAAAGATAATAATTCTTAAAAAAAACAACACAGTTTTCTAATTTCCTTGATGTCACTGGTGGCAAATCCACTATAAGGGTATTCATTATGAAAACCTATTTCAACTCATCTGTTCGGATTCGGAATAAGACTGTAGGTCTCATACACATGCACACTTGATTGGTTGTGAGAAAAGGCTAGCGCTATATTCTTATAAGCCCATCGCGCTAGGAATTTGGGTTGTAAATAATTTTGGATTGGTGCGTAAAAATCTGCATGCAAATGTATATTATTCTATGTGTATAGGTAGATTCAACTAAGAACTACGCGAGCTTTACTGCAACATGCCCCTAGTAACAAATAAAAACTCCGCTTGGGCGTTTAAGATGGCTAGGATATGTAGAACGAATGACACCAATACTCCGGCTCACATGGTCTTCCATTCCCAACCAGTCGTCGCACGCAGTAGAGAAAGACCTCGCATTAAGTGGCACACAATCGACCTCAACCAACTTGGAATGCGCAACTGGAGGCAGTTAGCTAAGGACCACGCTAATTGGAGAGGCATATTGACCGAGGCCTAAGTTCACCCTGGACTGTAGCACCACTTTAGTATGAAAGTAAGTACGTTTATTCGTTTATACACCTAATCAAGCATAACACAAATTTCTAAGGAGATACCAATTTATTTATAAAAAATCTAAACAAAGTGTGTCCTCATTGATTAATAGATAACATCCTCACTAAATGATGGGAGACCGCTTCAAATTCAATCGCTTATCCTTCAATAAAGCTTGCTTGACCATATCATACTTCTTCTGGCCCTCTTCGTGAGCCATTGTCAAACGTTTCTGCACCACTCTCTTGTTCAACTCCAGATCCTTGGATTCTCCCTTCAGACGTTCGTAATCGAAATCATCAAATTTAACTTGGAATTTGTTGAGAAACTTTTTCAGAGATTGTGCTTCTGCTGTCAACTGAAACCAAAAACGGTCGTTACAAGGATGTCGGATATGTCACACAATTTAACATACATCTTCATATCGTCGCTGCAACTTATTTAACAGAGAAATGTATCGGGTTTTTATATCATTCAAACACTCGTTATACGCTGCCCAGGATTCTTGAGGTGTTAAAGTATGATCACCATATCGTATTAAGTAGGGCGCCAAATAATCCGGTTGATTATCTCGCCTATCCTTTTTCGCTTGTTCCTCAATTTGATCCTGCAACATATTAAATTGTAACACCTTTAATTTTCTTCGGCTTTAAAGTTCAATGTTTGGAATTTAATTGATCTGATTAAGTTCAAGGTCCTTCAATAATGCAAGTGGGGGCATAGCCTGACCGCTGCACACACACAAAAACACGTTTGAACATATAACTCAATTAAGTGCCGAGTATTGATGCTTTCAATTATGCATTAAGAAGTGGGACAACAAGCAATGGAGTGACACTATCTATTCACAAGTTAGTAATACAAATGCATTAATATGAATTGCCACCACCTTGGGAGTTATATCCTCGTCGCATGCCAAACTCAGACATACACTCCCTGTCCCTCCTTTTTGGTAAACAAACCGAAATTAACATATATTATGAGTAGTGGGTGGTATTGGGCAAAGGGATGCTCATGATACATAGAAGCCCTGTCTCAAATATGTAAGTAATCACAATTACTGCAATTAATGGTATTTATCGGACTAAGCAAACCAGATACGAGTTCATTACCACCAGTTAATTAGGTCATTTTCAAGGATATTTCCAATTTGCAATGTATATATATGAGCGTTTCTGTGTTACCAATTCTAGTCTTATATTTCTTGCAGCCGAGTTTCGCAATGGATCAAAGCATCGGTACTTCAGGATGGTATGTTTCCTTTCGTTTTGTCGCAACTCAAAGATACCATTCAACTCCTCAGTGTGTTTTTCAAAGGATTTTTTGGCGCGTTCTTCAGCCTTCAGCTGTTCCAATAATAGCAAATAGAGTTGCAATTGCGTGGGATCTGGTACTGAACTGCCGCCGGACTGAAATTACACACAAATGTTTGTTTTATTATAGATACAAGACAATATACCTAGCAATATGGTAGTATGTATGCATATTTCGCAATGCCGACGGCATTTCAGTATTTGTGAAAAAGGATTTATGAGTGCGCACTTTGTAACCTATTGTTAGTTCTGGATCAAAGATAATCTCTTGCCCGTAATCCGGCCTTGGTGGCTTAATAAACTCCCTTGTTGAAGCTGTTAGTGCACCACGTTTATAGTGAAATTTCAAGACGATTTTATTCTGTGCGAGAAGGAATGAACGAATTGCAATATCATTGTCGGCTAGTTCGGTGGGATTTCGTTCAAATTTCTCTGTGATTTCCTGGAAATAAATTATTTATGAGTCGTAGGTATGTAATTACTTTAGGAGTAAGGATAATAAATTGGTGATACCTTTAATTTGGTCATGTCATTTTTTGTCACGAATTCCTTGTAGAAACACCTGCGAATAGATGCATTGAAAAATGTTTGATTGGTTTTAAAATAGATATTGTGGGTTAGTGGTTAGTGCGTTAGAGCAAAGTGTAGTTAGGCTCGATATCAACATTTCGATAAACATGTTGATGTTGTAGTTAGATTTACAAGATGATAGTTTTATTGCAGCCGTGATGACTGAATGGTGAAGGTGATTGCTACATGGCCTTATCAGGGCGATGATTGTTTATGGGTGCCCGGTGTATGTCAACGTTGCCCCATCTCAAATTGGAAAGGAATGGGGCCGACATAAACAGAATAGATAATTTTCTGGTGAAACTCATATTCGGGGTCACACGGCAAAAAATTGGTCTCGATCAATAGTCTCATCTGTGGGCCTTAAATTAAACCAGTGATGACAATTTCAAAAGTGCATGCAAAAGGCTATTACAGGATAGATCGGGAGTTCCGCTAATCTACCATGTCTACCGAAAAACTGTTGATAGAAGGCTCCTAAAGGATCAAGATGTCATCGCTCAAGACGGAGGAGTGCGCCTGCACTTTAGCAAAGCGTTCCGATTGGGACCGTCGGACTTTGTTGCAACTAGAGAACCTGTTGTGGTGGTTAATTGACATTAAAAATTGAATGGCAGACTTAGAAAGTTGAAGGCTAAATCTTAGAAGATAACAATTTTCTATTTTTGCATGATCGTTTGACTTTTGCAAGAGGTTGAACGTTGAAAAAAAACTCAGATTTCAAAGTTTCAGCCACAGACCCCGCTCTCACTGGTCTAAAGCATTTATCACTTTGGGCTGCTCCTACTCAATAATAAACAACGAAAACGGGCCTAAAATGAGCGGCAATACTTCAAAGTTATATTGGATTTTCATCAAATGTAGAATTCCAAAATGAGTAATACAGAATGCTATCGAGACGAACATTCTGTCCTGAGAATATGGAAGTATCATTTAAGGGTAGGTAAGGTACTTTTAAAAGCGAAGGCAAGCAACGTCCTGATGTGCCGGATGAGTTTGCCGGAACATTTCAAAAATATTTGTTTAATGTTTTTTTCTTGTATGAAGCGACTAATTTTAGTTGTGCACGTGCTGTATTTCTATCATTATTTAAAGCATATTAAGATCGCATTACCATATTTTAATTTTTATATCCAAGTGTATACTTACGATCCAGGTGATTTTTCGAAACCCAAAATTACTTTTTTTACATGTATTTCAGCGAATCTCAATGCATCCAAACGTGCCATTGAGAAGAAATGCATAAACTTTGGTTTCTTGTCATCGACGTTGTGTATGAAATCTAAAAATGAATAATGTCTAAAATATATTATTACACACTTGGGCTCTTCATCAACACGTACACTTAAGTGAATCTGGTCTTCCTTTTACAAAATATTCTTCAGTCTGACCAGTTGAAAACACAAACTTTACCTTTGTCATCAAATCAGAGCGGTTCTCATACCAATCCCAACGCACCTCCGGTACTTTATACATATCATCCGCAAAAAGTGTTACTTGCAACGTTTTCCCATCTGCTTGCATATGTGGAGAAAACCGCTCTTGCAGCACACGTCTATAACTAATTGCCTTGTAAAGATTGGGGAATCGTTCATCGAACTCTTTGTGACTGATATGCAGCTTCTCCACCCATGATGGACTCATATCCAAATGCTTTTCTACCGACGCATTGTTTGCATCATCTATGGGCAGATTTTCGTCAGATATTTGGGCGGCAACTCGCATTTCTTCTGGTTCTCCGGGGAGCAGGTGTTCCCATTGTGAAGTCTCTCGTAGATCCCATTTCATATCGCATATTCGACACTGTTGCAAGTTGACATAGTAGTTCATGTGATTCCATACGCTCTCGATATGGATGTAAGCCTTGCTGGACGTGTCATGCTTGAAACCTGTAGAAGGTTCAATAAAGACTGCAGTTGGTGCCTCATCGACTTCTTCACCGTCCTCGTTGAGAGTGTGGACCCTCGGTTTAATAGTCCAAGGAGCATTGTTCACAACAACAACCCAAGCGTGTGACAAACGATGAGGGTCGTTGAATGAAATTTCATCTTCCAACGTCTGAAAGAAAAAACGAAAACTATGGAGAAGTTCCTTAGTGAGTCATATTCCAAGGAAGGTATTACTTCACGTTCAATTCGAGCTGCTTCGTTTTTTGCCAATCTTTCGCGCTGTTCTTTCGCAAGCTTAATTGCTTCTAGTTTCTCTGTCAAATGGCTTGTCAAATCTGGTTTCAACTTAATTTTGTACTTGTTACTAGTTGTCGGATTATCCACTTCAACCCGATTATCTTCATCATCAGCGGAAGGATCGCTATATTTTGGCAGAGAAAATTCGACATTTCGCTGATCATTATTAATTGTCTCCGATTTTGCGGATCCAGATACTACCATTGCCGGAAACCCCGCCCCAATCAACATGCTGCACAGGAGAGTTGCCATCTCAAAACTGTTTCCATGGCGACGTCGGAGTAATGTTGCCGGTGACACCAATCTAGGAGGCTTTAAAAAGAGAAATCAAAATCATTGTAATCCACATGACCCAAATATCTTTAAGCAAAAATGAAATGAAAGACAAGCCGGTTTCATATTCTTTTCCTTACGCGTTGTCTCTTAAAATCGATAAATCATTCGTATAGTGGGCTTGGGCAGAAGTCTAAATGTAAGCCTTTGTAAGCATCACAACACAGTGGTAAGAAGTGTTGGTTCGCCTTAGTTGTGTCAGAAAACGACAACATCATAAAGAAACTGATGATACAAAAAATGTCTACGAAGCAAATAAACTGTTCAACAGACGAGTTTAGAGTTTTGTTTAGTAACTCCAATCGTCCAATGGTGAAATATAACTTCCCCATCCCTTAGTGTAAACAGGCAAGGATTCACCTAAGACCAAGCACTCAGCATTATAATGAGTCTACACAGTGCACTTTGATGGAACATATTTTCATGCACCGTTATAAAGCATCTCCAACTACTTTGCATTTAGAGGTTTGTTTCATTTTAATTTAGCATGTTGTTTCTTTTTGTTAGTCTCTATTATTGTTGTAAGAGTTATCTGTTTGTGAACAAAGTTAAATGAGTGTCGTTTGTTTTTACCGCAGGATAATACGGCGGCAGCTGAACTTTACTTTATAGTTGCTCACTTATATGTTGTTTTTACAACTACAATACCAGCAGCTAAGATGGCTGCGCTGCATCCTTAATCCGATAGATGGTGCTTGGGTGTATAGAGAAAAGCTTAAAGTATTCATTGACTCATGTAATTACATTGACAATGTAATAATTTTCATTAACATTAGAGTGGATATAAAAATATGTATTAAGGTGAACTGTCATTCGTTTGAGCTTGGCAAGTCATTTATGTAAGTCATGCGTTTTTGTGATCAAATTTAAAGGACTTTTTTAATTTACTTTTTTTGTGATTTATACAAATATTTGTTATTTCCATTTAGAAACACACAGCAATGTAGTTAGGTGTTTATGAAAAATCATTACTATCCCCAACTCCATGATATTCTATGTTCATCTAACAGACATTACAAAGTCATAAATAAAAGCAGTATGGTGAATAACCATTAGGTCTTAACGAAGTATCTTCAGAACAAAAAATCAACGTGGTGGGTTTTCGTCGGATTTCATCGCATTCAAATCAGCTTGCTTAATCTAATGGATTTACTTCAAATTTGATATACTATAGGCTCATAGGTCAATACCCAGAGGGATTTTCATAATTGGCAGGCCTAAGGTAATGGTCAAAAATGTTGTTTTACCTTTAGATAACGATTTTTTTTTAAGTTTTCCATTAAATTCAGTGTGAAGAATTCCCATCCGTTTACCTACAACACGTTTTCTTATGTCGGCCCTTTGAGCGGCGCTAGCGTTTTATGATTTGTGACTAAGAGGCTAGTTATAGCTATCTTTGGAAAGCATCACAAAACATGATAGAACTCAAATTTTACTTGAGAAGCTGGTTAAAGTAATCATTGGAATTCTGTTAAACTCCACCAAATCCAAAATCGTTCCTATCACTCTCTTTCTTCTCCTTCTCTAACGCTCGTATTTTAGTAAAACATTAAATTATAAAAAAAATTTACAAAATTATAAAAAAAATTAAATCCAGCGATGTAGGAGGGCAACCACTTTTGAGTTTATGAAAGCTTGGAAAGCAAGATGATAACGAACTTCTTATGGCCAGAAATTGAGGATATGGACCTGGACGATATATGCTTCCAACAGGATGGTGCCACTAGCCACACAGCCAACAAAACAATGGCTCTTTTGCATGACAAATTCAATGGCCGTGTTATCTCACGTCGTGGCAATGTTAATCATGTGATTTGATACCGTTTGACTTATTTCTTTGGGGACATTTAAACGAAAAAGTGTGCGTCAATAAGCCAAGAACAATTCAAGAGCTAAAGGATGAGATAATTCTTCACGTCGTTAATGTGCAAACAAACCTCAATTATGTCTCAGAGTCACTGAATATATGGACCATTTGTCACCGAAGCCGCGGCGAGCATTTGGCCGATATTTTGTTTCGCAATTAACATCGTACGTTTTCGTTGGACCACCCTTTATAAAACTAAGTTGATATTTTGTGCGTTTATTTATAACCTAAGTTATTTTCAACCAATTTACCCTGTTTTTCTTTAAAACTATTCCGCAAAACAATAGAAGGATATAGGTTGTATTTCTTTTTTAACCCGCCCTTTGTCACGCCCACTTTTCAAAAAAAACATTGTTTTTGACACAATTTCGAAACAATGGTTAGATATCGATAATGTAAAAGTGGCTGTCCATGAAAATAACGGTGACGAAAAATTGCCCACCGATGTCTCGACAATCGTTGATACAAAAATGATCTAATTGACTGCATATTCTACTATGTTAGCACACAGAAAGGCAGACATTTTTTTGCTGCCAAAAATGTGCCCGTGTACGATTTGAACTACAGGATCTAGAAGTCGTTGTCAGGCGAATTGGTATCATATAAGTCGGTCTATTTAGTTTGTGATGTCAACGAAGCTGTAAGTTATCCAACAGAGTTTTTGAATTCACTGTGTATGCCAGGTATGCTACCAAGACTTCCACGAGATTTGAAAGTGGGATCTCCGGTTATTTTACTTCGGAATTTGAACCACCACAGGTTAATGTGAAATGGCACATTGGTCATTCAAAAATTAATGAAAAGCATAATCGAAGCCATCATTTTGAATGATAATGATTTCTTCAGACGTGCCAATTGAATTCAAACGCATCCAATTTACTATTATATCGACAAAGACAAACGTTGTCAGTTTGCTGTTTCGATTTAGACAGACCATGTTTTTCACGCGTACAATTGTACGTGGCATGATCTCAATCTTATTTGTTTTGGCTAGAGACGGACTGACAAAATATATCAACATATTGCTACTCAAAATTAATAATGATGTCATGTGAAAAAATAAAAAAAATAAATACATTATTTTGACAAATTTTTTTATGAAGTACTTCCCGACAGCGTCAGTCTGACGCCCATATCCCTTGCAAAAACACATTCAAGAAAGCTTATGGATTTTGATTATTGGTAGAGTTTTAATTAAGGTGTACACCATAAATTAATTTAGTAAGATACCAGATAACGCTGAATTACAATATATTCGTTATTAGCGCCTATTTTATATGCTAGAGAGATAATTTAGCAAAACATACCTTAAAGTATATTGATCGGCTGAACTGATCACTAGCTGATTTAGAAATCGCTAGCTGATTTATAACTGTCTGTACTTCCGTGCGTATGTCACCAGATTTTTTGCCACGCCTATCGGGTATGTTTACTTTAAAGATGGAATGGGATAGGGTATTCAACGATTCGTACAGCGTATTGTAGCCTTCTTAAATATATTTAGTAGAATTAATTTATATAGCAAAAGAACGCTAGTATATTACTGTTCACATGCAAGGATTTAATTAATAGATTGATTCTTGTCAACTGTTGGTATTCATAATTAGCTACTTTTTCGGTTTGGATAGACTGTCTGCAACCTTTAAACGTGTATTTTAAGAAGTGCATCTCCCAACTATACCATTAAAAGTTCGCATTAATAATAGCGCAAGGTGGTAAAGGAGTTGCGCTCTTCCCCCCATAGTTCCTTTTTAAATATGCACATTGCATTTCAGTAGGCTGCACAAGGACAACAAAACATAAAATAAGAACAAATTAAAATTAAAACAACTAACACAAAATGAATGGATGAAAAAAAAAAGGTCCATCTAAAGCATCATCGTCCTCCAAAGAGAAAGAGCGCAGCGTACATTTCCTTTTGAGTAATCATTTCTTTTGAGTTTTGTCGTCAGCGTCGCCCATATCCACTTTGCATCCCACAAAACAACGTTGCCAAAAACAAAACAAAAAAGAACTTAGAAAATAAAAATGCAGCAATGTCAAAACAACAAAAAATATATCTGCACATGAATCAAACAAAAATTGTGATGAAAGACTACCGCAGTATGACAATTACAACGGATTGACTGCATACTCAAATTCGCAGATTTTTTTTTTCATCTCCAGTACTTAAGCGCTTGAGATTAATTCAAGCGGATCACTGCCAAAAATGTATTTCTAATTCGAAAGACCCATACTACCACGTCTCCATTTAACCTAAATGTATGTGTGATGACAGAGATTTTCTGAATGAGCATCAATGTAAAACAGAATAAAAATCATTTAAAAAAATGTATCCCTGAAGGATACTTATCAACTGCAAAATCCAACGTGCATTTTCTGCATTTTCACTATCAAATAATTTTCAATCCCTTTGCGAAGAACAAAGCAAAGTGGAAGGGATGTGGATGACGTAAATAAAGCAAGAAATAAGTAACTCACAGAGTCCGGCCAAAGCTTTACTCTTTCCCACGAACGTTTTCAACATCCTCTTAGGGGCCAACGTCGTTGTTAGCGGCCGTGGCGTGGGTGGAAAATGGACGCCGACGATTCAAACGACGACGTCCGACTTACACATCTTCTAGTTCCCGTGTGGGGACTTGAGAATTTTTCAGGTGCACATGCAAAGTATTAAATACTCGTACCCTGTTCAGCCTTTAGCTTGATTGTAAATATACAAGTAAGGAGTAGCTGGAGTAGCTGGGGTGGGGATGGCTCCTCATGAGCGCTATTTAGCCCAAGGGCCAACTCAAAACCGGACTTTGTACTTTGGCAACTGAATACCCATCATCCTGCTGCTGCCCCATTTGCTGTTGGTTTTATTATTTAGAGGACTGGTATATGTTGAAAAAAAAAACGTTTTTTAGAATTTTTGGTATTAGTCGTTAGGCGAGTATTTCTTGTTTCTTTTTTATTTTGTAGTTCTTCCTTTTGCAGTCGCTCCATGTTCATTTTACTTTTTGAATTTTCTTCATGTGAGTGTATTGTGCTATTTAATTTGCCTCATGTGTACCAACCAAATTAAGGGTTGGACTGGGAGTAGATCTATCCTTTTTGTTCCAATATAGTTGGTTACCCCACGCGGATAACGTATAAAAGGACGAAACTTACGGAAAGTACCTACACTGATAAGGGTTCGACGGTGAGTTAACTTAATAAGTAGTTAAATTAATCAGATTTACGATAAAAGTATTTACGTTTAATGACTTAGTATGTGGTCCTTTACATGGTGAAAGGATATTCGTGCAGATTTATATATTTTTTTCTTTTGTTCGAACCTGTGTTGAGGGTGGATTATGAGTACTTAAAAATGGGTATAATTATGCATGCTAGACGGAGGAAACCAATCACACCAGTTGTCCTCCAGGTGAATCATATTTCGGAATCCTTACATGCGATTTGCCAACATGGTGGTTACCATTCAACTGTAATGACAGTCATATGATACCTCTCTTTAGTAAAAATATAACAAAATATCTTGCGAAATTCTTGCAACGCTTATTTTCGTTGGACAATTAAATTCTTCAATCGCAATAGTGCTAAAGTCCGGGATTCCACTGGCTCGAATCGAAGACTATGTAGGTCAGAGTATTTGTGTCCATTCGCTCTATAATGTCGTAGCCATTTTAATTAATAGCGAAAGCACAGGTACATAAGCTCTAACTCTCAGTTTTTTCGATTCCCATTTTCAGGCAGAACGATCAAAATAACAGCTCTACTACCCAAAATTCTACTAAGAAACTAAGAGCCTTAGAATAGACTGAATTTATTGTTGACCCTGACAACCATCCTTCACGAAAAAACGACAACAAAGTTTGCATCTTCACATCGAATGTTAGAAAATTAAAAAGGAGAGGTGCAGGCGAACAACAAACGAAAGCCCTAAGCTGCTGCAAAGTATACATTACTGCAATTCAGAAAATACAATGACATTGGACGTGCAAAAATAGGATGAAAACTGTGATATCTTGTACAGAAGGTGGTAGAAACAGAGCAGAAGGAGGAGCAGAGGATTTTCCAGACTTAGACAAGAAGTCTTATGTTTGCAAGACATTAGGTAACGCATTGTAATAATCCGCATCAAAGCCAAATTCTGCCATCATAAGCCTTATATGCGCTCACGCTACGACTAGAGCGCGGTTTCCCTATTCATAAGAGGATATGGCATGACTTAACCGAAACATTCGATACCAAAATTGGATTTAGGCAAGGTGACGCACAGTAAAGTGACTTTTTTAACGTCATTGTTGAGTGGATTGTGCAAGACTCGGGGCCAACACCAGAGGCACAATCTTCTATAATTCGGTGCAACTAAGAGAATACACCGACGATATTGACCTCATTGGTAGGACACAACGTGCTGTCATAGCCACGTTTGCTAGTAAAGAAAAGAGGGCAGTTAATGAGGGTAAGACTAAGTATATGCTGTCAACACAAAAGAACACACAACATTTGACGAATTGGATAGAACGTCAGTATTGACAGGTATTTGTTTGAAGTAGAATAAGACACAAGTTTATGAGCTGTAAAGCGACATACTCCTCGTTAAAATGGCTATATAGCAGAATCTTCTGTTCGCAGCCAAATGTCGGACGCTATAGAGGAACAACTCGCCCTAAGTGTCGCGCAAAAGTAAAAGCCGACCTCAACCAACTTGAAGTGTGCAACTGGAGGCAGTTAGCTGAGGACCGGGCTAATCGGAGAGGCATGTTGGTGGTGGCCCAGGTACATTCTGGGCTGTAAAATATAAATTGATATTTTTCATTATCTGGCATAAAATTTAAGGTCCACACAAACGGGCCGCACAAAGAGATGGACGGACGGGCTCACAGACATGGCTAGATCTACTCAGCTATCGATTCTGAGTCGATCCAAATACTTTAAGATACATCTATTGAAATAATTTCTCTATGTTACAGACAGAAAAAGTTCCCCTTTGCTAAAAGCATTGTTGGAATCAATCATAAAATCTCAGCTGGTTCGTTGGAGGAGAATGCCTGAGAAATTCATATGTTGAGCACTCCTATTGAGATTTGTATATTTGACCAATTTCTGGGCTGTTGTTTTAACGCAACGTGAATTTCGTGAGAGTACCTAAACATCGACGTACACCAATTGCTGGCTGCTGATCGTCAAATTAGGTCAACATCCATTTATGTACGATTAATATTAGTGCAACAGGGTTTGATTTGGCATCAAAACATCATAATGACCAAGGAATATTCATTTGAATGGTTATGTGAATAAACAACATTTGCATTTCTGGGGCACGAAGAGCTAACATGAAATTCACGAAGATCCATTGCATCCCTTCAATGAGAATTCTTAATGCGTCATTTGCAGTGCAAAAGTTTATGGCCCAAACTATTAAGCACTACAGGCAAATGTTCCTGAATCGGGTTCCGAGCATTGTTGAATTCAAGGGACGCTGGACATTTTGGTTCACCAATTTGTGTGGCGTGGTATACCCCCGATTAAACGAATTGATCTGTTCGGTGAAATCGAATGGCTTTATACTTCTTTATTTGAGTACTAATTGAAATCTGGATTGTAGCACAACAAACCAAAAACTTTAAAAGTAAATTATCAACTCGAAGCCAGATGTTTCATGAGAAACAATTCAAAATTCCGTATTGGTAAAAAGCACAGAGGTGGTAGATGTCGTTTTGTAATCATAACTTAAAAAAAAAACACCAATAACTCACTATTGACAAGCGTAAGGCCAGTTAAAAAATAATAATTACCTGCGGCTAGGAATTGAAACACCGACGGACGTCTTGCACGGAGAAGTCGAACTCACACTGTCTAAACAGCATATTTTTTCAGTTTGCATTAATACTCAACAAGCTGAGTTTTGGACCAGGTCTTGAACACGTTATCACAAATATTTCGTCAAAAGGCCCCATCGATTCCGCTTGTGCGTCGTTTTTATCCGAGGTCAAAGGTCACAAATTTTTGTTTTTCGCGTATATCTCTAAGACGGTGAGCACTACTTGAAAAATGTACAAAAGAAAGTTCGTAGATTGTACAATTCTCTACAAAAAACGAGCGGTGGGTGCAAAGCGAGTTAATTTGACATTTTTTATAATTTGGCTAAGATACACAATATTATTTATTTTGATTAATTGTGCTTAAAATGATGTAAATAATGACAAAATGTGATTATATGAACCTTATTCCGTGATTAAATGAATCGGTGTCCATGTGAATAATAATGATTTGCCGTTATTGGCCAAAACTGAAAATTGCGTTTGTGTATATTTGGGCCAAAACCAAATACGTGGAACTCATGAAAACTTTAATAGTAGATTATAAAATAAATTTAATTCAATTTTTCTTATAAGGCCTATATGCAAAAATCCGTTATATGGATTTTCTCCAAAAAACTGGCTATGTAGTTTTTTTGTTGGAACTAATATGCGTACAGCATATATGAAGTTTAATGAAAATCGTTAAATTTGAGGTTATGTATAATTTTTATATGGCAGATAACGGTAATTACATGGCCAAAAGCAAAAAAAAATGGCCTAGAATTATGACTAAAAAACGTTGGATACAAAGTTTGAAGAAAATCGATGATGTCGTTTAAGCTGGAGAGACCTGTACGGACAGACGAACCGACGAACCAACGAACCGGCGGACGGAATTCCAAAAACCACTTTGTTGGGTTCCGCTATCATCGTAATGTTAGAAACAATCAAAAAATCGAGGTCGAAAATGTTGACGAAAACAGTATCTCTTTCTTTGTAAGAGAAAGTTAAAAACGACGTCACTTTGTCAAAACATACGAAAATCATGAAAATACTATCTTCTACTTTAAGAATAGTTTGGGTTGGATGGTAGCATCTGGTGTTGGTAGATATGTCTTAATTGACTGTAAGATGAACTGGTTTGATTATTTGAATATTTTCAAAAATAATTTGCATAAAAGTGCTAGTGAGTTAGGCTTGTGTTCCAACAATATAATGATCCCAAGCAGACTTCGCCTGAAGTCAAAGATGGCTATTGTACAATGTTGTAGAACGAAAAATTAAGACTATAGACGGTCTTAAGACCGTTCTTAAAGAAGAATAGCTAAAAATCGAAGCAAGAGATAAGCAGAATTCGGTTAACTCGACATCATCAAGACTTAAAGCAGTAATCAATGCCAAAGAATACACCAGAAAGTATTAAAAAAAAATTTAGGTAAAAACACAATAGAACTAAAACAAGTCTATAACGTGTATACTAACTTTTGGGATAAAGTTTTCGACTACTTAAATAGTAAACATTCTTATTTTTTATTTAATTCTTGAGTGATCTTTTTAATTTTTTTTGGCATTTCATTCCTGAAGTATTTTTAGTGAAAAAAATTGTAATTAGTGTAATAAATATGTACGTTTTGAACAAAATGATTTCATGTTTATGGTGTACACTAAGTATGTAGCAGTTGTGGTCTTGATTTCAATGTTCACACATTCAAAACAATCATTAATCGTTGATTTCTGTGTTTTAACCATTCAAACTTAATCAAACAGGGATAATGAGGCTAATTCGTATTCGAAAATAAGAAGGACATCTTTAAATGTCTTCCAAACACTCATGTGTTGAAATAGTAGTGCAGTATCTATCGGTACCTTCTCATAACTTTGTTGCTTACCAACATAAACATGCGTAGTGTAATAGGCTCAATGCTGCCTTAGTTTGTATTATGAGAGTTCGACATTAACAAATTTCGCAATCAATGCCGTTGAAACAATGTTATAATTTAGAGTATCGTCAACAAATCTAATAATACATAGATGCTTTGCACCTGAAACTTAAGATTTGCAATTCTTTTTGTTCACATATTTTATCATAATTAGGCAAATCTCCAAACGTATGTAATTTACGGAATGCATACCTCCTACTTTTTTTTAACTCCTGCATTTTTTCTGAACTCTTTCTTTCTAAGTGCGTGTACTCCATCCGCAGATGCGTGTTGTCATATGTTTGGGGATATGTGAAGTCGGTCGTCTACGCCAACAAACCAGACATGTAATCCAACATTCGTGGCGTTATTGCCGACATATTGTTATTGTTGTTGTTATTGTTGAAAATTGGACCTCTAGACTTGGCTTTATTCGAACCATCCACACAACCAAAATCATAATTTATCATAAATTTCATAAAATTAAATTAAATAAAGCCAAATTGATGGACAACTAAACGATTTTCTTGTTTTTTATTTCAGTTCGAAGTTTTATAACCTTTAAAAAAAACACCCTTCACATCTCGAAAGTCCTTGCAATTATTTGTCAAATATGACCCCAAGATTTTTAACTTCTTCCCTACACTCAAGCCAAAATCGTTCGTATAATAATACTTTTCTTATGGCTGCATTTATAGGAAATGCTAAGCTCCATAGCGTTATGATTACAACAAGTCGACAAAGTTTTTATACCGGATACAGTGTGTTATAAGCATAACCTATGCTGGTATATAATTTTAAATCGTTTGTGAAAGTTAAAACCTTGCAAAATTTCAAAATAACTCCACGTCATTTAAGAACAACATCAAAAGCAATGGGCTTAAATGGCTACCTTGCAGGACACTGGAGGTTACATCAATTTCGCAAGAAGTATAACCATCAATCTCAACCATGTGCTTTCTGTTTGTTAAATATTTAACAAAGCATTTAGGGGTAAAAACCCAATGATTTTAGTTTTGCTAAAAGTAGCCTGTGAATATATTAAAAGCTTTTGTAAGTCAATGTAGAGCACATCAACTTGTAATCGTTCCACATAGCTGTTATATATATAATAAGTTAACACAGTAAAATTGGTAGCACTGGTTCTACCTCAAATAAAACCATGTTGTTTAATAGAGATTACCATTTTAATTACTAAGAAAAGAATGATTTGATATGGGTTGATAGTTTTCTACTTTTTGTCTTATACCGTGTTTATAGATTGGAGTAATAAAATAATATTTACATTCTTCTAAAAAAATATCCAATTAATAACGACTGGATAAATATAATTTTTAATGGACCGACATAATATTTTTACCAACGATATATCAATTTTAATTTATTAAACGCGTTTGTAAGGTCTTTCAAAAATTGTATAAACCGACATCTAGTAACTCCGGAATACCTAAATAATTTAGGTATTCCGGATTTATTATATACTGATTGAAAAAAATCAGCAAATTAATCGCAAGTCAAATTATTTAAACTAACATTTTCACACTTCTTGCCCATAGGCAAATATTTATCCCCCAGACAAAACGGATTCCCAACGGCCAGAGCATAAACAATTTTTACAAAATAAAAGGGCAAATTTTCAACAAATGGAAAATTAAATTAAATGAGGAAAATATACAAGCCATCTTTTTCTCCCGAAAAAGAAAAGCTTGTTATCTTCCCAATAGACAATTGCAGATAAATGGCATGAACATAAATTGGGAAGCGTCTGTCAAATATTTAGGAATATATTTAGACACCAAATTAACTTTTAGCACTCATGTCGCCAACATACTAAAGAAAATGGCGATTGCTATCAAAATACTATACCCTTTTATAAATCGGAAGTCAATGCTCTCGAATGAAAACAAAATAATTATCCAAAAAGTGATCTTCCAGGCTATTCTGCTCTATGGTTGCCAAGTATGGGGAAATATTGCAATGTGCCATATTAAAAAATTACAAATATCCCAAAACAAATTATTAAAAATGATGCTCAACTTACCGTGGCATCACTCAACTTCGAATCTTCATAATAGAGCGAATGTTGAATTGGTCGTTGACAGAATCCAGAAGTTAAATCTTCGTTTTTTGGACCGCTGCAATTTTTCTGATAACCCTCTTATACAAAACTTAATTATGAATTAATTTAGATAAATAGTTAAGAACCTTTTAATAAACTCTCCCTCCTTGAGCATTTATGATTATTTATTTATTTACCTTATTATTTATTAAATTATACTTTATGTTATTAACCTATTTATTCGTTTGAATTGTTATTGATTTATTTACTTGTTTAATTGTTATTAATTTATTTATTCGTTCAATTGTTATTAATCTATTTATTCGTTTAACTGTTAAATTATTTATATGTTTATTTATTTATCTACATATTTCCATATATCTATAAATATCACTACATACCTTATTATTATTATTAAGTTATTTATGTATTTATTTATTTATTTTTTTTAATTTATTTAACTAGTCAATAGTATCGCTATATTATTATTAATTATATTTATTATTATTTATATTATTATATATATTCAAATTGAAGGTTTTTTTTCGTATTTTCCTTCAGTATTATTATATTTACCTCAATGTTAATTGCTCAATTATGTTTAAAATCATGTTTCAGAAGAAAGATACATATTATCATATCTCTGTATTGTAAAATGTGTGGTAACTAACCTATTGTAAATTTATATACGAAATAAATATCTATCTATCTAAAAGGGCAAACGAACTGAAAACGCACACTCAGAAAATTGCATTAAAAGCTCATGTCAATGTAGGAGTAACAGTTTCCAGGCACCTTTCCTAACATTCTATTTCTAAGAAATCAATCCAAATAATTGTTAACTTGCATTAGCCTAATTAAAATTGTGATTTTGCATTTTATGTTCAAAATATAAATTATTTTGTCAACTCTTAAAATCAATCAGAATGAACTCAGATTTTAAACTTACAAGTTCGTTTTTTTTACTTTTTATAAAGATGAATTACTTCGATGAAGAATTTTTCAAAATAATAAAATCCCGGCATACTGAAGACAGAGGCAAAAATAGGAACAAAATTGTAGAAAAAACCACAACAAATTGCTAGTTTTCAGCCTCTTAGTTCATTCAATTGAGCAAATTGGCTCTCCTCTCAAGCTAAGACCTCAGACGCGTAAGTGGTAGGCACTTGGCTCACTACGCACGGGGTTTCAAATTCAATCCCCGGTTAGCGAATACAAATTGTTGCAAATAATCATACAGAGAACTGAACGTTCAATTACCGTCACTATTAGAAGGAACCTAATGAGGACACTTGGCAACATCCGAAATAGCTATAATTCTAGGCAAAAATTATCTTGTAGCAATGTCGGAAATAAATAAGTTCGGGAATAGTTTTTTAACAAGTCATTTAGAAAAAAAGCAAAAATTCTTTTGTCAATTTCTCAAAAGTGTGCAACGTGAAGTTAGCCACTTATTGCATTCAGGTGACGATATTATATCACTATTTTACAATCACGCTTTCAGTTGTATCAACGCGAAAGCCAGCGCCTTTTTAGATGTAGCAACGAAATTCGGATCGGTGCTATCAAACACCATCAATGCCTATAATTGACTTTTTTCTGTTTTTTTTGCAACACTTTGCTCCATTCTCTGGTGTTTTTGGAGGCATTTATAATCTTTTCAGACACTATGAAATTTATTTCTGCATCCGATGCATTTTGCAAAACCGTTTCTGCTATGGGTTTGCATGTCACTGGCGCTTCGTGAACAATACTTCATTTCACTAATTTTATTTTTTTTTAAGTACTGAGCACAGAATTCAGTTGCGAAATCAATCAAATGATGTTAAAATATTGCAGATTTTGCACTTATATCAAGGTCCTACAGTTGAATTTATGAGCTGGAAGGCTACTGATGGAAGATTAACACAATGGGTGTGGAATTTCCTACAGCATATCTTACCCACAAAATCAGCAGATATATGTCAGTATTGCAATTTCCAAAGATTTCCACCATTTCTATATTATTCTAGTTTAATCGGCAGGAAAGCAAAACAATTTGTAAATTGAACAATTTAAATAACAAGCGAAATTATTTGGTAATAAAGTGAAATATAGCACGACCAACGACGATGCGCGTAGGGTGAAGCTTTTCAATTAAACTGACTGGAATCATTGAAGCATTCGTCATGAAGGGCAATGCCATCGAACTCAGGAAATGGATTATGTGATAAAAAAACATTCACGAAGTTTCTTGATTTCTTCAATATATCTTTATCCGCCGGAATCACTTGCATCTACATGCTGATCTGTTGTATCCATTTTGAGATCCTCTAATCTTTCACACACAGTATTCTTGCGTACTTCTTCGTCGAGCAACGCTTACATCAGTTTTCATTAACTTCATAATCGATTGCTCAGTGACCATATCTGCTAAAGTTCCACAATTTTCTTTATCAGAACGTCTAATGATGAAAATCCTCTTATAAACTTCAGGATCATCAGATCAAGTCTTCCAATTGTTGCATATCTTGCAAATATATATGTCCGATTTTGCTTGGGAGGAAGTAAGCACTTCTCGAATGCTATCTAAATGCGATCAGTTGTTATAAGTTTCTTAGCGAACGATAAAAAAAAATAATAATTTTATTGCACAACAGGCTAGTTTGTACCCAGGGCCTAGCTTTTTTCTCACAACCATTCATGTGTGCGCGTGTACTTCTTAGCACGATGGCGGGACCTCCTGTCACCACCTCATCACCACTTTCAATACCACTGTACGAAATCATGTTCTTTGTAACAGGCTCGACGGTTTCCTTCAAATTAGCATCCATCTCCTAATCAATGACAACTTCTTTTTTTATGACACGTTGACTGGTAGAACGTTTTTTGTCAAAAGTGGCAGTGTAACTTCTACCACAAAATTGTTCATTCAAAATGAACAGCAACAGGGAGCGGTAAACTCGCCGATTCTCTTTAGCATTTATAACAGTGATATAAAAGGTAGTCTTAGGCCACCGTTACGACCAGCGCTAGTAAAAGGTGGCGCTACAGCTAATCAGTAACGTGATCGCAAATCAAGCTTTTTGCGTTCGCGCAAGTCCAAGATAGTCCGCGCTACTAATTTTTATATCAAAACTCATGCGATTTTGAAGTTTACTTGCTTGAACTAGCTTTAGCAATCGTCCACGTTTTGTTTTAAGCGTGGACCAGCGCGGACTAGCTCGGACTAGCGTGAACTAGCGCACTCGCTTACAAGCGTTGGCCGTAACCACGGCCTTACTCAGAAAATTGCGTATGCGGACGATCTTATCGCGTACTGTGAGACTTCGACAAGATCCAGAAATATTGTGATGAATCGATATTGAAAGTCAACTTTCGGAAATTAGGAAACTATCTCCGTTGTCTAGGGACTCTAGAGATACGAGAAAGAACTGACGCAAGCTTATGTTCATTGGACCAAACGGACAGCCACTAGCAATCGTCTTGACAACAGGTTGAAGGTGATTTTCTACATGTACATATCTTATCAGGCCGATGAGATTATTTCCTATGGGTACCCAGTGTAATTCAACGTTTGTTTGAGACCGCAGTGTTTGAGAAGCTGCCTGGAATTACACTGAACATCATTATCTGACTACACAAAATATTATTTCAACCAACTCCTATAAAGCCGGACCAATATGAACAGAATTTTCTGGTGGAATTCATTCTGTTTCACGCAGCAAGCGCGATAGCCTCAATAGTCTCATCTTTGGGGCTTTCTACCCTAATGATGAATATTTTGAGAATGCGCGTTTAAGCGGCTTCATTCCGACTAAAGCTATCCTATATCTGGATAGTCGTGGACTAAAAAAACATAGATCGGCCGTTCCGCTAATCTACCACGTTTTCCGGCGAACTGTGAACTGGTCCTTATACGAACGAGACGTGCGTCGTTGCTCAAGGCGGAGGAGAGCACCTACGGTTTATCAGGACTGTATCCGATTGGTACCGTTGTAGTTATAGTTAGATGAGTAATTAAATTATATTACATACAAATTTACATATAAGAGTATAGGCCGAAAGGCATTAGAATTAAGTTATCGTCCAATTTAGAGCGCCCGCGTAGAAACAGTAAGTTTGTTAAGTAGTTAATAAGTAGGCTAGTTTTTCATGAATTTTTGTCTAGCATGTTAGTTAGTTTTAAGTTGAAGAAAAATAAAAATTAATTTAAAAAAAAGTTGTTTTGATATTAATGCTGCCAAAAAGAGATGGAGTAATATGTGAGCTCGACATTTTTTTCTAATGAATTAGTATCATAGATCCTTCAGATGCTGCTGATACGATTTCTCGAGCTTTGGCATACAGAGGCTGATCAAAAGTGATAATGCATATGTATGGACAATTACGTTTTACATTCTCCAAAGCACAGAGTAAAGTAGTGTATATCGAATCACTTACAGGCTGCTGAATAAATGGTGGAAATAGAGTTTGAGATTTAAAAAAGTCTATGATATTACTCATTAACTGTGCAATATAACCATTCTAACCAGTTAATTGTAAATCTTTCCACTTACAATACAATCTTAGCATATCGACATTTTTTAAATAAATATGATGCTCTCTTACTGTCACAGGTAATTGAATTTTTTGTGACTATTTTACTATATCCAAGTATTTTTATAATATTGTATCGATACGTAAGCTATTGCCGCGAAATCTTTCGCTACAACGACTCTACTTAATCGTGAAATATGCCTTTGTGCTATAACGGCTCTTTTTGCAGTTATAATTTTAATTATTCCCATTATATCTCTCGAAAAAAGAGTTTCTGCTCAGAAAATGGAATGTCATAGGCAGATGTTACTCAAGGCCAACCGACTAATGGAATTAAGGCCGGACGTTGACTTACTCACAACCGTATATTTTCCATGTGTTTAAGTGCATCGGTCATAGAATCAAATATTTTAATATTTTTTTGGTCAAATGGATGACCCAATGATACGTAGTAGCATACAAGCCATATATATATGTATATATGTATATATTTCTTACGGCTTGAAGAGCTAGCGATAAAAGGATCTGCCTTCAGCATTGAAAAGGAAGACTAGTCTGTCAAACGGCCACTGTGTAATCTTAAATCTCGGTTGACCGAGGCCACAGAAAACACTGAACACATCCAAATGTGGCCTGAGTATGACAAAGCCGGAATCCATAAACTACTTTAAAGAAACAGGAAATCTTTTTCGACTCCAGTAGGGATTCTAACTGGACACAACTTACTAAAAGTCACAAATTAAAAATGCATCTTAAAGATGAAATCCTCTGTAGAGGGTGCGCTGATGAAGAAAGAGACGATGATACCCTCCACTTTTTGTGCCCCGCATTCAGCTAATAAATAATAAGACCTAAGGAAAATACTTTTTCAATGACATCAAGGATCTATCCGAAATCCCTCTCTCTCTAATTTTTTCAGGTTTGCAACATCATTTAAATTGCGGCGAAGGGACTAAAAACAATGGACAGTAACAGGAGAATGAGGAAACCATCCACACAAGTGGACCCCCAACGGGCCAACTAACCTAACCTAACCTTAGTTTTGAAATCGCATTAACTCGAGAACGGTACCTTAGGAAAAAAAGTTATTAATCCGTTTTTTTTTGTAGATCTACAAACTTTCCCTCGTTCATTTCTTGTAGGAGTAGCGCTTAACATTTCAGAGATATTCGCGAAAAACAAAAATGTGTGAACTTTGACCAAGGAGACTTTTGATAAAGTACATATTTGTAACAACGTATTCAAGACCTGTTCCAAAATTCAACTCGTTCGGACTTATGCAAACTCATCACTTTTCTTGGACTTTAACACTTGTTTTGTCGAACATCGAAGGGAAAACAATTTTTTTAAATTACTTTGTATACCTTACGTTTGGCTCGGAATTGAAGGAACGTTTACCAACACTTTGTATGCAATTAAATATAATTAATCACAATCACTTTTAGTTCGAATAGTTAAGTAGGTACAAATATTTAATTTAAGAGGATGGTGGAAAATCCGTCCCTTGTTTTCATTTAAGACAAGATCACAATTTTCGTATATATGTGCCTGCTTACACCGGTTAACCCGCCACTATCTCACATGAATTGCTCATATTCCTTCGAGTGTACACTGTATCCATTTTCTGTCCTCCTTGTTGTGTTCGTATATGTACAGAGAAACAAAACGAATCTCGAAGTTTGGTTGCCATAGCTGCATGAATTGCCTTCACCCAGCAACGGAATGGTCATTCCTTCCAGCTATAGTAGGTATACGCACTAAGTGGGGCTACAGTCGAATTTCCTGTAAAATACATGCAATTCAGCTTAAATTTCTTTATACATCCGAAGCCTCCACTCACACATAAAACAAGACAGAGCTACAGACCGTTTTATTTACATACGATATCGCAAGGATGTGCATGAGAAATTATTGCATCACATACACAGTAGCTATACTCTTAGATACCTACAGTGAGATGGGAGTTCAAGCGGACATAGAAAGGAGACTGTGAAGAAGAAGAATAAGGAACACCAGCTGCAGCATTGATAAGGACATTAGGGGAAGCAATGTTGACCAGGCAAAAGCTGGTGTGCATACGATACTACTTCGCATGAAATGCATATTACCATCAGTGCTCATACCGTTCGTTGGTCAGAACTAATGTTGTACACTATCTCCTGATGAAGATGAGCAGAAAAACTGCTGCTGAAGGGGGAGTACTGGCTGTAGGAGAAATGTATGAGCTAAAAGAATCAGTACTATGCTGTATCTGGTTGTTACAGTATACCTGAATTTGATTCTGTCAAGGTACCACGCGGTGATCCTGTATTCAAAACAGTTTGAGGTTTTTTGTCCCCCAACTTTGGTCGCCCCTAGAGACGACTCGGCTAGAGGAGCAAACAGGAGAAGAAGAAGAAGTATTGTATTCCTCATATCGTTCGTCCTCATCATCGGAGTCGTAGTCCTTGTTCTTGCTGTCGTTGTCGTCGTTTATATCCTCCTGCACCCACAGCAGCAAGGAGTTCTGTTCTATTTTATTCTCTTATGCAAACTTTAGAGCGGATGCATTCAAGAGAGAAACTCATGGCACCAGCATCTACATCAGCATCGCCATCGCAATCGCCTTCCGTTGTCCGCTTGCCAAAAGGAGGATTGCTTTCATACCACTAGCCGTATACTGTTCAACTTCCTTGAAATTGCTGTGCATACACGTATACCGTGAGCATCGTCGTATTTGACAATCGGACAGTACCACATACTCACCCTCACCTACTCACTCCTTTTACCATTTAGACGAATATTTCGATGTGCATATGTCCAGCATTCGCTATTTTCATCTACCCAGTCGTCGTCATAGTCGTTTCGATGGTGGTACTTGTGACCGTTTGCCGCAATTTTCATGTCCACGTCTGATTTCGTAAGACCACCCACACTCGATATAATCCTCGGCATCCGATGCAGGAAAGGACAAGAGCGCATCAAATGCATTAAGCTAAAGGAGCCATGGGTCCACATCCTTCTTCTTATGCCTGCTTGGATAGCCATCGTATACTCTCCACCTTCTCTGACCAATCGTCAACGCCAGCAAGAAATCGTTGGCGTACAGTGCGACCAAATCCGTTATCAGTAGCAAACTAAAATATTTTTTTTATAAATATCTATTTGAGAGTATTCTCGAATCGCGCGCCGCGTCGTCTGTTTCAATTTCGTAGTCATACAAAACAGGTCCTCTAGTTTATCGGAGCTATTGAGTTAACAGAAAAAGTGAATTGGAAATATTTTTAACTATTGAGTAAGTTATACACTATCAGATCTGTGTCGTAGCAAGCTTAATGTAAGCACCATCCACAGGGCCATAATTTAGTGCATTTGTTAGTGGGCCATAATAAAACTTAGAGATAATTTATTTTGACATCAGTACGAAAACAATAAACGATGAAATTATATTTTAACATATAAAGGTTTGAAGCACAGAATTGCGAGGAGTACTCTTAAAACAACTTTTACTAACATGAGTTCAATTACATCATTATTTTAATTGAAGATCGGGAGCATCAATTTGTCGTGATTATAATTGGTGTAAGAAAGCCATACCACTGTCAAGTCATCCTGAGATGAAGGCAACAGCTGCAGCATTTTAACTCAACACCTATACGGAGGCTCATTGTGTAGATTATCCCATGGAAGCCATCTCAAAGTAAATCTTATGAATATTTACGGTGGATTGCTTGAATTTTATTTGAATGAAGTATATAGAAGGGTGTCCAAACTTGCGAGGCATACTCTAAATGAGGCGAACAAGGCTTAGATATAGCGAAAACATGACATAAAGGTCAATGCTAATTGAACTCTTTTACTTACTTACTTAAATGGCGCTACAGTTCGGAATGTACCTGGGCCTCAACCAACATGTCCTCCAATTAGCCCGGTCCTTAGCTAACTGCCTCCAGTTGCGCACTCCAAGTTGGTTGAGGTCGGTTTCTACTTGTGCGCGCAACTTTGACCACCTTTTTAGAAGTCTTAACACATGTTGTATGTGTGCCTGTGTGTACGTGGTACGATAGAACTTTCTGTGGAGAACGTGTGATTGGCTCCTTGGTGTGCTGTGTCTTTGATATAATTTTTATCGAACATACGAAAGTAACGAATTATTTGTAACGGGTAGTCAGTGAAAAACTAATGAATTTATACGGGTATTCATATTTTCGTTACTTTTCAGCTATAATACCAACTATAAAGAAGACAGCAGCTATAATACCAACTATAAAGAAGACAGGGACCAAATGACTATCTTGGGGTACTCCAGATTGGAACACCTTAGGGTTGAAATTGGAACCTAAGAAGTTCATTATGAAAAATATTATTGAACCAAATTTTTAAATCCTAGATGGAACTCGTATGCCTTTAGTTGAAGAACTATGATCTTTTATGATTACTGGTCAAAAGCTTTGCAGAAGTCAGTGTACATAAATTCAACTTCTTTTTTATTTTCCAATCTATTGGAACAATGATGCTGAAAATTTTGGACATTTGTGACATTGGACCTATTTTTTACAATGCTATGTTGTTCTTCACAGACGATGTTTCGTCAGGGGAAGACCAATTTATCACAAATAATATTTTTAGTCCGGTGGCATATGCTTGTAGGAACTCTGTTTATCTCTTTAAAGTTTTTATAGCTATCGCTTTGATATGTAGTTTTTATAAGGACATTTGAAAGTATTACTTGAATCAGAATAGAAAACTGAGTCGATCCAGCTATGTATGTCATTCTATCACCAGTGTTTGGGCATTGAATGTAGAGCTAGACTGGTGAAATTTGGAAAAAATAAATCATTGGTGCTGTCGGAAAAAATCTATAACGTTTTAACAAAAATCGTCTGTCTCAAACTCCTACTTTTCAGATAAACGTTTGGTCAACTTTACTTTCTTAATGGGTTCCCGACCAGTTGTGGGTATCTGCCTTGCGACAAGGCAGCCTTCAATCCTCTTCGATCATGGTCACTTTGCTTCCAATTAGTCTACCATCCCAACTAACAATTATTCCTATATAAGGAAAAAAAAAATAATTTCCACAAGGTTTCCGACGCGGGCGGTCAGTGCGAAGGGGAAATTTCGTCGATTCTATGCGTCGACTATGCTGTTGTTTAATGCTGGGGTAGCAATGTGCACATAGAAAACTTTCATTGTATGAGATACGCACACTATGTAGTTTATACTCTTTGATACTACACAGCATAATTTTATTGTCATAAAGATTTAGTCATGGAAAAAGGTGAAAAGATCGCGAACCTACCAGATAAGTGAGTGAGTAAATTCTGCGAAGAGCACGTAAAGTTTCCGATTTATATAAATCAAGATAAATAAATCATCATGGCAGGAATAATAATTATTTGAGCATCAATAATGTTCAGTGCAATGTTTCGCATGAAGAGTCTGATTGAAACGATAGACATTCCATGGATTTGTTTAATACTTTTTTGATTTATGGTAAATTTGTTAGATGAATCCGAAGGCAGCTCTTGCAAAAATGTTCATTCCGATGGTGCTTTTGATAAAGAAGATGAAACTGAAATGCAGATATATATAAAAGTCCGTGCACATTTAAGGGAATTGCTTCTAAATAGCAATCGCCCACTTCCCCAAGCAGCAATAACTTAAACTGTCACAAATACGGTAGAAGCGGTGAGGGAAAAGTAGTTGATTTTGACATTGCTCGAAAATTATATGCGCCTGCGAAAATGTGCATCCTTTTTTGGGAATACAACGCAACTAAAAACACGGTTCAAGTACTTCGTTGTTCGTACTGGTCTCTCATGATCCAAAGTACAGCTTGGTGGATAGCTTGTTTGAATACCTTGCGAGAGAACCCGAGTTCGAGTCCCTGTTAGATAAGAGTATTTCTATAATTAATTGCAAAGAATTTCATACTTTCATAATAACGAATTGGGTTTTAATAATTATAAAGGATTGATATTGAAACTAATAAAAATAAATAATATAATAAAATGTAAAAACAAAGAGAACATAATAATATATAATGTTGTTTTATATATTTCGTTAAGGGTTGCAAATATTTTCGGAAATACTTTTTACGAAGCCTATAATTGGCCTTTTATAAGAAAACACCGTTTTTTCTGTAAGGCTTATTAAAAGTATTTAAAGAAGAATAGCTTACTAAAAGGTGCCTAGTGTTTTTCCTCAATACTTTACAGGTAATATTGCTGGATGGGAAATAGCTTTAATAAAGCACTAGTTAAAATACATCTAGCGTTCGCGCTCCATTGATCCTCGATGAGGCCAATGTAATTCGCGGTTAAAGGAGCAAAAGTTCGACGAAGATTTTTTCGTTTGAAAGTGTTTAATATTAGCTCCTCATTCCTGCTTATTGTCCAACACTCGAAACGATGAGGTAGGACTGTTAGGCTAAGGTCCGGTAGAGCAGTGTTGGTTAAACATCGATTGTTTCTATTTCCGAGAGTATCGATAGTTTTGGGGAAAAATATCGATAATGTCAATACTATCGATAGTTTTACCAAATCTTTAAAAGTCCTTTAAAAAAACGTTTCTCGTAGGTACAAAACACAACAAATAATAAGTATCTGATGAAAATGTAAATATATTTTTGAATATAAAACTAATTTAATGCAATAAAAAATATATCAACTCATTGTTAACTTGCTTTTTAAGATATGTATATATATGTATATATATGTATATATATTTCGTATATTTCATTCATTTAGTTCTTAGCCCCTTCCACTTTTTATGTACATTAATTTTAAGGATGGGATGGAATAGGTGATTTAACGTTCATCATATGTTCTTGGGATGCTTTTTTAAACGAATTATAAGGGCTGCATAACGCTTTAGTTTTCTAACGCAGAAACCTTATTCATAAAACTTTTTGATCGTGTGATAGAAGCATTATAAGCTAAACGCGTTTAGGCGTTGAATAGTAACTACATAATTTAGTTTAGTATCGAACTGTCACATTTACACTAAAAAAAGTGTCAACAAACTCAGCATTTATTTTATGACATTTTGTGAAAAAAAAAGAAATTAATAAAGAGGCACAGTGAAAAGAAAACATAAGAAAACTGGATTACTAACGAAAAACACCCTTAAGTTTTTCTTCTCTTTTAAAAAACTTTAACGCCGCAATTCAAACTTCACGAATTTAAAAAGAAATACAGATTTCCAAAATAAAATGACAGAAATTGTAATAGATGAGCTTTAAATATTATTTCAGGGCTACCATTCATCCAACATTTTTTCACAGATATATACATACATATAGATATCTTAAAAAGCAATTTAACAATGAGTTGATATATTTTTTATTGCATTAAATTAGTTTTATATTCAAAAATATATTTACGTTTTCATCAGATTCTTATTATTTGTTGTGTTTTGTACCTAATAGAAATGTTTTTTTTTAAGGATTTTTAAAGATTTGGTAAAACTATCGATAGTATCGATATTATCGATATTTTTCCCCAAAACTATCGATACTCTCGGAAATCGAAACAATCGATGTTTAACCAACACTACACTACCGCACCCTAGCCTAACAGTCCTACCACATCGTTTCTAGTGTTGGACAATAAGCAGGAATGAGGAGCTAATATTAAACACTTTCAAACGAAAAAATTTTCGTCGAACTTTTGCTCCTATATGCGAGCAAAGCGAATAGATGAAAGATTTAACCGCGAATTACATTGGCCTCATCGAGGATCAATGGAGCGCGAACGCAAGATGCTTTCCAACTAGTGCTTCATCTCTCATCGATAAAGCACTATCAAAGCTATTTCCCATCCAGCAATATTACCTGTAAAGTATTGAGGAAAAACACTAGGCACCTTTTAGTAAGCTATTCTTCTTTAAATACTTTTAATAAACCTTACACAAAAACGGTGTTTTCTTATAAAAGGCCCTACAGAAGCAAATTATAGGCTTCGTAAAAAGTATGGTAAGCAATTTTGGATTTGAGAGTTATTGAAACTATCTATAGTCGTTTTGATAGTTTTTTTTAATAAAGGGTGATCCATTTTGAGGTTCCGTACTTTTTTAAAGAAAAAAACACAGAAAATTTGAATTTAATGGAGAATGTTTATTATCATTTGAAAGAACATTCTTTGGTATTTATTTTTTGAAGATTATGTCTATCAAATGTTGGCCGTTGCTACGTCGCAGATGGTCCATCCGTTGAGTCCAATTTTCGATCACTCGTTCGAGCATTTCGACTGGTAACTGGCGAATGACACGCGTGATGTTTTCCTCCAAGGCCTGAATCGAAGCTGGTTTGTCGGCATAAGCTTTTGACTTTACATATCCCCACAGGAAAAAGTCTAACGGTGTGATATCACACGATCTTGGTGGCCAATCGACCGGCCCAAAACGTGAAATTATGTGCTCACCGAAATGTTCTCTCAATAAGTCCATTGATTGATGCGATGTGTGGGAAGTGGCGCCGTCTTGCTGAAACCAAATGTCGCAGAGATCACGAGCTTCAATTTCAGGCATCAAATAGTCGGTTATCATGGCACGATAACGGTCGCCATTGACGGTTACGTTCGCACCGGCATAATTTTTAAAGAAATATGGACCGATGATTCCACCGGCCCACAAACCACACCAAGTGGCAGTTCTTCAATCTCTTCAGGTTGCTCTTCGTCCCAAATGCGTCAATTTTGTTTGTTTACATACCCATTGAGCCAGAAATGGGCCTCATCGCTAAACAAAATTTGCCTCGAAAACGTCGGATCTTCTTGGAACTTTTCAAGAGTCCATAGAGCGAAGCGATGTCGCTTGGGAAGGTCGAGCGGCTTCAGTTGTTGCACAAGCTGTATTTTGTACGCTTTCAATTTAAGATCTTGACGTAAAATGCGCCAAGTCGTTCCAGTTACTGCGAACGGCGCCGAATCGACTCTCTACGGTCTTCGTGTACACTCTCAGCTACGGCCGCTATATTTTCTTCACAGCGTGCTGGACGTGGTCTATTCGGTCGAATATTATCCAATAATGAATGCTGGGTCTCAAAATGGGTGATGGTGTTGCGAATAGTACGCTCAGTAGGCCGATTATGTTGACCATAAGTTGAGCGAAGTGCACGAAACACATTCCTCAGAGAACGTGAATTTTCATAATAAAGTTGAACAATTTGTAAACGTTGTTCACGCGTAAGTCTTTCCATTGTGAAATGCCAAACAATACTAAACAAAAATAACATGACAGCATGACACGACTCACACGTGATCTGTCAAAAAAGGCTATTGAAAAAAGTATCTCTACTTGGATCACCCGTTACTTTCGATGTTCGCGATAGTTTTTTACTATCGATAGGTTTATCAAATAGTGATGATACAGAAATCCAGCACATAGAATTTGTGTGGCTGGATGTTGAGAAAAGGGTTTCAGCATTTTCCCCGATCTTAGATCTTTAACTAGAAGTTAGAGTGGAATGATTATCAAGAGGAAGGTGCGTGACCACGCCGGGAATCGACCGATTCTTTTACGTCTAGAACCATTTAATGCAATCTTTTTTAAGCTGATGCTGAGGCAAGAATAATTAAGAAAATTTAATACTATTGCCCGTATGGCTGAATGTTGAACCATTAGAGCAAGGCGTCAGATTGACCTAACTCAAAGCTAGTTTAACTCTGTAAAGATGTACTTAAATGCGATATAACCCAAAATAGCAGCATCTTAAGGTTGGCCATGCTGATATCCACTGTAATAAAATGTTGATATACACTGTAATAAAAAATATTGAGCGGGGATTAATCTTTCTAAAGTTTCATGCATGGGTGAAAGCTTTTGAGGCGAATGCTTCACTTGTCTGATCCACTCCGAATTTACCAAAAGTTTAAATAGCTGAAATCTATGATGAATAGGCAAACAAGGTATGGTGCTAACACAAAGAATAAAAATTCTTCGCGCAACAGGCTCGTTAGTACCCAGGGCCGATCATTCTCGCAACCATTCATGTGTGCGTATGTACTTCTTGCACGATGGCGATCCTTCTGTTTTATGCCGACTCCGAAAAATGAATTTGACAAATGCTACTACTCGGATGACTTGTCAGATCATCACGAGAGACCTTCAGCGTGGCAGTTCATTGCAATAACCATCGCGTCACTAAGCCCGTCATGGTTTTGGCACCATTCAACAGAAAAAGTGGGGAAATTCCGAAGCATATTTGCAACCCAATAGTTCAAAGAAAAGTTCTACTCAGTCGCGCATATATCAGAGCAAATGTATGACAGCAAGAGTAACAAAATTTAAAATCTTAACCTGACAAATTGTGCAAAACACGAAAGGACACACAGCATCGACGAATTGGACAGAACGTCACCATCGACAGTTATAACTTTGAGGTAGTACGGGATTTTATCTATCTCGGCTCCGCTATCAACTCTGACAACAACATCTCGTCAGAAATTAAACGAAGAATTACTCTTGCCAACCTCTGTTTCTTCAGGCTAAGAAGGCAAAGTAGTGAAGCCCTCACTCGAACTACTAAGAGAGATCCTATATAAGACCCTGATCATCCCAGTCCTGTTCTACGGCGCTGAAGCATGGGCCGTCTCAAAAGCGGATGAAGAAATCCTTGGTCGATTTGAGAGAAAAATGTTTCGAAAAATCTTCGGTCCCGTTTGCGTTGACTGGCTATGGAGACGAAGATTCAACCAAGAACTATACGAGCTGTACAGCAACATGCCCCTGGTCAAAAAACTTCGCATTGGGCGTTTAAGATGGCTAGGACATGTAGAACGAATGGACACCAGTGCTCCGGCTCGCAGAGTCTTCGATTCCTAGCCAGACGGCGGACGCAGTAGAGGAAGACCTCGCCTTAAGTGGCGCGCACAAGTAGAAACCGACCTCCACCAACTTGGAGTGCGCAACTTAAGGCAGTTAGCTGAGGACCGGCTAATTGGAGAGGCTTGTTGGTTGAGGGCCAGGTTCATTACGGACTGTAGCGCCACTTAATTAAGTAACCTGACAAATAGAAAGCCTTGACTTGTATTAGATAATATGAATATGATAATATGATATGATTACTACTGTTCAGTTTCAACCGCACTGTGCACCTCAGCATCATAATCAGCGTTGTCATGTGAAATAGGAAATTCATCGAAACCATCAGCAGAGATCCAGAAGTAGCGGCGGCGATGGTGGCAGTGACCGACAACGGCGCGGCAAAAGCTATTCCTAATATCAACGGCTAACGTATGTAGATGCTGTCCACCTATGACCATGTTCGTTCCTTATCCGCATTGCGAGTGCTACATGTCCAGCGTCCAATATAGTATACACACATGTGTGTGTATTTGTGTATATTTATAAAATCATTATGTGCAAGTCTAAGAAGAATGGAAGTATAGATTCTAGAACAGACCAAGAGTCCAAAACACTGGAGCATTGCTCGTGCGGCATCTGGCCCCCATCGTCAGAACACACACAGAGACTTAGCTTAGCTTAGGGTGGGCTTTTTCCACCCGCAGAATCCAGCAGAGGGATGATGCATTTGGATTTCCTTTTTATTCGGTGTCCTTTCTTCGAACGTACACACTCTACTGGCAGCGCCATGTGTATAAATTAGAAATCGGGAAGTGTGCAGCACCCAGGTAGAGATGATATTGGCAAAGGATATGAGAGTACATGAAACCGAGCAACCCACACCACCCTTCAACCGATGGACGACACACAGAAATAGTAAACGATGAAGAACAAGAACAAGAACAAGAAGTAGAATCCAGTATCAAGGATTCTTATGTATGTACGAAGGATGGTGTGAGCGCGCGCATTCAAAATTTCACATTTTGCCAACATCCAAAACCGTAAAGCTGGACTACGACAGGGCTTAGACCATCTCGAGTGCGGCTGTATGTGCAGCAAAGACCAATGTCCAGTTAACGGCTACCTACAATATATGTAAGGGTATATCGAATATGCACGAATCACCATCAGCAGTTGTTCTCTGGCCCACTGGATTTTCTAAGTGCTCATGCCTGTGTGTGTGCGCACGAATGTGCTAGTATATCCTGAAGGATACACACACCAATCATTCTATTCCTTCTATTCCGTCAAGAACAAGAAGAATCGCCGCTGTTACCTACTGCTTGTTTTTACTCCTTGCTACTACGGTGATACCGCGTCGCCACGACCACCCACTTTTGTGTGATTAGGTCGCACCGGGATGAGGAGCTAGAGCCGTCGAGTCCGAGATTTTCATCGGTGAGAGCTGCAGGGTGAAGATTTAAAACCAGCTGCTCTCGAACAGGACAATACCGGTAAAGAGAGAGAGATGGCAGTGGTTGGATGGTCAGCAGTCATAGGAGTGATACTAGAACTGGTGTGCCTGGCACTGCCTTAGTGGATCATAAGTAGTCGGTTCCTTTCTCTTCATCATCTTTTGCTTCTTCAACCCCGTTGTTGTCGTGCTCGTGCACACGTCATGTGTATGTCCATTACAAATTTAGATTCTCGGGTGGTTCAGCACTGGGTTTACGTTTACGAATTCGATTCGATTCTACACACACCCCATTCAGCTCATACGCAGGCATCAGACAGCATCCCCCACCCCTTCTTAGCGTGTTGTAAATGTGGGGTACTGAATGCGAATGCTTTATGATACACAGCGGCAGAAGAAACAGTAGCACCACCAACCGACCCACTTACGGCGACGACGACGACAACGAAGATAAGAGCTAGTGAAGTGGGTACACGCCATTCGAATAGAAACCATTCTATGACGTGGGGCAAGGAGCTGGACCGGGACCTCACGAATGTTGGCCCCTCGATAAAAGGGGAGGAGTGTGAGTGAAATGGTCAGTTGGTTGGCGAGTTTAGAGAGTCAACTTTCCTGGGACCATACGAAAATACCATGCGGATGGAAATTCAGAGAAATGCTAATGATGATTCCACTTGCTCGACGGCGGTGTGCAGATTTTGCGGACCGAAAATTTGAATAAGGTAAGACGTGTACACGTATATGTGCTGTTGCTGGCTGGTCATCGGCCCAACTCCTAAGTTCTCCCAATATTCCTTCCGATATGGAAACTTAAAAGGATGTGCACCACGACGACTATGACTGGGACGGTGGAAATTCTGCAAAGTTCCCGTCATTCAAGGGATGGGAAGGAGTATACGGATTCAGTTCTCGGTAGTTCGGGGTGTGAGCCAAGAGGTATGATGATGAAAAACAAGAAGAAGGCGAACAACCAATCTAAAACCACACACACTGGACAAAGGTGGATGGACGTTGTGGATAAGAATGATGTAGCAACAATAGTGAACGTGTATGCCCGTGTGTGTGTTTCTTGGTTTCATTGTCTGCGTGTTGCGTATATGTTAAAATTCTCGATATTTATCCCATATTTACATCGACTTTATGTTTCTACGTATGTTTATATATTTCGCTATTTGCATGTATTCATTATTCCTTAAAAAAACAAACAGAAGTAAATGAGTTCAAGCTACCGAAAACTTTAAGCTCCCAAGCATCCTCAAACCACCCCTACCCCTCGTCATGATGATGCATTTATGAATATTGAAAAACGATTGCTTAAAGGCTTCTGGGCAGTGCTGCTTTTTATGAATTTCGTAGATTTTATGTTAGTGACCGTATTTCGCCGATTACTTCATGTTTTACCATTCCCATCGAGGTTGACCAGTACTCGTACCCAGTAAAAAAGGATGTAGTAACGTAGCAGCTTTTGTGTGCATGTAAATTATTAAATCAAATCCACGAGACTTGTATTTAACAAAGCTCAACGTAAGGGGATCTAACTTCTGCAATATCACAATGGTCAAGTATACTTGAAGATGCAAAGCAACAATGCACTTGAAAGGATTGTGGGAAGTTTTAATAAAACCTTATGGTTTTTGCTGTGGCTTAACAGAAAAAAAATTAAAAGGTTCTAATGGAGTTTTCGACAAGTTGAGAACTTGTGTCAATAAATTTCAATAACGTGTTCAACAAAACATTGACGGAAATATTCCCGTAGATGATTGCGTTGCTATAGTAATAATTTATTACCTATAATAATGCTAGGAATTGTTGTGTATCAAGGTTTTTGCTCTCACTAGAGGGTGGGTGGGTTTTACTAGAGCTAAATTGATATAATATGATAGAAAAAACTTTCTTAACATATCGTTGCAACTTTAAACCTCATGTAAAAATATGGGCCTGGCCCTGAGGGTTGTTCTTCTGAACACCAATCACAATGCTTAACGAAAACCGGACGCCGAAATATGCATCTAGAATGTGAAAACTACTAACAGAAAATGTGCAACCGTACAACTAGAGGAAGACCTAACGGTATCCAAAGAAGACATTCATGCAATCGACGAAATACAGTATGGAGGGCTGGTCAAAGGATCAAAAGCTGTGATACTTTCTCCGATCCGTGTTATGTTGAGTTGATAAGCAATTTCAAAGGCATAAGCGAATGCATTTTGAAATCTTTGGTAATATCGAAAAATACAGCCTACACAACAAAACTTGTAAACATATAGCCAGAACACGGAATGCTCACATTGATATCCATATGAGGTTATGGCAGTCTCCCAACGAACTCATTGTCAGAGAATTGGCGACGCTTACAGTATTCTGAATATCCGAACATTCCGAGCAGCTTACATCGACTCGACTTGGACCATTTAATTGCGCCAGCAAAGGTAAGATTGTGGATATCCAACATGTCAAAACAATCGGGTAGTACTATGAACAAATTAAATATCGAAAACTGCAACCATAAAAATGTTCAAAACTGCGACGACTACTGGTTTCAACGGAACGGTGCTGTCCATTCATGGTCATGTACCTAATCTTTTTATTTTTTTATTGTTTTTATTTTTTATTCTTCTCCCAAAACAAAGATTCAAACTTCCATTTAAGAAATTTCAAATTTATGAAAAATAGTCAAAAAAAGAGCGATAATTTCATGTCTGCTTCATGTCAATCATGTCAGCTTTTTTTGACAATTGATACTACTCGGATGACTTGTCAAACCATCACGAGAGGATGGCCAGTGAAAAATCATTTGGGTGTTGCTTCGTCTGGAATCGAGCCCAGACCTTCTGCGCGGCAGTTTATCGCACTGACCATCACGCCTCTGAGCACGGCACTATTTTAAAAAATAACTATAACATCAATAACATTTTGAAACGCGTCCATGGCTCAGAGGAATGCGTAGTTGACTGCTAAGCCAAACGCTGCGGGTTCAAGCCCCAGCTTCGGCAGCATTTTGTTTTCTACGAAAATTGCCAGCTTATCTGAGGCCACCTGTGCGATAATATGAGACAATATAAATCTATGTCTCCTCCTCTGTGCCACGTAGGCTTATGTTATATGTCTTTCCTTCTATGTGTCTATCTGTCTCTCTCTGTTGTATTAATGTCTTGATCTGTCCCAGTCGATGGCCTCAGTCGCCAGTGCTGTTATGTCTATGTAGTTCGATGCATTCATGTGCGAATTACTGTGATGTCAATGTCAATGTCAATGAAACGATTCTTTTGCAAACAGAATCCCTTGAAGTTTCTTTAAAATATAAGTTCGGTTTTCCGGAAATTTTATGAAATTGAAACTGTCGAGACATGCGTTCCACCAAAATCAGCTATGCTTAGATTATGGTTTCCAGTTACAAATAAATTAACAAATTACGAGTGCTTCAATCCCTTGTGTCATAATTAAATATTTTATGTGCTACTTTTTTAAAACATAAACTATGTTCCACTTAATGACTTTTATATTTAGGTTTAAGTTTGGTACAAATCACTATGTATTACTTCAGCGTTGATGTGTAACATAAGCTCTTAAGTTCCGTATCAGCCATCGGGCCTAAAAGAGCATTGTCCCGGATCGTCTTCAAACGTAATACTCACCTCACTTGTTAGAAGAACATAAAAAAACTTCCATAGAAATGTAAAACAAAAAAGAAATTTTGTCAAACAGAATATTCAGTCTAGTTACATACTACAGACTAAAGAAACTTGTGAAGTTACAATAAAAATGCGTTTCATAAAGGTTATTAGTTTTCATACATAACATAAAACATAGCTAATTTAATTATTTTAATTATTTTGTTAGTCGTGTGTATGTCTTCCGCCTGTACTTACCAAAGTCACCAGTTTTAAAGCCACCTTGAGAAAAATTTGTATGTTTAAAAGTTATAAGCAATATAGTTGTTCAACTTTTTAAATCTCATCAGAACCACGCCTAACTTTAATACAATAGCGTCTTAGAACAAATGTTTATCTTAGTGTTTATACTTATTAAAAATAATTTAATTAATTTAATTTTGATTATTGTTGGAGCTGTTTTTGAGAAATTTCTATGTTAATGGCCGATGCGATTACTTTGACCTCATAATGGTAATATAGATGATATTTCCAAAATCTCTGGGTATAAACAGAAGAACTATATTTGTTTTATTGTTTTATTTTTTCACGAAACCAATAGAGCAAGTTATATATATTTATATTGGACAGTATTGTGAAATACAATTCTTCTGTAGGCAAATTGGAGTAACTATTAACTTTTAATGAAAAGACCAAAGAAATTAAATTTGTTGTATACACTCCCAGATCTGTATCGCAGCGTCCTTTATATTTGACTTTATCAAGGGTGTTTTTCTTAGATGTCTCGTTTTAATGTCCACCAATATGGCTTTATTGGAAAGATAATTTTATGCCATTAATGTTTAAATATGTTGATTTGTCAACCTGAAATGGCAAACCAAACTGAAAATAAATGACTCTATCTCTTTCGAAAAACAAAACTCTAAAAAAACACCCGTTATATGATAAGCTTTACAGGCTCATCATTTAGTGGAAGTTTAGTGGAACAAAGCAAAACATATATGTCACTAACAATGACACATACCAAATATTGTTTAGTGATGAAGATAATTTTACCCTATACAATTATTAATTACATTGGAAACCAAAAAAAAAAAACATATGAGAAGGCTATAATCCACTTTGCGGATCGTTATATACCCCATCCCCTCCCATCCTTAAAATTAATATCCCTAAAATGTGGGATTGATAATGTCATTGTCATAAAATTTTTTCAGATAATTTATCAAAATCTTTTATGGTTCGACAAAAAAATAACGTTTTTCGCCTGACGCATAGTCATGGAGTAGCATATACAAATGTTTTTTTGTATGAAAATGCCTCTAAAAAGTGGGCGTGGGTTAAAAAGATATATATATCACATGTACCAAATTTCATTATCCTAGCTCAAAATTTAAGGCCAAAAAACCGGTTACCTACAGACGGACGGACGGACGGATAGACAGGCATGGCTTAATCAACTCAGCTAGCGATTCTGCGTTGAGGTATATCTAGCTAAATTACAAACTTAGTATCGAAACTAATATACCCCTATGGGATAGGGTATAATTAGGTTTAGTCATGGTATTTTCAAGGTTAATTTTAGTAACATGAAATTTGTTGTAAAGTCTACTCAAACGACCAATAGGCTCATGTATATAATAGTTAGGTACCCTCATGCCTAGGTCTATTCACAAGATTTAATATACAATATCAGGAGCGCCAATAAATCGGAATAATAGTTGATGTAAGAAAACAATGTCACTGTTAAGTATACGCCGAGATAATGGTAACATGGCATGCTACATAGGTCATACCATGGGAATACTCTTAACACAAAGCGAATATTCTTACGTTAAACTGCTTCGATTCTAGTAGGGTTTCCAAACTTGTAAAGCATATTTCAAATGTGGATAGACAAAACAGTTATATAATGAAAGTGTGACATAAGAGTAACTAAATTCTTTGGACCACCATTTTTTAAAATCCTAACATAGAGTTGAATTTTTTGATTATTTTTATTATTCAACTTAATTTTAGGGATAAAAGAAGACACGTAGATCTTTAAAGCCAAGAGAGTATAATAACATTTTGAGGGAGCACGTTTACGTGAAAATTTCGTAAGCTCGCATTTGTTTTATTGTAAATTGTAAAACTACTTAAGTCGGTTTGAAGTGATATTAAATCGTTAAGCTTTCGTACAAATGTGTACATTTTGTAATCAACAGCATATGGGTAAATATTTCAAAATATTATTATTTTACGGTCATGCATTTATGGGCTTAAATATACATATTTTTTAAACTAATCGAACGAGATACGCTTCTGCGAGACTCTTTCAACATGAACGCATAAAAAATGAAAAAAATTATTTATACTAATCCCGATATTTTAGCTTAAACAGTTCAAATGCCATTACCGTGGAATGTCCTAAGTTGTACCCTCCTTCAACAAATTTTTTTTTTGTGAAATGTAAGCCGGCTTGCAAATTTTATTAATGAGGCCTTGAAGAAGAAATGAGAATTCGGACTAAGGCCCAGTCAATTTATTTTTAGAGTACAAAGTATTTTTTAGTACAAAGTTATGTGAAAGATATTTTGTGATTGTCCCCAAAAAAAATTGTATTTCCGTGAAAAAAAAATAAGTCCATACACTAGTGAATTTTCTTTCATGTGGTTAAGGTGTTTCATGTTTTTGATACACGAAGTTGTCATTACCGTGGTAAGTGTTTTTGATTGTAAAAATGTAATACCTAAATCCATTTTCTAATGGATGTCTCTTTTATAAACTGAATTATAAGATATGTTTTAAAACAAAATATTCTGTAAAGTTCGGATTTATTTTAGAAAAATACCTTTCGGTGTCATTTCAATGGTTGCAGTGGCTTGCATGCTAATGACAGTTAAGAGACGGAAATGACATATTCAATAATATTACAAGAAATATTCAAATACTTCATTTTTAATATTAAAATTGGTAGAAAAGGTTATCTGTATGAATCATGGCACCTCGCAAAAGTGTAAATAAAAAAAACAGACAAAGAAAACTACGCGCGGAAAAGAAATGTAAGCGCCGTCAGAAGATTCGAAAAGATCCTGAAAAATGTAGGGAACAGAAAGAAAAAGTACAGCAAAGGTATTTGAAAAAAAAGGAAAACAAAATAGTTAAATCTACAAAAGATATGACTATGAAAAAAAAACGCTTACAAAATGAGAAATGGAAAAAAACGAGTGGTGGGTCTGGGTCATACGCAACTTTCTCTTTCACAGATAGTTGGGCGATTGGCCAAAATACACAATAACCTTCATTTTTATTATTGATGCTTAATGTCATATAAATAATGTCGAATAGTAAACGTTTATCCCGGAATTTTAAGGAATAATGATTTTCCGTTTTTGTCAAAACTGAAATTCCGAAAACAGTAATGGTGGGTAGTATACAAATTAAATATCATTCATTTTGACCAAATAGCTTGAGAAAAATTGACAATTTTCTTTATAGTTATGCCCTAAATGCAGAAATCCTCGTTACGAATTTTGAAGAAAAAAGTTTTTAAAAAAATTTAATTTGTTATAAAAGGGTAAGGTTATTTCCAATTTGTTGGGAATAACATTGGGTGGCCAATTTGCTTAAATGTTTAATAATCTTTCTTGAATACAGAGTAACCAAAAAAAATATAAATTTTATTTATATTAGTAAACGTGCATTTCGAGATGAATAATATCAATGTTTTGAAATATTGACCCATACCTCAAAATCCCATACTCGGGAGTTATTTAAATACATAATAGTAATCAGGATTTATTATTCCGATTTGGACGATAATTATGATACATTTTTAGAAAAAAAATCAATTCCGTTTTGGAATTGTTTGTACCTAAAACGCGACAAAAAATCGATTCAAAATTCCTTGGTAAAATAAAAGATTGACGAACTTGCGAAATGTCAAATGAAAATTGTATAAACATTTTTAAAGAAACGAAACAGCCGCTAATTGTTTATTTTTTCTGAGACACAGAAAAGAATATGGATTCATAAATACATTTTTGTATAGGCAGTATGTTTTAAACGTTGAGTTATCGGTTAAGCGTAGTTTGAAAATGTAAGTTCAAATCAAGCACTTGCGAAGATAGCAGAGTGTATGATAAACTCGTGGGTACGTAACGCAAGACCATTATTATTTAGGAATTCCGAAGTTGCAAGATGTCGGTTTGATAAAATTACTCAAATCTATAAAAATGGTTTTAAAAAAACGTAAATAACTATAGAAGCTATTAATGCATTCTGCAATTCCTAAATTATTTGAAAGCATTTTTAATGAGAAGCTTTTCTTCGTAGTTAAATAGGTAATCTCAAATAAACAACAGGGTTTTATTAGAGGTAGATCCTGGAATACCAGTATAACTGTGTTAACTAATTTTGTGTTTAACAGCTTTGAGGATCGATTACAAATTAATGTACTCTACACTGACTTTACTAAAGCCTTTGATAGAGTGCACACCCTACTTTTAGCAGAACTTAAATTGTTTTCATTCCTCAATTCTTAAATGGTTTCATAATTATTTAACAAACAGAAAGCGAATGGTTAAGAACGATGGTTATAATTATTGTGAAATCGATGTCCCGCAAAGTAGCCATTTAGGTTGACTGCATTTAATTTTGTTTTTAAAATAGAATATATTTTTAATTTTCCGATGTTTTAACTTTGCGGACGGTCTAAAATTACATTCCCTTATAAGTAAAATAACAGACAATATCCGGTTACAGTCTGATATAAATAGTTTGTCGGCATGGTTTAGTAATAACGCTATAGAGCTTAACATATCAAAATGTAAAATGTGAACAGCACTTCGTATAAAGGCACCTATAGTAATTAGTAATAGTAAGTATATTTTTAGCCCGGTCCTTTTCGGTTTCTATGGTACCAACTTGTGCGCGCCACTTAAGTCGAAGTCTTCCTCTACTTTGTCCATTAAGGTCTTGCTTAGTAGTTCGAGTGAAGGCTTAACTACTGATTTGCCTTGTTATCCCGTAGTAACAGAGGTTGGTAAGAGTAATTCTTCGTTTAATTTCTGCCGAGATGTTGTTGTAAGAGTTAATAGCGGACCCTAGGTAGATGATGTCCCGTACTACCTCAAAGTTATATCTGTCAATGGTGTTGCCGCTTCCTCTCCTATTAAAGGAAACGTGGCTATTACATCACGTTGAGTCCAATTAATGATGTCCATATCGTCGGTATATGCTAGTAGTTGCACCGACTGTTGAATGATTGTTCCTCTGGGGTTTGTTTCGGGAGTTTTGCACAAGAAGACAGAATACCTTTTTTGGCATCGAATGTGTCGGAGAGGTCGTATTCGACCCCGATGGAGCAGCGCGAATTCTCCGTCGTCATCCTACACAGACGGACGAGTTTGGGCGGCATAACAAAACAAGACATAGCTCTGTATAGTTCTAAATTATTTTTCACTGGCCCACCTCTCGTCATGATCTGACAAACCAGCCGAGTAGTATCAATTGTCAAGAAAAACATATTTCAAATACGCCATTCGTAGTCGGCTTAAAACAATGAGGTCCCGCCATTGTGCAAGAAGTACATACGCACACATGAATGGTTGTGAGAAAGCTCGGCCCTGGGTCCTAACGAGCCTATTGCGCCAAGAATTTGTAGTTGTATTTGTATGCGGCTTTGAAATCGATGAACAGGTGGTGGGTGTCGATTTGAAATTCTTGGGTTTTTCCCATGATCTTCCGAAGTTAGAAAATTTGATCGGTTTTTGGTCATTTGTCAAAAATATAAAGAATTCTGCTCATCATCAGCTCCGACGCTCATTCGCAATGACAATCCAGCTGTCAGCTCTTTAGAAAACGCTAATCTGCTGCCAGATTGTGCCCAGTCTCCTCCTGTACTTGAGAACTTAAATCATTCTTTATGACAAGTTCACTTTCGTACTCGTACAGTTGCAAGAGTTTTATTTGATCTTGACATTCACAAGTCCGCTGGTCCAGATGGTATTTGCCCCATTATTCTGAAGAGGTGTTATTTTACGGTAGAAAAACCACAGCTTAAGCTTTTATCTCTTTGCGAGTAGATGGAAAAACTGCATTTTCCAGCCTGTACCATAAAAGGGCGAATCTTCTTCTCTCTCCAACTACCGATCAACTGAACTTACGTCCCTTCTTTCCAAGGTCGTGGAAACGCTGATAAATCGTCAGCTTTTGAAATATCTCGAAACACGAAAACTTCGTAATAACCGGCAGTATGGTTTTCGCAGCAACAGGTCCACTGATGATTTTATGACATATCTTAACAAAAAGTGGAACCAATCAATCCACCGTGGCGATGAAAGTAAGATTGTTACACTTGATATTTGAAAGGCATTTGACGGGATTTGGAATCAAGCCCTTTTGCGGAAAATGCCTGGAATCGATGAAAAACTTCTTCTATGGATTATAAATAATCTATCGAAACGTTCAATTCAAGCTGCTGGTCACCTTATAAATGCTGGTGTCCCTCAAGGCTCAGTTTTGTCTCCGACTCTCTTTCTCATTTTCATCAACGATCTCTTGTCTGCAACTTCTAATCCAATTCATTTCTTCGCTGATGACAGTACTCTCAGGTTCTCATATTCGTTTTCAGGTCCTCGTCCCTCATCTTCGAACGTGGAATCTAAACGACAACATATGTTAAGCTCATTGAATTCCGTCATTGACAGCATCATCAAATGCGGTAAATATAACAGAGTAGAATGCTGTCTTCTGTCGTTATAGCGAAACCAAAATCTAGAGCCATTATCCATGAATGCCACTTACGTCGAAGAAACCGAAAAACTTTCCATGCTACGTATGTGTGTTAGTTACGACTTACGTTGGAAAGACCACATATTCCAAAATACTTCACCGCTTCTGATCTGGCCACAGTATATAAAGCGTTTATACGCCCTTAACATGAGTTAAACGCCTATAACTGGTTGGGTGTAATAAAAACAACATTGCACCTCCTAGATAGGATTCAAACGCAAGCGAAAAATCGTATAGGAGACATTAGAATATCGAACTCTTAGGTTTCGCTTGAACACCGTCGGAATATCTCCTGCCTTACATCGCAATTTTAACAACCAATGCTCAAATGAAATAGCCAGCTGCATTTTTTTCCATTCAGCAATTCAGCCGCAATACTCGTTACGCTATGAATACAAATCAGTTTACCCTCAAGCCTAACTTCGGAAGAACACTGACATATAGAGATTCGTACATAAACCGAAAAACACGAATGTGGAATGCTCTACCAAACTCTGTTTTTCCTTTCCATTAAAACATACAGGCATTTAAAACCAATGTGCATTGGTATCTCCTTTCTTCTAATCCCGAATTTCCTTAACGTCCGCACTGTGCTAAAACATATAATGGGTGTTCTTAACCCCCTGAGCACAAATTATAAAAAAAACAATCGGTTGTGAACTTTCGTATCCTAAAACACCACTCATAAGAGCCGATCAGGTTGTTGGTAAACGGTTTCTAGCGTTCACAAATATTGGCATATAGGCTCTTAAAGGCTATGTTGAGGAGACCTATGCCTCTGTAGTTGTCGTAGTTCAGATGGCCTCCTTTTTGTTGGATCGGGTTAATGATTCTAAGGTTCCATTTATCGGGCATACTTTCATCAGACTTACCAAGTCACCTGCGCCGGCTGTACCAAGATTGGCGGGAAGTAAGGTCATTGCCGGCAGCCTTATTAAGCTTGAGTTTAGATATTGCTATCCTCACTTCACTCAGGACGGGTGTTGGCCAGTTTTCGCTCTGTATTGAATGAATGTTTCGTTCCACCTGAAAGCGGAATGTTGTTCGTCATCACCGTTTAACAGTCTGCCAAAGTGGTGCGTTCATGTCCTCAGCATCGACCGTGTCTAAAATAAGAAATTTCCTCGTTTTCTCGACAGGATTCTGTTCGAGCCCTGCATCCTTGGATTAGACGTTTTACACTTCGGGAAAACTTGCGAACATCGTTCCTGGAGTGGCACCTCTCTATATCCTCCATCACTCGCTTTTCTTGCTCCTTTTCCTCTTTCTGAGAAGCCTTTGTTATTCCCTTCTTCTCTGTCTATAGAATCGGCATTCCTCATCACACAAGGGGTTTCTTGCTGGTGGGCGCGAGAAACCTAGCATATCAGTTGTGGCTAATCTAATGGCTTGTTGGCATCGTCGCCAGTGTTCTTCGACATTCGATGCTGGTGGTATGGTGTCAATGGAGAGGTTAGGGATATGCGTTGGGCGAAGGGCTTGTCGGTCTCTTGCGATTGCAGTCTTTAGACATTAGATTTTTCATATCCTCATATCCGGATATCCGCATTCTTACCATGGCTGCAACATGGTAGTGGTCCGAGTCGATATTAGCTCCTCGGAATTTTCGGACATTCTACGGGATGCATTTCTCTTGTCTATCGCAATATGATCAATTTGGTTGACCGTTCGTTGATCTGGAGAACGCCATGGCACCTTGTGGATATAGAAGTGAGGAAACCGTGTGCTGGCTTTAGTTGCATTTCGTGTCGTAGCGAAGTCAATTTGTCTAAGTCCGTTACCAGACGTGTTGTCGTGTAGGCTACGTTTTCCGACAACAATGCTAATGACTTTGCGTTCAAAACTCATAGATTTTGTCAAGGAGTTCATGGAAGCAGTCCTTAGCTATATCATTTTTTTCCTCCGTTGGGGCGTGAGCGCATATAAGCCTTATGTTGGCGAATTTGGCCTTGATGCGGATTGTTACAATGCGTTCCCTAATGTCTTGGAAGCATAAGACTTCTTGCCTTAGTCTGGCACTTATAACACCGCATCCGAATAGCCGCTGTTTCTGCTCACTATAAGACGGCCCGTAGTAGATGTCACAGTTTTTTATCCTCTTTTTGCCTGGCCCATCCCATCGTATTTCCTGGATGGCAGTAATATCTGCTTTGTAACAGTTTAGGGCTTCCGCTAGTTGTTCGCTTGCACCACTCCTGTTTAATGTTCTCACATTCCAGGTGCAGATTCGAACGTCGTTGTCCTTTATCGTTTAGCCGGGTCGTCTTGCTTGGTAACATATTAGTTTGTTCATGGTTGAGTAATTAATCCAAAGCGCTACCCCCAACCTCGAGGGCCAGTTCTAATTTATTAGATACCCCTAGGACAAGGGGCCATCAGCATCCACTGCGGGATTTAGCGCTGCAATTTGCCTTTCGGTTCATCCGCCACCATCTCTGTTCAGCGGAGCATTTTTAGCATGCTTGACATGGATACTTCCATGCATACAATAGAATTAGAATTAGAATAGAAGATCGTATTTATTACAAGCTTCTTTAAATAATAATTACTTCGAATAGCCTTTGAAAGTTCTGTTTCCGAAAGTCAAAAGAGCACGATTCAACATTTCATCTATGTTGAAAATGCTAGTACTAGATTCTAATAGAACAGTGCTTACAGAGTCAGAAGAAAAAATTAAATCGAGAATTCAATTGATATGGTATTTTGTACAGTATTTTGACAAGAAGTACACCTATAATTTGCGTAAAAGCCAAGGATACAAGCCTCGAACTGAATCTTGTCGAGATGTACAAGAAAATATCCTAATTGAGACGCAGTCAATGCTGAGGATATGGAAGAAGCACTTCTGCAGACGGCGATGACGAACATTTCGCTGTAAGGCAGAACGAAACATTCAAAATTGGTTACGGCGGCGGAAACCACCAAACACCAAACCTAATTGATGTGAGGATAGCAATATCTTAACTCAAGCTTGACAAGGCTGTCGGAAATTACCTTACTTCGCGCTGGGGTTTATAAAGCCGGCGGAGATGACTTGGTAAGTAACATCCACCAACTCATAAGCACAATCTGGTCCGATGAAGTATGCCTGAAGAATGGAACCTCATCATCGTTTGGCCGATTTACAAAAAAGAGAAGATCTGAACTACGGCAACTGCAAAGTCATAAGTCTCCTCAACATCGCCTACAAGATCCATTATTGCCGCAATATGTGAACGCGTGAAACAGTTTACCAACAACATCATCGGCCCTTATCAGTGTGGTTCTATGCCATTAAAGTCCGCAACCGATCAAATTTTCACACTTCGGTAGATTCTAAAAAAAAAGCCCCAAGAAGTCCAAATCGATACCCACCACCTGTTCATCGATTTCAAAGCCGCATAGCCGCAAATTCTTGCCGTAACAGGCTCGTTAGTACCCAGAGCCGAGTTTTCTCAGCACCATTCATGTGTGCGTGTGTACTTCTTGCACGACGGCGGGACCTCCTATTTTATGGTGACTTCAAACCACGAATTTGAGATAAGTTTTCCTTTGACAATTAATACTACTCGGATGATTTGTCAGATCATCACGAAAGGAGAGGCAGGGGAAAATAATGTAGATGTTGCTACGGTTAGTATTAAGAAGGAAGCGGCAAAAATGGGCCTAGCAGTTAACGAGGGTATGACTATAAATATGCTGTCAACGCGAAAGGACAAACATCATCGACGAATTGGACAGAACGTCACTGCGGGACTTTGTATACCTCGGCTTCGCTATTAACTCTGACAACAACATCTCGTCAGAATTTAAACGAAAAATTTGCTCTTGCCCACCGCTGTTTCTTCGGGCTAAGAAGTCAATTTAGAAGTAAAGCCCTCACTGGAACTACTAAGGAGATCTTAGAGGTAATTAGGTTCATTCCGGACTGTAGTTCCACTTAAGTAGGTAAGTAAGTATTTATAAATAACACAGCAATTAAGAACCGACAATGTTGTCAGGAGAATATGACAGGTCAAGCCTTTTGATCTATGTACCCAAAGTTATATAAAAAAAACTGAAACTCAAGAACATTTTCAAACAAAGCGTATATAAATTCGGCTTTCTCTCAATTTTTTTTTTGTATTTATCTACATATATATAACTAAGCTGATATTTCGTATTTGAGCGTATAAATATCGCATCATTTTCAACCAATTTACTTAGTTTTTTTATTCAGAAAAACAATGGAAAACAAGGCTTCCAAAATCCGCCCACTGACACCCACATTTAAGAAAAACACCCTTGTGTTTGGTTGAATTTTGAAAAAAAAACGGTTTGATTAAGATATTTTTACATTCTGAATATCTATATTCACATCGCTTTGGCCGTTGCATCACCTGGCATTGCAGCAATGAATGAATGAATGAATGAAGACAAAACAGCTCGTTCAACATTTGAGCTGCCTGTGAATATTCAAAGTAACAAGGACAAAGTGTGAAAGTTTGTACAATTCCCATGTTTTTTTTTTTTTTTTTGTTAACCAAAATATTTACTAGAAATAATTTATATTGCAAAACAACGTTTGTTGGGTCAGCTAGTAATATAATATAAATGAATAATAAATTGCTGACTAATCAAATGATTAAGTGCGATTCCTTGTAGATTTACAAAAGTCAGTCTTCGGGAGATTTTTAGACCGGGTTAAAATCTAGCTCTATTGCAGGAGATTCCTTCGCGGTAATACCACTGCAATGTATTTTGATGATTTGTCGTTACAGCAAACCTCCAAAAACAAAGTCATTAGAAAAGCTTGGTTTATGAATTTTAAGGACTGGATCTCATGAATATTTTTTTAAAATACATGTCTTTCATAACAAACCCTGTTGGTTAGCATTAACAATAACAATAAATTTGTAATCCCAAAGTCATTGGGGGCCTTTTTTTGTTTTTCCTTCTTTTTTGATTTGCTTCCATAATGACATTCTCAATAAGGCACTATAGCTCTTCAGAGCAATGCAAATCACATCTATCGCACATATACCCCAAATTACCATTTAATAAATCTAATCTGACCAACCACAAAACGTTAAATCCATGCTTTTCATACAACAGGTCCAAGTCATATAAATTAATTGCTCCTCAATACCCTATTTACATCTTTTTTCATTCCTCAACATGACACACTTTCTTTCATCACTGCACATGTATAATGTAAGCACTAAAACTCAACCCATAATAAAAGAAAATCCCATACAAATAATAGAAACTCTAAAGAAAAAAGACCCAAAGAAACTCTCTTTCAATGTCAGGCAGCACTTAAACAATAGCACAAGATAAACACTGGACCAACCGGCAAAGGAACGGCACTACTCCAGATCCAGACTGCAGACTTCAGACTGCTACGCTTTAGCTTTAGAAAACCATGGACTGCTGCAAAAGAACTTAAATGCATCAGAATAACTTTCTCTGACGGTAAAGGACAATAACTTCTTCCAAACCGGAGAAAGTTGTTCTACTTTCTGCTAAAAGCTGTCAAAAAAAAACAATAAAAAGGAAGACAAACAGAAAAAAGAGGAAGAAGGGAGCAAAATAAAAAAAGAAATACATACAAGAACCAGTCATAATGAGATTTATGCCCTTGAATCATAAAACCAATTTTTCTTGCATATTACACACTACTATATGTCGAGCTATAGTCTGTCTTACTACTCTACAACTACTACTTCTGCCCGTTTTGCACTTCACACACAGATACTCATGTATCCATAGCCATTATGAATGTATATTCTGGCATCTCTAACCAGAATTTTATTGTCCTAGGTTAGTTTTTATCCTTTTTTAATATAATGATATCTATGTTGAACTTTGCTTGCTGCATAGCCCTGTACACCCGCAGCCACCCTCAACCCCATATGCCTGCTGTTTTATGTGGCTATAGAATTTTTCCAGTTTTTTTTTGTTCCTTCTTCTTCTTCTTTTCCATGCCCCCTTCCCATTTCTTTTGTAGTATATCTGTCTGTCTGTCTGCAGACAAACAAAGACTATTCTTGAGAGTGAAAAGAAATCTACCCAAAGGACGGACTATAGGGTGGTTGGAAAAGAAGATCGACCTTCTACTCATTCAGAGTTCTGCAATAAATTTTTCATTCATTCATGTAGGTACTGTATACTGTACAGTGGTTCTTAAGCACGGGGCTGTTGGTGTACCACATAAGTGTGTTGCAACATTAAAAAGGGCCAAAGACCTTCTAGACTCTATCCCAGACGCATCCAACCAGCTCTTCCCCAATACCCATTCCATAGCACATATAAAAGTTTACTTTTTTTTTATTACTTTTTTTCTGTGTGTTAATACTTCCGTCTTATTTCATGTCCTCAGTACCCTTTCCACGTGCGGAATGTAAACGGGGTCTGACATTGAAAGTGCCTTGGTTTGGTTTGCTTTGGTTGTAAGGAAAACTTCTTAAGAGAGAAACTTTCACAAAACGTTTCCAATGCACACACATTCACAATCCCATCGTTATCCCTGATGATGTTGATAATGATGATACCCATATAGATACAATGACTATATAGAAACGATAAAAATATATATCCGAAGAGAAAAAAAACACATTATAAGGACTAGGATATGGGTTTGGAAGCGAGGTGGCTCGAACAAAAATTATACATTATTATGTCCTTTCGGTTTCTATTCAACTTCGGGAGAGTAGTGCAGTAAGGTTCATTCTATTTTTTTGTCGATTCTATCCTAGACTCTCTTTCGTAGTAGAATTTCATTCATTTTTAGTGTGTCGCACCCACACTATAGCTATTATTACTAACACCATACCCACTAACAAGTTTATTGTGGGATCGCAGACGAAGGGTGAATGCAACCAGAAATTACTGAATTAACCTTCAATGAAAGGGAATGGAAAAAAATTATACATACTCTGCTACAAATCTAAGACAGAAAAAAAAACATATATTTTCAAGGACATTAGTTGGAGGAAAAAATGTGATACAAATGGGGTAACTCCTGTAAGGAAAGTAAAAGTTTATAGCAGTTTATATGTATCACACGTGTATATAAAATGTATTTATTATGCCATATAATGTTGGAGAAAAAAAAACAAAAAAAATATTTACGGTTATTATTAAAAAGGAATTTAAAAATCTATTTTTCGATGGGTAGATGAAGAAGTTCACAGACACTTTGATAGAGCGTGTACCCTTAATAGTGTAGGTTGTCGCAGGGTAGTGGTAATATGTCGGCATGCCGGAAAGTTGTACGTTCAATACCACCTCAAATCCATGAAATCGTAGAAAGAAAATTGATAAAAGTTGGTTACATAGTAGTAACCCTAATTTTCTATCAATTAGATTGATCACAAAATCGCAATTACTCAAACTATTGAATCGGGAAGACAGTAACGTTTCATTACATCCATCCAGCTTTGTCTTGCTAAGGCTAGATGTAGAGCATCACTATATATAAAAGAGCGTATCGAACGATCGATTGATTCTAAATTCGAAGTCGAAACAATGCAAGTTAACAAGTCAACTACCCACCACGATGCAAAATTGAGAAAATCGAACTTATAAACATGATAAATTCCGTTGGACAGCGATTTGTCATCGCAGGAGACCTTAATGCAAAAACATACATTCTGTGAATCTAGATCGATATCACAGAAAGGTAGGATACTTTACAATACCGATTTTTTTTTTCAAACAGGGAAACCAATTTACTGCACGAGAGAATCTGCTAAATGCAGTCCAATGTTAAAAAATTCTTTGATATTTTCTCTGATCATCCCCTTCTCATTTTATAGCGAGCGAGCTATACATATTAGAAATGAAAAACCACGCAGACTAAAAAAAACAAAAAAAAAACAACTGGGAAATATTGAAAATATTACCCGACTGGGTGTATCGCTCAGAACTCCACTGGAACTCGAAGTCGAGGTTGACTCCTTTATCGAAAACGTTCAAAAATCAGCATGTTATGATACTCCTCAGAAAAGCATAATATTGAGCTATAGTAATATCAAGTACAAACGGAAAATAAATCATTTGGTTCAAAAAAATGCTCGGAAAATATGGCAACAAACACTCGCTCCCCAAGATAAATCAGTTGAGGAACTGCTATCAAAATCGATTAAAATTTTTAAAAACCATGAAGTAGGAACATATTTACAAAACCGCACAATTGAGAAAGGATCCAGTTATTCAATCTGGAAGGCAGTTATAGGCGTAAAAAGTCCAAAAAACAATGCCACCATTTAGGGTTACTCAGGAAACTTGGGCAAAAAGCGATAATGACATTTTTGCAAATATCTAAGCCCTTTGATGGTCCAGCGCAAAATGAAAACATTGATGTATTCGATTCTATAACCGAGAATAATGGTGAGATATGCAGGTAGTACCAAGCCTAAGAGGAAAATAATGATATCAAAACCTAAATAAGCGCCGGGTTACGACTTGATTACTTCCTCGGCAAACATTAATTAAGCTTCTCTACATTATAAAAGCGGCAATTAAAATAACAATACTTACCAAGACAGTGGAAAGTCGCCGATAAAAGGTCATACAGATTCATTTCACTTCTTCTAATAATTTCAAACAATTTTGAAGGGATATTGCTCGGTCGTTTAAACCCCATTATTAAACCAAAACGGCTCTTGCCTGACCATCAATTCAGGCTTTGAAATAAACATTCGGCGCTGGACCAGATACTTCAAAATAATGATGTAATTGAGAAAGTTTTTGAAAGCAAGCTATTGGCAAGGTGTTGCATAAAGGTCTGTAATACGAACTTAGAAATTTTCTGCCGGAACGCTCGTAACGTATTTTGAGTATAGACTTCGTGTGAAACTTGGAAACGATGAGAGGTGTACCACAAGGAAGAGTCCTGGGAACACTCGCTCTTGTTATTTGCAAGTAATATACCACAAGCAAGCGACATAATCGTGTTGAGTCGTATATGCCAAATCATCTGATTATTATTAATTGTCAGGAAAAGCCTATATCAAAGCCCAAAAAAAGGGTACTCTACATGTCTCATGGGGGAAGTGTAAGAGCCGAAGATCAGGCTGTGGTCGCTATCCAATCGCTATTTTCAATTCTATTCAGCTGAGCCCTATCGTATAGGACCTGTAGCGGTAATATTTTATATACATACTCGGATTCTGTCATTTCGGTATAATCCTATACATGATCAGCGGCAGTTTCTCAAACAGACGTGTTTTTCCATCAATTATGGCGCCACTTTAAACCACACTGGGCAGCCATAAGCGATAATTGGCCTTCAAGAACAATGTAGCATCATACGACTTTAACTTTTAAATCAAGTTGACTGCTTTGAAATAGTGTCTTTGTCACAGCGTAGGCCTCCTTGGCCAGAGCCAGAACAGCTTCTACATTTTTTGATAAACTATAGGAACTGGTCAAGCCAGAATCCAGAAAATTTAACTAAATATCCCAAGGCTAACGGTTGTTCATGCTGTTCTACCAAAGAAATGTTTTTTACAAATGTTGCAAAAGAGTAAAACATTAAAGCCAACATTTGGTGTTGCAATGTAAATCGACAGCCATATGACCTCAATGCAGTGAGGACAGCAATGTCTAAACATAAGATTGATAAAGTTATCCGATGCTCGAGAGGAAGGACTCGAGCTTAATAAAGCCTGAATTAGCATCGTTAGTATTAGTAGTCTAGTATGTGTTTAAAATGGTTTTCGCTACCATACAGATCTGGCAGTGTTAATGAAAAAATGAAGGCAAGACCAAGTATGTACATAATGCTGTCAACACGAAAGGCACACAGCTTCGAAGATTTGGAATATTGCCACATACGAAAGGCAAAACCTTAAGGTAGGAAGGAACAATTACAAATTGCTTGTCGCAAATTGTAGGGAATGCCAGACTTGGTCTATTAGTTTTATGTTTTCAGTACATAATCATTCCAATTGATCATATTGCGATAAATAAGATCCACGCATCCAGTATTTTGAATGTCCGAACATTTCGAACGTCGACTAGGACCACTGCCTTGTTGCCGCCAAGGCAAGACTGCGGATATAAAACATGAAACGACAAACCAGAAATGCTGTGAAAAAAATTACTGTCATAAGACAACAATGACAAAAAACCGCCAAGGCCTTCGCAGAATGCGTATCCTCTCGATTAACAGCATACCACCAGCATCTCATGTCGAAGAATAATGGCAGCGATGTCACAATAAGTCCTTATCAGATGCAAATGATGTGCTAGGTTTTTCTCGCACACTAGCAAGAAACTCTTGCCTACAAAACTCAGCTGCATATGAAGAGAGAGAAAGCTGCCATTGAGCTCCAAAGGCAAAGAAAAACATATGAGAAGGGTACAGTCCACTGTGTGGATCGTTTTATACCCTACCCCATCCCATCCATAAAACAAATATCCTCAAAATGTCGGCTTTTTGGCGATGAAATATAGAAAATGTCATTGTCAGAACATATTGTTCAGACAGTTTATCAAAATCATTTATGGTTCGACAAAAAATATCGTGTTTCGCCTGGTTATGCTATGAGGTAGTCTATAGAAATGGTTTTTGTATGAAAATGCCTCCAAGATTTTGCATCAACATTTTTTTCGAAATGTTTAAAATTTTACCGAAAAACTTTTTTTTAATAAAAACGGCCCAAAAAGTGGGCGTAGCAAAAAACTTTGTATAAACAAAAAAAATACACATTATGATTCTCCAGGTATGTTGTGTTTATACTTTTTCAGTATCTCTAACGGTTTTGCCTAAGCCTACGTTTTCCTGAAAAGGGAGCGTGGCAGTGTATGGATTTCAAATATTTTTACACTTGTTCTGCTGGAAGAAACAACAAAAACGTGTACCAAATTTCATCATTGTAGCTCAAAATTTAAGACCCCAAAAACTGGTGACGTACGGACGGACGGACGGACGGACGGACAGACATGGCTTAATCGACTCAGCTATCGATTCTGATTCGATCCATATACTTTAAGGTATACCTATACATAATTCACTATGTTACAAACTATGTATAAAAACTAATATACCTATATGGGATAGGGTATAAACATATGAGAAGGCTAAGTCCGCTATGCTGATCGTTAAATACCCTAACCCATCCCATCCTTACAATGAATACCCCCGAAATGTGGGCTTTATGGCGATGATATACAGAAAATTAAATTTTGTCACAACATATTGTTCAGACAGGTTATCAAAATCTTGTATTGCTCGACAAAAAATATTTTGCATATGTAATTTTTTTTTGGTAAAATTTTTTTTTTGTAGAAAAACGCCTCCAAAAAGTGGGTGTGGGTTAAAATGATATATCGAAGAAATGTTGGTATTATTCATCAAACATTTTATAGAATATTTTACAATTTGACCAAAAAAGGTTTTTTACTAGAAACGCCCCACAAAGTGGGCGTGCCAAAAAACTGTGAATAGACGAGATAAAGACGTTAGGATTGTCTAAACATCTTGCACACAAACTTTTTCAAAATTCGTTACCATATTTCCGAAAAGTACGTTCATCCTAAAAGTTGTCGTGGCAGTTAGCGAATTTCAAAACTTTTTACACTTGTTCTGCTTCGTCGGATAGAGACTCTATATACAAAATTTCAAGATTTATGGCCCAAAAATAGGTTACACACAGACGGAAGGACGGACAGGCAGACATGGCTATATCGACTCAGCTAGCGATTCTGTGTCGATCCATATACTTAGAGGTATAACTAGCGAAATTATTTCTCTATGTTAATAACTTAATATCAAAACTAATATACCCCTACGGGATAGTATATAAAGAGAAGAACACCGGGTTTTCAAAAAAAGCAAGAAAAGCGCGATATCGAGGACATAGAGATTTACCAATCCAGGAATGATGTTCGCTGGTTTGCCGTAGTGTAAAACGTCAAGGCCATGGATACAAGGCTAGAACAGAATCCTATCAATATGAACATGGGAATATCGTAGTTGAGACATGCTGAGGATATCGAACAACCACTTCTGAATAGGTTAAACGGGGGTGATGAACAGTATCCAGCTTTGAGGCAGAAGTGAAGTTAGGACAGCAATATTTAAGCTTAAGCTTTAAAGCTTAAGCCGTATATGCCGGCCTTTCCATCTTGTATTATAAAGCCGGCGGAAATGATCGAACAGATGATTTGGTATATAACATTCACCAACTAATAAGCAAAATTTGGTCGGATGAGAGGTATCACAAAAAATGAGACTAAACATAAGTCTCCCCCTCATCGCCTATCTGTCGTAATATGTGAACGCTTGGAATCGTTTACCAACAACCTGATCGGCCTTTATCCGTGTGGTTTATGGCCAGGAAAGTCCACAGCTAATTAAATCATCACATTTCGGCTGGTCCTGGAAAAACTCAAGAAGTCTAAATCGATACTGACCACCTATTCATCGATTTCAAAGTCGCATATGACAGCATTTATAAAGATGATCTACACAGAGTTAGGCCTATAGTTTTGAAATTCGGCCCAAGCCCGTCCGTCTGTGCTGGATTACGATGGAGTACTCTCGCTGCTCCATCAGCGTCATAAACGACCTCACCGACACATTCGATACAAACAAAATGGATTTATTTTTATGAAAATCGGTTGAGTTGTAATCGAAAGTAAGTATGTCCTAAAAAAAAACAACGAATTTGAAGTTGAGACCAATCATATTTTTACCGACTTTAAGGGCTCTATGATAGCATCCACCAGTTGAAAGAAAACCGCCTATACGAACTTTTCCAAACAATCACGAACCGGATCTCGATAAGCAAAAACGCCTTTTCATACGTTTTCTTCAATCGATAATAATCGAACCCCGGACCCCAGATATGAGAAAACAACAAATTACGAACCTCCCATTTCATGAGCAAGCGCTCTCTTAGACTTACTAATTGGAAGTAGAGTACCCCGAATTGAAGGGGTAGAAGTCCGTATTTTTTTAGGCAGAGGGTATCAGGACAGGAGCCCATTAAATAAAGTAGGTCAGTATATTTTGGAAATTGAATTAAATTTCCTCGAAAACATCACGTGCAATAAGTAATACCTTAAGGCCTAGGTATTGCAGACCTGTGTAGAAAAATATTAAATTATGGTGAGATTTTAAAATATCCTAGAATCGTTTTTACCAATATACCATGCAGGACTAATCAAGCTAGGCTGGCAAGACCGTGATATGAAATAACGGTTATCTAATGGAAACATTTCAGGGCGCTTCTGGAGCGTTATAAGTTTGCCTCACCTGAGAAAAGTTCATAAAAAAATAGAAGTGTGTTTTTATAATGTTTCTTTAGTACAACATATTGCTCAATAATAATACACCCATATATTTATGATTGTGTTAAAAAAAAATACCACCACCCACCTTGGGTGTCCTTTTTATGTTGTCCTTCGGTCAACTCCTGCATCTGACATCGCAATTTCCCTCTAAGATGACCATATTCTCTTCAAGCCCATTTCCCTGTGGGCTTCCACTTTCATTGTCGCCGTCGATGGCTCCACATCTGCGGACACATTCGCACCGAAGCATTATTTCAAGTAAAGGATACCGATGCCAACGAAGGACAACGAATTCCAGCCCCAACTTATAAATAAACACAATGGACAGCCATTTGACCACCACAGATGCCACGACCGCTATGCCACCACACCGCATGAATGCCATATCCTCCGTGCCATTACCAACACACAGTGTCACCCAGCAACCCACCCACTGTGGCCACCTTCACAGATTAGATTTAGCTGCTCTAAATTGCTACACAGTGGATTGGATTCTTTGCATCCAAGATGGCATCCGCAGCCACTTCCAAGGATGAAATTTAGTTTGATGCTGAGGCTAAATTAATATGTGCGTTCGGTTTGTGGGCAGACGACGCACACATATTGCGACCGCAGGAATGAACGACATCACTAGGACATTGCTCAATATTGCTTGGCAATGGCTACGACTGCGGAGACGACGATAACGGCAACGATGACTACAACGACGACGACGTTGACGTTAACCCCAACGCAAGGAGTTTCTTGCAATTTCAGACTGTCCACTTTGCTGCGGTGTACATAATTTAATAACATACTCGTACACATACTCATATGTCTATACGAGTAATGCGATGTCCTGTGTGCATATAAGTCCGTGAATTCGTAGATTGTAAGAATGGAAGTTAATTGTCGCGCTGCGCTGATGTGGCCGAATCGACGTCGGAACTTTTAAATTGAATTAAGGAGGAGGTTTGGATTATTTATGATATTTCGTTAAAAATCAGATTACGGGGTAGTAATGTCACTTAGGGATGAGATGCTCATAATGGACTGAGTTGACCTGATGTTAAAAGTGTCAAGAATTTTAAATTCAACAAACTAAATTTTGGCAAATTTGCACAAATTGCAAATATTATCTTGTTAATTCTTTTTTCAGACTCGTTTACATTTACATCATAGAATAACAGAGGCTTATGGACACCTCAAACCTTCTTTACGGATGTGACAATCGACATAATAGAAAAAAGTTTTCGAAATAACAAAGCATAAGTCCGTAAAAATAAAGTCGTTGCCGATATTGATGGAGCAGCGACAATTCTCCATCGTCATTACACACATACAGTTTTGGCGGTTTATCATACCCAGACGTAATTCTTTATACCTAGATCGTCTTTATAAATGCTGTCGTAAAATGCGTTGGAATCGATGTGACGTACAGTTTTAGACTTCATGTTTTTTTTTTTGTCGAATTGTTAAAATTTGACCAATTGTGTGCTTTTCTATCTTAAAAAAACGCGCTGATGCCGTGATGTACCTGCGATATAAAAAATGTCCTAAGTTGCTGCAAAGCAAAAATCATTGCCATTCAGTAAGCCCAGAAAGTGTAAATGGAGTATTAACAACTGGAACATCTACCACGGTCTATGTTACATTAAAGAGACTACTCGAATATGTTTAAACCAACAAGCTGAAAACTGAAAAAATCTTAATACGATGCGAACACGCTGTAGACGTAGCTGAAAGCTGCGGAGAAATTTGCTGGTGACTTTTTAGGAAAAGGGATGTACAGAAGATATATAAATTCCGAATATAATTTTTTTAAGATGAAAAGAAAACAGTGGGTCAAAGAGTACATAACTATCATTGAAGAGCGTGTTCAGAGCATGCTCCAAATGTCTAGTCTTCATATTCCTTCGACATTATGACCATTAGCAGCTGCCGGTATATATACAAGGAATCTCAAAAGGCTCTCGACACTTGAACTATGAACCAAGCATACCTCTCATTTGAAAATGGATCAAAAAGTTAAAAAGACCGGTATAACATCGCAAAAATTAGATCTGAGCGACAAAGATCAAAAACGTTAAAGGAATTTGAGACGTTCCTAACGTTTCAATTCTTAATCGCTCAAGTGCTTTATATGTGCATATTTTCTACTGATCTATAAAACTTTTCAAAAAAATGCACACACAAAAACAACAACAGCAACAACACATAAAAAAATAAATGAAAAAGATCTACTAAATACGTATGAAGTCCATTAGCAGCCCTGTTTAAGACTATTTCATCTCAGCAGACTTTTTGTGGGAGCATGAACAAGCAAAACGCAGGACTCCCAAACATGCCACACTGGGACAGATCCGACTTGTTGAGCTTTGACTTAAACACTTTGTAAATAGGATAGAGAATAAAAAATGAGAATGCAACAGCTAATGGGGAGCAAGTGGTCCTTGCAAAATCGTCGAAAATGGAGAATTCGGTAATTTTGTTCATCGAAGTCAGACGTGTTTATTTGATGACGACAGTTAAGTGATATATTTTTGTGACTAGTGGTTCGTCTAGTTTTAGAATATTTAATTTTTTTTTACTAATGTTTGCTACTTTCCGTACAGTTGACATTCCTGTTGGTGACGACATTCGTGAAGAATACCGACTTTTTTCAATATATTTAAGTGTAATTACTTTTTACACTGAACAACTTCCAAAACTTTTTCGATTATACAGCCAAATCGCGTTTTTAAGGAAAGAAATTAAAAATGGGTCCAATGCAGCGATGCCTTCAAAAACGACATTAATGAAATAGTAACAGAGTTCAAATATGGACGTGTACTAATTTAAAAAGCTTGCTATTGGTAAGCCTTACAGTTGCTCGTTAAATGTAATCGAAAGTTTTAGACCTGAAGAACTCAAAACTATAAGCTTATACTCCAAGATGGACTTTGGTGGACGTTCAGGCCACAGTTTGTATAAGAAAGCATTTAATGGACTTGACGCCGATGTCTTATCTGTTTTTTGACATGAGTTGCTCCACTTTGTTTGATATCTGGGGAAAAAGGAAAAAAATAATCTGGCAATCCTCGCCCAAGTTTAACTATATATTGTAGGCCTTTTAAAATGGAGTTTCTCAAGGAACCTGCACTACACCCGTATCTGTGGCAATAAACCAAGAGTGGACAGTGAAATAAATGAGCTCTCTTGGTAACTCTGGCGAGCTGTGAAAAATCCAATTGTAATAGATTTCCCTCTTTTTGATAGTTTATTTGACACAAACCATGTAATTATAACTATTATGGGTGGGGAAATATTTTATGAATAAGAATTTGTGCGACCCTGAATAAAGGCTGTATAAATATTTATGCACTGTATAACTATACAACAGTTGAGTTGTGTTTTAGTGAATTCTAGTGAGAATTTTGTTCAACTTTGTTTCTAAACTAAGACTCATGTTTATGCGTGTACACAGTTTTTCGATTTTCATTAAAGTAGGCGTTTTTTCCAGGCGTGTCCTCAATTTTTTTTAAATGTGCCAGTTATCAATAAATAATAATAATAATAAATAATTTTAAGTCCATCGATTTGATAGTTGATTTAATGCCAGCTGTAACGGTGTTCTGTCCCAGTGTAACAGGCCCGGATTATATAAGCTGGGTCACGAATACTAAGATGTAATCGACCGACCTTCTCCGTCTTTATTATTTTCATCTTTCGCCAAGCTGAGCGAACAGAAGAAGGAAATTACTGTAGCCGCACTTAAGTATGTAAGCAAGAACGTTTATTCTCTTTAGCAAGAGGTTGAGCTATGAGAAAACTTTAGATGTTGTAACTTAGAACCCATATTAAAAGTGAATATAAGCAAAACATGTGATGTATATTTTAAATAAAGCTTAATATGTTATCTATATATATTTACGGATAATGAAAGACACATGAAAATGAACGATCGAGTAGACTAATAAGAAAACTAAGACAAAGGCCGAAATTAAAAAAAAAATAGAAATGTATTAAATCATCTTCATATATGTGAAAGCATTCATAGCCGCTTCGAGTAGAAATTAATTTCTTTCGAAACTTTGTCGGAGAAACGGAGAAAACCACTCCTCTCAAATGACACACTACTGCAGTGTATTTGTGAGCTACGATCCACGGACTTAAGAATGCAATACTGAGTGTCCTATCGACAGAACTACTAGGTATGGAAATAAGTATATACGTCACACAGAACTAAGAAAATATGCTTTACTTGACACATGAATGACATATGACATCAGATGCCTGGCAAATTGTTGCTACTCGTGTGTCAAAATGAACGGATTGTGGAGAAAACCTGTAGGTCAGAAGTAGGGCTTTCAGTCAAAATTCAGGTATGTTTGGGGGCCTGTACTGAAGCAGAGGAAGAATAGCATCAGTTCATTTGAAAAATGTGTTTCATGCAACAGGTACGCTCTAAGAAAGTCCCTCCAGGTTGCGAATAATCCGATACACCTAAGCTACGCAAATATAAATTTATCCTAGGCGAACATGTTTTTCGACTTGTTATCATATAAAATAGGTTTTAGCAGTAGCTTTAAAGAATTGAGTCTAATTCGCGCTAGAGGTATCACAGTTAACCTTTTATAATCTGATGTCATTGCCCATCCAACATATCGATGGAAACGTGTCGTAACTATTTTTTTTTATTAATTCCTTACATAGTGCAAACCTATAATGGCTCAAATAGGAGCCTAAGATACTTACAGTATGAATTTAGAAAAGCTCGTTCTACAGTAGATGCTATACGGTGGGTAACTACAGCCTTGGAAGAAGCTAGAAGGGCAAGAGATGGAAAAGAAGTGCAAAGAAATACGGTGCCGTAGTAACATTGGATACCAAAAATGCATTTAACTCTGCAAACTGGGGAACTATAGTGCATTCGCTTAAAACAATGATGGTTCCATGGTTCATAAAAAAAATTATGCTGAGCTATTTCGAGAAGCGGTTCCTGCTCTTCGATACCGATGATGGAGTAAGGTAGTACCACATTACTGGAGGAGTTCTACAAGGATCGGTATTAGGACTTATCCTATGGAACCTTATGTACGATAGGGTTTTAAGGCTCGGAATCCAAAATAAGGCTAAAATCATAGGCTTTGCCGATGATATTGCAATTGTTGTGGCTGCAAAACACCTGGAAGAAATCGGCAACGAATGTACCCGAAAAGTGAGACGATGAATGTCAGCAGTTGGGTTAGAACTAGCAGAACACAAAACAGAAGCAGTACTTGTAAGCAGTCGCAAGAAAAGAGACAATCACCATCAGGGTAGGCGATCATGACATAACATTAAAACCGGCTATCAAATACCTTGGTGTGACGAAAGATGCCATACTCTCTTACAAGGAACATTTTAAAGAACGTGCGACAAAGCTGCAGTAGTGGGCGCTGCCCTAGCTAGAATAATGGCGAACATTGGAGGACCCAAAGATCAAAGTAGGCTTGTTCTGTCTATGGTGGTGAAGTCAATCATATACTGTATGCGGCACCAATATGGGCCAAAGCAATGGGAATTAAGTCGTTTGGGAGAAAGATTAACTCCGTCAACCGAATATGTGCTGTGCATATCGGACAGTGTCAAATGATGCTGTATGTGTCATTGCGCGAACGCTTCCAACAGACATCTTGGCTAGCGTGCTAGCAGCGGCAACAGCAATCGCTGAACCCAATGTTGAATTACCTTACGGGGAAAGAAGAGCATAGATTGCTAAGCAGCCCCGCCAAGTAATATCTAACGGTAGTCCCGCGGGGAGTGTGGTTTAGTTCGTAGGCTTACTCAAGTATTCAAGACTGCGAATCGTACATGCCAGTAACTCGGGCTACTGGTATTAGTAAGTCTTAAAAAAAAAATCTGTGAGACCTGGTCACATCCCGTATTATAACTCGATCCTAATAGAATAAATATCAGCGGAAAAAACCGAACTTGAGATTTAAATCCAACCTAACATTCATATGATTGGGAAACCCGAAACTCTAATTTCAGCTGAATACCCAACAGCTGGACGGATGTACTTCAAGATTTTTTTTAATGCAAAAAAATCTTATGAAGGCATTCCTACCGTAAGTAGGGTCATTTTTCCACTACTTGTATTTATGTGACAGCATCAGAGCATAGAGTTGTGATTCAAAAGCTAATTACCAAACCAATGTAAAAAGGACCTCACAGAATAGTCTAATACAGAAGTTGACTGCTTGCATTAATAAATTTTGAAAGCTTAATAACATGAAAAAAAAATGGACAAACGTTTACGCGCCTATACAAATATGCGTATATTACATTTTCCAAAAAAAAGGACTCACCCACACTCACTCCTAATTCCATTTGCCGTAAAGTGAAAGTGGAAAACCTTTTCCACGGATAAGCATCATAACCCCCAACCCTTCACTCATCTAAACTTCTATCCCAAATGACACATGAACCACCCCGTCCACTACCAAGGACTCTTTTGCCGCCATCCCCCATAAACGCACATATGTGTGTATGTGCGTACTAAACTGTACGCATGGTACAGCGAGGCCGAAGCTGGATAGAACCTAAAAAAATAGTTTCTTGTAGAGAGGAAAAAACAACATTTTTGGGTGAAAAATGGCCACGGGCGACGCGCGTTACAACGCAACTTAACTAATTAGACTCAACTCACATGGGGAACTATTGTTTGCACACACATGCGTGTTTGTATGTGTGTGGGTTCCCAAAGTGCGTGTAGGCATACATTACACATACAACAATAATATAGAATAGAACATAACATATAGTCCTTATCCCATTTCAAGAATGAATAGAAAAAAAGAAACACACAAAAACGCCAACCTTCAGGGACATCCACCCGCTATACGTAATACGCAGTCCGGCACGGGATATGGTGTTTTCCGTGTTCTTCAACCCTTGTAGAAAATTTAAAGTAAAATCCCCTGTACATCCGATTGTCGGATACGGTCCGGAGTATGGGTGAGCGGGGGTGAATAATACGTATTGTTGGTGCCCGCGCGACATATCCTTACATCACGTATGGTCTCGCATAAGGGATTTGCACAAAGTTTTCCTCGAATTTCTTCGCGTTGCGCGTTCCTGTCTTTCTTCTTATTACGCTTATTTAGCGCGAGTTTTATTGTTCTACACGCACACATGGAGACTGTCGCTTACACTGCTTTGGGACACGGGCCTCGGTACATGCAGATCCATGGAATGTGATACCGTACGCCAAAGGGGGTAGCAAAAGCAATACATATGATGTGATTCCTTTAGTTTTTTTCTCTCTGTGTCCTTCGGTCACCCCTTCAATTTTGTATGGAAGCGTCTCAATTGTGGCAACCCTTGGTGGCAGCGACTACCACGGCAACGCACGGCTATCTGTCGGGTGGTTAAATCGCTGGAGGGAAGCATGTGCATGAAAGCCTGCGAGTTGGTATTGTGTGTATATCGCGCTTATTATGTATCATTATAAGGATCTGTGAACTCGATGTCCCGTGTTTTTGCCATGCGAAAATCTTTTCCACGTTTTTCTTTCCGATTATGATTATTTTTTTTGGTTTGAATTTTATTTCTTTGTTGCTCTGCTTTTTTACTTTGTCCTTTTTTGCCCATTTAGTGACGAGACTTGTGAGCACACAGCAGTTACACGAGGAGATATCCTTGCGAAACGTAGGTATACATAGACACTCGCGTAATTTGAGATTTTCTTTTCTCTGCCCTAATTTGGCACGTTGCGAGTGCGACTTGAAGTCTCACATTTCGCGACGTCCCCTTAGTATTGGAGTTGGCGAACTTTTTTTTACTTCGCTTGGGTATTGACTGGAATTGATGGTAGTGGTATCTGTAATTTCTGGTGGCACCGAGGTATATTCTCAGGTCTTCCATATAAATAAGTTTAAATAAATTTGTAAAAATCTTTTCAAGTTGATTTTTATGAAAATCAATTAACTTCATCTACAAGTTAAAGTTCACAGCAGAACAAATTTCCAACTTCGATGATCCTGCAAAAAATCGATACCGGCGCTATTTTTATGAATCTTAAAGCCGCATATGATAGCTTTCATATTATGCTATAATGATTATTTTTTAACTCCAAGTGGTAACCATCGGGCAATGCTCTCATCCAACAGGATTTGACTTGCTTAACGATAACAAGACAAAAAACAGCAAACTATAAACAACCAGGTAGCAATGGCACGGAATAAATACTCAGCCTGCTGTCTGAGGCGAACCTAGACAAGGTGCTTCGACATATTCGGACAACAGGTTGTCTAGGAATTTCTAGGGTAAGTCAGGCCCCACTAAATCTAATATCTATCTAGTATGTAGTATCTAACTGCTAAAAAAATGCCTTAACTGTCGTCCACGATATACGATGGGATGTGCCGGGTGAAAAGAGAATAAAAAACTGTGGAATCTACTATGGACCGGGTTATAGTGAAAAGAAACAGCGACTATTCGGATGCGGATTTGTTATAAGTGCCAGACTTAGGCAAGAAGTCTTATGGTTCCAAGACATTAGCGAACGCATATAATAACAATCCTCATCAAGCCCAAAATTGGCATGAGAAGCCTTATATGCGCTCACGCCCGGAGCGAGGAGGAAATAGATGATAAAGCTAAGGATTGCTTCTACGAGCTTCTTGACAAAACCTATGACCGACTAACGAAGCACGATGTTAACATCGTACTTTGGGATTTTAATGCAAATGTAGAAAGCGATAGCGTCTTTGTCGGAAAACACAGCCCGCACGAAAACAGGTCTGGCAACGGCCTTAGGCTAGTTGGCTTCGATAAGGAACGAAATGCCACTATATATATACCGTCAAAGCCAAGCATACGAGGCTCGAACAGAATCCTGTCAACATGAACAAGGAAATATCCTAGTTGTGACATTGACTGAGGATATGGAAGAACCACTTCGGCAGAGTGTTAAACGGCGATGACGAATAACTTCCACTGTCAGTCAGAACGAACCATTAAATATTGGCAACAACAGGGGAAACTGTCAACTGTGATGATAGCAACATCTAAACTGAAGGTTAATAAGGCTGCTGGAAATAACGGCCTTCCCGCTAAGCTGTATAAAGCCGGCTTGCAGGACTTGGTAAGTAACATCCACCAACTCATAATCTAAATCTCGTCAGATGAAAGTACTCCTGAAGAATGAAATCTCAGCATCGTTTGCCCCATCCACCAAATAGGACACCCTCCGAACTGCGCCAACTACAAAAGCATAAGTCTCCTAAGCATCGCCTACAAGATCCTATCTGCAGTTATATGTGAAAGCCTGAAACCGCTTACCAGCACCCTGATCGGCCCTTATCAGTGTGGTTTTAGGCCAGAAAATTCAACAACAGATCAAATTTTCACACTTCGGAAGATTCCGGAAAAAACCCAAGAAGTCCAAGTCGATACCCACCATGAGGGAAATGGCTTATGCAATAAATGAAGGTAAGATTAGGTATAAGCTGTCAACATGAAAGGACTCACAACAGCGACTTATTGGTCAGAACGTCACCATTGACAGATATTACTTTGAGGTAGTGTCTACCTCTGCTCCGCTATTAACTCTGACAATAACAGCTCGTCAGAAATTAAACGAAGAATAACTCTTGCCAACCGCTGTTTCTTTGGGCTAAGGAGGCTCTTAATTAGTAAAGCCCTTAATCGAACTACTAATTAGATGCTATATAAGACCCTGATCATCCCAGTCCTGCTCTACGGCGCTGAAGCATGGACCGTCTCAAAAGCGGATGAAGAAATCCTTGGTCGATTTGAGAGGAAAATTCTTCGAGAAACCTTCGGTCCCGTTTGCGTTGACGGGCTATGGAGACGTAGATTCAACCAAGAACTATACGAAATGTACAGCGACATGCCCCTTCGATTCCCAGCCAGATGTCGGACGCAGTAAAGGAAGACCTCGCCTTAAGTGGTGCTTTACTGGAGGCAGTTAGCTAAGAACCGGGGTAATTGAAGAGGCATGTTGACTGAGGCCCAGGTACTTTTCGGACTGTAGCCCCACTTTAGTAAGTAAGTGATAATATTGACGACATAGGATAGACAATTAGAAACATCATCGAAAATATTCAAATGGAACAAAATTCAGACTCTATACAGTGCTTTAATGTGAATACATATCTTGGAGAATAATATGACCTGAATAATAAGACCTAGTAGCACTATTAATACCGAACTCTGACGTTCTTAGTAAGGGTATCCAGACTTATATCACATAGGCGAGCAATAGATGAAACATTTTTGAAGCCTACATATACATATATACATATTATATCCTTATTCCATGAATGTGCAATACGTGCAAATGATTCCTTTTAATGTACTTACGGGCAAAGTATCTGAATAATAACAACATTTGGGTTTTTCTAGCTTCAGGTTATAGACTAAAGAACAAGTGTTACTTGTAGTCAATTTCACGCAAAGTGAATGTCGGGAACTATAAGCTATGAAAACATTTTAGGGCTAATATTAATGCTTCAGGATCTAAACTCAGTATCATGACGGTTGTATATTACAACTCAATCCTCCAAACCTCAGATACAATGAACTTCAAATGAAAAATTAAACGCTTTCCATCTCAAGGTGGGGACGTTCTATTCAGGTAAAACAAATAGCTTACCAACTGAGTAAATAAGAATTGCACAATAAACCACCCATAAAAGGAGTCATCCAGAATAGGCTCAGGTAAAATGTCAATTTTTCGTGGAATAGAAATCACCGCATAGTCACCTTACTTTACTTGACTTTAAATATCCATTCAAATGGGGAAACCATAAATCACACAGGTAGTATGTAGTAAATCACACTTACGGACCATAAAATCTGGGACACATACTTCCCGCGTTTAAGTGCCCACAATAAACGCGACTCATCCTAAAACCAATGCAGCGATTGATTTACAAGGACTCTGGAAATAGAAATAAAAATTCCTCCAAACGGCTATAAAATCAAGCGGTAATGTCTGTCATAAAATCGCCGCGAACATCCCTGACATTCTGTCAATTTCAAGGATAAATGTCTGGTAGCGACTATATGCCCACTAAGTCTCACATCACACCCGCCCCCACACCATAGATGGTCTGTTTTTATGGACATGGGTTTAAGGATATATTCATGCACACGTCTTAAGTAAACACCACAACCACCATCATACGCACACTGCGAACACGCGGATGTTATGTATGCCTTTTTGACGTTCGCATGCAATTAAATGCCAAACCGTTCAAATCGCATCCCATAAAAATGTCCTTTTACACAATTGCTTGCATTAGGCGAATTGTGTGCACATACATTCATTTGGAGTTATTCTCTTCGTCACGCTTCCATTCGTAAAGTCCTTACACCCATCGCATCGTTGTTTGTTCTAAACTCGATGGAAATTGTCTTCAAACAAATAAAAATAAGGAATCGTCCTAGTGAGAAAACTAAACTCTCCGCTTGACATGTTCTGCGAAGGCAGGAAGTTTGTACCTTCGCAGCGGTTTTAGTACTCACACAGCGGGATTCCCAAAACCCCGAGCCAAAACAATTCTTATTGAGATTTGCGAACAAAGGGCATGTGCGCATTGCGCGAGTTCAACGATAGCGTCCTTTTTATTTTCCTGGTGATTCTTCAAAAATTAGGATCTTATTTTTATTAGCCCTACTGCGTGACCGTCGTTGTCGTATACCTATTCGATTAGCAATAAAAATTTATTGATCCTTGCTGAGAGATGCGAATAGGTATAGAAAAAGAAGACTGACTGGGGGTAAAAGGATTAGACGTGGCTGTGTGGTTGGTTTGTGTTTTATATCTCGTTTTGCTCTCCAAGGAAGACATGCAACATTGCAGCCTAATGCTATGGCAATTTTACAATTGGGATGCGCTTTGTCCCTAGGGATAAGAAAGCAAACCGCGCAAATGTCGGTTTTTTTTGGGGGAAAAGTTGTAGAATTTATTGAATTCATTCATTCATTTTGTTTATCGACGGAAGATTAAATAAGGATGCAGATGTTTGATCTGCAAATCAATGTGAATGTGTGTTTATTCCATTGATTATAAATGAATGACGAGTTAAATCGCTAGCATTGACAGGATTTAATGAAATATGATTGAGAAAGCGGTAAGGATGTGAATTTTTTAATATATGGGGTAGTTTATTCGTTTTTACTTTACTGCCTTTTAAAACAAGATTAGGGATTTTCAAAGATGCATAAGAAGCAGAAGATCAATGCAATAGATGGAATTTTTGTAATTATGACCATTTTTTCGATGTGTTTGTTGTTAATGAAAATAAAACAACGTACGTTATATAATTAAGCAACGAGTACAAGAATATAAAACGAGAGCATCAATTATGTATGATTCTCAATGTTTAGGAAGGATAAAGTGAACAAAGGATATAATTTAGTACTAGGAGTTTCAATATTAGGCCAGTTCCCTTGAAAACAAATGCTGGGGGATGAGCCGACGACACTAGCGCTTAATCACTCAGTTTTAAGTTGTGCGGTTATAACACAAAAGGAATGGAAGAGACAATAGATCATCTCAATAAGTAATGAACAACGGTATTACAAACGATCTTTATCCTCATTTCAAGTTAAGTCTTTACTGCATCCTTATTGCGTGTAGGAAGTAAACCCTACAACCGCAACGTAAAACTCTAGAAAATCTTAATTAAGAAAAAGTAGAACACGCAGCCGCAGCTTAAAAAAAATATAAAAATTTAAAACATCCTCCAACTTTACAAAAAACAAGCAACTGACTTGTTTGCAAAATATTCTACCTACATACAGAGGCGATAGGAATTATATCTGTGCTAGGTCAAGAACATTGTTCACCTCCAGTCAAGAAAGAGAAAACCTTTCCTATGAGTTCAGCTATCAAATTCCTGTAGCACACAAACTTTTTTCTATGTTATCTAAACCAATTAACGCACATCTTGTTGAATAAGACGGCATTCTGTCAGGGTTCGATTTCATTTGTCTTACAACTAATCTTGCAAAAGACTTTTGCACTGTTTCTAGTCGCATTTGACAATTCGCATAGATTGGTGACCATAGAACAATGTTCAAGGAAAGGACGTACTATAGACATATAAACAGACTCTAGGGCATATGGGTTAGAGAACTCAGCACACGTTCGTTTTAGGAAACCAAGCATTGAATTTGCTTTAGCAACAACGTAATCGATGGAAGTGAAAAAGCAAGTTTCGTGCCAACGATCACACCAAGATCTTTAATTTGGGTTTTACGAGATATGAAGGTTCTGGATATTGTGTAGTCATAAATCACAGTTACTTATATACGATACAAGGAAAAAGAATGACATTTATTTATGTTTAAGGTAAGGCGATTAGGCTCACACCAATAAACAAGTTTATTTAAACCATTTTGAAGACTTTTACAATCATACATACTTTAACACGCAAAAAGATCTTAAGGTCATCGACATACATCAGGCAGTTAGCATGACTAAGCACTGAGGGGATTTCATTAATAAAAACATTAAATAGCATAGGCCCTAAATTGCTGCCTTTGGGGACATCAGATAATACCTCAATGAGCCTAGATTGAGAACAACAAATTTTTACGTACTATTTCCTATTGGAACGGTAACTCGAAATCCATTTAAGAAGCATATGGTGAATTCCATATTGTGTCAAAAGCTTTTGTATATATATTCGCTGTTGAATTTTGCCCGGAAAGACAACTCAACATTTCTTTGCAGTCAATCGAGCTAGCGTTAATGTCGGCATCGTTGATTATGTCGTTATATGCGACAAGTGTTAGCCTATTCGTTTCTAATGTAGGAAAAGCCGCAGATTGCTGCAAAAATACCAAGTCAGTTTTTTTAATTACCTCCTTTAAGTAATTTTTTGGCAGTTTTGACTGCAGCAGAATCCTATTTACGAATTTATGAAACGTGTTTACAAGTTTTTCATAATTTTCTGCATATAATGAAACTGCGTCTATCTAGGATCCCCAACGAGTTGTAACTGGTTGCGGAGAAAGTGATAGATCTGGTTTAATCTCCCTAAAATGCATACTCTGGAAGGAGCATTCAAAACACTTTTTTATACTTGCAATAAGAACATCGACTTGTCCTCATATGATTTTCCCTGTGCTGGAAAAGCCATGAGTTAGTTTTTGGAAAAATACTTGAATTATATTTATATAACTTGTCTATACAGAAGATGAAAGCTATGTATATATGCAGCCATATATTTAACAAAGTGTACCTCTTTTTGCGCAGCTGTTCTATGCATTTCCGCAAATTCCCTTTTTTCGCAAAAAAGGTTAATCGAATAGGATTTTTCCTTGTTCATCTTGACAGGATTCTGTTCGGGTCTTGTATCCTTAGCTTTGACGTTTTACACTTTGGAAAAATCGGCGAACATCGTTCCTGGAGCGGCACCTCTCTATACCCTCGATCGCGCGCTTTTCTTCCTCTTTTTTCTTCTTTCTAAAAAGCCGGTGTTCTTCCCTTCTCTGCCTATAGAGCTCAACGGCAACTCTCGTCTTCACCTGCAACTTAGCCTTGTAGGCCTCGTTCTTGGCTGCGAGTATCTGTCGGCATTCCTCATCAAACCAGGGGTTTCTTGCTGGTGGGCGCGAAAAACTAGCACATCAGTTACGGCTGATCTAATGGCTTGTTGGCATCGTTGCCATAGTTTTTCGACATTCGATGTTGGTGGTATGGTGTTAATCGAGAGGTTTAGGGATACGCGTTGCGCTAAGGTCTTGGCGGTCTCTTGCGATTGCAGTCTTTCGACATTAAATTTTTTTACAGTATTTCTGGATTGTTGTGGCGTAGTGGATATCCGCATTCTAACCTTGGCTCCAACAAGGTAGTGGTCCGAGTCGATGTTAGCTCCTCGGAATTTTCAGACATCCAAAATACTGGATGCGTGGCGCTTGTCTATCGCTATGTGGTCAATTTGATTGACCGTTCGTTGATCTGGAGACCGCCATGTCCCCTTATGGATATCGAGGTGAGAAAACCGTGTGCTGGCTATAGTGGCATTTCGTACCGTAGCGAAGTCAATTAGCCTAAATCCGTTACCAGACGTGTTGTCGTGTAGGCTATGTTTTCCGACAATACTGCTAAAGATGTCTTCTCTTTCTACCTTTGCGTTAAAATCTCCCAGCACGATTTTTACATCGTACTTCGGTAGTCGCTCATAGGTTTTGTCAAGGAGCTCATAGAAGCAGTCCTTAGCTACATCATCTTTTTCCTCCGTTGAGGCGTGAGCGCATATAAGGCTAATGTTGACGAATTTGGCCTTGATGCGGATCATTACAATGCGTTCGCTAACGTCTTGGAAACATAAGACTTCTTGCCTAAGTCTGGCACTTATAACAAATCCGCATCCGAATAGTCGCTGTTTCTGCTCACTATAACACGGTCCGTAGTAGATGACACAGTTTTTCATCCTCTTTTTGCCCGGCCCATCCCATCATATTTCCTGGATGCCAGTAAAATCTGCTTGCTGCCCTATCCCATTCGGGTATATTAGTTTTAATACATAGTTTATAACAAAGATAAATAATTTAGGTAGATATATCCCAAAGCCTATTAAGCTGTGTCCGTCAGTCTGTAGGTCGTCGGCTTTTTAGGCCTTAAATTTTGAGCTAAGATATTGAAATTTGGTATATGTGATCTTTATACGTGCTGCTCGAATAAGTGTACTAATTTTTGGTCAAATGGTTAAGAATTTTGAAAGGTGTCTGAACAAGTTATTTAGACAATCTCAATATCTGTATTTTGACTCTACACATTATTTTGTCAGTAAAATAAACGCTTTTCGGTTAAATTGTAAAATATTCGAAACAAAATTGATACAAAAACTGGCGATATTAATATAAAAATGTGGTCCATGGCTCATTTCAACCCACGTCTATTTTTTTGGGCGTGTTTTCCAACAAAAAACTATTTGTATATTGTTGTTGTGTTTATTTTTTTGTTGAGATTTTGATAAACTGGCTGCAAAATAGTGATGATTTCGCCACGAAAGATTGCCTTGAGTTTGTCAATTGATTGTGGCTTACTGACGAAAACTGGATCTTTAAAAAACCCAGAAAAATAATTCTGGAGGAGTCCAATCTGGATGTCTAGGTGGCCAGTCAATGTCGATATTTTTTTCTTATAGCACACATTTAGGTAAATTTGGTTCATACCGTTGTTGAAACCAGACTTTTTCCACACATTTGTGGACAGACATAAAGAGCCAAAATCTACCGATATCAATTAAGATTAAAGAATAAAAAAACTCAGGCAAGTGCGAAATTTCCTGAATTTTCAAAGCGGAATATTCTGTCTCTAAACATCATTCATAAGCTTCGCTAAAGTCAAAAATAAGTCTTTTCCGTGATGACGGTTGTTTAGGGTGGTGTTGATTATTTTGCATATATTTTCGATAGTTGCTTGGTGCATTAGAACAACGGACATATTGTCTAAAAACATTTGAACGTTTGCTTTTTGAACATTCAAGAAACTTACTATGTCTGCTACGTTCGTCTTGCAGCTCTTGACGTTTACTTTTTGAACATTCAAGAAACTTACTATGTATGTTACTTCCGTCTTGCAGCTCTTCATGTTCGTATGTAACTATGTTATATGTATGATTTATGGATGCCACCTGTCGTGAAAATATCATACGACTCGTTTGCAAGTTTGCCCACGATAGTGGTTACTAAAATGGTTCACTCCTTTGATCCATTGAGGAGTTCATACGTTTTTATGGAAACTTTTTTCTCTTAAATTAGAGTCTAATCTGTAGCTATAATTAAGTGGTTTAAATACACGTCTGCACTTTATTTTAGGCTCCATTTAGTATATATAGCACCGTGATTCGAAATACAAAATGTCAGGCTCGTTAGTACCTAGGGTCTAGCTTTCTCACAACCATTTTTATTCCGAATCCAAACAGCTAAGGTGAGATAAGCTGTTTTCGACAATTGATACTAAAAATTTCACACAAAAGTTCTTATTCATTGTACTTGTAAACAGTTGAAGCTATTCTACAATACCATTATCGAAATGTTCAAGTTTGGCTTTAGGCCCAGCAGATAGACAACAGGTTTATAATCCACACTAGGGTAGATCTTAATTCATCATCGATTCCAGGCAACATAATATCATTGTGGCCCTGGGGTGAACGGAACAACGATCGAATTCGGTATTCTACCAAAATTACCTAAGATTAGAGGGCATATTCCAACATTTAGTTCACCCGCTTTCAATGATTTTATCAGGGAGATGAGCTGTTTTCAGTTGGTATGATTGGTATTGGTATGAATAAATTAAACTGTTTTAAGCCGGTATAAACACGGTAGGCTATATATTTAGAAATACTACTCATATGATATCGACTTCATTGTTCGATCTCACCTCATCTGTTTAAAACCTTTTAGGACATTTTTAAGTAATGAAATATTGAAATCCTTAACTACATTTCATCTACCCTGGAATTTTTTATTATACTCACATATAAAGTGGAGTTCCGAAGATAATTGACATCGAAATCCGTTGTAATATATTTGGCGAAAAAAAATCCTAATACGAAATTCTAAAAGCTTATTCTACCGGACTTTAATCTTCGTGTGCTATAGGAAAAGGATAAAATCACTACATTAACGTTTCAATCGAAAATTGGTGATCTTTCTTTTCCTGTACAAAAATCTTTTAGTGTTTTGGCGCCAAAGAGGAGTGGAAGATAAAAACACTGCATTCTCGAATGAACAGGAACGCTGCAACCAGCTTATCTTTATTTTCCTGTACAAAAATCAATTAGTATTTTAACGCTAAAATGCATAGCTGTGGCGCATTGCCTCTAAAATCGCAAAGTCAACCTAAGCTTTGAAAATGATACAAGTATTTTGAGTTGTCGACGATATTTCTCGAGTTTCTAAAATAGTATATTGACATCCCTACACACGAGATTAAATATAACAACAAAATGTAACTAGAAGTAGTTGCACCACCATATGGGTTTATTGGCTTTAAATTCACACTTGCAAGGTGTTGCCCAAGGATTCAATTCATGACAAAGACCCTTACCACATAGAATTAACATCGCAATCTATTTTTAAAATCTGTCCACACAATTACTCAAAATCTGTGCATTTATGTAGGGCCATGTGGTATGCTGTATGCAAAATTCAATTTTATATCACCTACCTGCATTCTTGCAAATCCTAGCTATTAGCAAAGTAATTCTCTACACCAACTCACCCTCTACTCGTCTATGCACACCCCGCAAAATAATTCTTTTGTTTTCCTACGTTCCTGCAAATCATCCATCATCCACTCTTCTGACAGGATTCTCGAAAGTAACGGCTAATCAATACACAAAAAGAAAACACCAATTCAATTGGAAAATGTTGAAAATCACCGCGAAAAATGCAGAAAAGGCGGTAAATGGATTTTTATTTCGAATATATTCATATGTACAGAGCACTTCTGTATATACACATTTAAATGCACTACACTATGTGGCACAGTGCTAATGGAATTATCTCCGTTTCTCAACCACCGTATATAGTATACTCAAGCCCTAGGCGATCCAGGACATCCTGCTGTGATTGCCAAGAAAGGACCGCTTACTTTCCGCTTGCGTTGTCAATTTAGGCAACGCATAGTCCAACAATAACAGTATATGGTGTGTCCTACAATTACCCGCACCTTTTCTATACATTATGCGTTGATGGGCAACCAACACCAACACAAGACAAAATCATACTTGTTCCCTTTTATCGCTTTAACTTGGGGTGTCCCTTTTCCCGGTGAATCTTCTAATTTTGGCGGTTTTCTGTTAATTTATCCAACAGTCATGGGAATAGCGTGCAAAAGTTATCAAGGATAATGCGAGGGATGGTATTTTTATTGAAAATGGCACACATCACCGTCAAACCAAGCTCATTGGAAAAATTACAAAAAAAAACTAATCAGAGGGGCGAAGGATGTTGAAAAAATTCAGTTGCGAAAATCTAGCGGAAGTTGACATACTTTTTTTGAAGCGAGGGAATGTATCCTTCCTTTCTATTAAAAAAATCTCAGTTCGTGAAAGTATTCATTATCTACCATCAACATGTAAAGGGGACTTGAAATGCGGAAAAAAAAACGCGAATGCACAACCCTATCTTCATACTTTACCATTATTTTCATATAATTGGTGTATATTTTCTATTTCCTCCTGTTCGATCCTTTTCGGTTCGCACAGAGCCCTCCATTGACGAGTTCTATTTTTGCTGTTATTATATATTGAATGCCAATGACGCGGGGTACTGTCAGTGATACATTATACACAAAATAGGAGCACATGGAAAAGAAGCAAAGAAAAAAAAATCAAATCCTTGCAAATAATTGATCCAGAATAAGTGTCGTCTAGCAGGTATATTGCAACATTGATCGCCCAAGCAGCACACACCGATCGCCTTTAAGGAAGGTTTGATCGTTGTAATTCCTTGAAAGGATCACCCTATTGTATTTTTTTTTTACTTTTTACCGTGTGTTGTTGCCGTATATTTTAGTCTGAGTGCACGGAAAATATTTTCGCGCGTTTTTCTCAAACATTCATTTTTTTCATTCGAATGTCCTTCTTTGCTGCAGTCCAAACAATGCGATTTTTTTTCCAGCCGGTGAAATTTGAGGATGTTTTAATGTTTGTCGGAGGCATAAATAAATAATTCCTAAGTGAGGACGGAAGTGGTTGTTATTTATTGACGAAGCCACGATGAAAGGAGGAATTCCCGGTAATGAGTTGAAGAAGGAATAATGAAAGTAATGGCGGTGAGAAGCGCGTGAATTAAGCGATTTTGCATGTGATTTTATGGCGAAATTTTTGACGTTTGGGCGTTGATTTTTAAAATTTATTATACTATCTGGGAATTTGGGGCACGTTAAGGAGGGAACCTTTTGATAATTCAAATACCTTTGCATCTGGCTTGACAAGTTTCTGTATTTTAACAAAAATGTAGATGCTTGTCGGGCTAGCGCTAGGGGCGCTTATGCTCTGACAAGAAGATTGTTTCATAGCAGTCAACTTGATTCAAGGGTGAAAGTCATTTGCTACATGGCCCTCATAAGGCCGATCATCGCTTACGGTTGCCCCGTGTGGTTCAATGTAGCGCCAGCCTACATGGAAAAGATACGGCTGTTTGAGAGGCGGTGTCTCCGATCCTGCTTAGGATTGTACCGAACGCTGGACTCCGAGTACATAAAATATTATCGCAACGAGGTTCTATACAATGGGGCTCAGTTGAATGGAATTGACAATTTCCTAATTAAAGTAATTCGAAGGCACGTTGCAAGTGCGATGGCTAGCGACAACAGCCTGATCTTCGGGGCTTATTACCCCAATCATAAATATATGGAGAGTACGCTCATGTCTGGCTTTATTCCACCATAGGCATTTACTTATATCGATTAGTTAGGGTTAAGTACAAAGTCTGGGGCGGGTCTTGTGCACCATATTGGCGGACAATATGGTATGACACAGGATGGCCGGGCAACCAAAGACTCAATCAGGATGGCGACCCCTAGGAGCATATGCAACGAGTGCTCGCCACCCCTATTACATTTAAGTTAGGTTTAAGTAGTTTAGCAGTCTTAAGTAGTTTAAGTTAGTTTTAAGTAGTTAAGTAGTATAATTTAGTTTTAACCTAGATTAAGGATTTATATAAAACAAACAAAAATGTCTCTACCTCAAAGTTTTTTCGTAATTTTTTTTTGAAAATTAAAACAAAATATACACATATAGAAATAAAACAATATAAACTTAAGCCGAAAAGCAAAATAAAACTGTTAGATATTAGCTTAGAGCGCCCATTAAGGGCTGATAAGTTCGATTAAGTAAACATGTTATTGATAAGTTAGATTTAAGCATTTTTGTCTAGTATTAAGTTAATATTTTAAGTAAATAAAAAATGAGTTTGAAAATAAAACAAAAAATTTTGATAATTGAGTTATCAAGTGTAATGTGTTTTGAAGGGTTATACTTAGCTAAGGTTCTTATGCACAACTCATGTAGCATGTAAAATGTATATATACTTCGGCCTATATAATTGTTTGTGCCATGTGGGTCAGAAGGATTTATAGAATTCGATACGAAATTGATTTATAAAGAATATAATATATATATATATATATAATCAAATATAATATATATTTCATGTGTTCCCTGATTTATAAAGTAACTATTTTAACATGGCAATACCCAGTGGTTGTAAATCTGAACTCTTATTTTTACCTCCAAACGCTGACCATCGGATACTGGTCTCACACAAGCGGATTTGACATGCTAAACGACAAGTGCAAGTGATGACAACAAGACGGTAAACAGCAACACTATAAACAGCCTGCTGTCCCAGCCGAACCTAGATGCGCTGCTCTGAGAGTATTCGGACCACAAGTTATTTAGGAACCTCAAGGGTATGTCAGGACCATTGAAAAGAGATGGTGATAGATGAACCGTATCTAATAAATTGGAACTGTCCCTCCAGGTTATGGGTTGTGTCTTGGGTGAACTACCCACCCATGGAATAAATCTTTTATTACGAAGCAATCAAGAGCATTTGAAAGGAATGACTTTATTGTTGATGACACTGCTAAACTAAAATAGGTCAACGGCAGTCATCTGCACCCGGCATGTGAAAACATTAAACGGGAAAGCTGCAGGCGAACAACTAGCGCAATCCCCAAACTGTTACAAAGCAGACATTACTGCCATCCAGGAGAAATACGATGCAATTGTCGGACAAAAAGATACAAAAACATATGAGAAGATACATACCCTATCCATACCATCCTTAAAATTATTATCCCTAAAATGTGGGCTTTATGGCAAAGAAATATTAAAATTGACGTTGTCACAACAAATTGTTCAAAATCGTTCATGGTTTGACAAAAAACAATGCTTTTCTCCTGCATATGGTATGGCGTAGGGTGTAGAAAGGGTTTTGTAGGAAAATGCCTCCAAAAAGTGGGCGTGGGATTAAATGTTCGAACAGCATGTACAAATTTCATTAGGTATTCAAGCACAAAATATAACGCCTAAAAACTGGTGGGGTATATCTAGCTTAATTATAATCTCTGTGTTACAAACTTTGTATCAAAACTAATATACCCCTACGGGATAGGGTATTAAGACATCTACTATGAGAATTATCGACTATATTCGTATGCGGATTTGTTATAGGTGCAAACTTAGGCAAGAAGTCTTATGTTTCAAAGACTTTAGCGAAGGCATTGCAACAATTCGCTTCAATGCGAAATTCGCAATTTCCTTAAGATTGCTTCTACCGAAATTTCATGTTAAAATCGTAGTGTAAAGAGATGAGATATTTACCAGTATTATCGGATAACACAGCGTGCACGAAAAAACGTCTGGCAACGGACTTAGGCTAATTGACTTCGCTCCTCACCTCGATATCCATAAGAAGACATGGCGGAAACCAGATCTACGAACGGTCAACCAAATTTATCACATTGCGATAGACAAGAGGCACGCAATCCGTATTTTGGATGTCCGTACATTCCGAGGAGCCAACATTGATTCGGACCACTACCTTTTTGCAGCCAAGGTAAGAATTCGGATATCCACCACGCCACAACAAACCAGTGTGGAGGTTAAATTGCGAAAGACTGCAATCGCAAAAGACTTCCAAGATCTTCGCGCAACACGTATACCATACCAAAACCATCGAATGTCGATGGTTTGATAAGGAATGCCGACAGATGCTCGCAGCCAAGAACGAGGCCTACAACGCTAAGGTGAAGACGTGAACTGCCATTGAGATCTATATGCAGAGAACAAGGAAAGAAGATCGGCATTTCACAGATTTTTTTCCAATAATTAGAATGCGCTAAAGGGTTAATGAATACCCATATGGTGTTGAACTCAGCACGGGCATTTATGAATGAAGAAAAAAGAGCAAGAAAAGCGCGTGATTGAGGATATGGAGAGGTGCCACTCCAGGAACGATGTCCGTTTTACCAAAGTGTAACATGTCAAAGCCGAGGTCACAAGGCTCGAACAGAATGCTGTCGAGATGAACAAGAAAATATCGTAGTTGACACACAGTTAATGCTGAGGATATTGAAGAATCAATACTGAACGCTGTTAAACGGCGATGACGAAAAACATTCCGCTGTCAGACGGAACGAAACATTCCATATTGGTGACGACAGTGAAAGCTAACAACCACACGACATATCTGAATTGTGGACAGCCATATCTAAACTCAAGCTTAATAATGCTATACGATTCCGGCGGTGATGGCTTTGTAAGTAACATTCAGTTTTAGTCCAGGAAGGTCCACAATCAATAAAACCTTCAGACTTTGGCATATCCTGGTAAGAATCCAAGAAGTCCAAAACGAAACCCAGCATCTACCTATTTATCGTTTTCAAAGTCGCATACGACAGCGTTTAAAAAGAAGAGCTGGGCAGAGTCATGTCTAGTTTTGGTATACCACCTAAACTCATCCATATGTGTATCCGTTGCTGCTCCATTAGAGTAGAAAACGACCTCACTGACCTATTCGATACCAAAAAGCGATTTAGGCAGGCGATACTCTGTCACGTGACTTCAATTTTCAAAACGTGATTTCCAACGTGATGTCATGGCCACGTTTGCGAGTATAGAGAAGGAATCTGCAAAAATGGACTAAGCAGTATATGAGGGTAAGGCTAAGTATAAGCTTTTTATAAGTTAAACGAAGAATTACTCGTGTTAACTGTTTCTTTCTTTCTTCGTTCTAAGAATGCAATTCAGTAGTAAAGCCCTCCTTCGAACTTTTAAGAAGATCATATATAAGACCCTGATCATTGCAGTCCTTATTTACGGCGCTGAAGCATGGACCATATTAAAAGTGGATTAAGAAATCCTTGGTCTATTTGAGAAGAAAATTCTTCAAAGAATTTTCAAAGAGATGAAACTTCAACCAAGAACTTTGCGCTTTTGATCCTGTTCCCAGAGTCTTCGATTCCCAGCCAGACGTCGGACAGGGGAAGTAGAGGAAGACCTCGCCTTAAGCGACGCGCAGTTAGCTAAGGACCGGGCTAATCGGAGAGGCATGTTGGTTGAGGTCTAGATTGTAGCGCCACTTAAGTATGTAATAAATTATATATGCAGCGAAACTCTTCAAGACTTTTAATTCTGAGTCCTTACCCGGAACTTACCATATGTAAAGTTGGAATGAAGTTTGATTAAAAAGGTTTTATGTGATAGCACAAGGATTTATTTTATTTATCTATAAAGACGTTTGTCTATTTAAACCAGGTCGGGGTTTCTTAGATGTCAACGAAATATACTCTTTTAACGCTGGACACAAACAGAAATTTGCATACAGACATAAATGGCACATTCTAAAAAGAATTAAGTATTGAGAAGCTTACTTACTTACTTAAGTGGCGCTACAGACCGGAATAAACCTGTGCCTCAACCAAAATGCCTCTCCAATTAGCCCGGTCTTTAGCTAACAGCCTCCTGTTGCGCACTCCAAGTTGGTCGAAGTCAATGAGAAGCATTGATGTTTATTTCCATCCGTATAAAGTGTTCAGATGTGAGATACATAAACTTATTATACCCATATAAACTCATTTCATATGATATATATAGAACCTCTTCTTGGTTTGTGATCGATAACATATTCAGGGTTATGCTAACAATACAATCAAGGTGGTTCGCTGTCTTCATAATTTTACTTGAAAGTTTCATTTAAATAAATCTGTGGCACACTAGTAAACAAAGACATTGTTCACAGGATTGGCCAGAATTAACGAGATGTCACCTGCGAAATAAAAAATATAGAGAAGGCAGCAGCTAAAGTAAGTTAGGCAGTAAAAGAAGACAATAACGAATATACTTTTGATAAGAAGTAATTCTCGAAACGATAATATATAACGTGACTTCGCTCATGAGTGTTCTTGAATATAAGTGAGTCTGAAAGTTAAAGACAATGAATGACGTTCGCATTCCCATCCCATTATACCTGCATGTTAGTGATCTTAATAGATATTTTCTGCAACAACATAAGCCACAAAAAAAATTATATACACGACCGAACGTGTAAGCGTGGGCATAAATGCATAATCTCCTCTACCGTGTTTTACCACTACACACACATAAATAAACTCGGCTACTTGTTAGCAGCGAGGTAGACTCCATTTAATGACGTGGAAATAATTTGAATGGGTTCATGCCGAGGACCAGCCGCAATAACTTTTCCTACTTCCATCTTATTTTCTATTTTCACTACTTATTCAGACTGATAATAATCTAACGCCCACGACAAGGTTTGTATGTGAATTAGCGTTTTTTTTTTCATTTTGTCTGCTACTCCATGTGCTAAATCGCATCAGTTGGATGATTTGTTATGTCCTTGTTCACATATTATTTTTTTTGCTCAAATTTTGAAGAGATGAGAGCATCCTGGATATCCGCAGCCAAAACATCAAGTTGACGATGAAGGTGCACAGCGTGCATGCAGTAAAATAACGTAAGCACATATACGAATAATTTCGCGACCAAAAATATAACTTTTATATATGCTTCGGATAATGCACTATGACTAGGCTACCCTAATCATTTTTGTTTTTGTTTAAGAACACTTCTATTTAAAGAGCGAGCGTTCTAGGTTTCTGGCCATCAAGTCAACAACACCCCACTACTATGGTGAGTGCAGATTATTTCCTTTTGCCGGCTTAGAAGAGTATTAGCGAGCGAAAAGGATACGCCTAGTGACGTGATATTTTCACAAACAAAAATAATCTGTGTTTGTTGATTTTGCACTACTGCTGGTTATTTTCGTTGGTTTTTAGAAGGAAAAGGTGCTGATGATAGAAGATTCGTTGCAGACAGGACAGGTAACATATGCATACGTCCTTTTTCTCAACACGGTCCTCGTTCTGATGTTGTTCTCTTGTTTGTATGTGTACTTTTTTTGGGATGGTTTGTTTTTCTTTAATTTTCTTGAATACCAGATTCACAAAAAAAGAACAGGAATTTGAATTCAGAACGATTCTTATTAAAGATTGGAAAAAAAATTAAGAAGAAACCATTCTCATTGAGTCGATCCTATTGCGAAGTTACAACATGTAAGAGTTTTGCGATTCACATTCGTGACTCCTTCTTGAACTGTGTAGTGCTCGGAGTTTTGAAAAGAGTCCGTTGCGGGAGTTTATGAATGCGAAACAAATGTGTTGTTATTCGTATTCCATCGGGAGAGTGCAGTTCCTGGATATTGATGAATCCGGCTTTTTAATTAATGCCAAATATGAGCAGACAATTAAAATTGCAGTTATTTGTTTTTTTTTTTAGCAATGGAATGCTATGTTTCGTTTTATCCTATACACATGAGTAGTGGCATTTAAGTTCAATGGTAAGATGTAAATAGTGGTTCTCTTAAACGTTGTTATTATCAAAGACTGTATGCACTTACGAAACCAGGTTTGAGGACCCCTGAATCTTATTGACTTTGCTGAGGAATGAAATGCTATGATGGCGACTACTAAATGTGTCTCCTTACGATGGACAAAAGTATTTTGAATATCCGAAGATAGACAAAACTATTCTGAATGTCCCAAGATTTCAAGTAGCCAACATCACCATATAAGAAATGCTGTAAGCAAAGTCAATAGGTTGCAATTAAATCCATTTCTTGAATCCGTTTTTTTTATAATGTAGCAACGTATTAAAATGTTTTTTTTTTTTCATAGACAAGTCTTTCACGATTCCCATTGTCCATAGACTGAAAAAATGTAATGAAACCATTCAGTCACGCTATTACACCAACAACTTTTTACTCCCGCTGTATATTTACCAAAACGTATCCGGTTTATCTAGCTCATCATTCAGCAGCAAGCACCAAAAGTGATTGGTGCTAGAACTTGTAAATTCGCCCGATAACGATGTTTGTATGGTATAGTTCTGCTTTTGCAGATCATCGCCATTTGTCTCTATATGCATGTGCATATGTATGCTCGTACCTACTTACCACCTACTCTTAACTTGTTAAATTTTTTGACTTTGTCTCATTATTCGCGACTTGTGCTATTTACCAGACAACAACAAAAACAAAAAATCATGACAAAACAATGGCAACGAAAATTCCGCAGAATCATAGTCTAATTCTTTTTAGGACATTCTACATAACCTCCGAGGGATGGTGGTCGACCAGAGGGTGTAAGGAAATGTCCTCTATGCACATTTCGTCTACAACACAAACAAAGAAATAACTAAACGCCACTGGCGTTTTTCGTATGGGTTCTATAGGTATGTTATGTAGTAGTTGGTTGTACTACCATTTTTTTGAAGTCTCACCATGGTGCCATGTGCACCATGTCGGCGGAGCAGTAATGTGCACATGCACGCTAAGTCTGCTGTAATCATCACCCAGACAAACTGTGCTTCTTCAACGTCATTTCTTTTTTAATTCCACCTTATTCTCCATCTTCTAATGATTGTCGCCTCGTCTTTTTTTATTGTATGCGCGCCAAAGATACAAAACAACAACAACAAAAAAAGAATCTGCATACAAATTTGAGGGACCTACTGTGAGATTTTATATGCGGTGTAGATGATTATGTGACACACGTCCATCTTCTGATGAGGACATAAGGAGTAAGAACATCATACGATGAGACGAAATATTTTTTTTTGTCTTATGAAGACAAAAAGTATAGTTGTGCATCAAAGTAGAAAATTTGAATGCGGTTTAACGCTTCTTGCTCCACGGTTAGAAAAGTTTAATCAACCCTAAAAATTTCCACCGATTAAGCATTACGTGTAAGGTGTGTGTTCGTCCGATGGGTAGACTAACCACTAGCTTAGGCGCATATCAGAATTGCTTGGGACCATAGTTGGTTTGCGGTCATATAAATACTCTTTGTTAGAAGCTAACCCCAGCAAACGCGAAAAAATAGATGGAATGAGCTTAGGGTTATACGACCATAATCAGAATCATATACATAAGTTCTCGCAACAATCTGCTCACTAATTCTAGACATATACAAACTAATTGCCGGCTTCTTTTATTAAGCAAATATTAATAAAACTTTTAGAGGGCTAATACGTAGATGTAGAAAGATCCTTTTTCATATGAGTAACCATTTAACCTGTAAGTAATGTTCTTGTGCAATATTATATAAGAATTTCTTCAAAGCAGCCTTGCAAATAGAGCCAAGAAATATTTTATAACACTATAAGAACACGCATTCAAAGAGCTCGCCGAAAGAAAGGTCTGAAGGGATACTACGAGGAAATTTCTCGAGCTGCAAATCAGAAATAAAAACCTTAGAGCTGAGATCGCTCAATTTGGGATAACGCATTCCATTTTGAATGAAACGCATTGTAATTAAATAATGTCTAATAAAAACTCTTGAAATTAAGCTCTGCATATTCAGGGCATTAGTATAGTCTTGTTGTTACTCATATTACTGCAGCAAGACCAATTATGACTTACAGGTCAAAAATGAGAAGTAAACCGCAACCAATTTTCTATATTCCAGCGATACATTTGACATCGCAAACCTTGAAACCACCGGTAACAGGTGCCATATAACATCCTTGTAAACGAGCCAACGTTTTTGGTTAATGGATGTCAGAACACTTAATACTTAAAAATGCAATCTCTTTATTATTTGTATGATTTAATAAAAAATGGACAGAATTATAAGTATTCGCAATATTGCTTATGATATCTGCCCCTTTTGGGTGGTTACATGCCAGGAAATTCTACAACTAATCAAATTTTCTGGAGACCAATGTGCAAAATACCAGGAGCACAATTACAAACCTGTGCAACTACTAGCATACGCTGGCGATGTTGACAACGAGATGCCTCCCGCGTTTGCTAGTATAAAAAAGGAGGCATCTAAACTGGGCTAAGCAGTAAAAGATTTCAAGACCAATATGAAGCAATGATTTAAACACGAAATTTGCGAAATGAACAGCGACCTGGTTCTGTCCTCTATGTGTGGACAGAAAACACCGATCATCGGTGACATCACGAGGAAACATTTAGGCCATTTGATGGTCCAAAGCCAAATGAAAACAATAATGTATTCGAGACTACAACCGATAACAATATAGTTAGATATGCAAGTATGCCGAGCTTAAACGGCAAATACAGAAACAAAAGCCAATAAAAGCTCCCTTTAATGACCTAATTACTGGAGAACTGCTTAAAATGTTGCATCGGAAAGTATTAACTAAACTCCTATATATTGTAAATGCAATTAGATTAGAATACATACCAAGACAGTGGAAAGTCGCGGAAGTGATTATGGTTCACCAGGAAAATCTCCTAATGAAATAAAGTCTTACAGACTTATTTCACTTCTCCCAATAATTTTAAAAATTGTATTTTGAAAGGATATTACTCGGTCGCTTACACCCAATTATTGATCAGAAAGGCCTCTTACCTGACAAGCATTCGACTGTTGAACAAGTACATCGAATTACTGATGTAATTGAGAAAGCTTTCGAAGAAAAGAACATTTTCTCAGGCGTATTTCTTGAAGGGTCGCATATTTCTCGACGGCCTTCAATATAAATTAAGAAAAGTGCAGTCTGAAAAGTTATACAAAAATTCGTCTCGAAACTTGAAAACGAATGTTCGGAGTTTAAACAAATAATGCCAGGTGTACCATAGGTAAGCGTCCTTGCACCACTCTTGTACCTCCTATTCACTCGGGATATCCCACAAACAAACGATATAATAGATGCCACGTTTGCTGACGATTGTGCTATACTAGCAGTTGCCACAACAATTAGGGCAACAAATAAAAAAATTATAAAACACTCTCAACGAAGTTAATGAATGGACAAAATCTTGGCGGATTGCACTTAACGATCAAATCAATTCATGCAGATTTTTCGTTAAACGGAGAGACAATTTGCCTGTATTTATAAATATGGATCGAGTCCCTTTTGCAAATGAAGCGAAATATCTCGCATGTAAAAACAAATTTACGAAAACGTAAAAAAACGTTTATTAGTATGCGTTAACGCAACGGTCCTCCAAATTCTTGACGAAACAAATTTATTGAGTCGCCGATAATAATTGCAAAAAAAAGCAGGAACTATCAAAGGAAAGTTATCTGCCAAACATTCACTATCTACTCGTGATAAAAAAATGTCTACCTAAATTGCATATTTAATTGCAATATAAATTCAAAAAGGGTGGTGGTTTTAGTAAGCAACAATCTCACACTACTGTGAGCACGTGCTATGTGTCTATGAAGATTTCCACCAGCCCACGGAAAACAACAGGGACTACCATTCCGAGATATATCAAATGGGATTAGGACACAGTTGGAAATGAAAACTCGGTCTGCATCTGCACTTGTGCATCCAAAACTAGCTCTTATATGAGTGGAGGCATCTTCTTCGAGATGTTAAACACATAATATCGCGTCAGTTATTGCAGCGTTTTACACTCGGAAACCATAGGAAACCAACCATTTAAAGAAGAGTTTCTGTCCCATGTGAACTCAGATGTGTAACAAAGAATATCTAAATCTTCAGCGACATAAAAAGGCAAATCAAATCCCTGATAAATACCTCTTTTACATCAAAAACAGCCCATAAATGCGGACTTACCGTTAGCGAGAGGGCAAAGCACTTCAAGATTTTTATTATCTGTGTTCCGGGAACTGGATGGCTTACCGCTACATGAAAACTACTATTTAATCCGGATGAGAGAACAAATACTATAACATATCAATTATCCAGTCAATACTTACAAAATGTTAACCAGAAACGCTAGCTTTTTTCGATTAAACTGAAAGGATAACATATCAGTATCTTCGCGTCGTCGGTGTACATGTGAAAATATTGGGCATCGTCAGCAATGACTTTTGTAGAAGGAAGAGCAGAAAGAACATATTATCCTCTAATTTATCTGTTTATATCCGGCGCCGATAAGAGTAACCTGGTTAACCTAGTGAGTATAAACACTTGGTAAACGAATTGCGTAAAGAACTTGGTACGTTTATGAACATTTGGTAAGCGACGCACGGGAGGTTCGTGCTAACCCCAAAGTTCCGATATTTTCACTGCATTAAACGAAGCCCTAGTTCACTAGTGAATATATTGACTCAAATTTGTCCATTATAGCACGCACTGTTTTGTAGAAAGATTTTTACAATCGAAGATTGTGGTAAGCGCTCTTAAAGTCTTATGGTATTTTTGTTTATAATTTCCAAACGTTTTTATGTGGTGAGCTTTACGAACATTCAAATCAAAGCCTTGACTGACGTTTTGTGATCTTAAAAATGGTTAAGGGAGCGTTAGTATTAAAATACAAAAATATAAGTGTCAAGCTTGGAATAAAAAATGTTGACGTTGAAACTTAGATTGTAAAGATTGGCAAAGGAAGCAGAAATGCTACGGTCTTGTGACGAAAACGATATGGTTTGATTTGATCTTCCAGAGTATACGGGAGATTTTATTATGGAACCCATTAGCCGTGTTTCGTTAAGATGGTCGATTTAGCCATGTCTGTTTATCCGTCCCTCCGCCCGTCTGTGTGTCATCGATTTTTTGACATTACATTTTGAACTTCAGTGTTGAAACGCTGTATAGAGACCCTCTGTCCGACGAAGCAGAACAAGTGTAAAAATGTTCAAAATACAAAATTTTTCTTGAGAAAAAAAAGCAATTTTCAGCAAAACATTAATAAAATTCGGTAAAGATTTCATACAAATACTTCCAAAATAATGTATATATCATAACTATTTGTATACCCTACCCCATAGCATATGCAATAGAAAAACGTTGTTTTGAAGAACCATAAAATATTTTGATATAGGACTTATTTTTGGAAAACAACGCCTACGAGAAATTCCATTATAGCTAGCATACGATTTTCTCACCTCGATATCCACAAAAATAAAATGGAGTTCCAATATTATTGAACCGCCAAAAAATGTATCTCAATGCGATAACCAAAAAAATCGCATCCAGTATTTTGGATGTCCAAATATTCCGAGGGGCTAACATCGACTCGGACCACTAACTTGTTTCAGCAAGGCAAATGCCAAATAATATAAAAAGGTAAGTGTCGAAAAACCGCCCAGGTTTTTGTAAAACGCCTATCCGTCAATCTCTCAACTAACGCCATACTGCTACTATCTAATGTCGAAGGCCAATGGCAATCCATAAAATCGAAAGCAACTAATATACTAGGTTTCTAGCGACCACAATCTATAAACCAATAAATTTGACGAAGAATGCCGACAAATGCTCGCAACCAAAAACGATTTTCTCGTATAGAGAGGAGCAAAAATCGATTAGCAGTAAATGAGGGTAAAACCAAGTATGTGCTGTCAACACGAAAGACAGAACTTCACCATTGACAGATACAACTTTGAGGTAGAATGGTTATAATTGGAGAGGCATGTTGGCTAAGGCCTTGGTTCGTTGCGGACTGTAGTCCCACTTATGTCTGTAAAAAAGACTGCGAATTAGCTGGGGATATGGAAGTGTCAAGCTTTTATCAATTCTTATTCTAAGTCACCAGGAAGTTGAAGTAGGCGAAAGTTGAATAAATGTCGACAGTGTAATTTGAGTGAGAGAAGTATAATTGAGATGACGGACTTAAAGAAGAAAACCAGTTGAATAATATGGGCTCCATGAAGAAAATATGAAGATATGAAGAGGATAACTAGATGAAGCTACCTTATGTAAAATTATTGTTGAAATCTGTCGCATGGGTTGCAGTAGTACACTTATCAAGAAACCATGTTATCATCTAGCCAGAATCCCTTATAATTTCTTCACAACCCATTGATGTGTACATATATCAAATCCCACCTTTTTTCTGAACTGTTTATATTGGTTGGAAACTACCTTTAACAAAAAAAAACTAAATTATACAATAAATGGCCATCAAAGTAATTGCCAAAAAAAATTGAAAATGTTGCAAGCCTATCAGAAGGATATTAAAGCCTTCGACAATGAATTTGGAAATATATTATTCGATGACTCTATTAACTCTTTGGTCTTACACTTCATTGTTCGGTATCTGATACTTCTGCTGCGTTATCCTGCGTGTCATGTGTTAACATTTTTTTTATTGGTCTGCATGACACAAAGCCTTAAGCATTAATCTTTTCTTTGGCTTTCTCCTTAAACAGGATTAATTGACAACTATTTTGTACCTTTATCGTTATCTCCTCGTATGTTTTTTTTGGTCTGTTTGTATTCTAATCATTGTCCCTTCTTCAATCTTTGGCTATTATCCAAAAAAAACTGAAACATGCAAAAGTCGCCCTAATACATACACATTGAACTACCACCAATGAACAGTTGTAGTAATGCGAAATCTCCTCTTATCCTTTGTCCTTCGAAGAGTAGTGGCAGCAGCTCTATCCACGGAAAAAAGGATCTGATCCCAAAAGCGATTTTCTATCTTTTCATCCCATGTCCTCTCAGTTCCGTTTTGCTGTTTTTGTGTTTTTCTTTTTTTTTTGCATTTATGTTCTCATTTTCCCCCTATTTCCACACATCTTCTGCTCTACGGCTGCTTCTCCGTATTCTTCATATCCTCGGGCATTCTCATCGTTGTCGTCGTGGTTGTATTTATTTCTTCTCCGCATGTGAACGGACAGTTTGCAAAGAGTTCGCGGAACGCGATTTAATGTCAAGTATATGTATGGGTGGGCCATCGGCTTAGCGAACCCGCACATGCACATGGCCAGGCCATACACAGGGGACATACGTACATTTTCCCAGAGCACGATGTATTTATTCCTTTCTCTCTATTATTTTCTATACATATATTGATTGCTTTAGTTTTTTGGTGGCTGGCGCGCGGATGATGGTGGGTGGGCGATGGAGAAGGGTAGAGATTATGTGTGTTCTGTGTCGCGAAGGACATTCTATGGAAAAGGGATAAGCGTGCAGGATGGGCGATGTGGTGGAAAGAAAATCGCCAAAACGTCACATGAGGGTAGTGTCCTGAAAGCAATAGCGGCTTTGGTGGCGGACGACGGTAGTAGCTGAAATAACAGGTTTATTTATGTTCAGATAGTTGTATCTATCTATACGCTTTTAGGACTTTCGGGCATTGTGTGTAGCGAAACGACAGAAGAAATGTACCTACACACATCCACACATGTACATTGTATAGCGCTGGATGAGATGTGATGAGGGTGTTCTTAATTTTCACCCCTTGGCCAATTTTCAGTTGAATCGCGTAATTTGTTGGCCACCGCTTTAAGTGTATTGCAGTACCATTGTACCTCTATACAAATATAAATATAATATCACATATCCCTGCTCTATTGCATGAAGGATATGTCTGGGATTTTATTTATTTTTTTATTTTTCGTCCTGGCTATGGTAATGACAGCAAGATGTCTCCGTTATATGGATGAATAGATTAATGCGATATATTTTCTAAAGATGGGTAGATACAACACAACCTAACCGATCTCCTACATGTGAAGCTTACCTTGGAAGGTAGAATACCAGGAACTAAAAGATTTCTTCTATAATCGAATAATCTTGATGAAATGTTAATTCCTGTCTCGTTAGCTATGCATGTTTTGCTTTAATACTTTTTGAATTGGTACAGATATACTAAGAACGCATTTAAATAATACATAGGATAGGTACATGCAAGTGTTGATGAGTAAGACGGGATATGCTATATCCTTGTGGTTGGATGACCACAAAAGAAAGTGGTAAATAAACGATTTGGGCGTACCTGCATAAGGTTTTCTTTCACTGTTAAGTAAGCGTATAATAAAATAGTAAGCTAGCGAGAATTAGACGATTTTCATATTTTGGCCAAAGCGCAGAAAATCTTTTACATTCTTCTTTGTCAAATATCTGTTATTCTGATTTAATCGAAAAAACGGGGTATGCAGTTTAATTAAACTTAACACACATACGGATTCACATGTAGACCACGTGAATATAATTGTGTACTGTATATGCAACTGATGAAATGTAGGAACTCCGTAGTTTGCTGAGTGCGCATCTGTTCTATGGGAAACGGGTAAGATAATAGGATACTGGTGTCCTCTACTGCAGGATCACCGCCGCTAATATAAAGAACTTGGGAAAATCTAGACCAAACGTAGTGTTTGCCCTGGAAGGTAATATTGCTATACTTAATAAACATAATTAGGTAGGTGTAAGACATTACGTCTCCCTCCCATAACAGAATCAACTCAATTATGAACTGCAGCTCTATAACTTGCACTCCTTCTCGGACCGATACATTCAATTCGCTCTAGACGAAACTCCCCCAAGCCCGAAGATTTTCAGGAATCCAAAAAAAACAGTTACCTTATATAAACAATTTAAGCCACTAAAATTCTCTTAGACACCTTAGTACCACCAAGTAACAAAACAGAATTGGATAGCCTGGAGGAAACTATCTGACGATCTTTGAACGATACGATAATCAGCCATCCCTATCAGACGGCCTTGTGAGAACGGCAAGACTGCGTTGTGAAACTCCAACCTTGGCACTCGCATAAAAATATGTATGCAGCTATTCAACAAAAATTCTTCAAAAAGACACTAGACTGGGACCAATATCAGTCGTCTCTCTAAACTTACATTGACCAGACGGTCAATGGACAACCTTCAGTATTGTTGTAAATGTTTAAATTAACTTTATCAATATTATTCGAAAGTTTTATCGAATTTTCTGAAAATTTTACCAAAACCCGTTTTACAAAAAACGCCAACAAAAAATGGGCATGGAAAAAAAATTGTATGAACGAAATAAAGATATTGTGATTGTCTAAATACTTTGTTCAGACATTTTTTCAAAATTTTCTACCATTTGGCAAAAACAATGTTTTTATAAAAAGTGGGCGTGCCTATGGGCGGATTTTTATTTTGTTAACCCTTGTTCTGCTATGTCGTACAGAGAGTCTGTATACCTATTTCAACACTCTAGCTCAAAACTGAAGGCCCAAAAATCGGTGCAACTGTATTTACAGCTCGTATATTTCTTGGTTGAATCTTCGTCTCCATATCCCTTCAACGCAAATGGTACAGAAGATTTTGCGAATGATTTTCTTCTCGAAACGACCAAGGATTGCTTCATCCACATTTCACACTGTCAATGATGCAGCACCGTATAGCACTACTGAAGTGAGTGATGGCTTTACTACGAAGAAATAGCGGTTGGCAATAGTAATTCTTCGTTTAATTTAATTCGTCCATGTTGTGGGTCCTATCATGTTTGCAGTTTATACTATGTCTTGCCCTCATTTACAACTAAACCCATTTTTGTCGCTTCCTACTCTATACTAGCACACGCGGCTATGACATAACGTTGAGTTATGTTAGATTTGATAAATTGTGGACTTTCTTGGCCCAAAACCACTCTGATGAGGTCCGATCATTTTGTTGGTAAACGGTTTCAGGCGTTCACATATTATAGCAGATAGGATCTTGTTGGGGATGTTGAAGGGACGTATGAATCTGTACTTGGAGTAGTTAAGAAGGTCTCCTTTTTTTTAGATTGGGCAAACGATGCTGAGGTTCCATTTTATCTTTTATTCTACCAGATTTGGCTTATGAGTTGGTAGATATTACTTACAAAGTCATCTCTGCCGGCTTTATAAAGATCGGCTAGAAGGCCGTTATTTCGGGAAGCCTTATTAACCTTCAGTTTAGATATTGCTATCCTCACTTCAGTCAGGTCGGATGGTTGGCAGTTTTTGTTGTCGTTTCCAATATTGAATGGTTCGTTCTGCCTAACAGCGCAAGCTGTTCGTCATCGTTTAACAGTCTGCAGAAGTGGTTATTCCATATCCTTAGTCGATGTCTCAATAACGATATTTCCTTGTTCATCTCGACAGGATTCTCTTCGAGCCCTGTGTCCTTGAGTCTGTTGTTTTACACTCTGGTCAAACTTGCGAACATCTTTCCTGGAGTGGCACCTCTCTATTCCCTTTTATTGCTCTTTTTTCTTCCTTCTAAAAAGCCGGTTTTCGTACCTTCTTCTCTGCCTTCAGCTTAGCCTTGTAGGTCTCGTTCTTGGCTGCAAGCATCTGTCTGCATTCCCTATTAAATCAGGGGTTTCTTGCTGGTGGGCGCGAGAAACCTAACACATCAGTTGTGGCTGATCTAATGGCTTGTTGGCATCGTTGCCGTTATTCTTCGACATTTGTTGCTGGTGGTACGGTGGTAATCGAGAGGTTAAAAGATACGCGTTGTGGAAAGGCCTTGGCGGGCTTTTTCGACATTAAATTTCCTCACAGTGTTTCAAGTTAGTTGTGCTGTGGTGTATATCCGCAGTATTACCTAGGCTCCGACAACTTATTGGTCCGAGTCGGTGTTAGCCGCTCGGAATACTGAATGCGTGCCTCTTGTCTATCTCAATGTGATCGATTTTGTTGACCGTTCGTTGATATGGAGTTGGTCCGTTAAACGCTCTCACTTCCCAGGTGCAGAGACGAACATCGTTGTCCTTTTTTCGTTTAGCAGGGTCATCAACAATGATATCAGTGATTTAAGACGCTTTTGGTTGCTTCGTAACAATAAGTTTATTTCTATTAGTGGGTAGTAAGCCCAAAGCACAACCCCCAACCTGGAGGGCCAGTTCCAATTTATAAGATAGCCCAAGGACACGGGTCCAATGCGGGCTTGAGCGCTGCCGTTGGCCTTTCGGTTCTTGCCCTTGAAATTACTATATAAACTGTTGTCCGAATATGTTTCATCAGCTCATCTAGGTTCGCCTTGAACAGCAGGCCGGGTATTCCATTCTGACCAGGCAGTTTATAGTGTCGCTGTTTTTCGCCTTGTCAAAAAGCGGTTTTCGGTAAAATTTTAAAGAAATTCCAAAAAACGTTCGATGCAGAACGTCGGTAATATTAATATGAACTTTTCTACCATAGATTATTTTACCTACACCCACTTTTTGGGGGCGTTTTCATATAAAAACCTTACTCCATAGCATATGCAATAGAACAATTTTATTTATTGTCGAACCATAAAAGATTGTAATAAACTGTCTGAACGATATGTTTGAACCATTAGGTAAAAATGTTGGGGATATTAATTTTAAAGATGGAACTGGATAGAGTATATTATGTTTTAGTTCTTTCTTTCTTAATCATTTCCGTCAAATTCTCTTGAGTTGTGTATGTAGAATGATTAAGTAAACCATTAAGCTTACTGTTAATAAAATTGGGTGCAGGTTTTTTCAGGTTTAATGGTTACAATAAAACGAATACAACTTTTTGGCTCAACTGGCTCGTTAGTACCCTGGGCCGAGCTTTCTCACATGTGTGCGTGTTTACTTATTGCACGATGGCTGGACCTCCTATGTTATGCCGACTCCGAACGGCGAATTTGAGATAAGCTCTTCCTGACAGTTGACAATACTCTGATGATTTGTCAGATCATCATGAGAGGAGGGCCAGTGAAAAATCATTTAGGGGTTGCCACGGCTGGGAATTGAACCCACCCCTTCTGCGCGACTGTTCATCTCACCAACCATCGCGCCACTGAATGCGTATTTAATGAATTTTTGTTTAGCAAATGTGTGACTCATGCATATTTAAGCTTTTTCTTTAAAAAAAACAAAAAATTATATATTTAAAGGATTATCTGGTTTAATAGTTTTTACAAAAGATTTGATGAAAATGTGTTCTGAAATTGACTTTGAAGCTTAATTTGATTTCTTAGAAAAATATTTGCTAGATTTGGGTTGTTGTGAGAAAATTCGACTGGAACAATTTAAAATTAAAATATGGCGTGTACGGTTTAAATTGAATTATTGTGTTTTTATTTCGTAGATTTTAATTATTATTATAAGCTTTCTTCGAAGAATTAGCAACTTCGAAAACAGGAAGACAAAGATATTGTCACAAAAATCGATAATTAAGATATCAACTCGCTCCAATATTGGATGTTCCAAAGCAAGGTTTCTATATCACGAAAGATACAAGCCGTGTGTTATTTAATAATTCACAACTTTCTTTAGAAATAAGAAGTGTCGACTTTCAATTAATTTAGTTGTAAGTTAAAACATCGATGATTCCAATTTTACAATTTCGAAAGCTTTCCGAAGAAGCAAATAAGCATATAAGACTTTTAAGAACTCAAGGACACATTAAAGGAAAAATTGTTATTTAGATATTCTTATTTGTTTATTTATATTATCTGGCCCAATTATAACAAGCCTAAGGCATATTCCTGCAGAAAGGCCTTAGGCTTTCCTTGAAAAACAAAAATTTATTCGAAAGAAGCAATCGAAATGCTTATATATGAGGTTCCGATTCGAACACAATTAGTCAATTAAATTTTATAAATTGAAACCAATGGCTCTGAAGAAAAAGACAAAAATATTTCGGACGAAGAGAGGGAATCTTGTTCAGAGTCTCTCTCAGAGTTAACATTTATTAAACAAAAATTTAATGCTGTCAAATAAACATTTTTTTCAATCAAAAACACATGTTTTGTTACTTAAAACAAAGACGAAACACATTCCCATTCACATTTCTTATTTTTTAAAATTATAAATGGATTATATATATCTTGAAACATAAAAAGAAATGCATTGAATTAAGGTCCTCTTTAAGCAGTAAGCTCCTCCATTCATTTGTGTGGGATACAGTGATAATTTTACCATAATAAGTAAGTTTTACTTCCACAGTATACGAAATATTAGGAAGTATCGTCATAGTGCTACATATTTTGAGTAATGTTCAAGTTTTAAAGCCCCATGTGTCTAACTTAGCACCACTATACAAAATAAATAAATAGGATAATATTTCTGCATACCATTGCATTTTAGTGTTTAGCAATATCTGCTATAGCACGAATGGACCTTAAACTTTCTAATCATATGTTATTTGAGCTTGTGAAAATTCATTAGCAAAATTTTGTCGGGTCAAAGTATGCCCAAAGAATGGAACCGAACAAAAAAAAGACCTTCTGAACTGCGTAAAGTATAGGGGTATAAGTGCCCTTAATATCGACTGTAAGATTCTATCTGCCATATATGAATATCTAAAACCATTTACCAACACCCTGATCTGCCCTTATCAGTGTGGTAAGGCCAGTAAAGTCAACTTATTAAATCTTCACACTTTATCATATATTCATGGATTTCAAAGTTGCATATGTCAAGTTCCAAAGACGAATTACTCAGAAATATACATTCTTGGTCCGTCTGCGCAAGATAACGATGCAGAATTCTTGCTGCTCCTTCAGGATTATCAACGAACTCCCCGAAACCTGATCGGCAATTATCATTGTGGTTTTAGGCCACACTTCGGCAGTTTCTGGAAAAAGCCCATGAAGTCAAAATGATATCTACCACCTTTTCATCGATTACAAAACCGCACACTACAGCAGTTATAGAGACGAACTGTACAGAGCCATGTTTTTTTTTATGTAACACTTAAACTCATTCGTCTATGTAGGATGACGATGGAGAATTATGGCTGCTCCATCAGGGTAGGAAACGACCTCAACGACACCTTCCATAAGAAAAAAGGATTTGGACAAGGTGATGCACTTGTACAAGTGATTCTTGAGAGGGTTGTGAAAAAACTCCAGAGCCAAAAACAGAGAAACAATCTTTCAACAACCGGTGCAACTACTAGCATCCGCCGACGACATTGACATCATTGGTCGGACTCAACGTGGTGACATATCCACGTTTCCTATAATAGGGAAGGAAGCGGCAATAATTGGCTTAACCGTAAATTAGGATAAGACTTAGTATATGCTGTCAACATAGAGCGACGCACAACATCTACGAATTTGACAGAACGTCACCACAGAACGTCACTTTGTCTGCCTCGGCTCCGCTTTTAACTCTGAAAACAACATATCGTCACAAATTAATCGAAGAATTACTCTTGCCAATCGTCGTTTCTTTGGGCTAATGAGATCCCATATAAGACTCTGATCATCACAGTCCTGCTTTCCGGCGCCGAAGCATGGACCGTTTAAAAAATGGATGACCATCGGTCGATTCGAGAGGAAAATTCTTTGGTCCCGTTTGCGTTGACGGGCTATGGAGACGAAATGGACACAAATACTCCGGCTCGCAGAGTCTTCGATCCCCAGCCAGACGTCAGACGCAGTAGAGGACTACCTCGCCTTAAGTGGAGCGCACAAGTAGAAACCGACCTCAACCAACTTGGAGTGTGCAACACGAACCAACACCAGAGGCACAATATGCAACAAATCTGTGCAGCTACTAGCTAACGATTAAAAGAAAAATTTTGTTATGCCAGCATCAATTTAATAATAAAGCCCTCATTTATACTACTTCCCAAAAGAGGAAACAGTAATCCTTGGTCGTTTTTAGCAAACAAATATTCATTGTTGCTTCTATTGCCCAGCTTTGGATACAAAGATTCAACTGCATTGGACGTTTAATACGGATATGACATGTATTGAGTCCGGAATAAATCTGGGTATCAATCAATATGATTCCCCAACTAACGCAGCCCCTATAGCTAACTGCTTTCAGTTGTAGATTGAAATAGGTAGGGACTGAATCAACGACTCTGGAAGTCTGAGGTACTGGTCTCCAAATATTAAACTTTCATTCTGACAGGACACCTGTCAACATACGCAGACTCTTCCCAAAGAATGAGGAAGACAGTCATTTTAATAAGATATTTTTTGAGGACGACCTGATTAAGGTAAACAAAAGTTAGTGTATTATGTAATACACGATTTACTGATATGTGCATGCTTAGAATTAAGTTATCTAAATGAATTAATGGTACATTTTGCTTTCGCAAGACAAATACATTTAAAAACACAAAGATTAATTTGATCATGCCAAACTTAACTGAAGCTTACCATTTTGTTTTTGGCCTTTGGCCATTCGACAACTCTGACAAAATTATGATTAAAAACAATAATCCATCTAATATCGTAAATATTTTAAGTAAAAATAATTAAAAACGTAAGTCCCTTCACAGCATGCATGTGACCTCTTGCATACGAACAAAGCAATGTATTTAATTTTAACGAATCCTTAAGCTAGTCGCAGCACCAGCAGTGTGTTCTTACCATAAGTATAACGAACTGGACCACTAGCACCGCACACGACAATGGATCACATGTTCGTCCGCATTGTATATAGCAAATAGTAAGTAAAACAATGCACCTATACAACGTAGTTCTCGTCCGTCATCTGCCTTTTCACCTTAAAACGCACCATTGTCAAGCGCTCCTAGCCTAGCAACCCCAGCATCTGCATCACCTACTCTAATTTATTTTCGACTCATTTCTTATGGTGCACAACCTGAGGAGGACTTAAGCCTGAACGTAAGGAACTCACAAGCACAAAGGATGTCATCCACAGAGGCTAATTTCAAGTGGACGTTTGTTCGGTGTTGCCTCATGTGTCGGAGCGAGAGTACGTGTGTATGCCTCTGCTGAAATGAACTTGGATGCTAAGACGACGTTTCTCTACACACACACAGAGACACAAGTACCCACATCAGCTTTCGAAATATCCCCAACCGTTCGTTAGTCGCTACCTCTTTCCCGCCGCCGACCCCATTGCTGGTTCGCTTCAACAGGACATTTGCAAAGCGAAATTCTTCGTCGGAACTGACTGGACATTCGACCCATATCAAATAGAAATACCATTACCACCGAATCCACCCCAACTACCAGGATTCACGAGTGTTTCGTTCGTCAACATCTGACACCACCCCACCACACAGCACTCTACGGCAGTTGCTTCTCTTTCGGCCGTCCCTAGTCCTCAACCGTCGGGTTCTTCATTCGCTGACCACGTATTTGTACCAGTACATCCCTCTCATCCTTAGTATCCCGAAAACGTTACGTTAATTTTCCCAATCTTCTCCTTCTTCGTCTTTTGCATGTTCCTTCGCTTGACCCAACTCTGACAAGCGTCCGATTCCACTAACTCACACCATGTTTCGTATAGCGCTCTCTCCGGCCGTCCGCCTCCTCTGCTGCACAGATGTGTGTCCGGCCAACATTTCGTATAGGGTAACGGTATTAGCATCGAAAATGTCCTCCTTTGCAACCACCCAACCACCTAACCAACCCGCCGAAGCAAATGTACACACTGTGCAAGAATTTTGAAAGGAAACCCGAAGGGGATGCTAGGTACATTTCGTCCACGTAAGTAGTAGATATATGTATGTACCCATTCGCTGAGATCTAGGGACTATCGTTGCGATGTAGAATCAAAGGATACCATTTGCCTTCACTAGACAGCGAAAGAATTGAATATACACTCCATTTGCGGGCCCATCTCACCCTTTGCATGGTATGAAACCAAGCCAACATTCTATTCTACACCCGTGTCCACCATCCCATCGAAAAATCCTATCGGCACATAATGTATCCATGTGGCGGCTGATAGGCACAAATGGCCTTAGAAATGGACACCCCTGCCTCCACACTCCATGTATCACCGCAGCGGACGAAAGACGCGAATAATACGCGAGGATAGTCGCGCGAGAACCACTACGACGACGATGCCGAAGCCTGTATCTCTGTTCTGTTGGAATCCTGCCACCACTGCTGGCTATTCTCTTCCATATCGTCATCTTCTCCTTTCACATATCTAATGATGGCCGGCTAGGATTCGGCGGCAGCTTTCATACACTCATATGTGCCACCTACCACCTCCGCGCGCTCCACTCATACATCGTCAACCTCTACGTAGCCGAGCGAGTATCCGAACAACTTTGAGTTTCTCATGCAAAAGATAAAAAGATGGATGCTTGCGGACATTCGTCCTTACACGTGAACGTTTTTGCCCGTTATAATCTCCTTCGCACATATACAATCACACAAACGCGATATGTGTGCTGGCCCAAAGACGAATATGCGGCCATACAACGTCCAATATGCTGGAGCGGCAACCTTTTTGAGCTAGCCGTGGTCATATATGTGTACAGCACACTTGATGTTTGCCTGTATTAGTGGACCATCGCACACGGCGTTGTAAAGGGTTGGAAGGGGGATACTTGTCCTTTGGCAATTTAAAAGAAAGCAAACGGGATATCCACCGCTGGACGGTAAACTAGCGATGTGCTTAGATAGCACGACCGTCATCGTCGTCGTATCCGTAGTCCTTTTAGTCGTCGCTACGGCTTTCGTTCCTTCTCACTCTCTTGACCATGTGTGAGTTGAGTAGAAAGCATTTGTTAGAGGGGTGGGGTGGCTATCTAGCCACCGTGCAATGAGTGGCATCTACGAAGGTGGACTGAGAAGAGTCGGGTGGCCCTGGTAAGAGATGAGAATTGATGTTGTTTTTGTTTGGTTCCTTGCTCGTGGAACTTAATTCTCTTGCATGAAGAATACTACCTTTTGGCATAATGTTGCCATGTTAGTGATAATTATTTTTACTAACTCTATGACAAAATATTTATGGGTAGATATAATGAATTAAATATGTCCAAACATCATCGAGTTAAACATTTATCCGGGGCCATAAGATTAATTTCGTGGCGAATATTAAGCTTGAACAGAGATCTTTTCAATAAGTTAAATAAAATATCATCTGGTCTAGACGATTTGACTTCACCGATCATTATGCTACAGCACGTTAGTTTTCTATTCACAATTATGTAGTGAACAACATATTCTCAAGAAATAGCATTGCCAGACGTCCCTGGTTGTGACTTAAATTCACAAGGAATTGTGTAAATATCTCTTTTTTCACAAAAATAGATTCTCATTAAAATGTTAATCAAAGACTGTCATTGAAATTGGTAAAATATAATTTGAGAAAATAAAGGAATGTAGCCTTCTCTTATTTTTTCCTTCCCATACTTAAAATATATGTCTAAATAAGTGGCAATGTCACTTCTTCAGATAGTTTACTAAAATCTTCTTTGGTTGAAGAAAAAACGGCATTTTTGAATTGCGTATACTATGGGGTTGTGTATACCAATGTTTTTTTTGCCTTTAAAAATTGGCGTGGGTTAAAATGATGTATAGGAGAAAATTGTACATTAATATTACCAATGTTAAAATGTTAAAATGATGTATAGGAGAAAATTGTACATTAATATTACCAATGTTTTTTCGTAAAAAAATTTAATTTCTTCAAATTTTGACCGAAAATGGTTAAGACTGTCTAAATATGTTATTCAGGTTTTTTTTCCAAAAATCTTTACCATTAGTCCACTCTAGCTCAAAATGTAAGGCCCAAAAGTCGGTAAAATAAAAGTATGTAATAAAGCATAAAAACATTTGAATATTGAGATATTTAAATATTGGAAATTGATATATAGGTAGGTACTCGAACAAGTAAAATATGGTGATTATTCAATTTCAGGCATATCCTAATCCGCGAAAGTTGCAACACCCCCTTTTTTATAAAAAAAACTTGTTTTTGGGAGCGTTTTCTAAAAAAACGATTTGTTTATCTGACCCCATAGCATGTGCAATATATAAATTCTGCTTTTTTTGACAAATTTCGACGAATTTTATGTTGTCAAATGTCACGCCCACTTTTTAAGGATGCTATATTTCCTGATGAATCGGGATATGGTGTTCAACGATTCACACAACCGAAATATCCAACAGGCATAAAAGGTGAAAGTCGATTGCAAAATATATGGCCATAGCCTTGCGATCCCCAGTGTATGTTTATATAGTTATCAACCAATAGGGCTGTTACTCAAAGTTCATACCAGTAAATTCATTGTTTCAAATAATTTTTTTCAATTTGAATGATCAATTAGTTAGCGAATTCATTTATATTCATGTTGGCTTTGCGACAGATGGTTAGGTGTTGTAGAACGAGGACTCTGGTTGGCTTTAACTTGGCAATGCGCAGTGGTTGTAACTCTGACTTCACATCAAGTGCTTATTGTAAACCTCCAAGTGGTAACAACCGGATTTACCTTGAAAAACAGCAACACTAGAAACAGCCAGTTCAGAATGGCGCGGAATGAATATTCGTAGTTTGTTTTTTATCTTTCTTTATATTTTCGATTCAAATTGGACATTAGCCGCCAGCGATTCTTACTCGGCTGCTGTTACCAATAGTGGTGTCGCTAGAAATTAATAAAACAAAGGTTGAACGGAAGGCAAAATGGTCATTTTTACGCATTTTAAAGTAACGAGTGATTTTTTAAGAGGTTTAGAACTTTTTAAAAAAAAAAAAACACAAAAAATTCGAAAAAATGAATGAAATATTTATTTGAATCGATAGTTTGAACCTTGCAATTTAATGTTTAAAGATAATTTCATGCAAATGTTGACCGCGGCTGCGTCTCAGGTAGCCCATCCGCTGAGTCCAATTTTGGCATACTCTTTCACACATATCGGCCGGTATCTCACGAATGAATGCATGGATGTTGGCTTCCAGTGCGTCAATCGAAGCGGGCTTGTCCCTATAGACATTAGCCCCCACAAAAAATAATCTAATGGTGTCAAATCGCACGATCTAGGCGGCCAATTGACCGGCCCGAAACGTGAAATTAACTGTTCACCAAACTCGCCTCGCAATTGCGCCATTGTTTCGCGTGCTGTGTGGCATGTGGCACCGTCTTGTTGAAACCACATATCATGCAAGTCAAGAACTTCCATTTCGGGCAAAAAAAAGTTTGTTATCATCGCTCGGTAGCGTTCACCATTGACAGTAACGCTGCGATTCGCATCATCTTTGAAGAAATATGGCCCAATAATGCCGCCGGCCCATAAACCGCACCAAACAGTGGCTTCTTCGGGATGCATTGGTAGCTGTTGCAATGCTTCTGGCTGACCTTCACTCCAAATGCGGCAATTTTGCTTATTTATAGACTGCTCAGAAGGTCGAGAATGCCGATCATAAAATGGAAGCAGCGCGCGATGAACATTTCGTACCGAGCACGAATTTTGATAGTAAAATTCAATAATTTGCAAGCGTTGTTCATTTGTAAGACGATCCATGGTTAAATTGCAAGCCAAACTGAAGCTGTTTGACAGTGACACAAGGTACTAAACACACGTCAGCTGTCAAAACCAGTGTTGCCAAAACCAAACCAGCTAAAAAATCACCCGTTATAAGAAAAGCATTTTGCTTTTAACTTAGTTTCGTTTTTTTTTTTCAATTTATTTTCAAACGGTACTGATTGTTAAAAATTGCAGTAGTTTTCACTACAAAAGATAACCAAGTTGATAGTGATGGGACTGCATTCCGGTAGTGGAATTCTGATTGATGTTGACTTCTAAGATACGACATTATTTACTAGACGTTTAAGTCCGGCATGAATCGGGGCCTTAAGTACCTCCAGTTGCGCACTTCGGGTTGATTGAGGTCGGTTTCTACTTGTGCACGAGGTCTTCCTCTACCGCGTTCGACGTCTGGTTGGGAATCGAAATTCAGCGAGAAGGGTTACTGGTGTCCATTTGCTCTTCATCTTCTAGCTATATTAAACATCCAATGCTGGTTGTTCACCAGCTCTATGTCACTGTGTACAATTTTTTCATCCACTTTTTATTCGGATCATACTTCAGCGTATGGCATCTCCTTATTTTGTTCGAGTAACGGCATTATTACAAAATTGACTTCTTAGCCTGAAGAAATAGTAGTTCTTTCGTTTAATTTCTTACAATTTTTAACTATTCCTGTCGTTGTCAGAGCCATAAGCGGATTCAAGTCAAGTTACCTCGATGGTGACGTTCTATCCTTTTATTCGATATTGTGGGTCCTTTTGCGGTAACAGTATATTCTTTGTCTTATCTTTGAGTTGAGTTGAGTCATATGCTAGTAGTAACAACGATTAATGGAAGATTGTGCAGGATTTTAAACAATCCTCTCAAAAAGGGTGTTCAAGAAGTCCGTATGATTATACGTCACCCTTACGTAAGCTTGTTTATGTCGAATATTTTCGCAAGGTCCTTACCGTCCCCGATGGAGCAGACGGAATTCTGCTTCATCATCCTAGACAGACGGGAGAATTTGGGCGGTATACTAAAACTAGACATGGCTCTGTATAGTTCGTCTTTAATAATCCTCTTCAATCTTGGTTTGAAAACGGATAATAGGATGCATACTCTCATCCGACCAAATGTTTCAATTATGTTGTCACTTATCAAAACACCTAGAAAGGCTACAAAGCTTGGCAAGAATGCCATCATTTCTAGTAGCCTCTTATTGCGTAGGCTTAGAAATTGATTTCTATCCTAATCTCATTTGGGTCGTATTTCTGGTAGATTTCACTGTCTTTTCAACTATTGAGTTGGTTCGTTAAGAATGGCAGCGATAGATTGTTCGTCATCGTCGTTTAAAAGAGTCTGCAGTAGTGGTTCTTCCATAAACTCAGCATCAACTGAAACTCAACTAAGACCTTTCCTCATATGGTAGTGTTTGAGTTAGGTGTAATTACGATTCTAACTCTTAAGTGGGACAGCCCCTGGCAATTTCTGTTGGGAAAATTTTTGATTATCAATTGAATGATCGAAATTACAACAAAAACGTGTGTACAGAACTACACTACTTTGTTTAAAATTATAGCTATTTCGGATTTAGCAAGTGTCCTCATCAGATTCTTTCTAATAGTGACGCTAATTGAACGTTCAGTTCTCTTATTTTTTATTTTATTTATTTATTTTGAAACAATCGTGGTTGTACTTAGGCTGTGTTTTCTGACAATACTTCTAAAATGTCATCTCTTCCTACATTTTCATTAAAATCTCTTAGCATAATTTTAGCTAATCGGTTTTGCCCAGGAACTCGTAAAAATAGTCCTTTGCAATGTAACATTTTTCCTCCGACGTACCGTTTGCGAATAAAAGAATACAAATAACATATGCCTATAAAGAACTGCCAAAGATTTTACAAATTACAATTTCTGTAAGTAAGGATTTGAACTATTTCCTCCTGAACAACGCGGAATAATCGTGTTAATAAATATTATAACGAAGCAGGCCAAACAGTCAACCGCGGATGCTGTTTGGGAAGTTACAATTTTAAAGAAAAGTTTCATTCCTTTATTAGATGACGAAGTGGCTGCTGGTGTTTTCTCCCACAGGCTAAATATCTGCCTATATTTCTGTCTTTCTGTTCTTTGCAGCGTGTTCCAGACGGAACTCATGGCGATCAAAGAAGCTATATCTTGACTGAAAAGGAATGTTATTTCTGTCAATGATATTAGCATCATTTTGGACTGCCAGGCGGCCATCAAATCCCTGTAATCAGTATCAACCAACTCAAAGGCAACCCTAGGTTGCCGCTAATCTTCGCAAAATATGTCAGAACAATTTGATATTCACCTATGCTGTATGCCTGTGCATAGTGACATTCCAGGGGACTGTAAGGCTGATGAAATCGCCAGGCATGGGACTAAACTACCAGCAGTGCATGACACGGGTGAACTAGGTATTCTTATCGCTACATGCAGCATATCTCAGATGGAGGCTTGGCACGACGAGTCAAATAATCAAACAAATCCGATTGATTTCGCTCGCTAGACCACACATTAGAGCCACCAAAGGTGTCATCTTTGGACACTGTCTAATTGGTAGCCACGCAGAAAGTCTAGGCTTTCATTCAAACAATTTCTGTAGAAGCTGTATGGATGATGAGCCCGGCCCTATCAAAAAAAGGAGGCCTAATCTTAGAGTTTCCTTCTTTTAAAATCTAAGTGATTTGACAAAAATGGAAATGAGAAGTCTCCTCCGTTTCATTAATTACTCAGATTGGTTTTCTCAAAGGTAACCATGAGAATGGATGAAATGTATGTGGTATCAATATTGACCAAAAACTGGTTTAACCTAACCTTATTATATGAATTAGGACTAGAGCCCTAACTATAACTGATATTCTTAATGTTTTAGAGATTTTCTCTGTCCCGAAAGATCAACTAATTTGACCATCCGAGACTTATTTCTATGGAAGTTTTTGCAGTGCACATCCTCAAGTCTTTTACTTAAATGAGCTACAAAGACAACTTAAGCGTTATGTCGTGAAGTCGACGTTGATGGAGCCTTCACGACGTCTTTGGCTAAGAAACTCTGCTGTACGGAATGTACGAGGTGTTCTAAGGCATTTTTTACGTGCTGTTCCAGTCCCCATTGGCAGAAGCTAAAGAATTTTGGCCATATAATAAATGTACATCCTCTTGATCCTTTTTTTATCTTTTTATTTAAATCTTCTTGGAACGACATTGCTTATCGTCTAGTCGTGTCAAGACATGGATTTCCATGCACCAGAAGCATGGACGGGCTCAGTGGCGCGATGGTTAGTGCATTTAACTCCAGGACAGAATGTCTTGGTTCGATTCCCAGCCGTATCAACACCTAAAATGGTTTTTCATTGGCACTCCTCTCGTGATGATCTGACATGTCATCCGAGTAGTAACAATTGTCAAGCAAAGCTTATCCCAAATTCGCCGTTCGGAGTCGCCGCCATTGTGCAAGGAGTACACACGCACACATGAGTGGTTGTGATCTGTGTGGAATATATAAAGCGGTCAATATCCATATAACAATCTTATACTCTAGAATGTTTTCCAGCATACGATAGCATACGATAGCTTTAGAAACAGCATCCAACCGTAACCTACTATGTAAAGTTCAAGGATCAGTTTGCAACCGTAACCTACTATGTAAAGTTCAAAGATCAGTTTGCATATGCATTAGCGGAGCGGAGCAGCCCCTAGATGCTATCCTACATCTAGTACCCCTAGATATCTACAGCAATAGGGAATCACCTTAACATTTGGAGCATAACTTCATTCTCAGCCGCATTGAATGAGAATGGGATTCGATCGGATCCAATTACCGGATTCACCCCTATCGGGTGCCGGGCCGCAGAGACATATCAAGAAAGGTCGATGACCTGGCACTACCCTTGACATTCTACTGCCATTTGATGTTAGGTATTCCACTTGCTACATGTTGGATGGATAAACGGCACAACGTGGCAAATATCCTACAACTCTGGCAAAATTTTCTTTTCTTTTCTTTTCGCTTCATCTGCTTAACAATACTGAACAGATCACACATCAGCACCATAATCGGTGTCCTCACAGACTTTTTCAGCAATGAAAAGACGAGGAAGAGGAGGAAAGTATTACTCCAGCTCTCTCAGAAAAAAGGAAGCTTCGTCTGGAAGGCTACTTCTTCGATAATCTTGGTGAGCTGGCTAGTGTCAATGTCAGAAACCTCCTACACTACATAGTTAACTCTGAATGGTTCAATTAGGCGAACGAATATAGGGAATTCGACGGATCCACGGGGTACCACAATTGACCTTTATGGTCTATATGAGCACGCGCATCGCGTGCAACCACTACAACCAAACCTAACAAAGGTCTCCTATAAATTTGAATTACTTTTAGATCATTCAATGTTCATTGATACTGATTACAATGTAAACGTGGGCAAAACAATTTAAGAACTTATACCCTTTACATTTTTGAAAAAAATGTTCATCGATTTAGGCTACTTTGGGATTTTGCTGACATTTTACCGACTTTAAATATGAGGTCGTCAACATACTGGGCAGAGGAATTGCTTAAGCTTCTTTGAAGCCTGTAGAAATTTGTTAAAATTGATTAACAGATATATGGCGTAGCTCTACAGATATATGGTAAGCTCTACAGATAGTTATAACTTCAACTTCCTACCCACAGCTGGCATGCTAATATGACCAAGACCTGATGACGTAGGCAATTTTTGCTCTTATAGATAACTTTTGTCTTAATTAACGGTATTCCAATTCCAAATACAGTTACACAACGGCAACACTTTATTACGCAAAAGAAAACCTCCTGTATGATATGCGAAGTTCAGACTACAAGTAGGTTGCTCCTGCAGCATACTAAATGTTGCTATGTTGGTACGTATATGTTTAAGCATCAGGATATAAATGTAATCTTCTACGCTATTCCGGTGATATACCGACAGGGTGCATATTTATTCAAAGAAAGGACAAAACAATAAACGCAAAAAACGGACTCTTGAAACTTTATATGTATGCTGAGCAGCACCAAAAGCAGCAGCGCAACACATCAAATCCCACCAACAACAAAACAAAAACACAACCATTCTGTATGCCGGAGAAAAACAAGAAAAATAGCAGAAATTTTTTTTTAAAAGAAAGGAAAAATATACACAAGTGAGCGCTAACTATAAAGGGATTGTGAAGAAATGTTCGCGGGCGGGTTGTATGGGTGCTTTCCAGGACGAGGGGGTAACGTTTTCTTGTGCGCTCTGAATCTGGACACATGACTAGACGGAAGCATGCATGGCATATACGAACGTAAACCCACGTTCACCTATTCTGCATTAACGTGTGTTCGCCTTCGTCGACTTGAGCACAAGAACAAAATTAAATAAAAAAAAGCGCCATTCTCTAGATTCTAACCCTACAGTCAGTCAATGTACCTATATCCGCAAGCGTATGATTTTGAAGAGACTCTCCACATATGGCAATGACGACAACGACGACGATAGCGAAAATAGTGTATTCGTCCCTACTATACACGGACTCTGCACACGATTGTGTGTGCTTGCAGCAGGACGATAGGATCCCTTTTTCTATTCAACATGAATGGGGCGAATTCTTTTATTCAGATATCCGCCAAACTTTGTTGCGAAAGGATCTGCGCTAGTTTCTGTGACTTTTTCTTTTACGAGTGAAGATGTTGTAGTTACAAGTAGACAACCAAAAAGAATTTGGAATTTGTGAACAAATTAATAACCCTTTACGGTACCGGTAAAAATAAAAATCCTTTGATTTGAAATTTGAAAAATCTTCCGTTATATTCGTTTACAACAGGCGCGCTCACACACATACACATCGACGCATGGAAAGTCGGTTAACATTCAGCGGTCATCCGCAGATTCTCAAGAGTAATTATCCAACGAGTCCGAGAAGGGACAATTCGTACAATGAAAAGGACATGCCATAATCGGGACGAAGCGGTGAGGGGTTGAAATGTCTAATTTTAAACCAAACACGAAAAAAATAACAAACAATTTTACAACAACAAAGATTTACCTAAGGTGAAAGGACATTCTAACTATTGTGAGCGCAAATCGCATTACAAGCGAAGTAAAAACATAAAAGAACTATTGGTCTGAGTCTGGGCATGGGCCAAAGGACAGTCCAAGATAAACATGGGAATAATTTCTACTTGAGCACTGTGCTAAGGATGGGCACGCAAGGAATATGGAAATCAAAACACATAAAACAATATCACACAGACATTCTCTTAGTATTCGTTTCGGTAAGCTCTCATGCGTATACGCACTCGCATTGTGTGTGCGACTTTAAATTGAATGGTCACTCGACGCAAGAATAAGTTTTATCATCAGCAGCAGCACCACTACCACCAACAACATCGTCATTGATGTCCTTCACAGGCAGCGGACAAAGGGGCGGATAGCCCAAAACTGGACTGAATTCTTCTTGAATGTATGTGTAACAGTTTCGATTCGAAAAACCACCCCCAAATCAGAGCAATAAACCACCCCACCTTATTTGGTGGACAATTTACATAATAACACACACGACTCGCGAGCGAACCCACCAAGGATAAGAACAAGAATACGACAGGACACTTGCGGCCGAACATTTTGCTCTATACACGCAAACACGACGAGAGTGTATACATTGGCAACTTTAAAGTGCTAAACACATCCAAGGAGGCAAAGCAATCCAAGAAAACGCTACTCTCGTACCTACTGTACGTATGTGCCACCCATCTTCTATTCTCAAACTGACCAGCGCCAAAGCGTGCCATGAGACATGGATAAGGGGTGCTTCGGCTTCCCAGTGCTTCAAGCCTCCATGCTCCATCCACACAGCATCGGACAACATCTTATGCTCGCCGCTCACAGTAGAAGAGAGGAATAGAAAACACAACGAAATACAGAATTTGCTGACCGATAACTTCATCCCGCCGCATATGTTCTCCCCTATGTTCACATGGGAACACACACACACACCAATAAATACTGCATTTGTGTTTGCGGAAAGTTTTAGTGTGTATTTGCTATTCAAATGGACAGTGGTCAAACACACAAGAATATCGGAAGGATATGAATAAGAAGCAGAGAGAATTGCGAATAAGAAGAGAAGCAAGATATTGTACACTCTCTATCTCAATTTATTATACTGCTGTGATTCCCCGCGGCCAATGTCGCGACAAATGAGTACCCCCATCACCTTGGTGTTGCCAAAAATTCATCATACGGACATCCATACATGTGTATGCCAAGACGAATATAAAATAGCAGAAAGGACACATAGCAGCGGCAATAATAACTATTGTCGTGAGAAGCCAAACAAGATATCAAATCCCACAGCACACACCCCCACACCGTAAGAACACAGAGTACAGTACAGCACTGCTACAGGACAATAACGGAAAAACGCCACACGGCTGGAATTTCTGTCGCTGACTGGACCGTTGTGTCGCGCACACATCGTACGACCAAAATCATCATCATTATCATCGTCGTCGTCATCCACTACCGTCATCATCATCATCTTCGTTGTCTTCTTAGCAGTCATCCTCACATATCCTATTCCTCACACCAACTGTTGTACAACAGTATTAGTAAGTCCTCTTTTCGTGCACATACTTTCGTACTTCTCTCTTCTTCTTTGGCCTGTGTGTTGTGCTCGCCGTATCATCATCATCAGCACCAGCAGCAGCATCGTCGTTGTGTTGTTATTGTCCTCGTCCCTATATCCACCGTTGCCGCCGTTTTGTTGCCGTATGGTAGTAGATTTGCTCGCCGTCGTCTCATCATCCATACGTGACTTGTTCGTCGATCAGTCAAGTCAGCAACGCGAGAATAGCGAACGGAGTGAAACAAAACACCAACAGCCAGCAACAAAAACGGTCACACACAACAATTGCGGCGCAAAAAAGGAGTTCTTAGTGTGTTTTGGTGGTTGGTCGTCATCGCCTTGCTTGCCTTCCTCTTTTTAGATGCCTTCAATCCGGCACCAAGTTATCGCTATTAATCATTGTACATTTGGCTGCCGACACGAAAAGGCGGTGTGCGCTACTTACAACACTTCTACTACTCATGTGTTATCCAGCAACTGCCACACTATCAACCTTCAACAGTCAATAGAAAGGATATAATTTTTTTATTCATTTTCGGTTTCATTCTCTACTCGTGCAAATCTCTCGCGAATTGGAATATTTAACAAGAATATTAATTCACATTAACTTAATTAAAAAAAAAACAAACAAAAGGATTACAAAGTGTTTAAGTGTTGTTTACATCAAAGGATACAAACAAAAACTGTACAAAAAAATAAATCCCTGTGAGCCAAACTAACGAAAAAGGATGTGCAACAAAAATACTTAAATTAAAAGAAATACCTACCTCTGAATTTTATTATCAGTGATTAATCAACAAACACAACACATTAGCACAGCAGACTTGGTGCAATTAATTAGTTCAATTAACACAGCGAAAGGCCAAAATATAAGCATCAACCTAACTACTACAACACTAAATAAGTTACCAAAAAAAAAACATCCAAATAAATAAAAACTCGTAAAACACGCGACACTTTCAATTACATCGCGGTGATTTTTTGACGGATGCTTTATGATAATTTTGTTGTCTCCTTTGGGTTTGTGTTTTTTTTTTGAGAAAGTTTAAGTGTTTGTTGTGTCCTCTCTATCGAGGAACAAAGTGATCTGTATCTGCTTGGATTTTGTGCAAAAAAAAAAGAATTTTTAAAGATCGTGCATCATTAATTTTTTTATACACTCAACAAGTGTGTAAAAAAAATTTAATCGCTGTTCTGTTGTGGATACTCTCTACTATCAGTCATCATCAACTAAAACGCTTTGCGGACACCAAAGGCTTTTTGGTGATCTAGGTAAGTGATCTGTTCGGAATCAATTGTGAATGGGGAAATGTAGATATTTTATTATATCGACATTGTTTGTACAGCTTGGTAGGATTTATAACACTTGTTGTTTGAATTCTGTGATCAGTGTTTTTGAAATTCGTTGAAAATAATTAGATCTAAACAAGGACAAGTCGGCATTTATTGGTCCAATGATTTGGGGAATAGGATTTGTGCGTAGATGTTTGAATATCAACTTATGTCCTTTGAAATTTGTTTTATTACTATGGCAAAATTTATACCAGTTTGGTAGATTGTTTGGGCTTGATTTGAAAATAATAATAAAAAAAAACGATTTCAACTAAATTTTCATCTCTAATCCGGAATCTCTACATCATTTTTCCTAGAACGATTCTGGATAATACGAGAAGGAAAGTTTAGTTTTTACTGTCAAACATATCATATCTCGTAGTACGTAAGATTCTTTTTGATGACAGTGAATAAAACGATGAAAGTTACCATGTGGTTGTACTAAAATGTTTAGATATTTGTAGGTATTGAGAAATTAAAATATTATTCGGCATTAAAAGACATAACATCGCAGATCTTAAGAGTTAGCTTCATTATTAGTTTATGAATGTTAAGTATATATTGTAACAAATGAGTTCATCAATTTAACTCCGACTCCAAAAGTCAAATTGTCAAACGTTCGCAGGAAGTGGAGTAGTGAACCAATTTAGGTGACCTTCCCCCTTCCCCTAGAATTCCCATACACTAACACATTGCATCGCAACCCATATTTATTTCTATTCAAAAATTATTACTAATTGCCTCCAGGCTCAGTTTGTTCACTCTCAATTCAAAACAACCGATGGTTTTTCAATAAATCTGAAGTAATCGTTGGTTAAAGTGAACTTATAGTGACCAATCCGGACCTAAGTATGAAAAGTATTGGTATATGCTTTTTTCAAGAAAATAAACTATTAAGGTACCCTCTTTTTGTATTTATTTTGGAAAGTCTTTAAGTTAATTAATGCAAATATTGAAACAAAAAAGGGAAAAATTGACTTCTACTCCAGATGAATGTCAGACTTTCGTAAAAGGTCTGACAGTAAATAAAAAAAAATTCATGCAAATATCAACCAGTGATATTCTCAGCATTAACAGCTGAGAAGATCAATCTTAACTATTAGGCAGGTATGTTGCATAGAGCCAATAGGATATTTTTAAAGCAATTTTTTGACATCAATAAGCAGGTACAGAATATGTGTCATATAATCCTCCAAAACTAAAAAAGGGCCTACAACAGCAGTAGCTATTCAGTCTGTGAGTTGTATTACAAAATTTCATTCATAAAAATCCACTTTTATCACTTATAAAAGAAGTACCAACTATTAAGCAGCACGCGATCACAAAGTCTTAATTTCTTATGTCCATTTGAAAAACCAAAAGAATGTTTATAATTTTGTATTTGCTGCGAAACCGATTGTTTCTTGAAGACTTTTAATTCAAGAATAGAATTTCTACCTAGGTCCCTTACAAAAGATTACATACAGCTCGTCTGCAAATATAAACTGCAAAAATTATAAGCATAAAAATAAAATAAATTTCAAGTAGTAGGTACATAACGATATACACCTTTATTCATCTGCAAAAGGTTAGTTTGTTCTTCGATTAATTCAGAAAATGATTAGAAAGTTTTTTTTTCATAATTTTGTTCTTCCGTCGAGACCATATCATATTGTCTCCTTTGTTACAATGTTTTGTAAAGGAAAAAAAAGCGATTAAACTAGGAATCGATCGAATGGCCAAACATAACAACATCTCTATATTGGAATACGTATTCCAACATTGCTCGTCAACAATCTAATCCCCAAATTAATTGTGTCACACGCCTGTCACTGAATGCCAGCAGTGTAAATAGTCAGTCATAATACTTGGCAGTCGGAACTTTTCGGAGGACTAGCAAATGGCTAAAAAAAAATTAAGAACCAGCTATGTCTTTCAGTTTATTGATGCTCTGGAAATGGAAACATAATCTACAATCGCCAGCGAATTAACAGCAAAGCTAAAAAACCTCTGCAAAAACCTAGAGGCACAGTTGCAGCTTCATAGGCTTCCTCAGAGAACTGTATAAAAAACAATATATAAATGTGAAGCTCCAATTCATTGATATTTTCTGGCATGTCATATATAATAATAATCTGGAAAATCATTTAAAACGCTTACAATCATTTTGTTGATACCCAACTGGTTTGTGGGATTGCAGTGTTACTAGTTACACTTAAAATGGTTATACAGGTGGATCTGATTATTTTAGTTTTCCTACACATATGTCATGTTTGAACTTGATGAGTTATATGGTTAATGTTAATAATAAATTTAACTTAATTAAAATTCGTCCTCGAAAATCGAAAAATCCTTTCGTATTCATATTTAAGTGGATGGTCCTATATTTTTTAATGTAAGAAAATAACAGGAGTATTAGGAATCATTACAGGAAGCCTTTTTTCATAACTAAGTTATGTCTAAAAAACGACTAGATAGAAATAACTCAAAGAAGAAACATAAAGGAAAATCTACGATCCACTGTGCGAATCGTTGAATACCCTATCCCATCACATTTCTAAATTAAACATCTACTATGGGCTTGAGGATTTTACATTTTGTTGTGACACAAAATTCGTTATGGTTTGATGAAAAAGGAGTTTTTTGGGCCTGATTAAAATCCTTTTACGCATGAAATATAGACTACGGAATGGTCTTAATATCTTGCAAAGTCATATATTTCTATTTTACAAACTTAATATCAAAACGTTTTTAATATGTGTATTAGATAGGCTACAAGGCTTAGGAATAACACGAACATTAGAATTAGATTCTATACAATCAATAAAAATTTACTCAACCTTTTTGGCATAGTACATCACTTTGAAAATATTATTATTGGAACAAGGAAATAAACACTTTTGATTTCCTACACTTTAATTGATAAAAATTATGTCCATGCCTATTTTATTAAAATATAAATTTAAGAACTTTTCATGTTATTCATTCTTCGAAATTCATATTTCACATATCGTTAAGCCAAATGCTTTCCTCTTAATACCATTATCTTGTGGTCAGATTGTCCTTCAATTCTAGGAAATTTACTAGCGTTTTTATTTACCTATTACGGTAGGTAGATGCTCTATATTTCGTTAATCCCTTAAATTGTTTTACTATTTGTCGTACTTCGCAAATTCTTAGAAAACTTGAACAGCAGGTGCAACCATATTTGTTGAAATTTAACAAAATATACCTTTATCGCGGAGATAATCCACGAAAGCGGATAATAAAATTTCTATGAAATAAAATAAAAATAATTTTGTGGTTTAATTTATGTATCTACATAGTTTTATAAAATACGTTTTTCCAAAAGGATATCACTATCAGATAAATACTTTGAACTTTCAAATATTCTATATGTGTGTACACAGGTATTTCTAAACCTTCATTGCACATGAAAACAGACAGCTTCAATGAACGACATGAGCATTTACTTTTTCATGAAGTGGTATGCATTCATAACTAGTTACGAAAAAAAATGTGTTCATTGGGTGCTAAACATTTTTTTAGCATATTCGGTAGAACATTGTAAATTTGGCTAAATACTTCTGCAATCAGCAATCAGAACCAGCAATCAGAAAATGTATATCAAAAAACTGCAAGCATTATTTTTAAACGTTTATATTTGATATGAATTTATTTGTAATAAATCTACAAAAAAGTAATTTGTGAACAAACTAACTGATCCCACATAGCAATTTCCATTTTTAACGATGACAGCCCAACATAGAAAAAAATATTATTGAAACAAACTCAACATTGCTTAGGAGCAATAAATGAACAATAAAAAAAAATATCAATAAAATCTCTATACAAATCAATACATGCAGTGGAAAATATTTAATCAAAAATCTATCCAACCAACAATAAAAGACCTAATCCGCTATTGGTTATATTTGCATACTAATATTCCACTTGTAGAAAGCTTACAAAACATCATCAATGCCATTTGCACCACCTACTCCATATCTCTTATCAAAACAAAAAAGGGGGGCGGGGGGGGGGGTGACACCAGTTGACTGCTCTCAGGGTAAAAAGCTTAAGCGGGTAAAAAGGATCCAGTCAACAGCGAGTACGTTATGTACCCACAAATGAATTTACACTTAGAGTTTCAACTTGCAAACCCAACTCCCGAAAAAGCAACAACAACAAAATCACCAAGTAAACAAACGCACAAACATTACATGTACATTGTACACTAATGCATACCATGCATATCAGAAGTTTCACACTTCCAGACAAAGTCTGCATATAGTCGGATAGGTCAAAAGGATAAGTTGGTTGAAAGGGGGATGCGATGGTGTTTATTTGTTCCTTGGAACAACCAATGAATGTCAAACCGTACACGTACAAAAATCAGCTGATTATTAACATAAAAATCGCATAAACAGTTTTATGTTCACACATAAAGTATACTCTCGCCGGCATATACAAATGTATAGATAGATGGTTGTGCAGCACTGTTTCTACAAAGCAACAGCACCCAGTTAACGGGAACAGAGACATAACATCATTATCAAATTTCATTCTGTAATTTTGTTCATATAACATGGAATCCCATGAAAGTAACTGAATTTTTCCAGTTTTCCTTTTTCTTCGCTTTTGTGACGATTTATTTTTGTTGTTCTTTTAATCTAGGACGAATAACGGTTCAGAACAAGAAGATATAAAGTACTGCAGGATATGTGGAGAATGGAGATGTTGACTGAAAAAAATAAGAGAAAAAAAAATCGAGAATTTGAGAAGAGAGTTTAGTTACATTTTTAGCCAATTTTTTTTTCATAATGATGTTAAGAGGTGTGATTCTTTGTGAGGAGGGTAAAGGCACACAAGAAATGAATAAACTGTAATCAAAACAAAAGAAGATATTTTTATATTGTAAAGAGGGATATTATCCACGTGGTGTAGTGGTGTCTTTAGTGCTTCTTAAGAAATGTGTTTTTTTTGCCTTTTCTTTTTAAATGAAAATATTCTGTTTGGAGTCAAAATCTATTGCGGGTTACTTAAAGGTTGGGTATAATAATTTGATATTGCTAAAAAATACACTCAATCTACTCAATAATTTACCATAAAAGATACAAATTGAATGAAAGAAGATATTTCAAAGAAAGTATCTTAAAATGATTAATAAAGTTCGGCAAATGTATACTTGATCTATAAATTGGAATTTATGTACTGTGTGAATTTTCGACTTAAGGATTATGAAAGCTACTGATAGATATTAACAGAATAATGTCCACCCCTTCTGTTCTGAAATCCTACATGGATATCTTAATCCACGTAAAAATATAATATTCATAAATTGGCTAACTCTTTGTGTTCAATTTATAGTAAATATTATAATCGTAGCTACTTAATTAAATAGCCCTAACACAATTTGACTGTACCTAGGTGCAAACATCACACATCTTCCATGAAATCCTTTTCCCCCATTTTATTTCACCGCATTATCCTTTGTTCGCCATAAAGAAAATAAAATGTTCATTCATAGATTCGGCTCTAGAGCAAATAAACAAAATCCTTCCACCATGTGCAACTGGCACATTCCAGTATTGAGAACGCATTCGATGAGTAGGTATCTTTTTGTTTTTGCAAATCCTTCCAATGAAGAGAAAATTTACCAAAGAGTACGCTCTCTTAATATCACCCACAAGAAAAACTTAAACCCTTGCAAAAATTAAAAAAAAAAGGAAACCCAGCGCATGGTAAAACAGGTTCTTAGCACTACCACAATCGCATTCGCCACCTCTACTGGTCATACCTCCTCATTCCAGTTTTTGGGCGGAGTTACACGATACCCACTCTCGGCATACACAACCATCACGCATCCATCCGCAAATACACAATATCCGTGTGTATGTGTGTTTGCGTAAATCATCTCAACCTGCATCCTTCTCCGGTGCTTTTTTCTCTTTTGTTTTTAGGGCTGTCCCCGTCACTACTACCACTACTAAAGCACAGCCAGGTAAACAAAGCATAAATCACAGAAGAATCCGTCGCTATAGCCAACCACGTGCTCCTTTTCGATCCGTGTTATTCATTCGTGCATCCGTGGTTGCGGCGCGTAGTTGCATTCGCCTTCGTTGTCGTTTTTGTCGAAGTACGGTATACCGATTTTGCATTTTAGGCTTCCAAGTGCGTATACACTTACCACCTATAGTACAGCATCCTGTTTCCTGTGTGCGTTTTACTCGTCAAACTGTGTGTATAGTTAAATCATCTAGCAGGCGTATCCTTTTCTGTTGAAGCTGTTTTTCGTTTTTCGTTGTTGAGGGGCAATAGAATTTTAAATCGCGACGCGAATCATTCTGATTCGTGCAAATTTCTCATTTGCTTTTTTGGGGGTAGGACGATGTCCTTTTTAGTGACGAATAATTACTGATGCGTATTTTATGTTTTCTCTTTGCAGATATTTTCACTAAAACCGCTAAACTGAACGGCCTGAAGTTGGATATTTCCACATATCAACAAATGAATATCCGGATGACGACGAAGGGCAAGCGCCCCCTGCGGAGCTTGACCCCAAGCGACAAAATACATGCCATACAGAGGATTCACGATGGTGAGTCGAAGGCATCTGTTGCCCGCGACATCGGTGTGCCAGAGTCAACACTTCGTGGATGGTGTAAGAATGAGGACAAATTGCGGTTTATGTCGCGTCAATCGGCGTCAGACAAGATGGCAGCTGACTCACTGTCAGATAAATTGGTAGATGGTGCTGCAGCCCTTCTTGGCGGACCTCCCGAGAAACGTCAAAAGATGGATCCATCAATGCCGCTTAACTTCTCCAGCAAAATGAAGTATGAGGACTTAGCATACAAACGTAGTCCATTGAATGGACTGGATTTCAGTACAAACAAAGCACTCTCCGATCTCAGTTTCAACGGTTTGGGTCCAGATTATAATGCGTACAAAAATGCCGAACTAGCAGCAATGAATGGAGCAAAGAACAAAGGCTACGGTGCAGATTTGTCACGACAGAATGACCCTTCCTTGGCTGCCATTAGTCCACTTTCGAGCTTGAGTCACCTGTCCGGATTAACCGGACTCGGCCATAGTCCGTTGGCGATTAGTTTCAATGAATTGACTTCGAATTTAAATTTGATCGCCCAGTTGAATCCCAGCCTAGCAGCTACAATGTCGAGCCTCAACGGTCTAACAGCGAATTCATTGCGAAACTGCAAGCCCAAGGGTCAGTCGATGCATAGCCCCCGGAGTAATGACGGTGATCGTGTGCCACAGGGATTATCGGTAAAAAATTGGGCAAAACAGAAGAACTCTAACGACAATTACGGTCTAAATCTCAGCTCAAATGAGAAGAACAAAATGAAATGCCCATCACCTTCACTCGCACCATCATTGGGTACCGGAATTCCAGCCATGGATGATCCTCTTCTTTACTGGTTAAAGTCCCAACAAGCTATGTTAGGACTGAATAGCTTGTACCCACCAAACCCACCTAGTTCGTCTAGTCCACCAATTCGTTCATCTACACCCCAGCATCATGCGCATACCTCAACACCACCAATCTCCTCCACCCCTCAGACCCCATCCTCAACTCCATCGGGAAGCCTTGACGACAAGAACTCGGCTTGGTTCAACTGGTGCAAAGCATTCGGTGCCAGTTTAAATTCCCTTGCCCCACATAGTGCACTCCACCCAACGTCGACAACCATGGACGGAGGCAGTCTGAAGCCACAATTCGAAAACATTCTCTATTCACACCTGACCAAAGAATCTAGCTCTCCACATAGTACGGACGCCATGAACAATAACAACATCAACGAAGTCACTAGCAACTCCAAGCCAGAGGATCTCTCGGCAAAGTCTACGAAAACGCCCAGCCCGGCACATAGTCCTATTATTAAGTCTGAAGCCGACACAGCATCGACAAATACTTCCAAGGATGCCCTGGATAATTTGTTGTACAAGATGAATCACAACAACACCGGTAGCAGCCATGAAACTCCAAACAACAGCCATCCTTCCACCGACAATAACGTGGATGCTGACCGCGAATTGGAGAACAACAGCAGCGCTAGTAGTAGTCATAATATGCATGTGGGCAGTGATAGTGATGCCAGTTACAATAGTGACAGTCTCAACAACAATGACAACCATAACAACAACAACACCCACAACAACAACAATAATAATTCAAACAAAACCGATGAGGAAGAGCGCGCCAAATACGCTTCCGATAGCGAGGATATCGAAGCTATAGAGCACGGCGAGAAGTTCCTTAAATGGCTTGAAAACTGTAGCAATCCAAGAGTAACGTCTGTCCAACTGATGCAATTGCGTTTCCTTATCTCGGCGATAAAGTCCGGCAACGAAAAGCAACACGCCAAGGATAGTGATGAGGAAAACAAGGTGGCAAAGATACGTCGCCGCAAATAGGAGCAACCGAAATTGGCGCTAGACGTTGGAGTGACAGCGGTTACACCTGAAGGATGGGAAGAAGACGAAAATATCGATGATGAACTCTGTACAGACTACGGTGATCGGTATCGAGATCAAGACCAACAGCTATTAGCGTGGCACCAAGACTACCATCGCTATACGTTTTCGCCTCCGGCAACTCTCCTTAGCACTTATAACATTTATCCCTATTGTGCTGTCGTAGAACCAATCATCGATAGTTTTAGTCCCTTTCGACCTGAAGCAGATGAAGATGACGATGATGAGCTGCCATTAGAAGAGTCTTCCTCCAGCGGCACCCCAGAACCATCTATAGCAACTGATCCACTGTTTTAAACAATTTATTTTGTTTGTTTGTAAATTTTCTGTAGTTAAATTATTATTAAAAAAAAATAAATAAATTTCTGATCTTATGCTATTGACAAAACAAAAATAGCTCCTTATTTCTTAAAAACAAAAAATACCAAAATTAAAAATAAACATGATCAATTTGTATATATCGATTTTATTCTCTTAACTAACTCATTCTCCTCGTAGAATTAGAATTTTAATTAATATAAATAATTATTAAAAAGACCCTAGAAAAATGTTATCGTTAGTTAAATTATTATATAGTTATAAAAATAACAATTAAACAAAAAATAAATTGCAAAAAAAAAAACATTTAAAGACTTTTCTACAATTTTGAATATCCTTTTTGTAAAAACACAACCATAAGAAATCTAATAATAGCTGTGTAAAAAAATACTGATTCCCTCTTAAGAAAATAAATTTCAAATAAATCATCATCTTAATGTTAAAAATTAATAAATATAATAAGCAATTCATTTAATGTGTACAAAGAAAGGAAGCTAAAAAAATAAATTCACTATAAGAACTAAGTTAATTTAGTCGAAATAAAATATAAAAGAGAATCTCATTAATATATCGAATTACATATTCCATAAGTCGATAGATCTTTTAACAAAAAAAAAAAAACACTACAAAAGTTCTACATGTAAAAAAAATAATAATAACAATGAAAAGCAAACTTCCTAGGTGTTGATAGTAGGGTATTGTTTATTTATTTTTTTCAACTTCAATGGAAAATGCATTTTGTTAACAAAAGAAAGAACTATTAAACACGTGCCCATTTGAATTTGTTATGTGGGTTACTTATATGAAAAATGTTATTTTTGTTTAACTATTTTTAATTTTCTTTGTTGTACAGGATTTTTTTTATAAAACAAATTTAGTTTATTTTATAATTTTACATAAATATATATAATTTTATGAATGACATGAGTGTATATTTGTTTTCTGACGAAAATGTTAAAACCAAAACTAAACAGGAAATCTAAAATAATAAATTATATAAAATTTAAAAAAATATACATTAATGTTTTTATTTTATGTTTCTTTTTTCAAATCGGAAAATTCAGGATGACATTGCAAGGGCAAGTAACATTAACATATGGGTTTTGTAAAAAAAACGAGTGGTGGGTGCACGAACGAGCCATATGTAACTTTCTCTTGTTAAAATTGCGGTTATGTATAATTAATGGGAGGTACCCTTAATATAATGGCTAAAAGTAAAAAAGATCACCTAGAACTATGACCAAAAACCCTGGATACGAAGTTTGAGGAAAATCGGTCATTTATTAAATACAAACCGAAGGACGGAATTCCAAAAACCACAATCAATCAAAATCTTGAGGTCGATTTTTTTCTCTTTGTAAGAGAAAGTTAAAAAACAAGTCGACTACAGTTTCATTTTAAAACATACGATAAAGGAGAAGCGCGAAAAGGTGGCTCTTAACAGATGTCCATTTTTTATACGACTATATAGGATTAGATTATAGATATCAGAGTTTTTGGATTAAAAAAAAAACAATGCGGATTCCTAATTTGCAGAGCCACAACTCCTTAAAAATGGTTCGATTGTTGTGTAGTGTTACCTAAACTATTTGGCAAACTCCGAAGGTGATAATTTGAAGAGGTCTATTTCGTTTTTTTTAATTTCTAATCACTCTATGTTTCCTTAATAAATATGACACTGCTGACATGAAAACAGACATAAGTCTGTTTGGGATGAAAAATATTGTCCAAAGCAAATAATATTTTGCGTATAACGACAAATGCCATTTCAAGAAAACCGTAGTCTCTACAAGTGGCCTTAAATTGATTGAGATCATATAGGCTAGGTTAGGTTGCAGTGGCTGTGGTACCACGTGGATCTGTCGACTTTCATATATCCGTTCGTCTTATCGTACTAGGAGGACACTCATATTATTTATATTAGGAAGTTCACCTATACTATCAAAGAAGTAATCTCCCAGATGAAGCTTCCTTTTTTCTGAGAGAGCTGGTCAATGGCATGGAAGGTGAGCACTTAAAACTTGCCCCCTCGTCTTTGTCCAAGCAGAAGTCATTGCTGAAGAGGCCAAGACTTTTTTTGCGTATGATAGTGTCTACAAATTTAAAATTTATTGTGGTGCTGATGTTTGATCTGCTTAGCATTGCCAAGCAGATGAAGCGGTTCTGGTTAAAGTCTGGCCAGCGATGCCTGGACATTCAACACCTTGTGCCGTTTATCTATTTGCGGTTTGCTTTATTGATCGCATCCAGTTTGATCTGTAATTAATATGTAGCAAGGGGCATATCTAACATATCAACTGGCGGTAGAATATCAACGGCTCACCTGCCTTTCAATTCCCTGCAATTTCTCCGTGGCTCAGCACCCAAAAGAGGTAAATGGTAAAATGAGACTATATAAAAGCGTGCTAAAATCTTGTGTGACCAAAATGCGAGCGAACATAAAGTGATGTTCTCAGTCAGAGTGGATCACCACCAAAAGTCCGTCGTCATCGTATTGATGCATTACACAAGACATAACGAAAGGCAAATATAGCTTCATAGCTTCAGAGTGATTCCACATTACCACAGCCCTTCTTTACCTTCATCGATGAATCCGGCTGAATATTATTTGACGCCATACGTTTTTCGGGACTCTCTGAAACATCACACATATAATAGAGATTAAAAGGATTCAATGTTATTCCTCGCCTTGTGATGGGGTTTTCTTCCGCTCTAGTCAAACCTCTTCACCTCGCCATTCTGGGAAACTTGGAAATATTACCCCGAATCTTTTAAAAGGTTTTGTAAGAGTATGGCATTTTGCTCATCTAAATGGGGCTCCAATAACTTTAGTGCAGTCAAAACCTGAAGCTATCTCATATCTCTGAAGCAGAAGCATAATACAATTATAGTTAAAACAAAAATTGAAGTATTCAAAGTTAAGAAGTCCAACGCTGCTTACCTTCTTTAGAACCAGCAAAATATAATTTGCTGCAAAATGTAGGGCTATTTAACATAGATGCTTTCCACTCTAAGGAGCAAGTTTCTGTAAAATGACTGAGCTGACTTGATCAAGGCAAGTGATGTCCTATAAATCAAATTGACTAGATACCTATTAATTTCTAGTAAAATAATTTCGCTCATACTCCGACGGAATATTGGATGCTTTATGCTCCTTTATCGATTCTTCCATTATAATTTTGTTTCACTACAAAATATATAGCTGTATATATTAGTGTGTCTGTTTAATCGATATAATCCCAATGCTTCCTCTAAACATCGACTTCCTTTAAGAAAAATGTTCTTGCATATAGTAAAATTTAGAAAATAGGATTTTACATCAAATCTAGAATCACTGCATCAAAATAGACGTGTAATCGTTCTTCAATATTTCCGTATGGCTACAATATGCAGACTATTAAAATCAACGCACACAGTTGGGTCACTTTTTTCCCACCCATTCCCAAATTTGTAAATTTCTAATAAACTTTTATATTTCCCTTCATCACTAAGCTTTCGAACCTTCAGAAATTAAGCCACAAGAATTTAAGAATAAAATAAATTGTTTCAGAATTATCGCCTAATTCCATATCTCGAAAATGACTCTAACTATTTCGTTTTATTTTAACCTAAAACATTATTGTCCATATTTTGAAAACATAAATTATTACTTTGTAGAGATATCAGAGTTGCGTACTTAGTTTTTTGTTATAATTACCATTTTAAAAAAAAACCTTCTTAAAAAAGGCTCTAACATCTCTATACCCTAATGCATATTATTTTCAGAAGTTAAAAAGGGAATCGAAACCTTTAGGTTGTCAAATAAAAATGTTTTAAATATTTTATTTTATTTTTTTTTCTATTACTATCTTTTTCTATTCTATTAACGAAAGGCGCTTTAAATAAATACGTTGTCTCATCCATACGTAAATAATTATGCCAGTCTTTAGGGGCAACCCTTATTTCATTTAACAAATTCACATGCGAAAACGTTTGTCTTTTTTTTAACCACTCCTTACACCAAATTTTACGATTTTTTAATTGCTAACAATAAGCTTACTATTGCAAGAGCGTCATCCGTAGATGCAATGTTTATCGAACGACAAAAACACAGAAACTGATTGGCCTCACATATTAACCGGAGCATGTGAATGCGCTATGGCGGTCCGGTAAAGCTGAACAGGCAAAACTGCGCGTGTGTATTTTGTTTACATTGCAATTAAAAATTGCTGTTTTGTTATTTTTCATTAGAAACCTCTGCAGTTTTTTGTCCTGCCGGAGAATTTGATTCATTTTTTTACAACGGAACTTCTATTTTACATAACGATTGGGTATGGCTCGTTTGTAAATATATTAATCTTTAATTTTAAAACATAATTGGAATTATCCATTCATCGATGGATGGGTGCTGTACAATGGCTCTACAATACCCAGTCGTTGTAACTTTGAATACGAATTTATTGTTTTTATTTCACCTACCTGTGATAAACTTGGAATACTGGTTCCATCCAGGAAATATTATTAATTATTGTATGGTTAGTCATAGTGAGCAAAATCAGCGACTAATCTTACTAATCGACGACACTGTTGCAATCGATATCAGCGTCAAATTCCCCAAAATCACGATGGACTTTTTTTATGAACTCTTTGATAAAACATAGTACCAACTGCAAAAGTACGAGCTGGAATTGTTCTGGATTATTTGAACGCATGAGTAGAAAAAAATTAACATCTTTAGCAGTATTGTCCGAAAAGGAAAGAGACTAAAATTCTGCGCAGGAACAAAAATATCACGCCTCCAAGCTCATGGAAATCGAAGTCTCTTGACAAGAATAACATCCGTCAATTCTACAAGAAAGCCAAACAACTGGCAGCTGGCTTACAGGAACGCAGGATCTATGAAATAACAATGTCAACCTAGTCACTGACGCGCGGGGATTTTTATATGTATTCAGGCTGCATTTCCTTAGCTTTTTAATGGATATAATGTAGAGAGAGTGATATGGCAAGAAACAAGCCCACTTTTAGTTAACGAAGAAGTAACGCTCACTCACATTATTGAAAATTGTTAAGCAGCAATAAAAAACAATAACTTTCTGTTTGTAAAAGAAAGTTAAGAACAGAAAAACAACCAGGCAACCGGTTATGTTGGATTACCAGCAGAACTCTTCAAATGCGGAGGTGTTGCTTTAGAAGTGTGCATGCAACAAACCATCAACAAAGTCTGGATGGTTGAGCGAATGCTCGGTGACTGAAATATCAGCTCCATATGTTCCATCGCCTAGGTTTTTATGAAGCCATGGTGGAATTCAGGATACTATTAAAACTTATACAACTGTGTCGGCTAACAATAGAGTTGTAAAAACAACCATGGCATTGTGAAGACTACACTAAGCCAATGGAAACAGTTGCAATAGTTTAGTTCGACAGCTATATGGGGGCAAATTGTGTGGATGTGCTTTCAAAGAAAATCTTATGAATTTACGTTGGACTGCTTCAATTCTATTTGAATTAACTACATGGAAGGGTGTCCAAAGTTGTAAGCATACTTCAGATCAGAGCCAACAACACAATTATAAAGCGAAAGAGTGGCATAAGGGTCATTGAACTCTTTTGACCACTATTTTATAAATCCTAATATTTATACAGAAATAAATACCAAGATCCTTAGATCAAAATGAAAATATGGTGTTGTTTATTATGGTATTACTTATCGTAATAAGAAAACCAATGTTGATTTTGCAAAAAAATATCATCAAGAAAATTAGCCGTAAATCTAGAAGACATTCTAGCTTCCCTTTGTTCTATGCCCTGAAAATTCTATCTAGAAGGCTAAGCTGTAGGTGAAGACGAGAGCTTTTCAGAAAGAAGAAAAAAGAGCAAGAAAGGCGCGCGATCGAGGATATAGAGAGGTGCCACTCTAGGAACGATGTTCGCAAATTATACCAAATTGCAAAACGTCATAGCCAAGGATACAAGGCTCGAACAGAATCCTGTCGAGATGAATAAGGAAATATCGTAGTTGAGACACATTCAACATTGGCAACAACAGCGAATTCTGCCAACCACCCGACCTGAATCAAGTGAGGATAGCAATACCTAAACTCAATCTTAATAATTCTGCCGGAAATGACGGCTCCCCGCTGAGCTCAATAAAGCCGGCGGAGATGACTTGGTATGTTGCATCCACCAACTAATTAGCCAAATTTGGTCGGATGATAGTATGCCTGAAGAGTGGAACCTCAGCATCGTTTGGCCAATTAACAAAAAGGAGATCATCTGAAATAAGCCAACTTATGAGGCTCTCCTCAACATCGAATACAAGATCTTATCTGCCTTGCGCCTGAAACCGTATACCGACAACCTGAACGGCCCTTCTCCGTGCGGTTTTAGGACAGGAAAGTCCACAACCGATCAAATTTCGCACTTTGACAGATCCTGGAAAAAACCCAAGAAGTCCAAATCGATACCCACCACCAACTCATTACAGTATTATAGAGACGAACTATACAGAGCCATGCCTATGTCTATGACGCGCAAACAACTAGACTTAGGGCACTAGAAACTCCTACGGTTGTTGAAGAGTATCGATCAGTAACGATTTAGGATGGCAAATACTGTGAAGAGTCTTTGGATTTAGTGAAACCATTGCCTGGGTTTAGTGGCGAACAAGTGAGATACATTTCCTGGCATCAAGCTGCTTTCGCCGCTTATAAATTATTTGAGTCTCATGATGGAAGTTCAATGCATTACCAGGCAGTGGCCATTATTAGGAATAAAGTTATTGGCTCCACCGATCAAGTTTTATAATTTTTTAATACAGCCCTTAATTTTTAAGCCATTATAGCAAGGTTAGATCTTACGTATGCTGATAAGAGACCAATTTATCTTATTGAGCAGGAAGTGTCCACTTTGCGCCAAGGTCGATTCTACGATTAAGTTGAAAAAAAATAACATTAAAAATTAATAAGATACTAATGCTTCACAAGGGTGATAAAAGTAGGATTGATTCTCTAGGTTAAAAATATCGCCAAAATGTACTGCGGATCTTCATTTCTGGCTTACAGAAGGCAATGTACGATACTTTGTTTTCATCGTGACCTAAAGGCAAATCAATCGCGATATATGTTTGCAAATTCTTTCTCTAGAGAAGGTCCCTGCTGCCATACATCGGTCGAACCTTGGCAGGCAAGGAAATAAAGCTACTGGTGGACACTGGTGCCGCAAAAAATTATATAAGACCTTTCGAAAGACTTACAGTTATCAAAGCAATAAGCAATAAACAAAAACAATAAAGGCTATACATGGAACAAGCCAGATAACTTCTAAGTGCGTTCTATTTTTTTTCAATAGAAACTCTACATTTTTCCTACTTCCAACACTGAAAACGTTTGATGGAATCATTGGATTTGACTCTCTAAAATGAATCAATGCAGAGTTAAATTTGGTAAAAGGAACTCTGAACTACAATGGAGGTGAGGAAAGATTGTTATATTTTTTTTTGTAGGGACCTTAACAGCTTCCCTACCCAAAAAGAAACTAATACATCCGATATGAATGAACAATTTCTCTCATTAATGTTTCGCCAGTCAAACGTGTTCGCAGATCCCAATAAATGAATGAATGAATTCGAACAACCAATAATGATCACGTTTATTCGAAAGCCTATCCTTATCCCATGCTTCGATTGATTTCGTAAATAATGAAATAGTAGCTTTGCTAAATAGTGGAATTATAAGACCGTCCCGATTTGATGAGGTGGGAAAACGCAGAATTCGTATAGTAATAGATTTTAAAAAAATTGAATAGTAAAACTGTCAGTGATAAGTATCCTATTCCGAATACTGCAGTTATCCTCGCAAATCTCGGAAACGCTTCTTATTTTTCAACTTTAGATTTAAAATTCGGTTTCCACCAAATTAAAATATCGGAGCGAGATAGGGCAAAGATAGCATTTTCTTTCAATAGAATTAAACGAATTATAGCTTCGGAAGATGTCTTGCTCTTATGTCCGGATTTTGATAAACCTTCTGATTTGAGAACTGATGCTTCATCCCACGCACTTGGTGCTGTTCTTTCTCAAAATGGAAGGCCAATTACACTGATATCTCGGACTCTGTCATCTAAAAAGAAAACTATGCTACAAATAAGCGGGAACTGCTTGCAATAGTGTGGTCATAACAAAAACTTCGATATTAAATTAAAAGATGGAGGGTATATGTTGAAGAATTCTCACCAACATTTTACTATAAGCCTGGCAAAGAGAATTTCGTTGCTGATGCCTTGTCCAGGCAATACATCAATACTTTAGAACGACCTGAAGATTCTGACTCTGGAACGGCTCACAGTGAAGTTTCATTGACTCAGGCAATAACAAGTATCCAGAATCCAGTGAATTGTTTAAGAAACCAGTTATTACTTAATTCTGGTTCAGAGCAGTATAAAACAACGAAAAGAATTTTTAAAACTCATATTAGACATTCAATAACATTCACTAACATAGAATACCTTTTCGTTCTACTAAAGGAAGCAGTCATTCCACAAATTCAAAACAAATTGCTAAGCCTATTCGCCTCAGTAAAATTTCTTCATACAAACAAAGTTATGACTGATCAAGCAAATTATCGAGCAGAAATTCTTGCAACACATCATAATCGAGCGCATCGATCTGTTCAAGAAAATTAACGTCGGGTCTTAAATGATTACTACTTCCCTAAAATCCGAAAGAGGTTAAAGGAAATAGTATCAACTGTAAGATTTGTCACGAAGAAAAATATCGAAGACACCCACCGAAGCCTATAATACCCCGACATATCCAGGTGAAACACTGCCCATGGATATTTATTGAACAGCTGGGGCTTATTTTTTGACGAGTCTAGATAAGTTTTAAATCTCGTGCAATAATTGAAGTTAAATACCCAATTTTAGAAATTATTAACTTTTACAAAAACAGTTGTATGTGATAATGAGAGATCATTTATATCAGTAAACATAAAATCATTGCTAAGGGATCATTTTTGAGTTAAAATGCTCAACACACCACCCTTTCATAGTGTTATGAACAAGTCGAAAGGTTTCATAGTACTCTATATGAGATAGCAAGGTGTATTAAAATGGAACTTGCTACAGTCAAGTATAATAGGACGATTCATTCGGTCACTAAATATAAACCAATTGACATCATCCATTATATGCCTCCTTAGTTAGGTAATGAAATAATGAAAAGGATAAGCAATACGCAGCAGAGGGACTTAGATTATCACAACAAAAAGGACTGACTCGTACATATATTCCAGGCCAAAAAGTGTTTGTGCGAACAAATAGACGGATTGGTAACAAATTCAGGAAGATATTTATTGAAAAGGTTATTCAAATGGATCTAGGGACCACGGTTTGTATTGAAAACAAAAAAGTACACAAAAGTAACCTTAGATAGCCAACGCAGTAGGTGACTTATGTCAAAAGATAATCTTGATTTATCTGAGCTCCACAATACGTTTGTCGTTATGGGTGCACAACTACATATCATATCACATAAACAATAAAAATTCAATAACATATTAAAAACGTTACATGCAATTGTAAAAATGAATCTAAAAAAATATATTGAGTTTATGTATTTTGTTCAATTTATAAAAATATTAAGAAAATTAATTACAAAAAATAATAGATAATTTGAATATTTAAATTTAGATATTCAAACTATTATTTATATATAAGTTGTTCCCCACAATGTTAACAGTTAAGTTATTTGCCCATTATATTATAGTATAGAAAATATGATAACAAATGGAAATGTTTATGTAGACTTGTAATTATTAGTCATTTGAGTTATAAACATGAAGCCTAGGACGTCATTGTTTAAGAGGAGGAAAAATTATAGAAACAACACACGTAGCAGCTCTATTTTAACAACCACCTCCCTTTTAACAACCACCTCTCTTTTACCAACAAATGAGAGCAACACCTACTTAAAACACACTCTTCAACAACTGGAGATAGGTCAGTTATTGACAAGCGTTAAGCACACATTGGTTTTGTGTTTAGTTTTCTAGTTTTTAGTTTTGTTCTTAAGCTCCGATTGTAGAGATCAATTTCTTGTAGAGAAATAATAAATGAAAATTACGATATTAAAGATTGTGGTTTTCCTTTAAAAAAAAGGACACATTCGATACCAAAAAAGGACTTAGGTAAGGCGATGCGCTGTCAAGTGACTTCTTCAATTTGATTCTTGAGAGGATTGTGCAAAATTCCAGAACCAACACCAGATGCACAATTTTTCAAAAATAGGTGCAACTACTAGCATACGTCGACGATATTAAGATCATTGGTAGGACTCGAAGGAAGTGTCAAAAATGGATTAAGGAGTAAATGAGGATAAGACTAAGTATATGCTGTCAACACGAACGGACACACATCGACGAATTGTACATAACGTCGCCATTGATAGATATAACTTTGAGGTAGTACGGACTTTGTCTACCTCTGTTCCGCTGTCAACTCTGACAACAACATCTCGTCAGAAATTAAACTAAGAACTACTATTGCCAACCGCTACTAAAGGCATTTTAGAGGTAAATCCATCACTCGAACTGTAAATGATATCCTTTATGAGACCCTGATTATCTCAGTACTGCTCTACGGCGCTGAAGCATGGGCCGTATCAAAAGCGGATGAAAATTGGTCGATTCGAAAGGAAATTTCTTCGAAAAATCTTCGGTCCCGTTTGCGTTGACGGGCTATGGAGACGAAGATTTAACCAAAAACTATACGAGCTGTACAGTGACATGCCCTGGTCAAAAAACCCCGCATTAGACGTTTAACATTGCTTGCAAATATTGAACGAATGGACACCAATACTTCGCAGTGTCTTCGATTCCCAGCCAGATGTTGGACGCAGTAGAGGAAGACCTCGAATAAAGTGGCACGCACAAGTAAAAGCCGACCTCAACCAACTTGGAGTGCGCAACTGGAGGCAGTTAGCTTAGGACCGGGCTAATTGGAGAGGCATGTTGAGGCCCAGGTTCATTCCACACTGTAGCGGCACTTAAGTAAGTAAGTAAAATTATAAGTAACAAATTCATCCAATCAACGCTCATTTAAAAAAGGAAGTTATTCTGTTGGACCCCGTGTAATGCATGAGTGTATGATTTTTTTCTAAGCTTAACTCTGAAGTTTAAATTAATGCACGTTGTAGACAAAAAAAAACAACACATTCAGCACGTAGTTTATAAAATATAGTGGTAACAGGCTGTGAGTGTAAATGAAGTCCATTATGAATCAATTATGCGCATTTCTTACCGATATGGCATATTATATACAATGATCTTGGTTTAAAGGCATAAGAAGTCGTCCATCCTAAACATCACTACTTTTGTCTTTCAGCTTTTGACTATTTAAAACAAATTTTTTTCAGTCACTTAACTGTGCATGGCACACATTTTCGCGTCATTGAATTAACCCGTGATCTCGAGATTTGAATTCCAATACAACATCGCTACTTGGCTTAGAGAACGTTGAAGGAACAACTCGGTAAAGTGATAAGTTTTTGCGATACTACAGCCTTTAACTCTTTTATTATTGAGGCGAGTAAATTTCTCGCAAGCGTCATCACACCTAGACGTAGAAGACTGGCATGGAACATTTTTTGTTGCGATTTAAAAAGGGTCAAGTCCCACACCCACCGACGAGCTATAGAGGGAACTTGCATGCCAGCATCGACCCAACGACAAGATAAATCGTCGCTACGTCGTTTGGGACTATGCAAAGTCTTAAATCTACATATGGAAAGGGCTGAGTTGAAGAAACGGAAATTATAACATTACGCACAATTTTCGTCAAATGCGCCAATGTGTCACTTAAAATTGAAACATTAAATTGGACCATGTTAGCTGTTTTTGTGTCTTTTTCTTTTTAAATAAACTATTTTAATTTTTGTGATCAATGTGGCTGGAAATAAATAGAAAGAAAAAAATCCAAACTTTAAAGAAATATAAAAAGTTACATTTTTCGAATGTACCTTTAGAGAAAAAAAACTATTATTGCGAATAACAGAAAACTTGCGGAGTAACATGAAAACATATTATGAGAAAATAGTATCATTCCAACTTTAGTAAAATGTACACACTTAGCAGATGATTTACTACCAGTGGTACGCCATAAAAAAATATTTTGGAAAACTTATATGAAACCTTTTTAAGACAATTCTCACCCTTTTCGATTTGTTCAAAAAGTAGGACACACATATTTAAGTCTGTTTTCAATTTTGTAAAAATCCAATTCAGCGGATGTAAGCAAATGTTCTGTCGTTAATTTGACACGCACTTTAATCAACTCAAAAAGTACGTATTAGCAAACAGGCCTAAAAGCCCATGCCATTAAATTTTCAAACAAAAAAAAAACAATGTCAATATAAACTGATACAACTTACCAGTGCGCTTGGTTTCTCTAAAGGTTCATATTCAATAAAATCTGCAACAAAGCTGGCACATCCTTCTAAGCTGGCAATCAATGGCTGATATACAAACGATGTTGGCCGAATGGTTGTACAGACAAGTTTCTAATCACATGAATAATTACAAAAAAATCCGTTAACAATTTTATACATATGTAGCACGTTTTTTTATACCTGAACATCACATTCATTTTTAACAGAAAGCACAAGAGGCCTCCTTTCAGGATACAGATTAATAAATTGCTTTCGAAAGTTCTCCGCAAATAATAGCAGGAGTCGTTCTTTTCCTGTTAGCGTATAATAGCTCCGAGGATAGCATTCTGTTGACGATTCGTATTGTAAATTATCGGGAAATGCCAAATCTACAGCACCGGCATCGTGGCTTGCGGCGAATTCTTCGACTGTTAATTGTTTTAGTTTGCTGATGGTTTCTTCTGTCATTGTTTCGTTGTTTACTTGGAATGCTTCTTCAATTCTAGCCAGAGTGTTGAGTTCGCTATTATTACAAAGACTTGGTTCCGCATCGTGCATTTCGGTTTTATCGATAACTTCATTCGTGTCCTTGTCAACGTGCTCACCCTTGTTCTGATAGAGGGTAACTCGAGTTTGTTTTCTAATTTCGTTTTGAAGCATTTTGTATTTAATAACTATCGTTATTCTTCTTGTGAAACACAGGTGACATACGAATATATATTTTGAATTTTCAAATTAATCTCGGTTACTTTTCTCATAGTTATTTCTGTTACTATACAAAATATTGAACTCTTATACGGTAAAGCTGTAAAATATAATTAAAAAAATGTATCAATTATATAGATATAATGACACAAAAACGTATGTCAATATTTGATTATTTTAGTTTTTTTTTTGGTAATTTTTTACCACTTTTTAATTTTTCAGTTTTATGAATACTTATGTAAAGTGCTTACTTCACTTAGAGGTACATAGTTACATTTTTTTTGTCAAAATACATAAATTCTATATTTTAAGTAAAGAGGCATACACAGCCCAAAATCGTAAAAAAATGAAGTTACGTTTTTGTGTCACTAGTTCTACGAATTTTGAAATGGTAGTCTAATGGTAGGCATTGCGATTATATGAAACCTGTAGCTGATGCCTACTAGGCACTCAGTAGTAGAGACTGCTGAGTGCCTAGTCATTTGAGCGTAGATAGGTCTCAACTACTAATTCGACATATTTATGGTAAGGTCAGGTCCCTTGAGCAGAGATGGTGGCGGATGAGCCCAAAGGAAAACGACCAACGGAAGGGCGCAATACTGTTTTGGGTAGTGATAGCCCCTATCTTAGAGGTATCGAATAAATTGAAACTGGCTCTTAAGGTCGGAGGTTGTGCCTTAGGTTAACAACCTACTCATCAATAATTATTTTTTTCAGAAACAACCAAGAGCATCGGAAAGTACTGACCTTATTGTTGACGACCATGCAAAACGAGAAAAAGAACAACAACGTTCGTATCTATATTGGAAGGTGAGCACATCAAACAGGAGGTGTAGACAAAAAACTAGCGGAAGCCCTAAGCTGCTACAGCGGACATTATACCATCCATATAATGGACCGTGCTAGAACTATTCGGATGTGTATTTGCTATAGTTTCAGACTAAGACAAGAAGTCTAATACTTTCGACACATTAGCGAACGCATTGTAACAATATGCAGCGAGCCCAAATTTGTCAGCATTAGCTCTATATGCGCCCACGAGACCACTGATCAAAAATGATATAGCGGAAGACTGGTACTACGAGCTCCTTCACAAACTGTAAGAGCGACTACCGAAGTACGATGTTAAAATCGTGATGGAAGGTAAGAAATAAAGACATCTTTAGCAGTATTGTCGGAAAACAAAGCCTACACGACAACACGTCTGGCAACTTAGGCCGATTGACATCGCTGCGGAACGAAATGCCGATTAAATGCTTTTAATATTGAAGAACAATGGCAGCGATTGCCAATAAGCCATTTGATCAGCCGCAACTGATGTGCTAGGTTTCTTGCGCCCACCAGTAAGAAACGCTTGGTTTGATGAGGAATGGCGACAAATGCTTGCAGTCAAGAACGGGGGCCTACATGGCTTAGTTGCAGGTGACGACAAGACCTCAAATTGAGCTATACAGGTAAAGAAGAAGGAAAGAGCATCGGTTATTAAGAAAGAAGAAATAAGAGCACGAAACCCGCGCCTTCCAGGATATAGAAAGATGTTCGCATGTTTTACCAAAGAGTAAAACGTCAAATGCAAGGATACACGTTTCGAACAGAATCCTATAGAGATGAATAAGGAAATATCGTAATTGAGATGCAGTCAATGCTGAGGATATGGAAGAACCGCTTTTGCAGACTTTTAAACGGCGATAACGAACAATATTCACATGTCCGGCAGAACGAACCATTCCATATTGGCGACGGGAAAACCACCGAAAAATACGGCTTAAGAACAGAACGTCACCATTGACAGAGATAACTTTGACGTAGTACGGAGCATTGCATATACCTCTGCTCCGCTATTAACTCTGACAACATCTCGTCAGAAAATAAACAAAGAATTAATTACTCTTGCCAAACGCTTTAGGCTACTTGCTGTTTTTGAGGAATATACCAAAACTAGAGGTGGTGGGTATCAATTTGGACTTCATGGTCTGTTTCCAGGGTCTGCGAAGCATCAAGTTTTCTGGCATTTCCGGGCCTAAAACCAATATCAGGTTCCAGAGGTTCACATGTCAATGCCTCTGTAGTTTCCACTCTTCAGATTATTCCCTATTTTGTGGATCGGGCAATCGATGCTGGGATTCAATTTTCAGAAATTGTCATCCAACCGAATTTTGGTATTGAATTGTGTGTGTAACAACACTACTAGCTTTATATAGCTCGGTAGGAAGGCCGTTATTTACGCCACCTTTGTTAAGCTTTAGTTGTCAATTGTTGAGCATTGACATACCTGACCCATGCAGATCCACCCCAATGTTTTAATTTGTTCTCTTTATTTTACTTTGTTTTTCTTTTTGACCATTAGCTAGAATGACTACGGTCATGGATGCAATATGGTCTGCTTAGAGCCTCTGCTTCACCTTTACTGTTAAACGTTCTAAAATTCAGAATGTTTTTTTTTGAATAGTTGTAAACCATTTAATTAGTTCTATCCTAAGCTGTTGGTTGTTTACGTGATTGGTTATGAGTACTTGCTACCTCCATATGGGTTTTCGCACGTTTTCAAGTCTTCTAACTCAACTTTTATTTCAATTTTCGAAATTCTTTCGCTGCTTCTAAGAACAGGAAGAAGTGCTTTTTGATGTTGATTTTTTGGCGATTTTGAATGTTTATTCTGCTAGGAGCAACAAACATTTAAGGCCAACAAACAGGCGATGTACAAACGCGATTGCGGGCAGAGAGACGGACGGACAGACATGGGTAAATCAAAATAAATAAAAACGATGTATCAAATTTAATATAATACTATGAGATAGGGTTTAAAAAAAAAACAAAAAAAAAACAATGTAATAGGTTTATGTTATTTTTTTACCATTTTACGAAGAATAAATATTCTTAAGAGATTAAGGTTAGTAAAAATGTGTACCTAAATATTGGAAAAGATAATTGCAAAATAAGGGTTGGCGAAAATAAAAATACAAAATTTTGGCGCAACAGACCCAAGGCCTAGCTTTTTCATACCATTCATGCGTGCACGATTGTTGACGGGCGAAGTTGAGATAAGCTATTCTTGACAATTGATACTACTCGGATGATGGTCTGACACATCACGAGAGTAGGGCCAATGAAAAATCATTTAGGTATTGCCACGACTGGGAATCGAATCCAGACCTTCGCGCAGGAGTTCATCGCACTAACCATCGCACCACTGAGCCCGTCAAGGGTTGGCATTGGCGATATTTGGGTCGGGTCGGGACTAAACATGTCTATGTGCAGATCCAGCGACATCTATACTTCGTTATACATCAACCCCAATAGTTACGTTCACATGTTGGTCAACTATCGAACTAAGGGCAAAGTAGACAAATCCTCGCTATTATAGCAGTAACTATAGCGATGTGTTGACAGTTTACACCGAATGTAGTCTAGTCCCGGTTATTATCGTAGTAATGTTTGATACTTTGAAACATCTTGTCATATACACAGCTGTAATCCGATTTTCTGAAGGCGGTCATTTTTATCGACTGACCGACATAAATTGGTGTTATTATTGACGAAAACTGAAAACCAATGAAAACTTAGTAGAACGACATCTATACGCCAAAATATATATACTGTCGTTATTGGTTGTTGCCATCAGTACACCTAACATGTTTCCGAATTATCTGCAACACCAGTAATGCCAAGCTAGGTTATACAGAGTCCTTCGAATGTATTCGTTTCATCTTTTTCGGAAAGATTGCTTTTAGTTACTTTTATCTCTTGAAGTTTATCTGCTAACGAAGGACATCGTAATCATCATCTTGTAAAATTATACGTTTCATCTACTTTCGAAGGTGTTCGTTTTATCTAACGACAACGAGGGACGTCGTTGCACCTTTAATGTGAAAACATTAAACAGGACAGGTGCAGTCGGAAAACCAGCGGAAGTTCTAAACTGCTACAAACCAGACATTACTGTCATATAGGAAATACGATGAAATAAGCTGGACAGAAGAGGATACAAAACAACTGTAACACCTACTACGGTCCGTATTATTGAGAGCAGAAACAGCCACTATTCGGCTGTGGATTTGTTAAAAGTTGCGGGCGTATGCAAGATGTATTTGAAGTTATTAGCGAATGCATTTTAAAAATCTGCTTCAAGGCTGAATTCCTGAAAAATATGATACATATTGCGAAGACAGGTCCTACGCGTTTCTTGACAGAATTTATGAGCGACTCCCGAAGTACGATTTTAAAATTGTGCTGGGATATCTTAACGCAATTTTTGGAAGAGAAGACTTTTTAGCAGTATTTTTGTAAAACGCAGCCTACACGACGGCATGTCTTGTAACGAACTTAGGCCAATTGACTTCGCTGTGGACCGCAATGTCATTGTAACCAGCACACGAACACAAAAATAGGTGCCACGTAAGTGCAAAACGTATAAACCATTGATTCAAGGTGTGAAGACAATTCTGTCGAGATGAACAAGGATAAATCTCAGTTGAGACTAAAAATATGGAAAAAACTACTTTTGCATTATCAAAAAAAAAAAAAAAAAACATTTAATATTCGCGACGACTGAGTAATGGTAGGATATCAGTATCTAAACTTAATTTCAACAAGGCTGCCTAGCCGGTGAATATGATTTAATAAGTAATATTTCCCAACTCATAAGGTGGGATGAAAGTATGCTTGCCCGATCCACAAAAGAGGAGACCCTCTTAACTGCGCCAACTACAGTTACATAAGTCTCCTCAATATCGCCTACAAGATCTCATCTGCCGTAATATGTGAATGCTTGAAACCGTTTACGAACATCGGCCCCTATGAGTGTAGTTTGAGGCCAGGAAAGTCAACAACTGATCATATGTTCACCTAGAAAAAACCCACGAAGTCCAAATTGATATTCGTCTATTAATCGATTTCAAAGCCGTATACGACAAAATTTATAAAGACGAAGTATATATAGATCTATGTCTCGTTTTGTTCTACCGCCCAATTTCGTCCGAAATTGGAGAACTCTCTCTCTCTCCTTCAAAAGTGTCGCTCATCGAAACATTTGAGGGTAAGGCCATGTACATGCTGCCGACACGAAAGACACACAACGTCGACGAATTGGACTGAAAGCCACCATCTAAAGAAATAACTTTGAGGTAGTACGAGACTTTGTCTACATCGGCTCCACTTAAGACGATGTAGATATGTTAAGAAAGTATATACACTCAAACTACTATGGATACCTTTCATCCCAATCATCTATAGAACAGAAGAATCCTTTTAGAATTCGTACTTTCTGTAAAGATTCGATAGAAGGATTCTTTTTTTTCAACATTATTTGCACGTGGCGATAGCACCCTAGCTTGAGATTATCTATAACACACATGCACAGTTCCTTTAAACTTTTTAGCAATTCAGATATTTAATTACTTTTATTTATTTTAATTTAGTTTTTTTTTCACTCTTATTTGTTTAAACAGTTATCTGATTTTATGTGTTCGACTTTACACTTTTCTATTTCTGTTTTTTTATATTTTCAGAGAAATTTATTGGAGAGCTCACCTCTCACCCTCGAATCATTGAATTTTTTTATTTTTTTGAATTCTCTATATTTATATGAACAATTTTCCTCTTAGTGGTTGTACTTATTTCAAATGAAGATGCATTCTGCCAAGATTTTTCACTTGCAAAGGACTGGTGGCTCCACCTTAACATCAATTGTCTATACATTTACAGATACACTTAAAGGTTGTCGTCTTTAATAATGCGACTCCGAAAGTTCTGACTTAATATTATCGTGGGTAGGAACCAATATTGCTATTTCCATTAGGTTTGTGAATGTAATAAGAACAGTTTTATAAAAGAAATCTGGTTAGCAAATCAGCTGAGAGTTCTGCGGCAGTGAGGTGTCATGTAAAAAAAGTAAACAAGAACCTACTCAAAAGCAATTAATTTCTACATTTAACGTGTTGTTTGATTATTTATTCTCGAAGACGGCAAAACTTTTCTAATTTCTCTCTCACAACATTCTTCTTATTATGGCGCGCCGAGACCAGAACAAGTTTTTTTTCTCTCCATCCCATTTTAAATCATTCACTTGGTATATCTTCGTTTGACTTTGCGTGTGTCTTCAATGTGTGTTAAGTGCAGTCTACCATATTACGAACGTTGAAAAGGCGACACGTCCTCAGTCGAGAATATGATTTGATTTTGTTTACATCGCGGTACCAAGTGGGATTTTATTTTATTTATTTATAAATGCAATGCAATAGTTTAGTTTAATCAATTAATATAAAAGTATTTGTGTGTTTATTGGTACAAAAATTAAATGGCTAATAAAAGTGATACAAAGGCTGAAAATGCCAACAAACGTCGTGATTGTGAAAAGTCTGCGTTGACAAACAAGAATGACATCGAGAAATTGTAAGAATTCCTAGACCAGACAAAAGAGTTGTGATGCAAACTGAGTTGTGTTTCTGTATCGAAGTTTATTTCTGTTTAGTTTGTGTGATTATTTTGTTCAGATATTTTATTTTGCTTAATTTTGCAGAAATTGGTGGATTATATTTGGTGCAGTTCTGATACTTACAGTTGCGACGAGATATTACAAAGTCACTGAACCCGAACATGTGTGGTATGTGTTATATTTAGGTTTTACAAATTCACATTGATGTGGTTTTGTGTGGATTTGATAGACTTACTTAGTTGGTTGTATGAAATGTTCAAATTTCTATATATATATATTTCACGATTAGTGTGCAATATGTCGGGGAATCATTAACAAGTCGTTAGGTAGCTTGTTGACTGACCATTAGTATTAAGGGGAAACTTCGTACATTCTGTATTTTTAAAGAAGATATTTTTTGTTTCTAAAAATATGAACCTTGCAATAGAAATATCGGAAATATCTTCTAAAATTCACTTAGACTTATATACCTCTATAATGATTAGCAGGAATATTTGGTTTAAAATAATTTTTATTTAACTGTTAATTCGCTTTTGGCTTCTTTGCCGTACATGTAATTGATTAAATGACCTTCAAAATTAATGTGTTGTTTATTATACAATTGCCATTGAACCTAGTAGCAACAGAAGATTTAAAAAATAAATTTAATAAATGCAATTATTTTTACAAAACAAATATATTTAATAGAATAATAAATTATGGTCTTAAGGCAACAATTTAAGTATATGAATATAGCAAACTTTGTGGATTTATCTATAATAAGTTTAATTTTATTCGAAAATTAGTTTGTTCTTATTTGACTTACTGAAGAGCCGTCCGGATTGAACCTGGGCCTCAACCAACATGCCTCTCCAATTACGGTCCAAGCACGTTGGGCACTCCGAGTTGGTTTAGGTCGGTTTCTAATTGTGCGCGAGGTCTTCCTCTAATGCGTCCGACGTCTGGATGGAAATCGAAGATTCTGCGAGCCGGAGTATTGGTGACCATTTGTTTTACATGTCCCAACCATATAAACCATGCAATGCGGAGTTTTTTTTTACCAGGGCATGCCCCTGTACAGCTGGTAACGCAAATGGAACCGTAGATTTTTCGTAGAATTTTCCTCTCGAATCGACCAAGGATTTATTTATCCGCTTTTGATACGGTCCAAGCTTCAGCGCCATTTCCGACCCTGATGGAGCAGCGAGAATTCTCCATCGTCATTCTACACAAACGGATGGGTTTGGGTGATACACCAAAACTATACGTGGCTCTGTATAGTTCGTCTTTATAAATGCTGTCGATTGCGGCTTTGAAAACGATGAATAGGTGGTGGGTATCGATTTAGATTTCTTGGGTTTTTACCAGGATCTGCCGTAGTGTGAGAATTTGATCGATTGTGGACTTCCCTTGCCTAAAACCACACTGATAAGGGCAGATAAGGTCGTTGGTAAACGGTTTCAGGCGTTCACATATTACAGCAGATAGGATCTTGTTGGCCATGTTGAGGAGACTTATGCCTCTGTAGTTGGCGTAGTTTAGAGAATCTCCTTTTTTGTGGATCGGGCAAACGATGCTGAGATTCTATACTTCAGGCATACTTTCCTCCGACCAGATTTGGCTTATGAGTTGGTGTATTGGTGGATGTTACTTAACAAGTCGTCTCCGTCGGCTTTTTAAAGCTCGGAGGGGAGGGCGTCATTTCCGGTAGTCTTATTAAGCTTGAGTTTAGATATTGCAATCCTAACTTCACTTAGGTCGCGTGGTTTGCAGTTTTCGCTATTGTTGCTAATATTGAATGGTTCGTTCTGCCTGACAGCGGAATGTTGTACGTCATCGCCGTTTAACAGTCTGCAGAAGTGGTTCTTCTATGTCCTCAGCATTGACTGTGTCTTAAGTCTCAACCACGATATTTTCTTGTTCATCTCGAAGTGATTCTGTTTGTATCGTTAGCATATGCGTTGCTCGAAGGCCTTGGCGGTCTCTTGCGATTGCAGTCTTTCGATATTAAGTTTTCTCACAGTATTTCTGGCGTGTTGTGGCGTAGTGAATGTCCGAATCTATGTAAGCCCCTTGGAATGTTCGTACATCCAAAAAAATGAATGCGTGCCTCTTGCATTTCGTAATGTGATCAATTTGGTTAACAGTTCGTTGATCTTAAGACCGCCTTTTCCCCTTATGAATATTGAGGTGAGGAAACCATGTGCTGGCTATAGTGGGATTTCGTTTCTTAGCGAAGTCAACTAGCCTAAGTCCGTCGACAGACGTGTTGTCGTGTGGGATGTGTTTTCGGACAATATTGCTAATGATGTCTTCTCTTCCTACCTTAGCATTGAAATCTCCCAGCAAGATTTTTATTATGCTTCGGTAGTCGATCATAGGTTTTTCAATGAGCTCATAGAAGCAATCTTTAGCTATAGCATATTTTTCCTAGGTCGGGGCCTGAGGCATATAATGCTTATGTTGGCAAATTTGGCCTTGATGCAAATTGTTACAATGCATTCGCTTATGTCTTGGAAGCAAAAGACTTCTTTCCTAAGTCTGGCACTCATAACAAATCCACATTTACTATAACACGGTCCGTAGTAGATGTCACACGTTTGCATCCTCTTTTTGCTCGGCCCATTTAATCGTATTTCCTGGATGGCAGTAATATCAGCTTTGTAGCGGTTTAGGGCTTCCATTAGTTGTTCGCCAGCACATATCGCACATTCCAGTTGCAGATACGAACTTCGTTGCTTTTTTTTCGTTTAGCAGGGCCGTTAACAATAAAGTCAGTCTTTTTTGAGGCTATTGGTTGCTTCGTAACAATTTTTTTTTTCATGGGCAGGTAGTTAACGCAAAGCACAACCCCCAACTTGGAGGGACAGTACCAATTTTTTAGATACCCCTGTTCTGTTCAAGGAGCCTGACTAGAAGTTATTATAGTCAAAGTTGCTCATAATGTCTGTCTTTAAAATTTTAATATCAATACCCAAATGATTGTGAGGGTTTTTCTACAATTTTGCCAAACTTAGAAAATCGTCAAATTGACTGAAGATGGGCAATAAATTTATCGCAAATTTTGCTAATTTGTTTCCCACTGTAACGCCATGAGTTTATTTTTATTTAAATTATTGTTTTTTATTATTAAATTGTATTAATTTTGCGTTATATAAAATTGTATTCAGCACATTTTTTTTCGTAGTGTTAAGTCCAAAAGTGTCAATGAATTACAAACAAAACACATTTTTTATATTAAAAAATAAATTACAATGCGCTTCTTAGTTTTAGTATAAAAGAGAGAACAAAATGTAAAATAATCGCAGTCTGTCAAATAAAAACAAGCTGGTAGCATACATATATTGGAGCGTCAACTTTTTATTTTTGACAACTTGTTTTGCGCCGCCGTAAGTAGACAGGCTGAACAAATTCGTTTGGTCGCCTGGCTCTTTACTTTTCGCCGTTTTTTCCTCTCACAGCCGCTGGTAGTAGACAAGCTGAACATTTTTTGGTCGCCTGGCTTTACCCACATCGTCGCCTATCAACAGCAGTAGACAGGTTGAACATTTTTGGTCGCCTGGCTCTGCTCTGCACTTCTTCGTGCCATCATCATCACCAACATTCAACGTACGTGACACACAACCACACGCACGGACTAGGTACAATATTGAATATTCCACGCTTTATAAAAAAATCCGCAACGAGCACAGCAACAACGCTTCACCACCTATATTTGAGAACTTTTCGAATATCTAGTTTTTAGACACAGTGTTAGTTAAAAATTCGCACGAACACATATTTTTGGGTGACTGTTGGATTCGGAGTAAGTGGGAGGTTGGGTGTATGCAAAGTTTATGTTTATAGATGAAAACAACTTTGAATCTATATATATAAATGAGAGTGACGTTAGTTACTACGTTTATAACTCCGAAATGTCTGGAACGTTTTCGATGTTCGCACTGGTCTCCGGTCAAACAAGAACACCCAAAAAAATACCTCAAAAAAAAATTATGAAGAAAATTAATTTTCGCAAACATTTTCGTGATAGATGACATTTATGTTTACGTACCATTTTGAACATGTTTTTCGATAAATTTTTTCGAACATTATTTTTGCACTAAATTTGTGTGACAATTGTTTTTGTATCAACTTTTTTTGTTACACCTTAAATCTTCTATATATATATTAATCAAATGTCGCTCGTTTGAAACCGCATAACTTAAGAACGGCTGGACCGATTTTTCTTATTTGTTTAAATTTTAGTAGTTATGTAATTTAAGTTTTTAGGGACAAGAAATTGGCCACGCTCATTTCGTCGCTATGTCACAATTTCCAAAATTTTCGGCAGAGCGATTTGAAACCTTATAAAAGTTATAGCTGCGACACCTTTTATTGAAATTCCTTGACGTAAAAAACACTATATTATTTTTTTTATGGAATTAGTATAAACGCAAAACTAATCAATGTCCGTTAGGTGGCTAAAACTTTTGTACAGCATAAAAATCCTAAGTCCAAATAGTAGACATAGGCTACTTTCGCAACATGAAAATAATGAATTAGGACATAGGATTATTTTGAACTATTAAAACTGTAAACGAACTAACGCATGTATGCAGATGGTGCCCACACTGTATCGTGCAAAATTCAACTGTCTTCCTTATGACGAAAAAATCTTAAATTTCGAATTTTAGGTTCGGCTAGTTCTGCATTGTAGCGACGATTTGTAGGCATAATTTGTTTGATATGTCTGTCTAAAACCGTAAACCCCTTACCGATTTGGATAATTTTTTTTAATGTTCGTAAAAGTCTATAAGAAACGACGAGTATTTCTATTTGTGTATAGTATTAAGTAGAGTTCTTGGGCCAACATAATTAAAAGATTAGCGATCTAGGAAAAAAATGGAGGAGCGTACCGGCGTTACGATTGTTTAAGAATTACACTCTCAAAGATTTTTTTTTTTTTTTTTTTTTTTTTTTCCGTGGGCTGGTGGAAATCTTCATAGACACGATGAGCACGTGCCCAAAGTAGTGTGAGATTTTTACTCACTAAAACCACCATTTCTATTGCAACTAAGTATTCGACTTATCCAGCAATTTTTTTATCACGATTATATAATATGTTTGGCAGGTAACTTTCCTTTGAGAGTTCCTGCTTTTCCGCAATTATAGCGCGGTTTGTTATTATCGGGCCAAATCTAAGGGTTTAGTTCTTTGAAGACGCCGCAATATATTTGTTTCGTCAAGAATTTGGAGGACTGTTGTGTTAACGTGTCCTAATAAACGTTTTTTATGTTTTCGTGCAACTCTCAAAGATGTTGTGCTTTCGTCAAATGCTCATCAAATATGAACACTGTTTCCGATAATAATTTCAATAGCTTGTGATATTTCGCACCAGATGCGTATTTCAATTTCGCATCAAAATTTACAAGGCATTATTTGACTTAGGCATGATATCTTTGAAAAGCGGTCGAACTAATTATTCACACTTTGCCATTGAATATGCAAATAAATGAAAATCCAACGTACAACATTTCCAAGAACTGTGCGATGGCCAAAGTTCTGCAGCAAAATGTTAAGAAATATAAGCCCAGCAACCACGTCTTTCTAATGGCACCCGGACTAAAAAAAACTCTGTGAAAAACCTGATGAACAACGTTATCGAAGTAACAATACTTCAAGGGAAGTACAAAGGAGAATACGTTTTGATACCACGATTCCCAATGATTCAGACAGATTTGCCATTCCACTTCAAAAACTTGCAATTTATGGTACAGCTTGCATTCGCAATGACAATTAACATTAATCTCAAGGGCAATCCTTGCATGTTTGCGGCACTAGTGCCCAGTAATAGATATTATTCAAAGCCTCATTGGACTTTTTTTTTTACTTTTCGCGACTTTTTTACATTGGCGAGTTGGTGTTAAAACAAAACTTTAGCAGAAAATCACTTTTTGGTTTTCAATGATCAAGATTAATTTTTCCGAAATGCTTCCTATAACCACCTGTCAAGGGAAGTGTCTATCACGTTATGTATTCCAATGAAGTTGTTCAACTTCAACATGAACCTTTGCCATGAAAATCCATCCACCACAAACCTGACCATTCAAAAATACGTTTTAAAATTGCTCATTTATTAGAGGTTAAGTTATTTCTCATGTGAACTTATTGCCCTGAAGGTATTTTCCTGTATCTTTCAACAACACCTGTTTCTTATGCTTTTGATGAGGTTAATAAAATTTGTACATTAAACATTTCAGGACTAAGTGACTCGGATGAGCTCTTTTTTTTATTTCTTGCGAAGCGTTTTATGACATAAAGGCTTCTTCGGATCTTTCAACTTTTTATTTGATCAACCTTTCTCAAGCATCTTTATCTTAGTTGCCGTTAGTCTGTTATTATATATACTTTTTGTATAGAGTCCAACATTCTGAAACATTTTGAGCGCCAAACGCACATCTGCATTGTAGAATTTTCCTTTCAGCATTGAGACATATTTTAGTTTTATAACATTTCCACTCCTATATTTAACTGAACCAGGCATCTTTAACTTTTGCATTTCTTTTTGGTTGTAGTTAATGTTATCATTATTTCCTGCCATTTCAAGACGACCCCAATCATAAAACCATTTCCTATTAAATCCATATCTCATAAAAGCAGCAAAATCGATTTCTCATTAGTTTATCTCCTTTCTAACATCTTGCAGTTGGGACGAAACTCATTTCGGTAAAATGGGCAGTTGGTACATCAACCGGACGTTTTTCTTCGACGTGCACCCACCCCTAGGCAAGGTAAGTAAATATTTAATATTTCCCTTTCAGTTCGAAGCCCAGCAAATATTTGCCCTTCAAAAATTTAATATAAACACAAACGAAACGTACCGTTTTAGATGCTAATTGGCCTTTCTGGCTACCTGACCGGATATAATGGAACGTATCCATTCGATAAACCTGGCGATAAGTACAATAACACTCGTTACGAGGGGATGCGTTACGTAAGATTTCATTTTAGATTTTGGGCCCCCAACCACGAGACCCAATGTTCGAGGGTGTGGGATCGAACGCAGTTGTTCTCATTTTCATTTTCATAAACATCAATTTTCAGTTTTGCACAACCTTGGGCGCCCTTATCATACCGATGGCCTTCGACACAGTACATGACCTAACGGGATCCAATGGAGCAGCCCTCGTGGCGACAGCCTATTTGATTTTTGGTAAGATACCGACATTTGAATTGTTCGATGCATAATTCTTTCGTTCCGTTCAACCGCAGATGTGGGTCTAGTCACCATCAACCAGTACATCCTCTTGGATCCGATTCTATTGTGCTTTATGGTGGCCTCGGTCTGGGGCATGGTTAAGATCTCGATGGTGACAAGACGTGGCGAATCATATACGCGACGATGGTGGATGTGGTTATATTTCACGGGGACCATGCTCGCCTGTACGATAAGCGTGAAATTTGTGGGCCTTTTCATCGTTCTACTGGTAGGCTTCCACACCATCAATGAACTTTGGGTTATCCTGGGCGACCTACAGAAGCCTCTCGTAAGTAGCATGTTCCAGTGCTTGTTCAACGCACGAGGGTCTCCGATGTTTGACATTCATTATCCATTTCATGTTTGGTCCTGATTCCACCTTCTGTCCACCCACAATGTGATTGCGGATGTGATGCGATCCTGGTGCAATGACACCGCATGGGGATACTATTTATCAGGTGGAAACTATAAAGCAAACATTCTGTCGTGCTCTTGCATTAATTTTATGGCCAATTTTCTTGTACATGCTGTTTTTCTTCATCCACTTGTCGGTGCTGAATCGCAGCGGCAATGGCGACGGGTTTTATAGCTCCGCGTTCCAGTCCCGCCTCATTGGCAATTCATTGTATAATGTGAGCATGCCGCGCGAGGTGGCATATGGAGCTGTCGTTACCATTAAAAACCATAAAACTGGAGGAGGATATTTACATTCGCATTACCATTTATATCCGAAGAATGTTGGAGCTCGACAGCAGCAGGTAAGCGAGCGAGAGGAGCACATTTTGATCCTGCTGAATGTCGTTGTGTGCACGTGTGTGAATGGGAGTGAATGAATGAGTGAGTTTGTTGGGTGTTTTTTTCGCGTCGTTTTTAAATTCATTTAATGACCCAAGCGCCCACAAGAGTTGGGGATGCGACCGACGTAAAAGAAGAACTGTCATGGTGTGGGAATAGATGGAGATATATCCTGCTCAAGCATTATGTTGGGTATAGGATGAGTTAACGTGGTATGGAAGAGACCATTAAAAGTGTCAAGGCAAACGGTTTTATTAAATATTTTCACTACCAGGATATCGACGTTTGAAAATTTACGGCTGAGAATAGTGGGTCCTGTTTTTGTTACCTTAGCAGTAGATGGGTTCGTTCTTGCCGGATCCCATATGCTTGCATCGAGAATTTACTTTTTTTTTGTTTTTATTGCGGTAGACGATGCTGAGTATTTCATTTTCGTCACAGAGATTTTTTTTTATTACGGATTGAAATCTCATAAAAGTACAGAGAGATAATTTAGTGAGTGTATGTAACCTGTATATTTGATACCTATAAATGGTGCGGTATTATTTAAGGAAGATTTAAAAATTATGCTAAAAATATAATTTTGTGCTTTAATTTTAAATTGTATATGTAGGGTTTTTGTATCAGGTTAGGCAAACATTAATTGGTAACGATGTTGGTTGACTATGCTCTAAAATTGCTGCAGTTTGTTTACATATCTTCTGATAAGCTTAAACAAAAGGAGTTTTGTGTCACACGTCTAGCAAAAAAATTAATATGGTCTTCCGAATAATTATAAAAATAATGATTTTCAGTAAGCTGTCGCTGAGTCAAAGGTTGAAAATCATGTCGTTGGGTGTAATCGAGTAGTTAGTTTAGTATATCTTTTGGGACCTATCGGTGTCAATTTACTCTAAAGGTGACGTTTCCTTCTAAATATTCTATTAATTTATAGATCTATCTTAGTCTCTTCGTCGTAAGCCCAAACCAGTCCAATGATTTTCGGAAGATTTTTTCACTCAAAATAACGAAGGAATGCTCTACTTTATTTATTTATTAATTGTTATGACAAAAAAGCTCTTCAAGTGAAGAGAAAAAATGTACTTAAATTCTTTAAAAAAAAATTTAATTAAATAAAACAAAAAAAAAACGTCCACCTAATGTAGTGAAAAAAATTTAATAAAATACCTTAAGGGAAAAACTTGCACATTTAATAATTACATTCGTAAGTTATTCTAAACAAAATTAAAAGAATTCCTATGAACAATTAAAGTAATTCATTAAACCTTTTTTAAATACAATTCTTTTGACAGAAATGTCAATACTGAAATCAACGGAATTGATTAACGGAATAATTAAAACTCCCAATGCACCTTATTGAAGGCTCATTCCTTCCATAGCTCGTTGAATGATCAGATTTATAAAACAAGCCATGCTCACGCAGCGTTAAACCCGGGAATGAAAAAGACAGATTGACAGATGTCTTTTATAAACATTATGTCCTGAATATTTCTTCTCATTTGAAAGGACTTTAAATTTAATATCCGACATCTCATAACTAGGCTTTCCTACTGACCCATTAAAGCGACGAAGCCAATATCTTGAAAAAGACTTTTGTATGCGTTCATTCCGATTTATATGCACCTGATAAACTGGTGACCAAATAATAGAACAAGACAAATCTTACTATAGAAAAATGTAAGGTATTAAGAGTTTGTATCTCTGAAAAATCCTTGCTATTCCTTTTAATAAACTCAAGAAGGGAATTTTCTTTGGATATTGTAGTGTCTCGGCAGCATTTGTTTTCTACGAAAATTGCCAGCGATAATATGAGACAATATAAATCTATATCTCCTCCTCTGTGCCACGTAGGTTTATGTTATATGTCTTTCCTTCTATGTATCTATCCGTCTCTTTCTGTTGTATAAATGTCTTGATCTGTCCCAGCCGATGGCCTCAGTCGCCAGTGCTGTTATGTGCCTGTAGTTCGTTGCATTCATGTGCGAAGTACTGTGATGTCAATGTCAATTAAATTTAATTTCGAATCAAACGTAACACCTTCGTCTTTAATTTCTTCAACTCTAGTAACTTAGTGCCCAGCTATGGATTAACCATAGACTATAGGCCACCTCATGTGAAAAAATGATGAAACCTTACATTTACCTAAGTTCAGTTGCAAAGTTATTACAACTACACCAATCCGTAATTGCGTCTTTGGCAACCTGTATCTTATGGCAATCAGCTACAGAATTGACGCAAACCCCAGACACTTACAGAAAGACACTCTTGAATCAATATCGTTCACAAATAAAATGAGGAACACTTAAATAAATGCTGATAGGTGGATAAGAATTCCTTTACAAAAAAGTATATCTTTTCTTTCACCAAACGTTCAAACAGTTTCGGAATCGTTCACATCTTCGAAATTGGACTACAGTTTGTTACCAAACTACCGGACTTAGTTTGACGAATAAATATTTCCAACAAGGAAAATGCTTGTCAAAAGGGATAAAATAAAAGTTATTATTAGTGGAATCGAAAGAGATGAACTACATTTAAAAATTATTATCGATTGTATACCATCGAATCGCGGACCTAATTTTGCTTCAAGTTTTTGAGATGATGTCAATAACTCATCTTCTGTTAAGGAAATTATTCCCAAGTAGGTGATAGGAGAAATTTCATCGTATTGGTTAACCACAGAAGTAAAAACGTCATCTAAAGAAACTATTTGAAAATATGAGGCAAACAGTTCGAAAGATGATTGAACATTGTCTGAGCGAACTCCTTCTTATTCAATACCAATAGCATTGGTATTCCACTAAATATATAAATAATTTTTGTACAAACATTTATTTAGAAACTCGTATTCCTTACGAAAAAGAGAAAAAATTGAAAAGTCTTCTGACATTCCGGTCAGTTTTATATTTTTTGAATGCTTTGTTCTTGATGCTCTTCATTTTAGAAAGCTGAACCATGGGTGCTTCTTATGGTTTTTTCGCCTTACTATAGGAACATGTAATTCGACCCCAGACTTTAAAACTGAAATGAACTTACTGTACATGTTCGATACATATGAAACATCAAGAATACCATTCCACAAAATGGAATTTAAATACAAATTTAGATTATTGTATTCTGCCTTTGCGAAATTATACTCGAACTGAGCACTTTGAAATGGCAAATAATTGTCAGTTGTAATATTAACAAAATTTGATTTATGGTGAACAGATGTTAGCAAAAGTGCAGAATGTGCTTCATACACGACCACTGCTTCGTTCTCGCTAGTAAACACTAAATCCAAATACTCATGAATAGAATTTGAAATGTAATTAATTTGCCACAACTTAAAAGAGTATCAATAAACACCACATTCTGATCTTATTTGGGAGGGAATCATACAATTTTCTTCGCTATCCCACTCCCAACAAACGTGACTTAAGTTGAAATCACCCGCAACACACAACATTTGACATCTCGCAAATTATTTGCAAGAAATTCAATGTTGTTTGTGTGTGAAACATATACGCTGTATGCACTCGCAGGCCTAATATCGGGTTTTTCAACAATGACGCTATAAAAGTTGAGCGACAGGGACAGCAAACGACGCCATATTTCCTGCCGCTCTTTTGATATTTCTTTTCAGTAAGGTTTGCCATTTCATTATGGGAAGATATACGATCCAACAACGAGTTGAAATTATTAAAATTTACAACCGAAATTCGGAGTCAGTGGCCTCAACGTTAAGAGCGCTACGTCCAATTAATGGTCGTCATAATCGTCCTAGCAGATCAACAATTGAGCTTCTAGTGGAAAAATTTGAATCCACAGGCACAGTATAAAATGTTCCCGTGCAGTGAGACCAAGAAGTGCCCGTAGTGTCGAGAATATTGCTGCCGCTGAGGCTTCAGTAGAAGAAAGCCCAAATGTGTCTCTCACACGTCGTTCTTTTTTTTACTTTTTAATTCATTTTTTATTTACTTAAAATATTAACTTAATACTAGACAAAAATGCTTAAATCTAACTTATCAATAACATATCTACTTAATCTAACTTATCGGCCCATAGCGGGCGCTGTAAGCTTATAACTAACATTTTTCTTTTGCTTTTCAGCCTAAATTTGTCATTTGTTTCTTATTATTAATATAAAGACATTTAATTGATTTTTCAAAGAAAAAATTAAAACTTTAAACAGTAACTATTTTTTTTTTGGTTTATATAAAAACTTAATCTAGACTAAAACTAACTTAAACTACTTAAGACTAGTTAAACCTAACTTACACTACTTAAGACTACTTAACTACTTAAACCTAACTTAATTATAATCGGGGTGGCAAGCACTCGTTGTATATGCCCCGAGGGTTTGCCATCCCGATTACGTCATTGGGTCCAGCAAGCATTTATGCAACCATATTAAATAAAATATGGTGCATAAGCCCAGCCCCAGACCTTGTACCTAAATTTAATTTACTTAAGTACTAAGGAGTGGACTAAAAGTCCGCAAAGACCTGAGGAACTGCAGAAATACTTTCCTCGTTTAGCCACCAAAACTCGGTGCGCTGCTTTTCAGCGTCGGTCCTATCGCGATCCGATACCGCCGTGCTAAAGCGGAGGAGCTCCGGAGCATTGTCGACGTACCCATCGCGGTCTAGCCGCTTGTCCCGCGCGTCACGGTAGCGATGGTATAAAACCGGGATACCGTTCCTGTCTTGTATTAACCCTAACGAATCGATATAAATGAATGCCTCTGGTGGAATAAAGCCGGACATGAGCGCACTCTCCATGTACATTTCATTGGGGTAATAAGCCCTGAATATCAGGCTGTTGTCGCTACTCATCCCCCTAGAAGCGTGCCTTCGAGTCACCTTAATTAGGAAATTGTCAATTCTATTCAACTGAGCCCCATTGTATAGAACCTCGTTGCGATAATGTTTTATGTACTCGGAGTCCGGCGTTCGGTACAATCTTAAGCAGGATCGGAGACAACGCCTCTCAAACAGCCGTATCCTTTCCATGTAGGATGGTGATACATTGAACCACACGGGACAACCGTAAGCGATGATCGGCCTTATGAGGGCCATGTAGCAAATGACTTTCACCCTTGAAGCAAGTTGACTGCTATGAAACAATCTTCTTGTCAGAGCATAAGCCCCCCTAGCCCTGGCCAGACAAGCATCCACATTTTTATTAAAATACAGAAACTTGTCAAGCCAGATGCCAAGGTATTTGACTTCACTTCTCACCGCCAACGGCCGTCCATGCTGTCCCAGGATACACAATTTTTTCCAGTTTTTTCTGGTATCGTAAGAAGCCCTCTGCACTGGGGTCCTGAACAGAATTGTTTCGTTTTTTTGTAAATTGATCCTCAATTTCCAATCATCGCAATATCCCTTAATGTGATCGAAGTCACGTTGCAAAAGTGTGTTGATGACCTCGATTTTCGGACCTGATCTGTACGCCACTAGATCATCTGCGTACGCTATAGCGTGACTGAGAGAACCTACAGGATCACTTGTATAAATGTTAAACAATATCGGGGAGTTCACCGCCCCCTGTTGTAAACCGTTTTTAATTTCAAAGACTTTACTCGAAGTTACATTGCCACATTTGACAACGAACTTCTTTCCCATAAGCATTTCATAAATCATATATAGCATGGGTTTACGCATGCCCAGTCTGGTCAGCTTGTAGAAAAGCCCCTCTAACCATACGGTATCGAAGGCCTTCTCAAAGTCAACCAGACAGGCCCCTGTGCACTGTTTTTTGGACTTATTCCATTGAATGTCGGACACTAGTTTCGATGCGGCAGGAATGGTGTCATGCCTCGCTCGAAAACCAAACTGATTTTCCGGAATAATTTTGTTTTCCTCGACCCACTTCAGCAGAGCCCTATTGACTATTTTCTCAAATACCTTGCTTACATTCGGCAGAAGGCTTATTGACCGAAGATTAGCTGATTGCATCCCGAAATAATTACGGTTTGGTGTAGTTTATGGGCCGGCGGCGTCATTGGGCCGTAAGTCTTCCGTGATGATCAAGACCGGCACGTTACTGTTAATGGGAATCGCTACCGTTCAATGATAACCGAATATTTTTGGCACCAATTGGATGATATGGACTTGGAGGCCGCCTCGGTCGTGCGATTTGACGCCGTTAGACTTTTTCCTGTGGGGCTACCTCAATTCTATGGTCTATACCAACAAGCCAGCGACGATTGATGAACTTCTTACGAATATCGAATGTGAAATTGCAGCAGTATCGGCCGATTTATGCTTGAAAACCGTCGAAAATTGGGTTCAGCGTCTAGACTTCTGCAAGCGTGCCTGTGGTCGCCATGCAAAAGAAATCGAGTTCTTTACATAATGGCATCGAACGTACTTTCACAGGAATAAGGAATTTCATTGATATACAAAACCGTTTTTGTTTTATTTAAAAAAACTTTTGTAGCGATCTTTATGAAAAGCCCTTTATAAGGAAGTGAAAAAAATTATTTCACTCAAATATTTGGTAGAATTAGCATTGCTCATTAACACACTAACCGCTAACTGCTCGATGGAGTCATCAATGGCAATGCCTTTTCAAAAGAGACAAGCGAGCGATACACTGCAATAAGACATCCCTCCTTTTTTTTCATTTAATTTTTTTTTTTAAAACTCTTAAAACTAACTTACATGCTAGACAAAAATTCATGAAAAAACTTGCTTACTTATCAACTACTTAACTAACTTACTTGCCCTATGCGGGCTCCCTAAATTACACGCTAACAACTTAAATCTACTGCCTTTCGGCCTATTATCTAATATATAATTTAAAATGATGTACATGTCTTTACTTTTTTTTACCAAGAAAATTTTGTTTTTTAAAAAACTTGCTATCTTTTTTTTATTTTATTGAAACTTACACCTAAATAAAATTACTTATAAACTAATTAAAACTAATTAAAACTAAGTAAGGCTGCTTAAAAGTAACTTAAAACTAGAACAGCCACAGCAACTTTTTTTTTGTGCCACCCTGACTGTTGTACCTAACCTAGACTTTAAAACCTTAAAACCTTAAACTATGGATGTCGGCCGTACAATTTATACATCAACTCTCTGTAGCTACTTTAGCCACCACAACAGGTTTTCCTGTTGCAACCTACTCCGTCGGACCGCAGGCGCTCTCCTCCGCCCTGAGTGACGACGTCTCGGTCGTATAGGAGCCGCCTGTCCACAGTTCGTCGGAAGACGTGGTAGATTAGCGGAACCGCCGATCTATCTGTATCAGCCCTCGACTATCCAAATATAGGAAAGCCTTGGGTGGAATAAAGCCGCTTAAGCGCGCACTTTCAAAATATTCATCATTGGAGTAGAAGGCCCCAAAGATGAGACTATTTTTTGAAGCCATTGCTCTTGCAGCGTGAAACCGAAAGAGTTTCACCAGAAAATTGTCTATTCTTTTTATGTTGGCCCCGTTGTATAGGACCTGGTTGGAATAGTATTTTGTGTAGTCAGATTGCCTCTCAAACACCCGTATCTTTTCCATTTGAGATTGGGCAACGTTGAACAACACCGGGCACCCATAGGCAATCATCGGACTAATGAGGGCCATGTAGCAAATCACCTTTACCCTGCTGTCAAGACGGCTGCCATAAAACAATCGTCTTGTCAGGGCAAATGCTCCCCTAGCTCTCGCCAGAGCAGCATCTACATGTCTTCCGAAATATAGATACTGATCTAACCAGATGCCAAGGTACTTTACTACACTTTTACTCGCCAGTGGCTGTCCATTTCGTCCAACGAACACCAACTTTCGCCAGTTCTTTCTCGTATCCCTAGAGGCCCTAGACAACGGTGTCCTAAACAGGATAGTTTTTGATTTCTGAAAGTTGATTTTCAACTTCCAGTCATCACAATATCTCTGGATCTTGTCGAAGTCCCGCTGCAAAAGAGTTCGAATGACTTCGACAGTAGGGGCTGTTCTGTACGCGATAAGATCGTCCGCATACGCAATTGCCTGAGTAAGACTACCTATCATATCACTGGTGTAAATGCTGAAGAGAATCGGCGAGTTCAATGCTCCCTGTTGCAGACCATTCTTAATGAACAATTCTGTGGTAGAAGTTACATTGCCACTTTTGACAACAAACGTTCTACCAGTCAGCATGTCATGAAGCATATATAGCAGGGGTTTACCTATGCCAAGTCTGGTCAGCTTTAGATAGAGGCCCTCTAACCATACGGTGTCAAAAGCCTTCTCTAAGTCAACCAGACATGCACCCGTGCAATGTATATCAGAGACGAGTTTGGAGGCGGCAGTCATGTCCAGCCTTGAAACCAATCTGGTTCTCTGGTATAATATTATTGTCCTCAGACCACTTGAACAGAGCTCGATTGAGAATCTTTTCGAAAACCTTGCTGATACTCGGAAGAAGACTTATCGACCGGAAATTCGCCGGATTGGAGTTGTCCTTTCCCGTTTTCGGGAGTGGATGAACCACCGCCGTCTTCCAACGCACTGGATAATATGCATTATTCAGCGCGTTGTTGAACAGCGTGGTGTAAATGTCCACAGCTTCAGGGGGTAAGCGTCGCGTACAATGTTGGATATACACCATCGACTCCAGCTGACTTATTTTTCTTTATGGAATCGAAGATGATCTGGAGTTCCACCTTCGAGATTAACAGGGGACTAGACCCACTTCGCTCGGCGACTATGGCGTTTGCCAAGTTTTCGTCATCAAACCAGGTGAAACCACTGTTCTCAGATCGACATTGCGTTATGTCATTTCGGAGATAGAAATGGTGGAGCAGGGCATTGTTTTCCAGGACGCGGTTCGGGCGAATGCTATCACCTCATACCTTATACACTTCCTGAAAGACAGCCCCCACTGCCTCCACTTTCTCCTGAGGATCTTCAATAACATCATTTCGCGGGTGTTGACCTACTCTGTTAGTAACTGTCAGTCTTGTGTCACGTCTCGCAGTAAAAGATCCAGGAAAGCACCGCTTTTCGGAAACGATGGCCTATCTGTTACGAGAATGTCGATCCTATATTCAACATTGTAGTGGACCATCCAATTGTAAAGATGGTTACCCCGAGGATTTTGTAATTGATTTCCCCAATCTTCGTGTTTGGCATTTAAATATCCGGCCAAAAAATATAAGAGCTCCCCTGAGTTCAGTCTTAGAGGTGCTTCCGGTGCGTAGGCCGCTTTCACAAACAGTCACTTCCCTTGTTGGAGAGGAATGCATATGACGCAGGCTTCCAGCAGCCGGAATCGGCGCACTTCACCATTATATATGACTTTATAACTAATGCCTTTTCGTATAAAGATAGCGACCCCGCCTCCTTGAGTGGAGTTGGGCCGGTCCCTTCTTACGATATTGTAATTACTATTAGTCAATTTATGCTTCCGGTTGAGCTTAGTTTCGCTAGCCATAAGTACATCGGGACTTTCGTCTGTAAGCAACTGGAAAAGATTAGCTCTACGTTTGATCCTAATCAGTGAATTTACATTCACAGCCAGGATCTTTAAGGGTCTCCCTGACGATAAGTTGCCTTAAGCTCGGTAGATAAAGTCTGCCTTTGACGCCTGCTCCCGTAACTGGTAAGACATCCCTCCTCTTGTCAAACCAGTGTGAGCACTTCTTTCATGCAGGTAGACACTGTATTCACTGCCGAAAAATTCTTATGAGAGATTGTGCTTATGAAGCCATGTTTCTACAAGCATAATAATTTTATAGGAATTATTTAAATTTACTGACAGAATTCTCCTCAAAACTATAATATCCGTTTTCCAGTTTAATGATTATTCTCAAATCTGTAAGTTTGATGATTTAATATAAGCTTCATTTACCTTAAAAACCACACAGAGGACATATACGGGACATTTTAAAACTCCACTCTCAGGCGGTTTGCTTTCAGCTAAGTAAATGTTGCTTCTGTTCTGTATTATGTGATAAGCAGACCTTCAACCACACAACCGATTTAATTGAAATAACTGTTGTACTCTTACCAAACGACCGTCTATATTCCTTCAAAGGAATGGATGCCTTAACACCCAGTAAATAAAATCCTATTTAGATTTACACTAATGACAGAATTCCAAAAGTGCCCGGACAACGGATTATTCACTTCGCAGTGAATACAAGTAGAAAAATGCAGCACGACAACAAAATCCCATTCAAGTGGACGAAGCAGAACTTTCTCATTCAATTAACCCCAGTTGCACTGGTCAACTGAGCTTTGATCATTTTTAACTCCTGTCCACTTAAAGTTGTTATTTTTTCTGTCCTGAAGTTTTTATGTGTAGATTTTCCCAGAAACCTTGCAGACGATTTAATTAATTCTTTTTTATCATTTTTTTTTCTTTTGGTAGATTACCACATATACACACAAGGATGAGAATAACAAATGGCTTATAAAACCGTATAACGAAGAATCCTATCCAAATGTCCGAATGCTTAAGAACGGCGATTTGGTACGTCTGGAGCACATTCCAACTAAACGAAATCTACACTCTCATGCAGCTCCAGCACCATTGACAAAGAAACACCACCAAGTGACCGGTTACGGAGAGGTATGTAGGTACATGTATGTTTTGAACTTTTGGCAGCATTTCAGGGTTTCACATTCATGAGTTGATAGTATGGGGATTCTATTTTTTTTGTTCTGGGGCGGATCACTTTCACAATATTAATTTCCTTGCTCATTGAATAGCTCCTCTGTTTCCTGTCTCGTTTAAAATTTAAATATAAAATATACTGGGGTATAAACTATGTTTTGCAAGAACAAACCCACTTACATTAAATATGCTTAGAAACAATCTTATTCTAAGGAGCTTCACCTTTCATCATACAAAAATTCGGCTTCGAAATAATGTGCTCATGGTGTTAGTACTTACTAAAATATATTGTTTTTGTGAACACTTTTGATCTGGAAATGTTGATTGATTCTACCATTACGATGATAGCGGAAACTAAAAAAGTTGTCTTTGCAATACTGTTGGTCCGTCTATCTGTAACGGTCTCCAGCCTGAATTGCTGAACTGGTTTCCTTCTAACTTCGTTGACAATTTTTTTGGTCGCAACTCTATGCCATGTTTGGTTATTGTTAGCTACTTTAGTATCGGTAGCTACCATATAAAACTTTCACATAATAAACATTTTCTCGAAAACGACTTACAATTTTGGTGGTTTCAATTAAACTTCATACCCAGTTTTTTCGAGAAAATTCATGTAACGGATTTTAAGATTTAGGCGCAAATTATTTGATCAAATTGAACGAATATTACTATTATATTTGTGACGGAAAATTTCACATAATTCGTTTTAGCCCAAATAGTTCTAAAGTATCATTCAATGCTATCGCGATTGAATTTTCCCATTCAGCAATCTGGTTTCCATAGCTGACAAGGAACAAAATCCCGGGAACATTTATTAGTGATAAGCCTGATTATAATTCACATGGACAACTATTCCTACAAATTCCGAAACAAAAGGTCTTATAATTTATAATTCTGAGTGAGAAATTTTTATTTATTTCATCAATCAGAATGTACATTTATATATTATATACATTATAAAGATTACAGAAAAAAATAAATATATAGATTCACCACCAAGTTGGATTAAAATAAGTAGAAAATGGCTTTTAAAAGCTTCTATACTTAGATAGCTTAAAAAAATCAATGGAATCACATATTTAACTTGATTCTCTTAAACATCGGGAAATAGGTTAATTTCTTCAATAATTTACTCGGTTAAGAGTTTTACTAAATGAATTACTTGCCCGTAAAGCAATTAATGAAACTCTTAAGTATATGACGATTGACTTGGAATAATAATATGTCTCATAGGAATACAATTGAGAAGTACCAGACTAGTAGTAAACCAATAAGTTAGCATCTTGACCTATATGAAGGCATTCGAATATTCTAGTGAAGGCCATATCCTTCGCAAAGAGTGAACTTTGTGAAACGGGTTCCAGTGTACACAGCAGTATTCATGAATGGATCTAACAAAGATGGAAAAACTGCTTTCAAATTATATGGATAATTAAAATCCTTGGAGTTACGAACTATAAAACTCAACATTGAATTAGCTTTGGATACGACAGAGTCAATTACGGTTATTGTGAATTATTTTTCCCACGAAAATTTTTGCATTCAGCAATCAATTTGGATTTCTGAATGGGAAATTTCCTTGGGAAAAATAATTCCCGATAACCCTAAATATGTGATACAAATGTGAGATTTGTTTTTTTTTTAATTTTTAAAAGGGGTGTGCTGTCAATCTTATAGGTAAAGAGTGGTGTCTATGTGATTAATATTGATTTTCCGTTATTGGCTAAAACTGAAAATTCTGTTAATAAATATTTAGGTCAAACCTAATTATACCCTATCCCATAGGGGTATATTAGTTTTGATATAATATAGAGAAATGATTTCGCTGGATATACCTCAAAGTATATGGATAGCTGAGTCGATCTAGCCTCCAATTGGGCTTAAAATTTTGAACTAGAGTTTTGAAATTCGGAATATAGACACTCTATCCGACGAAGCAGAACAACTGTAAACACTTTTGAAATCCGCCCAGTGCTACGCCCACGTTTTGGGACTGTTTTCAGTAATAACGTTTTTCCGTAAAATTTTAAAATATTCGAAAAAATTGTTGATGCATTGGCTATGATAATATAAACATTTTGTCCATATATAATTTTAACATTTTTTTACAAACTTAATGTCAAATGTCTTACGGAATTAAAAAAAAAACATTTTTTTGGGATCCGCTTTTAACTTTGTGTTTTTAGCCTACGTGGTTAGATAGATATAAATATAGATATATTTATTTCGTATATGAATATTTTTACATAATGATGTTATTGCACATTTTACAGAGATTTGATGATGATTTTATTTTTTTACTGAAATATTATTTTTAATGGTTAGAAGAATTTATAAAGAAAAAAGAATAAACTTGAAGGAAAATACGAAAAAAACCTCCAATATAAGAAAAAAAATAAAATAAAATAAAGGATAAATAATTAAAAAAAAAATTACAATTGCCATTAAATTGGTACATTGATAAATAAATAAATAATAAATAAATAAATAAATAGATAAATAAATAAATAAATAAATTAATTAATTAATTAATAAATAAATAAATAAATAAATAAATAAATAAATAAATAAATAAATAAATAAATAATTAAATAAATAAATACATAAATGAATAAATAGACAAATAAATTAATAAATAAAAATAAATAAATGATTAAGTACATAAATAAATAAATGAATAAACAAACAAAAAAAATAAATAAACAAATAGAAAAGCAAAATAATAAGCACTTTTATACATTAAGGTAACAAATAACAAATATCCCATAAATAAATAATAACAAATGAGTACAAATTTGTACAGCAATAATATAAATATAAACAATAAGTAGAGTATGTAGAAATTATAATTGAACAATATTAGGTATTTAGTTGATTTACAAGAGGATTGTCAGCGAAACTGCATCTTGTTTTGAAAGTGTTGTTAAGTTTTAGAATTCTATCAGCTATCATTTCAACATTCGCTCTTTCATGAATGTCAATAGTTGAGTGGTGCCAAGGTAAATCTAGCATCATTTTTAACAGTTTGTTTTGCGATACTTGCAATTTTTGTATATGACACTTTGCGGAGTTGCCCCATACCTGACACCCATATAATAGAATTGCCTGGAAAATTACTTTATGTAAAATTATTTTGTTGTCAGTAGAAAGTAATGATTTTCTATTAATAAACGGGTAAAGCATCTTGATTCCTATACCTATTTTCTTTATAGATTTATTAATGTGGTCCTTAAAAGTTAACTTGGTATCTAAATAAATACCTGATATCTAATACAAGGTTCCCAATTAATACTATTACCATTGAATTGAAGGTGGCCGGTGGGAAGGAAACAAGACTTTCTTTTTCGGGTGAAATAGATAGCTTGAGTTTTACCTTCATTCAATTTGATTTTCCATTTGTGATAGTATTTTATTAATATTTCCAGTCCATTTTGGAGATTCCTCTCAATATTGAGAGGTTTAAACTAATTGAGAATAGTGTTTAAGGGCCATGAGTTAGTGTCACATACTTTCTCAAATATATAAGGAAGGACTACTATTTTAAATGATTTTTAGTATTTTCAATAGAAGTTGGGACGATATTAGTTTAAACCACGTGACTCATCACATCTTCGGAGGATGTACATGCCTTCAACCGTGATATAAAAATCGATTTGGGTAAACGAAATCAATATCTTTCTCTTTAAAAAATGAAATGAGACCTGTTACGGCAGAAAGTTAAACACTGACATTCGGAAACATTCAAAAATTTATTTGATACACACCATTCCTCCAGTTTGTGTGAATCATTTTAAAGGAGTTTGTTTAAATCATCTGCGTACATAAGGCAGTGAGAGTTAAGAATGATATTTGGATTATCATTTTTAAAAAGTAAAAACAAAAATCGTCTTAATTGACTCCCTTGGGGAACCCCAGATTAGACAAGAATTGGATTGGAAAAAATACTATTTACGCGAACCAACTGGGTTTGTCTTGAAAGATAGGAATCAATCTATTGAAAAAAAAGATGCATGCAATCCTTTTTTTTTATTTCATTAATACAATACTATGATTAACTCTATCGAATGCCTTAGAGAAGTCCGTATAGACTATATCACATTGGTTTCCCTTTCCAAAGTCTTGGGTCTTCTTTTTACACAAAAAAACTTAATGCTGGTATTGGTTTATAGTTACAAGTATTTTATTTTAATCCATATTTTTATATAGGTGTACATAAGAAGTTTTCCAATCATTTAAAAATGCCATGTGGTTCGCCAAAATTAAGTTGCATCAGTTTTAAGGGTTCCATCTTCGTCGTACATATATCGAATAAGGCATTAATCGTTGTGTTGGTGTTGACATCAAAGATGTTTTTACATTATGCATTTACAACGGCACGATTGGAGCAACCAATGATTTCTGTAACTGATCAAATTTTTTTTTAAGATAGTGCGTTCCGAACTTACACCTATCTTACTCACTATCCTTTTCAGCACGAGATTAAAGAAATCGCATGCTAAGGCAAATCTTTATCGAAATCCAGTTCCGAATTTAAAACGGTCAGATTAGCCATTTTGAAGCTTAGAATTGCGTGTCGTCCTTTGTTAGGGAACACAGCTGCATAAATTAAATCTAGAATTCTAACTTTGAAAGTCTATAAAAAAAGAGTCCCGACTTCGTTGGACAATTTACCGAGCCAGAAATTACATCGGTGTTTTCCGCCAAGTATATTCCAAAGAGCCTTCAGACGTTCACACAGTACGTTGGATATAGTTTTATATACATGATTTGTAATTGGAGCAAGGACATGTATAGCTGATTTTCTAGTCATCGTTCGTTAAGATTTGGTTGATGATTTGCTACATGTGTACTTCCATGCCAATACCTCCGAATTTGAAGTCATTTTTAATGTCGACTGTCACTAAGGTGCAACACTACTTTTTTATACCCTATCCCATAGGGGTATATTAGTTTTGATACATAGTTTGTAACATAGAGAAATAATTTAGCTAGATATGCCTCAGAGTATATGGATCGACTCAGAATCGCTAGTTGGGTCGATTAAGCCATGTCTTTCTGTCCATCCGTCCGTCCGTTCGTCTGTAGGACATTGGTTTTTTGACCCTTAATTTGGTATATGTGATCGCTGTACGTGCTGTTCGAACAAGTGCAAAAATTTTTAAAATCCGCCCACTGCCATGCCCACTTTCTAGAAAAACGTTATTATTTTGGCAAAAGGTATCGAGTTTTGATAAAGTGTCTGAACAACATATGTAGTCAATCTGAATATCTATACTCTGTCCATGTAAAATTTTTTGTCACACCCACTTTTTGAGGGCATTTTCAGTAAAAACAGCTTTTCGGTATAATTTTAAAATATTCGAAAAAACGTTGATGCAAAACCATGCAAAATGTTTGATAAAACATATATTTCGTGCATACATCAATGAGCGTGAGCCCACTTTTTGGAGACGTTCTCCTACAAAAACCATTTGCATAAACTACAACATACAATATGCAGGAGAAAAACTTTTTTTTTGTAGAACCATACAAGATTTTGATAAATTGTCTGAACAATATGTTGCGACAATGTCAATTTTAATATTTCTTTCTTTCTTTTAAGGATATTAATTTTAAGGATGGGATGGGATAGGGTGATCCACACAGTTGATTGGATTGATTATGTTTTCACCTAAATTCAAATATTGGCCATATCTGGTCCATCGCGCAATACGACGGCTGTTACTGGTTGAGAAACTTTTAATATTTTTTCGCGCACTCTTCAATGAATAATTCTTTCAAATGCTTTGAATGTCTTTCGGTAATAGAACCTACCTTTGTCGTTCCTATTACGTACGAATGTATATTCTGCTTACACGGATCGCGGTTAAGTTTATAAATTAATAGTCTATATTTTTAAAGATAATATAATTATGGGATATTTATAAGTATTAATAAATATAATCATTATTTATTAAATAATATTAAATAGATAAAATTATTGGTATAAATATATTATTAAAATTTTAAATTATATTTAAAGAATACATCGTATTAAATTATTTATATATATATATATATATATATATTATTAATATAATTAAACATTTTTATAAAATATTACTAATTTTTATTATTAAATTTAAATTATTAAATATAAAATATTTCAATTAAGTTTAATTAAGTATCTTATAAAAATGAATTGCCTGATAAAAAGGATTACCTTGATAGGGTAAAAAATGTAATAAATATTACGTTCATTATATTTATATTTAATAGAATTAAACTATTTCTAATAGTATCAAAAACTATTGTGCATCATACATTAAAATATATTTATATCTATGAATATCGTCATTAATTACTATAAACGGGACGCGAAGATTTTTCGAAGAATTTTCATCTCGAATCGACCAAGGATTTTTGATATGATTCATTCTTCAGCGCCTTAGCAGGACTGGGATTATCAGAGTCCTTTATAGAATCTACTTAGTAGTTCAAGTCTGGGCTTTATTACTAAACTGTCTTCTTAGCACGAATAAATAGCGTTTCGCAAAAGTAATTGTTCGTTTAATTTCTGACGACATGTTGTTATCAGAGTTACTAGCGAGAAGAAAAAATACCACACTACCCCACAGTCATATCTGCCAATGGTGATGTTCTGTCCGATCTGTCGATGTTGTGTATCCTTGTGTTGACAGCATATACTTAGTCTAATAAATCCTTTCTTGGTATCGAAAGTGCCGATGAGGGAGGTCGCCTCCGACCCTGATGGAACAGCGAGAATTCTCAATCGTCATCCTACACAGACGGACGAGTTTCGGCGGTATACCAAAACTATGCGGCTTTGAAATCGATGAATAGGTGCTGCGTATCGATGTGAACATTTTGGGTTTTCCTTAGATCTGACGAAGTGTTATGATTTGATCAGCTATGGACTATTCAGGACTAAGACCACACTGATTAGTGCTGATCAAGTTGTTGGTAAACGGTTTCAGGCGTTCTCTACAAAAAAACATCGCTTGTTTTTTCCCCGTATTCTGAACTTTAACATATGGTCCATTTATAGCTCTCATTCAAAAGACTTATTGGATATTTTATTGCCCTCTTTTTGGCTTTTCTATAAAGCGAATCGTTGGCGAGTGGGTGTTAAAAAAAATCCTATGAATTTTCGAACATGATCATCCAAAAATATTTCTGTTTTTAATTTAAGTTTTCTAAGAATCACTTTCTTTTTAATTATCATGATTTGTTTTTCTAAAGTAGGGTTTGTCATTCCTCTTAGATAAAAAAGAATTTTCCAAATAATTCCTATAACCAACTAGCCAAGTAAAATTTCAATTTCATCCTGTTTTGTGTTCAAATGATGTTGTTCAATGACAGCTTTAACTAGAACCAAAATCACCACATCAAATTAGGGATCAACGTATAGCTTTTATGGTTTCTCTCAACGTTGCTCTAGTCGCTTATTACAGCTCCAACATAAATGCTACCAATGGACCCAGACGTTTTGTAGATACATTATGCTGGCATTCTTGTTCACTCAGGCAACATTCATTTTAGATGCAATTTGCAATTTGATTTGGATGTGATTATAACCTTTCCTTGCAACACATACTGTGCATATTAAATAAAAAATGATAAAAAAATCTATCAATGTAAAATTCTATTCCAGGATGGCGTCGGCGACGCGAATGACGTTTGGAGGGTGGTAATTGTTGGCGGACGTAATACAGACGTTGTTCAAACGGTCTCCACGAAAATCTTACTCGTCCACTATATGCAGAACTGTGCTCTCACTTCAACGGGTTCCCAATTGCCAAAATGGGGTTTCGAGCAGCAAGAGGTGTCATGCAATCCAAATTTGCGCGACAGAAATGCATATTGGAATGTCGAAGACAATGTGAATAAAAAGTGTGAGTATCGTCTTTTATTATGTCTAGTACTGCATTAGACGGGCACCCAATGAAATTATGAGTAATTTTCAATTTACAGTGCCCAGCGTGAGTTTTCATGTTTATGCACCGGGATTCTTGTCCAGATTCATTGAATCACACGCTGTGATGTTCCAAGGCAATTCTGGACTAAAGCCCAAGGAGGGAGAAGTCACCAGCAGACCATGGCAATGGCCTATTAATTACCGTGTATGTACCGCACACAAACAGCACTTGTCTTAAGTTTAAAATAGTATGCGAGAAAATGGCTTTGGTTGCTCTTTATTTTTTTTTCTATTTTCATTCACTGTCCTTTCTATTCATCTTCTTTCGCTGGTTATCTAGATATGCGTTTCCTTGAAACGAGCTTCTGAGAGTGGGTATGTATGTACCACAATCCTGCTCATGGTTGATGGGGATTTTCGTGTATATTGAAATTGATGGTTTTGTTTTTCCTAAGGTACTATACTTGGGTTGTTAAATTTGTCCTTGTTCCATAGAAGTGGGCATGGGGAAGCTCTGATGTTGGGTCGGTTTGGTGGCGCTCCGTGCAAGAATTTCCGGATGGAACTTTTTTTTTTATCATAGTAACGATTGCAATTTGTGCTTGTCGTTAGGGTGTCCATTGAACTTTATTATTGAGGATTTTTTAACACTGTTAAAAGTGTGCGGTTATTTATTGTTGCTTTATGCGGTGGGTATGCGGAGGCTCATGACGGAAAACAAAAGGTGCTCCATGTCGAGAACGGACAGAGTACGGAGGTGTGTGATGGCAAGACGGATGTTATTGGCTTAACAGGACGGCATCGAAGGGGGATAACGAATGATGTGGCATTATTTGAATTTACTGAAACGATTAGGTGTGTTAGTCCTGCGAATAGATGCTATTTTGGTCGTTTCGTTCAATTAGGTTAAATTTATTTCGGCTATCGATTTTAATTTATTTACGTTTAAGTGGGACGTTTTTATTGGTACCTGTTTTTTTTTTTTTTGGTTGTTGGTCAATCTTTAGGATCAACCTGAAAATGTTGGAAAGTAATGGAGATATCGATTGCTGAGGAATTTATAAAATGGACAAAAAAAATACTTCATTTAGTTGCAAGTTCCATATTGAGTAATAGGTGCTATATATGTATGTAGGGTGAAATTAGAGTAAATTCTTGGTTATTCGTACATTACTTTAAGACTACTGAGAAAGTGTTTTTTTTTTTGCTTAATTGATGTTTTCCTTGAAAGATTACGACCAGACGTGATTTGGTTCGATTAGGAATGACAGGATTAATTTCTCAAGCTAGTTATAAAAACGATCTAATATCTTATTTAGTCTGGGTACTCGACTTGTGTTCGTCATTATTTCTACTAAGATTCATAGATAAGAGATTCTACACAGATTCATAGATAAGTATTGCCATCAATTCATTCCACCTATTCATAGTTTCTAACTATCGTGCTAACTATTTTCATCCTTCCATATTGAATATTATGAGCTTAAGGGAAACATGCAGATGTTTCTTTATCTTCCTCATATCAGGAGCTTCCGGTAACTGTTTTTGCAATACACAGTTTTAGAGCATGAGTCTATGATAGAGTGTCCCGTATAATTATTCTCGTGTCGGTTATTTTGGATCCAATATTTCAAATGATATGAATTTATGTCTTCGGCCATTTGGAATCGAGTGATGGGCGTAATGCAATGGTGTTACAATGCTTTATTGCTCAGTTCCAATTGCAATGTGCTGTCGGACAATATTATTTTAGATTTGCGGCAACTTTTAACTACGGTAACTCACCGTGTACGACTTCAAGTTCAATCAAGTTATAACAAATCACTTCAACATTTAATTTCTGTTATAGACAGGTAGATAGTTAAATTTTTGTGACGAAGATGTAAATTTCAACTAGGGTTATATATGTGGCCTCTCAACCAAGGACCTTGCTAATAATGCCAGAAAACGGCGGTTGTTATTTAGACAACAGATCGATTTTTGTTTTAGCCTTAACAATAAGTCTCTTTCGTCCAAAATTTTGAGAACAGTCTTGTTGCATTGATTATGAACACAAACAAATTAAGTTTTGCGAGCGAAATTTCTTATATCGTCATCAAGAGTGTATCTTAATATCTGAGCATATCATTGTTTCTAATATACCACGGTGCATTTATAATTGTTTTTAGTATGTACTTTATTTTTAAAAGCTTGTAAGATACTTTAATTTCTTGTTTTTCTACAACCCCATAGTTGTATGAGATATTTATATTTATATGTTCGTAAAGGCTTTATAAGTGTTTCCTCAACTTGGATTATATTTTACTCAACTTGGATTATATCACTTTCGCAGTTATTTTGCTTAAAATATTGTCCTTAAGCATCGACGTTGTGATTCGTTTGTTGTAGGCCTAATTGATCCGATCCGGCCACAAGAAATTTTTTCAACATTGCTCAATAGCGGTCGCCAGTAACTGTTACATCATTGCCTATTTGGCATCCTCAAAAAAATATTTCCCACTCAGGAACGCCGCCGGCTCAAATGGCGCACCATATATTTACTCTACGAGGGTGTAGAGGACTTTGGTGGCAATAGAGGGTTTTCATTGCCCCAGACGAAATGTGCTTTGTCGCTCAGAAAATCTTTATAATTCACATGGACCCTGATTTCCTTCACATTCCGGAATTAAAGTTCTTATAATCATTGTTTCTCATAACGCTTTTCTTTTATGTTTTAACATCAGTAACCAAAGTTAATGAAAGGGCTTTCATTTGCCAAACCATACAAATCGTCCAATTCTCGCATGCTTGATGTATTTGATCTAACGCCTACCTCGCGGTGAAAGAGAAACTTCAAGAAAAACGATGGATCAAATTTTTTTAACTTTCTCTTAGAAAAAGAATGGTTGTATTGTTTTCAAAAAAAATATTCAACTCCGAGATTTGGATTGATTCTCACATCACGCTGATAGCGGAACACAAAGAAGTAGTTTTTGGAGGTCCGTTCGTAGAGACTGTGTTATTTTGCCAATCTAGAGGAACTTTATTCGTTGAGCGTTTAGATGGAGCATTGTTTATATAAAATTGTTAAATTATGCAATTGAAGTCCTTAGATAAAGAAGGAGTTAAAGTTTTTGAACTGCAACTTTGATTGTATTTACAACTCAGACTAGTATTTGAGGAGAAGCATAAAGTATAGATATACGGTTTTCTAAAATAAACGTATTTATTGAATCAAAGTTATATGAAAGTACATTTTTTTGTCGATTAAAAAAAATTTCCTGAAAATGTCGTTTAGCCCCTTCAATATATGTTATTTTGTGAGATATAGGAGTTTACCTAAGTCTTACAAATATATTTCTCATACATGTAGAAAAAAATACGACACTTTGAAAATACCCTCTAATAAAAATAAAAATCCCTACAGAGGTGTTGTGTTTTGAAACATATGTAGTTAAATAGCTAACTTTTGTTGTTTGTTTTTATTTCAAGCATAGCCTAGAAGGAAAACAAAAAAACATTTACTGTTTTTTTCTGATTCATTCTTACTTAATTACTTAAGTGGCGCTACAGTCCAGAATGAACATGGGCCTCAACCAACATGCCTCTCCAATTAGCCCGGTCCTTAGCTTACTGCCTCCAGTTGCGCACTCCAAGTGAGTTGAGGTCGGTTCCTACTTGTGCGAGCCACTTAAGGCGAGGTCTTCCTCTACAGTGTCCGACATCTGGCTGGTAACCGAAGACTCTGCGAGACGGAGTATTAGTTTCCATTCTTTCTACATGTCCTAGCCATCTTAAACGTCCAATGCGGAATTTTTTGACCAGGGGCTCGTGTAGTTCTTGGTTGAATCTTCGTCTCCATTGCCCGATAACGCAAAGGGACTGAAGATTTTTCGAAGACCTTTCCTCTCAAATCGAACAAGGATTTTTTCATCCGCTTTTGAGACGGTCCATGTTTCAGCCGCGTAGAGCAGGACTGGGATGATCAGGGTCTTATATAGGATCTCCTTAGTAGTTCCAGTGAGAGCTTTACTACTAACTTGCCTTCTTAGCCCGAAGAAACAGGGGTGGGCAAGAGTAATTATTCGTTTAAATTCTGACGAGATGTTGTTGTCAGAGTTAATAGCGGAGCCGAGATGTTGTGTGTCCTTTCGTATTGACAGCATATACTTCGTCTTGCCCTCATTTACTGCTAAACCCATTTTTGCCGATTCCTTCTCTACACTAGCAAACGTAGCTATGACATCACGTTGAGTCTGACCAATGATGTCAACATCGTCGGCGTATGCTAGTAGTTGTACCGATTTTTGGAAAATTGTGCCTTTGGCGATGGCTTGTGAGTTTTGCACAATTGTCTCAAAAACAAAATTGAAGAAGTCACATGCTAGCGCATCGCCTTGATTAAATCCTTTTTTGGTATCGAATGTGTCGGTGAGGTCGTTTCCGACCCTGATGGAGCAGCGAGAATTCCCCATCGCTATGGTATACAAAAACTAGACATGACTCTGTATAGTTCGTCTCTATAAATGCTGTCGTATGCGGCTTGGGTTTTTTCCAGGATCTGCCGAAGTGTGAAGATTTGATCTGTTGTGGACTTTCCTGACCTAAAACCACACTGATAAGGGCCGATCAGGTTGTTGGTAAACCGTTTCAGGCGTTTACATATTACGGCAGATAGGGTCTTGTAGGCGATGTTGAGGCGCATGTAGTTGGCCCAGTTTAGAGGGTCGGGTGGTTGGAAGTTTTCGTTGTCGTTGCCAATATCGAATGGTTCGTTCTGCTTGACAGCGGAATGTTGTTCGTCATCGCCGTTTAACAGTCTGCAGAAGTGGTTCTTCCATATCCTCAGCATCGACTGTGTCTCAACTATTATATTTCCTTCTTCAGGATTCTGTCGAGCCTTGTGTCCTTGGCTTTGACGTTTTACACTTTGGTTAAACTTGCGAACATCGTTCCTGGAGTGGCACCTCTCTATATCTTCGATTGCGCTCTTTTCTTGCTCTTTTTTCTTCTTTCTGAAAAGCCGGTGTACATCCCTTCTTCAATGCCTATAGAGCTCAATGACTGCTCTCCTCTTCACCTGCAGCTTAGCCTTGTAGGCCTCGTTCTTGGCTGCGAGCATCTGTCGACACTCCTTATCAAACCAGGGGTTTCTTGCTGGTAGGCGCGAGAAGCCTATCACATTAGTAGCGACTGATCTAATGGCCTTTTGGCATCGTTGCCATTGATCTTCGACAGTCGATGCTAGTGTTATGGTGTTCATCGAGAGGTTTAGGGATACGCGTTGAGCTCTTGGCGGTCGCTATTAAACAGACATTAAATTTTTCACAGTATTTCTGGATTGCTGCGGCGTGGTGGATTTTCGCATTCTAACCTTGGCTGCAACAAGGTAGTGGTGCGAGTCGATGTTAGCTTCTCGGAATGTTTGCACATCCAAAATACTGGATGCGTGAATCTTGTGTACCGCAATATGATCAATTTGGCTTACCGTCAGTTTGGAGACCGCCAGATATCCACTATGGATATCCGCTATGGAACGGAGAGGCATTCCGTTCCGTATCGAAGTCAATTAGCCTAAGTCCGTTACCAGACGTGTTGTCGTGCAGGCTATGTTTTAATTTCAAAGGTTTCTTGCTACCTTTTTGTTAAAATCACCTAGCACGATTTTACCATCGTACTTTGGTAGTCGCTCATAGGTTTGGTCAAGGAGCTTAACCTTAGCAGTCCTTAGCTATATCATCTTTTTCCTCCGTTGGGGCGTGAGCGCATATAAGGCTTATGTTGGCGAATTTGGCCTTGATGCGGATTGTTACAATGCGTTAGAAAATGTCTTGGAGACATAAGACTTCTTGCCTAAGTCTGGCACTTAAAACACATCCGCATCCGAATAGTCGCAGCTTTTGCTCACTATAACAAGGTCTGCAGTAGATGTCACAGTTTTTCATCATCTTTTTGCCCGGCCCATCACATCGTTTCCTGGATGGCAGTAATGTCTGCTTTGAAGCAGTTTAGGGCTTCCGCTAGTTATATTATATATAACTATATAGTGATATTCCAAAAGCAGATACGAACGTCGTTGTCCATTTTTTCATTTAGCAGGGTCGTCAACAATAAAATCAGTCCTATCCGTCCTACATTTTTAACTTCCTCTTATAAAGAGAAACATATTGTTTTCGTGAAAATTTTCGACCTTGAGATTTTGCTTGATTCTAACATTTCGATGACAGCGGAACTCAAGAGTCGGTTCGTCGGTCCGTCGGTCCGTCTGTCCGTAAAAGCCTCCCCAGCCTTAACGACTTGACCAATTTTCTTCAAGCTTCGTATCCGGCGTTTTTTTTGGTCATACTTTTAGGCCATTTTTTTGTTTGCTTTTAGCCATGTTATAACTGGTAACTGCCATATAAAAATCATACATAACCTCGATTTGCTCAGAAACGGCTCTTACGATTTTGATTAAACTTCTTGTATGCTATAAGCATATTAGTTCAAACAAAACTGCATATCCAGTTTTTTCTTGAGAAAATCCATATAACGGATATTTGCATTTAGGCCATATAAAGAAAATAGTCAATTTCTCGCAAACTATTTTGCCAAATTGCCAAAAAATACATCACAGTTTTTATGAGTTACGCGTAATTGGTTCTGACCCAATCATCTCTTAACGGAATTTTCAGTTTTGGCCAATAACGGAAAAGCATTATTATTCACATGGACACCGATTACTTTCAATGACAGAATAAACGTTCGTATAACCACATTTCGACGTTATTTATATCATTTTTAGCATAATTATTCAAAATAAATGTTAGTGTGTATTTTGGCCAAATTGCTAAAAAACTTCAAATTAATTCGCTGTGAATGATAAAGTTGCGTACTACCCAGTCGTGCACCCACCACTAGTTTTACATGGTTGGGTATTTAACCCAAAGCACAACCCCCGACCTGGAAGGCCAGTTCCAATTTATTAGATACACCTAGGACACGGGGCTATTAGTATCCACTATGGGATTGAGAGCTGCCCTTGGCCTTTCGGTTCATCCGCCACCATCTCTGTTCAAGGGACATGACTAACCCTTGAAATTCGTAGACAACCTGTTGTCCGAATTTGTCGAAGCAGCTTGTCTAGGTTCGCTAGGTATTCATTCCGTGCCATTCTGGCCTGGCTGTTTATAGTGTTGCTGTTTTCGTCGATTTATCAACACTCACGCTTATCGTTTAGCAAGTTAATTCTGGTTGGATGAAACCAGTTCCTGATGGTAACAACTTGGAGGTTAAAAATAAGCACTTGATGTGTATACATAGTTACAACCACTGGGCATTGCCAAGTTAAAGCCAATCGGAGTCTACCCTTGTTCTACAACTCACAAACCATTCTGATTTATTAGTTATTTTAATTAAATACACTATTAAAACTTTTAACCTTCTTTATCCAAGCTTGAGGTTTCCGAATCTGTAGCTTTTAGTATTGCAATACATTCTGGAGCCAGTGGGCTTCTTTTTCTAGAAAGCTTTGTGCTAAGGCTCTAGAGATATGGTTCCGAGGAAAATAAAAACCTGTTTATCACATCTCGATTCTTGTTTGTCGTGCAGATTTTCGACTAAAATGCTCTCGAAAACGCCTATATTCTTTGTTGTTTGCTTCTTTGGCTTCATCGGATAACTGCCCAAGTGGTCAAATAGTTACAAGCCTTATTAATAAGCTTCCAGTGCATAAGCAACTTATGAATACTTGAAGGCATATAATATCAAGAATAATGCCGAAGGTATGTATCGCTGGGTTCACTAGAATAAAGTGCAAACTTTTTATAATCAAGTTTGTTATATCAAGTGAATGTTAAACTTGACATAACATCAAATGAACGTAAAACTCGAAAGTGATTGACTAAGTCAATTTTAAGCCATGTTATTTCAGTTTTTATTTCTTGATTTCGAAAAAAGACTTTCTTGCATATCAACTAAAAGCCCCATTTTTTCCCGAAATTGGGTTGAGGTATAGAGGTTTTTGGTTGTTCGTTTATATCAATAAGTTTTTTTCTTGTAGCCACTGGTTGTTTTTTTCTTGGAGTCTTTGATTGCCACTTTTTTATTTCCAACTTATAGGATATGTGCAAGAGATACTCAAAAGCCCGAATCGAGTGGTGAAATGCCAAAGTTGAACATTTTTTCATCTGCTTCTTTCGATAAATTATTTTCGGTGCTAATTTTTCTAATTTTTTTCTCGAAGTGGCTCCACAAATATAGAATTTTTGCGAGGAGTTATATTGCGATAAAACAAACTAAACTATAAACTTTGCCTTAATCAGTCAGCAGTACCTTGCTGAATTTGGCCCCGGGTTTTTGCCATGTAATTTTTTTTTTGAAAAATCGTCATTCAATTGAAGTTGAACTAAAGTAACCGAAAATTTGCACAACTAATATTTCACTTGACCACGCTATTATCAACTTGACACAAGATAAGCAATGAGTTTTACTTTTTTTTTTACTTGAACCAAGCTGATATTTGTGACTCTGTTGAACTGAATACAGTAATTTTCTGTTTTTATCTTTGCCATTCTAATGCCGGAGGTTTTACATTTTATATGATACAAATTTTGTTGCATTTGAGAGACATTTATTTTTCATTAAAATTTCGCTAGATTTTACAGACTGTTCGTCGATGCGTCTGTCCGTAATGGTCTCTCCACGGCATAGCCGATTTTCTTCAAACCTTATATCCATTTTTTTTGGTCATAACTTTGGGCCATTTTTTTTATTTTAGGCCATTATATTAATTTTAATTTTCCAATGTTGATGTTAGTGTTGATAACACTTAACACAAACTATAAGTATATTGGTTTCCAGGAAACTGCATACGCAACTTTTTTTTCAAGAAAATTCATAGACAGATTTTTTTATTTAAGCCATATAAGGAGAATTATTAATTTCTTGCAACTTATTTGCTTAAATAAGATGAAATTTAATACTATTTATATACTATATAATATCTACTTTGATTGTTTGTATTTTACATAATTCTACATAATTAGTTTTGGCTCAATTGTTCCTTAACGAAAATGTTCCTTCCGCCTACCTCGTAGTGAAAGAGAAATTTGCGAACGACACGGCCGTGCACCCACCACTCGTTTTTGGAATCATTTGAAATCGTAATGACTTCTGCGACTTAGTGTTCAATTTTCCTCATCGGACCATGGCCAATGTATTCCCATTGTGATGCCCTTTGTGGGGCTCACGTTTGTATATGTAGCTCCTTGTCCTTCCTTCGTGTGACTGATGTCAATTTAGTCTTCATATATAGGTATGCACACCTTTTGCTGCTGCTTCAAACCTGAAAAAATAGTAAAGCAGCATCAGTCGAGTATTGTCTATTAAAGTTATGAGTTTTAAAGTGCCGTAGTTCGTTGTTAATTAGTTGTTCTTGTATCTATTAAGGCGGCCCACTAGAGACAAACAAATTTCTTAGTTCTCAAAAAAAATTGTCTGGGTTCTCCTTCGATATTTCATAGGTCGGAATAGAACTCCATTCTTCCCAGTCACTTAGTATTGACTAACTGGTCTACCTGTTCGATACTATTGGCATAGCCTCTCCTTGCCAGTTCGTCAGCAATTTCACTATCCACGGACCCAACAGAGCTAAGGATTGTGTTGAACCTGAAAAACCTTTAGCTTTTCGCGTCAGAGTTTAACGCCTGAAACCGGTTAACAACAACCTGATCATCCCGTATCAGTGTGGTTTTAGACCAGGAAAGTCCACCACCGTCCAAGTCCATGCCCACCATCTATTCATCGATTATAAAGCCGAATTCGACATAATTTATTGAGGCGAACTATACAGAGCCACGAACTATTAAAGAGCCACGGCTATGCGCTGTCATGTGATTTCCTCAATTTGATCCTTGAGAGGATTGTGCATGACTCACGAGCCAACACCATAGGCAAAATTTTTCAAAAATCGGTACAACTATGTGCTAGCATACGCCGACGATGTTGACATCATTGTTCATAGCTACGTTTGCTAGTATAGATAAGTAATCGGCAAAAAATGGGTTTAGCAGTAAATGAGGGCAAGACGAAGTATATGCTGTCAACACAGAAGGACACACAACATCGAAGAATCGGATAGAACGTCACCATTGACAGATATAACTTTGAGGTAGTACGGGACTTTGTCTATCGCGGCTTTGCTATTTACTCTGACAACAACATGTCTTCAGAAATTAAACGAAGAACTACTATTGCACACTGCTGTTTCTTCGGTCTAAGAATACAATTTAGTAGTAAAGCCCTCACTCGAACTACTAAGAAGATCTTTATATAAGACCCTGATCATCCCATTCTTGCTCTACGGCGCAGAAGCATGGACCGTATCAAAAGCGGACGGAGAAATCCTTGGTCGATTCGAGAAGAAAATTCTCTCAAAAGTCTTCGGTTCCGTTTGCGTCGACGGGTTAAGGAGATGAAGATTCAACCAAGAAACATACGAGCTGTACAGCGACATGCCCCTGTACAAAACTCCGCATTGGACGTTTAAGACTAAGACATGTTAAACTAATGGACATCAATACTCCAGCTCGCAGAGGCTTCGATTCCCATCCAGATGTCTGATGCAGTAGAGGCGCGCACAAGTAGAAACCGACCTCAATCAACTTGGAGTGCGCAAATGGAGGCAGTTAGCTAAGTACCGGGTTAATTGGAGTGGTATGTTGGTTGAGGCCCAGGTTCACCTCGGACTGTAGCGCCAATTAAGCAAAAGCAAGCGGCGGCGGGTAAGTCTAGTCCATTGGTCTGCTCAGATTTCCTTACTCAAATCGCACCTACATTTTTGTACTGCCTTATCTCTTGCGAAAGTATGACAAACATGCGAGATTATAGAATATTTATAAAAGTTGTAGGACTATTATATCGTTCGAAATTGCCGTTTAACAGGAATCCCATTCTTTGTGGCAAAAATATATGTACACAAATTATTATAGAAGATTGGTTTTATAAGCTAAAAATGAAAATAGAGCTCAGTCTATTTAATGTTGATTTCTAATTAGAAAGCTACAGCAATATTAGGTATTCCTATCAGCGTCTTCATTTATTTACATTTTAACAACCTGCAATATATCAAACGCTCTGTATCCTTTATAATGAATATAGGTAGATAACAAAAAAGTAACGAATAGTCCTCTTAGTGTAATTCTATGCTTACACTTCAACTGAAATGCAATTAAATTCTCGCTTCAGTTTAACTTCCTAATTTCACTGGCAAATAATATAAATTAAGAGCACTATGGGTACTTTCAACTAATTATGGTGATATCCAGTCTTCTTTCCTCGTCTGGTTAGGTCCTCTTTTTCTTTACCTTCAGCAGCCAGTGCCGCATTCTTTCCGTTTACTTTTGTTTGCATGTATATATTTTGTTTCTTTTTTTATAATATTCTAATTTTTGTTCTATCTTTGCTTTGGAACACCCTTCAAAAACACAAACAACGAAAACAGGGGCAATTCTTTTCAGGCACTGCTTATCGTATATACTTATTAGGAAATCCAATAATCTGGTGGAGCAATCTCATTTTCCTGGCGCTGTTCTTAATCGCTTTCTTTATTACTGCCGTTAAGGAACGCCGACAAGAAGGACAACAACACCAGCAACAGCAACAGCAGAAGCAACAAAATAAACAAGTACAAGGACACACCAACACGTACTATTTAAATGGTGGTGCAAATGCCACTAGCAACACTGCGGCTCATGGTGGCAGTAGCAGCGAGAGTGTTACTCCTGTTGGAACTATAGCGACTCCTGGTACTGGTAGTACTTCTACTCCTGCTTCTGCTAATAACAACAATGGAAATGTCGGCGAGGAGAATGGTAATTTTATTCGCATTTAATGTTTTGCCAGAGACGTGCACATCCTTGAAATCGTGTGCTTCGCTGTAGTTCTTAGCCATAAGTTTAAGCGCTTGTTGAGCCTTTTTGTTGAATTTTACATTTTAATTTTAAATCTCTCGCATTCATTCGTTATCTGAGGGTGGGTGTATTTTTTTTGTGAATTTGGCACCGTAGAAAATGCCCGTTTGAAAGCGCCAGTGATGGTCGTTAGATGTTAAGTTATTGTGGTTGAAGTGAGTTGCCGATGGTATCCTGCTATTTGACAGTGAACTTAATTTTGAATTGTTTTTGTTCCTCTGAAGAAAATGTTCTTTACATATTATATTCTTTACACTTGTAATCATATCAGATATATCTAATTATTTGAACTATTTATCGAAATAAAAAAAAATCAGTTTATTGCGCACAGCCACAGGCTTGTTAGTACCCAGCGCCTAGCTTTTTTCTCACAACCATTCATGTGTGCGTGTGTACTTCTTTGCACGATGGCGGCACCTCCTGTTTATATAAGATATTCATGACAATTGATACTACTCGGATGATTTTTCTGATAATCATGAGATTATCATTTTAGGTGTTGCAACGGCTGGGAATCGAACCCAGACCTTCTGCGCGGCAGTTCAGCGCACTAACCATCGCGCCACTGAGCCCGTCGAAATATTAATCAATAATTCACAAAGATTAGTACAGATAAGGGACTGTTCTAGCACCTGGGCTGCAAGTTGCGGCTTCGGTGTAAACCTGAGCAAAACGGAATCGGTGATATTCACCACCAAAACCAAAATACCCGATTTCAACCTTCCCGTCTAAATGGCCAATCACTCAGACCATCTTCCAGCGCTAGGTATTTGAGTATCATGCTTGACCCAAAATATGCCTGGAAACGCAACATTGAACATTACTCTATGTAATTTGTTGCATTTTTTGCTTGTAGCAAAACCTTTGCAAAGAAGTGGGTAAGCATAAGCATATACGTCACATTGGTCACATACGTTTCACTAGTATGGTGGCCCACAACCTCATAAAACTTAAAAGACTGCGGAGAACAGCAACTTTAGGTACCATTGCCGCTCTGAGGTCAGCGCCAAAAGACGCCCTTACTGTGCTATTGCATCTCTTGCCTCTTGCTAAGCCGCATGTCCACAGTAATGTCCTCGACTCGTTACCAAATGGCATTATCACGTTTCCAACAGACTACATCGCACTAATACTAAGCTTCAAGAAAAGCTACCACTTAGGTTTTCCTACCAGAGCTCAGTGGAAGAGAAATGAAGTAGTATGAGATTTCGACATGGTCGTCTTGAGTCTACACTGAAAGATCTAAGATGAACTGTGGTTTGGGATCCGAAGTCTACTTGGAATCACTGAAAATATCAGTACCATACCGCTTACCGAATTTCGACAGCATATTACAGGCGGAACCACTGGCTATTCGATAGGCTTGCACGCTACTGGAGCCTGATACTAAAATAAAAATATTGCTATCCTCATAGATAGTCAAGCAGCCATTAAGGCCATCAACTCGGCCATATCCTCCAAACTGGAACAGGATTGCCGGAACGAACTTGCCCACCTGGGCGAACGCTTCAGGGTCACACTTCACTGCTGGTCAGGAAACGCACAGCTCCATATTCCGTTATTGTGGGAACACGAATGAGAGAGAAACCCTCTCCCATTTCATCGGCAAATGTCTGCACTATTAAGAGACAGATTGCGTGCATTAGACCTACCATTCTTCGACAATCATAGTGATATCTCAGGATACAAGATCTTATCCGCTTTACAATCCTCACATGCTGGATCTAGAGACCGATGTATCACTTCCACAACAATCATCAAAATAATGGTCAGACGAGCCGATGTAACAAAAAGCTACTTAAGTGCTTCTTGAGTTCACGCTGAACCGCAACTTCTACCTACCTGTCCTACAGATAAGCCCGGCCAATATTGAGAACGAAGCTAAATCATTGTCTGCTCTGTTCAGCAAGAGGCAACTAGTCATGGAACGCAGTAAGTTCAGAGCACTTGTAGAACTTCGTGTATCCTTTTGGCAAGTCAGTAGGCGACTGTTTTTGATTTCCGTTTGTTTTCTTTGCACACACACATACATTTGCACACTCTGCACAGATTGCTTCGATCATTCTTATTTCTGACCTGTTCAGTGTTCACAGTTCACAGTGAACTTCACACGACAATGCTCTGGCGTCTGGCCATACTCGGCTGAGAGCCGAGAGGGACTCTTCCTCTCATGCCTCGTTCCTAAACACGACAATTGACAACAGCAGTTAATACACATACACAAAACGGAAGAGTTATTTCTTTTCATTTTATTTGATTAAATAGTTACAGTAGTTATTTATCATAAATGCACTACGACACGGCCTTCCTGACTTTCACACGTCCTCGTGTGTTAATACCTAGAACAATACAAAAGAAAACGTTGGCGTCATGTTTGGCTCAAGTTAGAATGAATGGTTTTTAAAAATATGGTATTACTTTAAATTATGTTTATAATTACTTATTTTGGTCACAAAGATCTCACGGCACCGGATTTTAATGATCAGCCCCCAAGCAACAGTTCCCGCGTATCAACTTATTTATTCTATTCTTCTTATAATGCCAAAAATCAACTTCAATAATGCCAATACACTCCCACAGGCTCTTGCTGATGATCCTTTCAACGATATCATGCATCATACTCGCCCACGTATGGGCGTTACGTGCATCATGGTCTCCCTCGACCCAGACCCCCTCCACAATTTCACCTGCCTAACACGCCATGATCAAACATTTCTGTATTCACTTGTGCTTACATGTGCTCTATTGCGGTGCGGTCTTTAGCCATAGTGTCTGACCTCACACGCACGCTCCCCGGTGCCTCTAATTATGCATTGGCATTTCTTTCATTAGCATTGTCCTCTGTACCCATATCTACTAATTATTAGGGTGGAGCGAAATTTTTTTTTTCAATACATTTTTTTTCCGGCGTTATAAATTGTTGACCCATGGTCTTAAATGTATAAATTCCAAAATTCAGTCTTCTAGGTCAATATCTTCAGGTGGCGCACCAGACATGAACTTCTCAAACATAACTTCTTGAACAATTGAACATATCTCAAAACGGTCGAACAAAAATGCATTAAAATATTTTTTTTATTTTTATTAAATACGTATATTATATAATTAGATACAAGAACAACAAATAGAATCTCCAATAAGTTTAATTATTGGATTTTGAAAAATTGCGATTTTGTTTCAAAAAAAAAGGTAATGCTTGCCTGGATTTGATCTTTGCTCTAATGTAGCCATCTCTTGCCTCTGGTCCACAAACAGATAACGAAGCCTCGGTGACAAGCTTAACGCATCGTTCTACTGCTTGAGTGTGGCAAGGGAACTTCTGCAAAAACATTAAATTGTCCTTTGAAGAAATCATGTTCGATATTTCTGTATCGCTGTATTTTACTGTCATCGGTGGTTCGGTTACTGTTTCTTTCGACCAGTCTATTAAGTCGTAGTAATTAGATGCATCTATTTGAAGTTAGGTAGTTGAAACTCACGAACTTGTTTCCCTTTTTTTAGTTGTCTTGCCTTTATAATTCTTCGGAGAGCTAGCTCTCTTATGTGTGAGTGGTCATCTTGCAACATAGCTAGCAACACATTTTCTGGGTGTGCGAAGAATGCATTTCTTTCGATAGTTCTTATAACAATATTGTAATGAGCCTGTGGACGAACTATGCGAGAGCATAGCTGGTGTTAAGTCCTGGACGACGCAGCAGGGTGGCACGCTGGCTTAAGCACGGCTTAGCTCGCCGAAATGGTCGGGGATCTTGCTGCGGATTTTCTCACACAAAATTAAAGAAATCGTGCCAGAAGGAGTAGTCAGATGACTTAAATTAAAATTTTATAAAAACTACAAAGAAGTATTGCACTGCTATGATCTTCTGAAGAATCAATGTGTGATAGCTAACATGGCACAAAATAAATTTAAACTTTTGATTCTTCTTGCACACACTATATCCTATTTTGATTCGATGGCACAGATGTTATTGCCATCATTTGGGATTTCCCACCTCATATGACAATCTAATTATGAGACTGCCACACCATGTCACCTACTTCCCAATTCTATGTAGATAACCCCTTGTTACTTATTACACCATTCACCTTTTTTTACCTTACTTTGATCTCACCTTTATTTTTAAGATTTCACTCAAATCATTTTTTTTTTTTTTAGTCACAAAATTAAATTAAATCACAATTAAAATAAATAAATGTTGACTTCATGTCATTTTAATTTAATTTCTCTATGCAGATATGTATATACATATATAAAAACTTCTTATACAAACAAAAGAGCGATCTAATTCCAATTTTATTTGGAACATTATCCTAGCCAAAAGTCGTCTAATTATTAAAGAACAAAAACTCTAATTCCCCATTAATTAAATGCGCATCTAAATAACTTGGATCACACTATTCAAAATATATCTTAATTCTAGAAAAAAAAATGCTCTTCACAAATTTCTTATTATCTCTAATGTATATATGAATGCATATAAAATATATGTATTCTCAATTCTTTCGATTGATATTAATTTGTTATCTTACAAATCAATATCTAATTTAAGTCTTTCGTTTGTGATTTAAATGGAATCTATGATTGATTTATATGTTGTTTAATATTCAGTTTTCATCTGTTTTTAATTTAGATTTTAGGTATTTTACTTAGGTTTTTAAGTTTTACTTCTTTTATCATAATTTTCATATAGGTAGCAAATTATTTAGTCAATTTTTTTATAAGCAAATAACTAGAACAATTTTACATTGATTGGGCTCCCGTGATCGATACTTTTCACTGATCATGGGCAAGCAAAAAAAAAGGTAAACAAGAAAATGTACCTGTTGTATTTTGTTGGTATTTTTTTGGTTGCTGATGTATTGTTGTGTCTGGTGGTGCACTTGTTTTGGTGATTTTTGTTGTTGTGTCTTGCTCTGCATGTGTTTTGCTATTTTGCTTATCGTGATTATGTGTTCTGCATCACTGGAGGTGGTGGGGGGGGGGCTAAAGTGTGGGCAACTGCTCGTGGGTATATATATGTTTATGTATAATGATGGATCGGTCCTCAATCTTGGACTTTATAGTCAAATTAAAAGCTTGATCGCTGGGTTTATTTAATTCACCAGAGCAGCGATCAAAGGCTTAATTAAGTGCCTCGTTTTCTTTTAAAATGCATATAAGTACACATGAGTGTATTCATGTAATATTCTCTATATGTACGGAGAAAAGTGTTGATGCTCCGTCAATTGAAATATTTTATGTTTTTCTGTTTTTCTGGTACTCTGACACTAGTTTTTAAATGCTTAATCTTTTTGCGTTTGTCACCACACTTCCACGCTATTCGTCGGTCAGAAAAAAAAAGACCGGAAAAAGTAACATCGGTCTCTTATAGCATGTGCAATGCATTACACCGATTGCGATCGTGAGTCTAAATTCACGTTAAACTTTTAACGAATAGTATCGGCTAAACAGGGTGTATCGTTTTAAAAAGTATTTTAAAAATGTCATGATGTAGCAGACCATAATCATGGTTCCTATAGCAAACTGCATGCTACAATATTCCTAAGGTCATCAGGCAAGTACAATGATTTTTTAAGCATATTGAAAATGTGAATCGGACCATATTTACATGATGGCTTGGTTTTTATGTCAAACCAGGTTGGTGCGTAGACTTTCACAATGAATATGACAAGTTCTTTGAGGTTTTCCGAAGGATTTTCTATGCCAACATATAACCGAAGAATTCTGTTTGCGCAAGTTAACCATCGCGAATGTGCCAGCTTTCCTGGATCTTTGCTAGCTAAAGCGGGCAAAATTGAACCTCTAGAAATAGCTGAGCACATTTGATACAAATATTTTTGATCTGTGCTTAAAGAGTCAGCATCCACATCCGGAAGTTCAGCATATACTGCTTCAAAATTCACAACTTTGAAGTTCAAGCAATTTTCAAGCATTTTCCCAATGCTTCCAGAAAAACTATTGGGCCGGTTGTGGTTCCATCGAGATTTGCAAACAGATGACGAAGCGGTAGCTCATTCGCATTTCGGACGGCCGAAATGTTTTTCTAACAATACAATGACTCCGTTTTCATGTCCTGTATTTACAGCAGTGCCATCACACCCAATTGCTACCAAAGACATACGAAAATTAAAAGTTTTTTCCAGAAAGTCAACTATACTTGTTTGTATATAGTAACTGCTTTTCCCGAATCAATTGAAAGATGTCCGATATACTCTGAATCTGGCTCCGATATAAGTGAAATATGTTCTTCAGTAACAGTCTTTCTATGTGATATGTTGTCAGTTGTAGCGATGAATAGTGTCTTATTACGGCCATCAAAATAAAATGAGGATATAGGTTTTCTAAAACCTGCAGCTTCACATTGTAAACCTATTCGGACTTGTTGACGCTCTCTTCGTTATTTACTGCGATCTATTATTTTCGATGAATTTTCACTACTTATGACTTTTAAATTCAGCATAGCAGCGTTTACTATCATAGCTGCCAATCTATCAGAAACCCCGGTTCTATCACAAGCTGTAGCCAAATTCTGTAGTTTGGTTCGCATTTGAAGAGTTTCTTTCTTTCTTTTACAGGGTTTTAAGGGGAAAAATTCATTGACTTCAGTATCAGTAGAAGTACTGTCAGACAAACATTCCACAGCTGCAGCAGCAGCAGTGGAATGTTCGTACTCTTATACTTATTATAATACGATATCAACCTTGCAACAACTTATTATTATTCCACATATTTTCGACATCATTAGATACTATTTCACTGATCTCCTTGATTGAGGTGTCTTTCCCATTATTCAATGCAATTAAATCGTTTCTTATTCACAAAAATTGTTTAATTATATCAAAATAAGTTGGCAACATGGGTCACCAAAAATAGGGCAACGCGAATTTTAACGAGTTTTAGGCATTTTAATAAGTCGATGGCAAAGGAATTTATTACTGTAAGAATGGATTTCCAAGAAATGTTTATGAAAGAAGTGGAACGAGTAACTTAGTTCAAGGTATAAATATTAAAATAGTTTAATACGCACAATTAGACTTTATGGATAGCGATTCTAACACATTACTTGAAAAAAATATTGAAAATTACCCTGAATTGAAGGAAGAATTAAATTTTAGGCCTTGAATTTCTTTTTAAATGAAGTTATTTGGGGCAACTGAAAATAAAATCATGGCTTCCTGATTTAAAATAACTCTAATTTGAGGGAAGAATTTTTGAATATTAGGTATTATTTTTTTTTTTAATTCAAGTCGTCTGCGCCACCTGAAGATAAAGTCACAGGTTCCTAAATTTTTGCATAAATGATGTCCTAATATATGGTCACCAATTAATAACACAGGAACAAACAAAACTTGAAAAACATTTTTTTCCCATATTCACTCCACCCTACTAATTATGTCATCATCTAACTCTGCGGGAATCTGTTCGCTTGGCAAAGCCCGCATATATTCGTGCGAATATTTGTAAGTTCTCTTATTTGCTAATGATATAAGCACATATCTATCTCTATCTAAGACCTCTGCCACCAAAAACGGACCTCTAAACTTAGGATCCAACTTCGTTTGATTTCGTTCTTCGTTCCTGAGCAAAACATGATCACCAACTTTATGTTTAACAATTTTGGCCTTACTCTTATCAAATCTTAAATTATCATAACGAGCATTATTTTCAATATTTTCTTTGGCCTGTGACCTTACAATTCTTACATCTATCTATTTTATTTTCTTCATCACTGATCGACAATAATCCAAAAGGACGTGCTTCTTTCCCGATTAACAATTCTAATGGACTAGCCTTAGCTACTCGATTGACCGTACAGTTCAAAGCCAGTTGCACTTCGTTTAAAGCATGTTGCCAAGAACGTTGACTAGTCTCAACTGCGGTCAGCATTCCCTTTAACGTACTCATGACGCGTTCTACTTGCCCGTTCGCGCGACTTGCGCCTGTCGCTATTAAATATATAAATCTATTTTCTGAGTGGAACAAAATTCGCGAAAACCCACACTAGTAAAACACCTGACCTGGTCGGCAATTGGAGCAAAATATTCCTTTCGTTTTCCGAACGCGAATGCTTTTAGTTCTTGCTGCAACTCGTTTCTAGTTTGAATATTTGTTGTGAATAACAAACGCTGTAGCCTATTATCAATTTGAGCTGTATATGCTAGAACAACTGATACTGCTATTTCTTCAGTTTTCATTGATTTCCACTTGGCCATAAGCGATGTGACTAATCGACTTCCATAAACTGATAGACACTCTCCATCATTAGGGCGGCCATTAAAAATGTATAAAATATGACCAGAAGCATCGCTAAGAGACTACAATGTCCTATGCATGTTCGATAATATAACATAGATACTCTGTCTATAGAATTTGAAGATTAAGTTTTTGAACCAAGAACTGGATATAACTACTTTCCTTTATTCTATCCTCACTGACCTTTAAAATACATATAGTGATGTACCCATCCACATTTAACAATGACCAGTTTCCTAAAAGAACTCAATGGCAGTACGAGAAAGCCAACTGGGAAATTGTAACAGTTTTCTTTTAGAATTAACTACGGGACCAATCCACTTTCGTGCTCGGACAGTCGTTAGAACGTTATTTGATTTTAACATTCACAAATCGTCTAGTCCAGATGGTATCGCGCTTACAATTCTGAAGAGATTTTCTTCCATGCTGGCTACTCCAAACGCTTTTTCATCTATCAGCTCTCTTCCCGTATAGATGAAACAACTACAGACCAATTGCACTTAACTTAATTCATTCTAAGGTCAAAAGTGGAACCAATATATCCACCTTGATGGCAAAAACATCGTTGAACTTAATATTTGAATTCTATTTTGCAGGGTTTGGCATTAAACATTGTACTCAAAAAAGCTTGCTTTTCGAATCGTTGAAACACCTTTTCTACGGATCAAGTCTGCTACTCACCAAATAAATGCTGGTATTCCTCAAAACTCCGTTTTATCTACAACACACTTTGTCATTCTTATTAATGACTTCTAATCCAAGCCATTCATTTGCTGATGACAGTAACCTCAACTTCTGGTATTGGTTCACGTCGTGGACTTGGATAAAATTGGCAAAATATGTTTAATTTATTAAATTCCGACCCCTACTGCGTAAATCTAATAGAGTAGACTTTGATGCTTCCAAAATGAAATGCATTCTTCTGTCATTTAAGCGAAACCAACATCAACTCTGAATGGCACTTACATTGTCGAAACCAAAAGTTTCGCAAAAACGCAGTGAAATGTCTAGGTTTCCTAAATCGATGTGAGAAATACTTAACCCCTTCTGAATAGCCTCAACATATAAAGCATATATACTCCCTAAACTTGTGTTCAATGCCCACATCTGGTCAGGTACAGCAAAAACATCATTACGTCTACAGGATAGGATATAAAATCGTGCTATAAAATTGATAGAAGATTCAATCGTATCGAATTCTCTAGTCTAGCTTGAACATCGTAGGAATATCGGCTGGCTAATACTCTTCTACAACAGGAAATACTCAAACGAAATAGCCAGTTTCATAACTTCCCTTCAAACATTCAACTCTCATACTCACAATGCTATGAATGCTAATCAATTTATTCGTAAGCCTTTCATTTCTAAGTCTAACAACATGAATGTGGAATGATTTTCAAAACACAGTTTTTCCTCCAAACTTACAGATACTTATAACAAACGCACATCGGTATCTCCTCTTATCTTCTCCTCAATTTACCTAATCGCGTGCCGAGCTCAAACACTATTAGGGTATTCATATTCATAAACCCTTGAGCGAGATCTTATTTTAAACAAAATATGAGATGCTACAATCCGCTGTGCGGATCGTTTAATACCCTATCCCATCCCATTCTTAAAATTAATATCCCCAAAATGTGGGGACGTGGCAGTGGGCGGATTTCAAAAATTTTTACACTTGTTCTGCTTTGTAGGATAGAGAGTATATATACCAAATTCAAAAACTCTATCTCAAAATTTAAAGCCCAAAAATCGGTGACACATAGACGGACGGACGGATAGACAGACATGGCTTGATTAGCTGGCGATTCTGATTCTATCTATTTACTGTGAGGTATAACTAGCGAAATTATTTCTCTATGTTACAAACTTAATGTCAAAACTAATGTACCCCTACGGGATATATGAAAAGGCTGCAATGCGTAGTGCGAGTTGGTGAAAACCCCTTTTCCATCCAACCTTTAAAAAAAAAGATTCCCAAAAAGTGGGTGCGGCTAAAAAATGAAGGGATGAAATATAGAAAATTACATTCTGCCCTAGCGAGGTTTCCGTCGGAGCCGACAATTTTCCGCAACGCATACTTCGTCGGAGGCTCAAATTCCATTCGAGGTATGTGCCATCGGAAGAGAATACTTTACAAATGCGAATTGCTCATTGTCGCTATATTTTGACATGCGACAAATTTAGGATTTTTCTAGAGATGTGCAAAATATACCAATTTAGCGATAAGTCGATATGACTTCCGATATTTTATATATAAAAACAGAAAAGGAGCTCTAAATCATCATATATTGATATGGATAGATGAGGTAAATAGTTTATAAAATGGAAGAATGCTAATGTGTAAATTAATTGTACGCTAGCCTTAACTATAAAGAAAATTAGATATACCAATATTCCTTTTCAAAAGTGGCTGAATATCGATATATTTTCGAAAACCACATCTCTATATCTATTCAAACTGACATTACCGAGTTCTCAATATATAAAAAATCAAAAGCGAAGACAACATCCTCCAAAGGGGTAAATGATTTTTGTTTATATGAACCAACTCCAACCCTTAAAAGAAGTGTACACACGTGTATGTATATTTTAGTTTTGATGCAAGGATTTGATCATATAACATAGATAACTTTTTCCAACCATTGGTCCGTTACATCTTCCCAAAATTCAGCAACATCTTTTTGTGTAATTTTGCTTACAGAAGCTCGTACTGTTGAGGGGTAGTTTTTTCTTTTGAGCTCGCCCTGGAAACACAGATTCAAACGATAAGTTCGAAAGTTAATTAAATAAACAGTTTTATTTAATTACATGCCCTTTTTTTATCACTAAACTTGACTTCGTTAACAAATTCCGCGAATAATTTGTGTCGGAGAAAATAGGAACAACAATTGCACGTAGCTGTCAAAAATTGCACCAAAAAATCCATCTGAACGCACTTCAACGCAATTCGCCGGGATACGTTACAAAATGTCGGAAAAATATTCCGAACAGCTTTTCGGAAGAATACCTCGAAGCAAAAATCATCCGAACCGTACAAAATGGGAGAATTTTCCGCTCCCACGGAAACCGCTAGGGCATATTGTTACACACCTTATGTTAAAATCCGCGTGGCAGTGTGCGGATTTTAAAAATGTTTATTCTTGTTTTGATGGGATCACGCACACCAAATTTTATCATTCTTGTTCAAAAATGAATGCCCAAAAACTGTAGACGTACGGAAGGACAGGCATGGCTAAATCGACTCAGCTATCGATTCTGATTCTATCCATATACTTTATGGCATATCTAGCGAAATTATTTTCCTATGTTAGAACCTATGTATCAAAACGAATATACTCGTTTGGGCTAGGGTATAATAACGAAGGCAAGACTAAGTGACGTTGTCTACATAGGCACCATATTCACTATTGCCAAATTGTTAAGAAGGCAATTTGGTAATAAACCCTTCACTCTAACTACTAAGGAGATCTTGTTAAAAATTCTGATCATCCCAGTCCATTCTTGTTCAAAAATGAATGCCCAAAAACTGTAGACGTACGGAAGGACAGAACCTAACCAAGAACCATGTACAGCTTCAACAGCTTTAATGGCTAGGGAATATAGACCGAATGGAAACTTTTACGAAACTTTAAGTATTGTATTAAAATGTTTTAATCTTAAATATTTATATGAAAATATAGGAAATGTTTAAAATTATTACAAGGTTCAAGAAACTAAAAAAAAGAAGGTGGGCAATCACTTCAACATTTTGTAGAAAATATTAAAATAATAGTTGAAAATTCGCGTGAACGGTCGCTTACGGATTTGGATTATGTGCCCACGATGTAACAGTGAAATATATAAAATATTCAAAGTTTATTTTTCCAAATCATTTGGTTGCATTTCTTTTTACGAGATTAACAAATAAATAGTCGAATCATTCTGACACTTTATCAGTAACTGTATTAATAAAATATTGTTAATATCATTCTATGCTCAACACTCTCGCTTATAAGTTTAGCAACTCAAAACCTGTTCGCGGAGACCAGTGTGCAATGATTAAAATAAGCACATTTGCTGTGCGGCCAGTGTTTACACCAAATCATAATCTGACAACCGATCAGATATGCCTAGTCATATCCCGTTTTTTTTAATGATTTCTTTCCACCCAGTCGAACAACCTGTATCCTTTCCCCCATTATTGGATTGTGTTTCCTAAAACATAAACGAATGTATACCGACTGTAACTAAAAAAAAAGTTCGCAGGTAAAAAAAACACATAAAAGGATTTCCTTTTTAAAACTTATTCTAAAATTTATATACTACTTCATAGTCGTTGACAAACCACGACGCACGTGGCAGAACTTCACACTAACTTATTCATTTTATCTTTACAGACTTTCACAAGAGATCACTTCAGGGCGCTACGTGGCTCTTCTTTGGATGGATTTTACATTATCTGCCATTTTGGGCAATGGGGAGAGTCCTATACTTTCACCACTACTTTCCTGCTCTGATATTCAATTCAATGCTTACAGGTACGTACTTAATATACATATAGACACATTTCGACTAACTAAGAGCTGTGCGTCTTCTAAAACAAAGTTCATCCTTCTCATCATCCACTATGCGACAAGGGTGTGCATTCCAATATCCCATGTGGAGAGCTCGCCAAAAGCGAATAACTTTTCCTATTTCAGATCGTCGCCCTGAGGGCAATGCACGTTTTTACCGTTTCTGTTTTGCTTCATTTTAAGCCGGATTGGTTTAAGCGACTTTTATGAAAGTTCTATTGCGAAAATTTGTCACAAGTTCACAAAGTTGATTTAAAAGTTAAGTCCTTTTCGGATGATGTTGCATCGGTACCCGTCTCTACTGGACTAAGGTCTACAATCGCTCGACGGCTCCCGATACCATGGAAATGTGGCTCACTTAAATATGGCCGGGTTAATTTTCTTCTCCTAACACTAAACCAACGAAATGAAAAACGGAGCAGCGATGGGAGTAAAAACTTTTTCCCGGTTGAATGGACATTTTGTGCAGAATTTTTGATATTGAATTTGACGGAACTCATTGTGCTAGCCTTTTACCTGTGATTGTGTGAGTACTTAGGGAGGAATTGACATCGAATGAGGGTCTCTATAACTTTAGTTTGCCTGTGAATGACCTTTTTGAGAGAAACAAGTTAATGGACGCAGAATTTTGAATTTGTATTAATGGAAAGCAGACACATTTATAATGAGGTTTCAAACTAATGTACACTTAGATATAATTTAATTGTTACGCAAAATCTGTACTTAATTTTGTGCAAATACAGAATTTAATTGGATTTTTTGCTTCGTACTGCGTATTTTTGTTAGCTATAAACAAAAAATAATTGTGGGATTTTTAATTAATTTCAGTGTGACAATAAGCATGTTGTATTTGTCTGTGCAGTTGAGAGGGTGACATTACAAATTAATGTATTAATTAAAAGCATAACAAAACTCAATTAATTGTTAGACATGATTAGATTACGTAAACAATGTGCTGATAATACAACACCACGATGTGTGTCGTAACTTTATATATATATACGCATGTATACATATGCTATCGATTTATATTCAATATTTAATCTCGTCAGTTACGAGAGCACAGAGTGGTTGATGAAACACGCGACCAAAAAATTATAATAGCTTTGTTTGTGTAAATAATCTATCAATTTTTTTTTAATTACAGTTTAAGATTTAAGACCGATTTAGATTATGTGACCCATTGAACTTCGTGCAACATAAAATCTCTTATTCGTAATTCAAATCACTAGTTTTCCTTTAGTGTTCTGACGCACTTCGTAATTTGATTCGGCCACCTGGCAGAAATCCGTCCGAGTTTGATGACATTATTCGGTGATTGTCGGAATCCAAACTGCGATTTTCCATTTTCTATGTCGCATGATAAGCTGAATTCCAAATGCGCATTGTGAATGCACAATACTTTTCTAATACCAGGTTATGAATACTTTTGCACAACTTCGCACATGTTATGTATCACAAACATTCACGATGCTCTTTTTGCGTTTGCTTGCATAGCTGATTCTTTCACAATGCTCCTTAGAAAGCAATCATCATAGTAATTTGTTTGCCTTTTTGAAACGCTTAATTAAGCAGTAATATAGGAGTACTGCGTTTTACAATTCAGCTTTAGTCTCCAATAGGAGGGTCTTTACATTCCGTAAAAAATGTACGAATTACGGTCGCCAGATACAGTTTAACGTGCAATATCACAGGACAACAGAAACATGACCAAAAATGTTTTGATTGTCACGGAGATCTTTCAAAGTTCTGTCCAGCGATTCCATATTGTTTGACTTATTTCGGAGCATTTGTACGAACTGCTTCGGCTTGATTTACGTCAGGCTCGAAAGTCTTTTACTTATTTACTTAATTGAGTGGCACTACAGTCCGCAATGAACCTGGGCCTCAACTAACATGCCTCTCCAACTAGCCCGGTCCTTAGCTAACTTCCTCCAGTTGCGCAATCCAAATTGGTTGAGGTCGGCTTCTACTTGTGCGCGCCACTTAAGGCGAGGTCTTCCTCTACTGCGTCCGATGTCTGGCTGGGATTCGAAGACTCTGCGAGTCGGAGTAATGGTGTCCAATCGTTCTACATGTCATAGCCATGTTTAACTTCCACAGCCGAGTTTTTTGATCAAGGGCATGTCGCTGTACTGCCCGTATAGTTCTTGGTTGAATCTTCGTCTCCATAGCCCGTCAAAGAAAAGGGACCGAAGAGTTTTCGAAGAAATTTCCTATCAAATCGACAAAGGATTTCTTCATCCGCTTTTGAGACGGTCCATGCTTCTGCGCCGTAGAGCAGGACTGCGATGATCAGGGTCTTGTATGGAATCTCCCTTGTATTTATAGCGAGGGCTTTTCTACTAAATGTATTACTCAAAGTTATATCTGTCAATTGTGACGTTCTGTCCGGTTCGTCGATGTTGTGTGTCCTTTCGTGTTGACAGCATATACTTTGTCTTGCCTCATTTACTACTAAACCCGATTGTGCCTCTGGTGTTATCTCGCGAATTTTGCACAATCCTCTCAAAAATCAAATTGAAGAAGTTACCAGACAGCGCATCGCCTTGTCTAAATTCTTTTTGGTATCGAATTTGTCGGTGAGGTCGTTTCCGACCCTGATGGAGCAGTGAGAATTCTCCATCGTCGTCACGCGTTCATCGATTTTAGCCAAACTTTCAAACATCCTTGATTTAGTTGAAATTGAAAGTATGTTTGTGTTGTGCGTGCGTGAAAAAAACACATGAATCTCAGACATTTTGGATTGATATTTTGTGCGTTTACGTACAACTCACGTACATTTTCAACCAATTTAATTGGTTTTACTTTAAAAGTTTTCAGAAAATAATGAATCAGAAGGAGCTAGACCCTATTTTTCTTCAAAATCCACACACTGACACGTACAACTTTAAAAAAAAACGTTGGTTTTGGTGAAACCCTAAGAAATTTCGATAAAGTGGCTGAGCAACATATTTAAATACTCAGAAGATATACAATATTTGTACATATATCGTTTTTGCCACGCCCACTTTTCGATGGCATTATTCGTACAAAAAACTGTTTTCGGCATAATTTTAAGCAGGTCAATTTAAAATAGCCATGAAAATATTTTGAGAAAAATACTATGAACAATTCGTCTATAGATCATTTTAACCTACGCCCATTTAAAAAAAAATTACTTAAAAAAAAAAATATAAAAAAAGTAAGGGTTGTACTTATAATTAGCTAGTACACCATTTTTGAAGTCAATACTGTATTCTGTTAGCTTTTTTTTAAATAAAAAAAACTATGCATAGTTTTTGAAAAAAGGGCTTACACCCCAAAATTTTGAAAGAAAATATTTAAAAAATAAGTTTTAAGTGTAATTTTTTTTAAACTTTAAGTTATATTTATTTTTTTAAAACTCAAAACTAGATGATTTTTTGTCTTCTAGTTTTTGTGAAAAATGGAAATTACTAAAATTGATTTAGCGTATAAGCAGTAAGATGCAACCGCCCTGCTTGGACTCACTCTAGGGTTTGGGATGGGGGCGAGGTTTGTTTTGTGTGTTGATGTAAAAAGTAATGCACTTGATTTGCAATAAGTGAGATACCAAAAATCAAAAATCATGCAAAAATAGTTTTAGTAATCTTTAAAGTCATACAACTTTTCATTTTTTTGTGTTCGAATCAGAATTGATATAAGCATTGACCACAAAAAGCCAATTAAGCACTTTATTTCACAATTTTGAAAAAATGGTCTACACCTTTTTTTGGCACTTTTTATCATAATTTTTAGTTTGCATGCGAAATAAATAATTAAATTTAAATTGAGAAATTAAGAACTGGGTTCTGGCTTTCAAAATTATGATAATACTTTATTGTTAGTCTTGCCGTCATTTCTTAACACATTTTTTTCATTTTAAGTATTTTTTTTCTCTAAAGTTGCCTTTACCTTCTAAACGGGGCAAGATAAAAATGCGGAGTTTTTTGACCAGGGACACGTCGCTGTACAGCTCGTATAGTTATTCAACCAATTATTCGTCTCCATAGCCCGTCAACGCAAACGGGGCCGACGATTTTTCGAAGAATTCCCCTCTCAAACCGACCAAGGATTTCTTCATCCTTGGGGAACACCACCCTTAATTTCTCTTAATGCTGAGTTGGTTGTTACTGTTTTTTTTTGGAATAAAACCGCTCTAAATTTTTGAAAACAGCTTCAGCTGTTGCTTTTTTAATTTATGAATCACACCATTGAGCCATACCTTGTCGAAAGCTTGTGAAATGTTAAGAAATACAGTAGAGATTTTTTTTTTGTTTTCAACTTTATCAGTAGTAAATTGTAGAGACTTTATTCATGAACCCAAATTGATGATTCAGGACTAGCGAATAGCTTTGACAACAATGGTTATATACATATTGGCCGTTATGACGTTACTTCGCTAGGTTAACTAGGTTTTGGAATCATTACAACCTCCGCAACTTTCCACATTCTTTGCGCACACCTCAATTTAAACGCAGCATTTATGATCTACGTTAGATGTTTGAATATTTTCTTATGAGAAATATTTTAGAGTTTCCCAGTCGTGCACCCATCACTTATTTTGTACGTTTTTACCTTTACCATACAAAGGTGTTGGTTGTTTTATATCGCATTCCTTAAGCTTATAACTACTTATCTAAAGCAAGTATGACCTTATGTCAATTTAAAGTTATTTTTCTTTTCCAATACGAATCGGACCTGGAAAGTTCTATAATCCAACGCAAACAATAACGTTAAAACAGTTCGAAACAAAAACACGTAGCAACCAACATGTTTAATTTGAAGTTCGGATTATTCGTTAAGCTGGAGGTCCTGTTCTTTGCGGCAGAAATAAAAACTTCTCACACACGAATAAAAAGAGAAGCTATTCCATTATTCCATTATTCAAAAGTGTGTCTATTAAACTATAAAAATGATCCAAGAATCCGATTTTTCGAAAATTCAAATGTATTCTAGATGTTTTCAATTAATTTTTTTGTCTAAATTGTGCATCACGCAAATCCCTAACGTTTTCCAAAATCTACAGACGCAATCAAGGTTATAGTTTTAAGGTCTTTCCCAACATGATGGCTAGCATTTTTAATCCGAACGATTAGCAAATTGGAATTTCCAAAAACAATGAGCACCTAGCGAATATGCGAGAAGGATTGGTACATGAAAATTAATAATTTTTCCCGTTGCTCGACCAGACGCAGATGTCTGCTTTCATTTGCTATGTCTGACCGTGGCCTCACTAATGCTACAAATATTTTCAATGAAGTGATGGAATTCAATTTTTCGGCTGCAAGTGGTCCTACTCAACTGTATGGTTCTTGGTAAACGTCCAGTTAAAAGGGGATTTGACGTGGTTCCGCACGGATTGTTTCATGTACGGGGGAAATAACTCATATACAAACCATGATGCAGATACGCGTGATTTTGCGGTGAAAACGCTGAAATGGATGGACGTCTGGTGAATTAGAATTTTTTTTGCGATTTGTTTTGGCATACATACACGTACAACAAAAAACTAATTGAATTTTGGATGAACGGGCATATTCGGTTATATTCGGTGCGGTCCAGACTCCAGCCTCAATCCCGTTTTGCAAGGGGAATTTCTGCATCCTGTGAAACTATTTCGTCGTTTAATACGACGTGTTTGTGTATATATTCATATGAGGAGACGTACAATAAAATTCAAAATTGCGGTTGCCATTAAATTGATGATTAAAATTAATTCATTGGATATGGTCGCGGGAAAGTGGGTTCTTAGTGAAAGCTTTATATATAGCGAAGGCTAAACTGGTTTGCATTAAATAAATAAATGTCGATATTATGTTCACTTAGTACATACTGACCGAGATGTTCGTGTTCATATATACCGATGGAAATATTTTTGTTTTTAAATATTATTCACTTTATTGTGACAATATAATTTAGAAATTATTTATTTCAAATGTTCGTCAGCTGTTTTATTTTCTTGAAAAAATATTAGATTACAGCATATCTGAATCTTTTATTAATATAAAATGGACAGGCGGGCGAGTCTTAGCCTTTTAAATGCTGTCGTATCTGGGTTGCAAATCGGTGACTATTTGAACACTTGTTTTTAATTATTGTGGAGTTTCCTGGACTTAAGCCACACGAACAGGCTTAAGTTGGTGGTGAATGGTGTAAGGCGCTCGCATATTACGGCACATCGTATTTCGTGGATGGCAGTATTATCTGCTTCATCATTTGCTTTATCTTTTCTGTTAAGCGTTATAAAATTACGGGTGCAGATACGAAAGGTTTTTTAAATTGGCATTATAGGGCGAAAACTGATGGTGTCTACGATATATGAGTTTTTTTTGTTTCTTTCAGGTAAACCATGTGGTCTACAAAAAAAATGTTTGGCGCAACAGGCTCGTTAGTATCTTCATGTGTGCATGTGTTCTTCTTGCACGATGGCGGCGCCTCCTGTCTTATGCCTATTCCGAGCGGCTAGGTTGAGATAAGTTTTCTCGACAGGTGAACCTTCTCGGATGATTTGTCTGATCATCACGTGACGAGGGCCAGTGAAAAATCATTTTAGTGTTGCTACGGCTGGGAATTAAAGTAAAACCTACTGCGCGCCAGTATATCGCACTAATCATCGCGCCACTGAGCCCTCTATGTTGTCTAGTTGAATAAAGTTGAAAATCTATATTACTAATGACATATTTTATAATAATGACTTGTAATAAGCATCAACCCAACAATATCATAACGGAATTTTCAGGTTTGGCCAATAACGAAAAATATTGATTTTGTTCATATTCAGTATCAAGAGTTTTTATCTTAAGATAGCTTTTATCTTAAGAGCAAGTATGTAAGACTCAATCTTAAACCACTTTTCGTTTTTTGGTAGTGCAGAAGAATATTTCAAAATTAGTTTGAGGACTAAAAATTACTTAAGTACCATAGTTTAAAATGTACAGAAGGTTGCTTGATTTACAAAGCCTCTTTTAATAAAAATAATTTTTTTTTTTTCATAAAAGAATAAAGAATTTTATAATATGTAGAGATTGGAAAAAAAAATGCTATAAAAGAGGGTTATCCTTCCTCCAAAAGGTAGTTATAAAGATTTATTTGCACCCTGAAATATTAAAATTACCAACTTGTACACGATGACAAACCTGCTTGCAAAAAAGGTAGAATCTTGCCACTCAGACGGTGCAAATTTAATTTCGGTGATGAAAAACATTTCCTTTCTCTCCCGATGCATGGAAGGATATTTAGTAAATTGAATCTAGTGAAAATCCATTTTCCAATTGGCCAGGAAGCATAGCTTGGCGTCGCCATCGGCTTCGTTTTGTATATTGGGTTTGTTGAGGGAATAGCATTTTTCAACGCACCTACCCTGTGTGCTTTTATATAAAATAACATTTATGCAAAACGATTATTACGGAGCACGGTGGCTGTGCATAGCATGCACTGACATAAAATGACAATCAATGAACAATTTTTCAATCTTTAAATTTCATTGCGGCAGGATAATGGTTGCTGTCTCATTCTTGTTGTGGTTACGATAGATCTTGGCATTTTAGAATTTTCATAAATTGTGGGTAGATATGTAATCGAATAACGCTGTTGAGGATGTGAATCAGCAGTTAAGCGGCTATAATTGAATTTGGTTCGCACAGCTGTAGCAGATAAGCTAATATCGTTTTTCATTAGGGACATAACATTTTTGTATTTAAATACCAACGCAGTCTATAACTTTTATAAGGATCTGTCAACATTATAACATCTGCCAATGTAAAGAAAAGGCTTACATATTTATTATGCTGAAGTCGTTTGCCATTTAGAATGATTAGTAATATAATGGTACAATAAAAGCTTGTAGCTTATATATACAGTGCGGTTCACACGGTTAGCCGCACCATTTTTCGCTCAATAAATTGCAGTTTTTCTGTTTGTTTTTTTCATGAACTACCAAACAATAAATTTATTGGAAAGGTTATTAAATTCTCTTCGAAAAAAACTAAATTCAAGATTAGTGAGAGACACTTAACGGTTGTTTTGATCTCTTTTTTCCCACTAGTGCAAAAAAAGCTCAAAAAATCGGTTCACTTAGTTAGACGCACCTGTTAAAAGTTTGAAAAAGAAGAAGTTGATCGATTGCCATCATTTTTTTTGCTTTTTTATTATTATTTTAATTATTTTGCACAATTTCCATACTTTGTACAACCTTCGCGACTTGAAATGACATCAAAAATTCTACTTTTAAGCGATTCATACAATCTTTTTAAATAGTCTAATGAAATCTTAGACCAGGCTTCTTTAATTGCTGCAATAAGCTCCTCACAGCTTTCATACTGCTTGCCTCCTTCATAAATTTGACGGGTCTGCCATCCCCAAAGGTTTTCAATAATGTTTAGATCAGGTGAGTATGGTGGCCACGGCAACAATTCCACATTTTCACGAGCGAGAAATGCTTTTACAACGTGCGCGTTGTGGATCGGTGCATTATCTTGTTGTAAGATCCACTGGATTGGTCCAAAAAGCTCTCTTATATCTGGAAAAGCTGTTTGCAAAAGAGCTTTATAAGACATTCCTGTCATTTTGTGAGACACAAAAACCAACTCAAAGGCACCATAGCATGAAATGGCCCCCCATACCATTACTCCTCCTTTCTTGGAATGGTTGCGATTCAAAAAGCATTCGTCTTTGCGGATATCATGAAAATAAAAATTATACCCATCAGGACCATCTTGGTTGAACTTTTTCTCATCAGAAAACACCACAGTTCTCCAATTTGAAACACTCCCAAGCTGAGTATCCCATGCCATATGAAGACGCGCGAATTCTAACCGAAGTTCCTTTCTTCCAGCGTTTAGTGGTGTTTTTTTTTGTAACTTTTTGAATTTCAAGTTGTTGTTGGAGCACGTAAAATACCTCGACGAACCGTTGATTTGCTGGCACTTACCCCCGCTAATTGTCTGATTTTCATCGTGGAGTGTGCTGAATTTGAGGCAATTCTTATTATCTTTCGTTTCTCGTGCGGTGTTAAGGCTGTTTTTGTCCTTCCTTTGCTATTTTTTCCATAGGTATCAGGGTTTGATAAAAAATTTCGAACTGCTTTATCACTTCTTCCTATTTTGCTTGCAATTTTCCGCATAGAAAAACCTTCTGAGTGGTAGGCCTCAATTTTTGCCTTTTCCGCCACCGTCAACATTTTTTTTGTGCCCATATTCACTTTAAACACTCGGAAAAACTTTAATAACGTTTACTCATTAACAAAATTTAATTTGCATTACCCAGCATTAAGAAATAACTGTATAAATTCGTGCGTCTAACCAAGTGAACCGATTTATTTGAGCTTTTTTTGCACTAGTGGGAAGAAAGAGATCAAAACAACCGTTAAGTGTCTCTCATTAATCTTGAATTTAGTTTTTTTTCGAGGAGAATTTAATAACCTTTCCAATAAATGCATTGCTTTGTAGTTCATGAAAAAAAACAAACAGAAAAACTGTAATTTATTGAGAGAACAATGGTGCGGCTAACCATGTGAACCGCACTGTATTTATTGAAACTTTGTAGATTAAAAAACAGGAACGATGTGGGACAAATCAGGATATAATGGGATTATCAATTTTAGAAGATAATTGGTGTCCGGAGTATTGGTGTACATTCGTTCGACATGTCATAGATATCTTAAACGTCCAATGCGAAGTTTTTTGACCAGGGGCATGTCACTGCACAGCTCGTTTGGTTCATCAACGCAAACGGGACCGAAGATTTTTCCTCTCAAATCGACCAAGGATTTCTTCATCCGCTTTTGAGACGATCCATGCTTAAGCGCCGTAGAGCAGGACTGGGATGATCGGGGTCTTATAAGATCTTATAAGATCTCTTTAGTAGTTCGAGTGAGGGCTTTACTACTGAATTGCTTTCTTATCCCAAAGAAACAGCGCTTGGCAAGAGTAATTCTTCGTTTAATTTCTGACGAGATGTTGTTGCCAGAGTTAATAGCGGAGCCGAGATAGATAAAGTCCCGTACTACCTCAAAGTTATATCTGTCAATGGTGACGTTCTGTCCAATTCGTCGATATTGTGTGTCCTTTCGTGTTGACAGCATATACTTCGTCTTGCCCTCATTTATTGCTAAGCCCATTTTTGCCGCTTCCTTCTCTATACTAGCAAACGGTGGCTATGACATCACGTTTGGTCCTACCAATGATGTCAATATCGTCGGCGTATGGATTTTTGGAAAATTGTGCCTCTGGTGTTGGCTTGTGAGTTTTGCACAATACTCTCAAGAATCATATTGAAGAAGTCACATGACAGCGCATCGCCTTGTCTAAATCCTTTTTTGGTATCGAATGTGTTGGTAAGGTCGTTTCCGACCCTGATGGAGCAGCTAGAATTCTCAATCGTCATCCTACACAAAAGGACGAGTTTGGGCGGTATACCAAAACTAGACATGGCTCTGTATAGTTCGTCTCCATAAATACTGTCGTATGCGGCTTTGAAATCGACGAATAGGTGGTGGGTATCGATTTGGACATCTTCGGTTTTTGCCAGGATCTGCCGAAGTGTGAAAAAATTTGATCGGTTGTGGACTTTTCTGGCCTAAAACCACATTTATAAGCAGATCAGGTTGTTGGTATATGGTTTCAGGCATTCATATTACGGCAGATAGGATCTTGTAGGCGATGTTGTGGAGACTTATGCCTCTGTAGTTGGCGCAGTTTAGAGGGTCTCCTTTTTTGTGGATCGGACAGACGAAGCTGAAGTTCAATTCTTCAGCCGTACTTTCTTCCGACCAGATTTGGCTTATGAGTTGGTGAATGTTTCTTACCATGTCATTTCCGGCAGCCCTATTAAGCTTGAGGTTAGATATTGATACCCTCACTTCACTCAGGTCGGGTGGTTGGCAGTTTTCGCTGGCGTTGCCAATATTGAATGGTTCGTTCTGCAGGCCGTTTAACAGCCTGTAGAAGTGTTCCTTCCATATCCTCAGCATCGACTGTATCTCAACTACGACATTTCCTTGTTCATCTCGACAGGATTCTGTTCGATCCATGTATTCTTGTCTTTGACGTTTTAGAATTTGGTAAAACTTGCGAACGTCGTTCCTGGAGTGGCACTTCTCTATATCCTCAATCGCGCGCTTTTCTTGCTCTTTTTACTTCTTTCTGAAAAGTCCTTTCCTTTCTTCTCTGCTTATAGAGCTCAACGGCAGCTCTCGTCTTCACCTGCAGCTTAGCCTTGTAGGCCTTGGTGGCGCGAGAAACCTAGCACATCAGTTGCGGCTGATCTAATGGCTTGCTGGCATCGTTGCCATTGTTCTTCGACATTCGATGCTGTTGGGATGGTGTTCATCGAGAGTTTAAGGGATACGCGTTGCGCGAAGGTCTTGGCGGTCTCTTGCGATTGCAGTCTTTCGACATTAAATTTTTTCACAATATTTCTGGATTGTTGTGACGTGTTGGATATCCGCATTCTTATATTTGCTGCAGCAAGGTAGTGGTCCGAAATGATGTTAGCTCTTCGGAATGTTCGGACATCCAAAATACTGGATGCGTGCCTCTTGTCTATCGCAATATGATCAATTTGGTTGACCGTTTGTTGATCTGGGCACCGCCATGTCCCCTTATGGAAATCGATGTGAGGAAACCGTGTGCTGGCTAAAATCTTTGCATTAAAATCTCCCAGCACGAGTTTAACATCGTACTTCGGCAGTCGCTCATAGGTTTGGTCAAGGAACTCATAGAAGTAATTCTTAGCTATATAACTAGCATATAAGGCTTATGTTGGCGAATTTGGCCTTGAAGCGGATTGTTACAATGCGTTCGCTATTGTCTTGGAAACATAAGACTTCTGTCTAGCACTTATAACAAATCCGCATCCGAAAGTAGCTGTTGCTGTTCACTATAACACTGTCCGTAGTAGATGTCACAGTTTTTTTATCCTTTGTTTGCCCAGCCCATCCCATCGTATTTCCTGGATAGCAGAAATGTCTGATTTGTAGCAGTTTAGGGCTTCCGCTAGTTGTTCACTTGCACCTCTCCTGCTTAATGTTCTCACATTAACGGTGCAGATGAACGTCGTTGTCCTTTTTTCGTAGCTAACCCAAGGCACAACCCCCAACCTGGAGGGCCAGTTCTAATTTATTAGACATCTCTAGGACACGGGGTATCTCCGGTTGGATGAGACCAGTACCCGATGGAGGTCAAAAATAAGTGCTTGATGTGTAGTCAGAGTTACAACCAATCAGAGTCTCCCCTCGTTCTATAACAGCCAACCATTTACCATAGCTTGGGTTAAGGTATAACAAAATTTGCAAATCGTGTTTTAAGATTTAGGCAGTGCTGATTTTTATATTTTGTAAATATGTAGTTTTGACAAAGGCTTTTTGGGAGTTTTCTTTAAAAAACTATGTTTAGTAAAAGGTTCAAATAATTTCAAACAAAATACTGACACAATAATTTAAATTTGTCTTTAGAACATATATAACCACATCCGCACTTTGGAGCTAAGTGAAGTATAAATAGCAATATCTAAACCGGAAAAAAAACATGAGAATGCTACAATACGCTGTGCGGAGCGTTGAATACCCTATCCCATCTCATTTTAAAAATAATGTTCCCAAAATGTGTACGTTGCAAAAAAAATTGTAACTGCAAAATATGGACATTAAGATTATCTAAATATGTTGTTCAGACACTTTTTCAAAATTTCTAACGGTTTGACCAAAAGACCAAAAAGTACGTTTATCTCAAAAGGCGGCATTGGGTTGATTTCAAAAATGTTTGGACTTGTCAGAAGGTCATTTAGTATGTGTACTAAATTTCATGATTTTAACACAAAACTGAAGGCCCAAAAATTGGTGACGTACAGACAGACGGACAGACATGGCTAAATCGACTCAGTTATCGATTCTTATCGAATCATACACATTGATTTACATCTAGCTAAATCATTTATCTGTGTTACATACTGTGTATCAAAACTATTATACCCCTATGGGGTAGGGTACAATGAAGACAAAATAGATACCAGCACCTAGCCATCAATTTTAAAGCCGCATTCGACATCCTTTATATAGGTGACCTATACGAAACTATCACTTGGTTAAATATAGCGCTCACACTCGTCGGTCTCTGGAGAATTACAAAGGAGAAGTTTTAGTACTCCATCAAGGTCTGTTCCGAAACATTTGGTGATGCATTGTCATGTGACATCTATAAGATCATTGTTGAGTAAATTATGCATTCAATTCCAGTCAACTACAGGTGCGCAGTCTTCAATATATATATGAAACCACTAAGCCTCTCATACAGTATAACCATTATAGGTTTGTGACTGTAGAGATAAAGACAACTAAACGAGGCAAGGCAAAATATATCCTGTCAAGAAGAATGGACACATAACAGCTATGAACTGAAACAAACGTCCTAATGTCAGGGACAGTAGATCAATGGTTAGTGCGATCAACTACCGCGCAGAAGGTTAGAGTTCGATTCCCAGCAATAGAAACTCTTTCCCTGCCCTTCTAATGAAATGATATGACAAATATCCTAAGAAGTGTCAACAGCCAACAAAACTTATTTAAAATCAGCCGTCTAGATTACACACTCACACGTAAATGGTTTGCGTGGCTTTGGGTTCTTACAATCCTGATGTGCAATAACTTTATATGTTTACCTGACCTGACCTCTGTTTTGTACAGCGATGAGGTCCATTACATGCTACGTCAATAAGCAATATTTAGCTTAAGGCAACCCGATAAGGTTCAAAATTCATATTTCAAGTTTATATTTCACCATAAGTGAAGCTGTCCAGAAAACAACTGCAAATAATTGAAGCTCTTGATCTCGTAGTCATTTGAGTTTACAAAAATATTAAATAATTAAATTTTCTGAAAATTTAACAAAAAAGTATCCCATGATTTGTTCCAATGAAAGCTATAACTGGAGATTTCAATATTCAATAGCGAAGATACTCAACATTAAGATATCTCAAAATAGCAAACCGTTTTTTTCCGGTATGCTGCTAATGCAAATGCATCTAGTTTTGATTGATGAATATTTTGACGTGATATATCGATGAGCTGCCCTTCTGTCAGTTCATGACTTTCAAAATAATTTATCACCTTCTGCTGAAAATTATATTCCGGAGAGAACTCTGACGGGGATCTAATGCAAAATTGAGTTTTAGAATCAAGGACTCTGATTATCGACAAGAGAAATGAACATGCACATCACGAAAGTCTATAAGCACCTTACTTTGTGCATTCAAAAACAGCACTTTACCTCTTACGATATTTTGTAAATATTTCCAATATTCAAGAAAACATGACCCGTAGTACTTATCCTATTCATTTGTCTGGTATCCAATATTTTAGGAAGTTGAAAAACCATTAATTACGGAACCTTACTTCATCATCACTTATACATTGAATGTATAGAAATTCCATTTCCATGTACATACAAATACATTCGGCTTTAGTTTAGCTTTGGGTCGGTTTTGTGAATCACCACTAAAAAGGGGCTCATACCCGTCGAATACATACTATTGGTCACTGAATTAGCTTAATAAACTACATTGGTATAATACATATAGGTACGTGTTAATACATGCACGTGTGAATTTAATTACCAAAAACTACAAATAAAAATAAATCATTCTATTTTTGTCTCTTTTTTACAGGAATAATGTTCAACTATCTAACGAGCCGCTTATCGAGATGGATGCAGCACATTCTTCTGGGGATGCTTTTGTCAGTATTGGCCTACAGCTTCATGCTGTTCTCACCTCTGGCATATGGAGCATCGGGGCCAATGGCTAATGAGTCTAATTCAACAATGCACGGCCTAAAATGGCTATCATCCTGGGAATTTTAATTATACTTTTGCTTTGAATTCAATTCCATGCCACCAGCTCCACGCCATGACTTCCGCAACCGATTCTTCTGTGCCGATAGGATTGCCGGTCTTCTATACATACCCATTATCTTCAACATGCCAAAACATCAGACCTACATAAATACGAATATCGACCGTTGTCATTATCTTGAATGCCTACGCATTCCGGACTTTTGTTCGTGGTTGTTGGTATATTGAGTAAAGACCAGCAGTTCAGTAGTTCTACTTCAGCACATCTACAAATTATAGCTCTGGTCATTGCAACGTGACAGAACACAGCTCTTCCTTGATTCTTTTATGCATATGGCAGTCAATTTTCGTAATTGGTTTTGACTTTTTTTCGATTTCATTCATACAGCCGAAGATAATAATTCAACTACATGATGGATGGTGGGCAAGAGACAACTTTTAATTTGCACAGACAAACTTTAAGTTTATAATAATATATTTATAATGTACAGTATGGTTAAAAAAAAAATACTAAAAAAACGCTTAAATATTTGTTTCTACTTTTTAAAATATTATTTATTTGCTTATGTGGTTAGTGAAGAGTGCCCTAAAATTTACGGAGTATAGAATTTTGATAAAATATGAAACATCTGATTTCAGAAGTTTAATTTTGTTTATTGATTCATATGAAGTATACCTCATATAAAGCTTGGCATATACGTAATATTTTGTTACTTGTTAACATACTTATTTAAGTGGCGCTACAATCCGTAATGAACCCGAGCCTCAACCAAGATGCTTCTACAATTAGCCCGGTCCTTAGCAAATTGTCTCTAGTTGCGCACTATAAGTTGGTTGAGGTCGTTTCATACTTGTGTGAGCAACTTATGGCGAGGTCTTCCCCTACTGCGTCCGAAGTTTGGCTGGGAGTCGGAGTATTGGTGTCCATTTGTTCTACATGTCCGAGCCATTTTAATTGTCCAATGTGGAGTTTTTGTTCTAGGGGCATGTCGCTGTACGCAAACGGGCCTTTCGGTTAATCGGCCACCATCTCTATTCAACGGGCCTGACCAACCCTTGAGATTCCCAGATAACCTGTTGTCCGAATATCGCTTTTATGATTTTATCTGCCGTAATGTGTGAACGTCTGGAACTGTTTGGCAATAACTAGATCGAACTCTGGCAGTGTACACTCAGAGAAATAGTAACTTCTATATTTATTGTAAAATTCAATTAAATGTATTGAATGACTATTTGTGACTTAAAAAAGTTGAAATTGTATTATAACTTAAATATGATTTCTGGCATATGACTGCCACGGACGTAGTCTAATATGGATGTCCAATTTTCGATGACTTTTTCCAACATTTGTGGCCAACGATATTTTCAGCAGAGCATATTGAAAAGCGATTGTCTTTTGCCACTATAAATATTGGCGATTCTGGTGACTACTGGAATGACGTCATATTCTACGATGAGACGGAAATTATGCGAAATCGAGTCTGGTAAAAGACGTTAACGGCATTTGAAAATCGCAACATTATTCCAGCTGTCGAGTTTGGAAAATGATCAGTCATGATGTGGGCATGTATTTCTAGTAAAGAGGTTGGAGATATGGCCTTTATACAGAACACCATGGATACGCAACAATGTTTAAATATTTTTTCAAAGAAATATTGGCAGGAGTACCCCATGAAAGCGTCCTTGGACCACTATTGTACCTCCTATTTACGTGAGCTATCCCACCAACAAACGGCACAATAGTTGCCGTTGGCACAATAGTGCCAACTGCTAGTATATTCGAAGCTTAACCTTGATAGCAAGCTCCTATTATACAAGCAAGTGCTAAAGCTAGTCTGCACATATGGTATACAACTATGGGGTTGTACCAGATAAACGAATATAAATATTTTACAAACTTTTGAAAACAAAATGTTAACATCATTGCTCAATGCGCTGTGGTATATAAGAAATAAAGATCTACGCAGAGATCTGGGTATTCTCGTGGCTTAAGATGAAACAAAAAAATTTTGCACGCAAACATAAAAAAATGTTTATTGGGACACGTTTACACAACGGTCCACCAAATTCTTGACGAAACAAATTTATTGCGGAGTCTTCAAAGAACTAAGCCCTTATATTTGGCCTGATAATAACAAACCGCGCTATAAATTGCGGAAAAAGCAAGAATTCTTACAAACTAAATTGCTGTCTTGGTGTGTTGACAGAATTCTTAGTAATCTTGGATTATATTTTTTGTAAATTTGACAGTTTCACGAAAGCCCTAATATCTTTTACTTTTAAAATATACTATTTTTCGTTACTGTTCATTAGAAATATATTAATAACATAAAATAAACTAAAAAAACAATGAGACATCAAAAAAGTTAATTCTTTATGAAAAAACTGTCTAGTTTACCAATTTTTCTTTTGTCAAAACAATTTCATGATGGACTGTATGTATATGAAAATGTGGGACTTAGGTGTTAACCAAACTAAATTGCTGTCTTGGTGTGTTGACGGAATTCTTAGTAATCTTGGATTATATTTTTTGTAAATTTGGCAGTTTCTTGAAAGCCCTAATTTCTTGATTTAAAATATACTTTGAAGTCAAGTCAGTAAAGTGTCCAATAAAAAAAATGTTGTTTGCGTTTCATTTTCAAGAATTTTCAGGAAAAATAAAAATCATCCCGAAAAAGCAGACTAATAAGCTTATTCCGGAATATGCACATAGAAATAAGTAAAAATTTGGAAATCGTGAATGCAGTCTTAATTTATATTCAAAGTATTTTTTTAAAGATTAGTTCCATTACAATAAGAAACTGTAGAAATTGACTATATTTTCAGTTTAAGAAAAAATACTCGCAGTCATTCAACAACTAATTGATAAAGTCAAATTTAACTATGCAACTTATATTGAACTGTCACATATAACTATTTTTGTTTCCTGTGAGTTTTCAGGTACCAAATAAAAACGTTTGCAAATTTAAAAGACTTGATGATTTTATTCAATTAACACACATTATCTTAACGCACTATATTCACTCAAAGACTAATCGGAATAGGAATTGGAATTTTATTTTCTTTGCCAAACTCTCTGCTCGTCATGAAAATGTTTAATGTATTTTAATTTTGGTTATAATAAGGAGTTTTTATAAACGTCTGCGACGACGTATTCATACGTATTCATAAAGTGAGGTTTTTGATCGAACAGACCCAGATGAAGTGCAGAAGATATGTTCATAAACGTCATAAGTCTCATCAGCATCTGGCAGATTGTGCATCCATATTTTTTTTGACTGCAGAAAGTGCCGGCGATAAAGAAATCAAATTTTAAGTGCGAAAACAAAAGTTTTATTGAATTTTTTTTTAATAAATTGGCTGAATTCCTAAATGCAAAAAATGCGCATTGTGAATGTTTTGAAATTATACGATGCTATCTCAATTTGTTGCGTATGTAGTTGCCTTTTGTCTGCTGAGTTTTTGGAACGGCTTGTGATACATTATATGATCAGCTGTGTTTTTTGTCATCATTTGGAAAGTGTTGCCAAGAAAATTAGTTTCAACTCTTAAAATATATAATATTTTAAACAATTATTGCCAAAATAATAGCAGAACATTTACAAAATGTGTAATACAATTGAAACAGAAACAATAAAAACGTAAATGTTTTGCTCTATCCTCAATTATTGCCTATAAAAGGAATGTACCTAACAATGTAAATTTCAGGTCACTTGTTTATTTCGATGTAAACATTTCTCCAAATCGTCTTGTTTTTTTAGCGTACAAACTTTATGCTTGTTGTTGTCAGCTTGTTGTTGTTTGGTTATTACACCACTTTTGTCTGAAGAATTACAAAAATAAGAACATTGCACACAATATTTAACAATATACTTAGGTCGTCGGGGAATCAGTCATCTTTTGTACACTCGAAAACTACATCAAACAAAATTTGAAAATGTCATAAAACAGGAGGTCCCGCCTTCGTGCAAAAAGTAAGAAAGCTCGGCCCTAGGTACTAACAAGCCTGTTGCGCAAAAAAATTAAAAAAAAATCGTTTACCAAGAGAAAAAGAAGCTTCACTGTGGAATGTGGCTATTATTTCATAAAAGAATTCTGATGAAAAAAGAATTTAATTCTGGGAAAAAGAAAAATCATTGTGGAGGACATTAAAAAAGCTAATCCATTCTCTTATTTTTTGTATTAATTCTCAATTAAGATTGAGCACAACTTCTTTCGCGGTCATTTCTAATTTTTGTCTGAAGTTTATAAGCATTCAGTGACTACTTAAAATTGTACATAACCAGGCCTGCACCCGTTCTGCAAGATGAGTATGTTCACTAATGCAAAACGAAGAAAGGCAATTGGACTAGCGCAGATTTTCGACGTTTATGCAAACACTCATACAAATTGCTGAGGTTAATATATTATCAGAAAGGCAAAAAGATTATACATTTTAAAGGTAATATTATTTCTTAATATCAAATAGCTTTTTAAAACAATTTTAAAATCTAATCTACAAAGCTAAATGATGTTAGAACAATTGTTATTAATAATAATAACATAGTTGATTTCGAAAGAAACATGAAGTAACAATAAAATAGTTAAAAATAATTACTTTTACTTATAACATACACTATTCCATAGATGATTTGGAGAAAGATATAAATTGAAAAAGTAAGTACTCATATTTTACAACTTTAAATATTTAAAATGGTGTTCCCGATTTTTTTTTATTTATTAAAGTTTTAAAAAAATATTTATAATTGACTAATTTTTTTCTCTAATGGATCGTGCAAAAAATCAGTGCCGCAGGTTTCCATAAATCTTGAACTACTATTGCACGCCGACAGTATTGCCATCATTGGCAACAAACCGGGTTGTCATCCTCGCGATTGTGAACGAATAGAAAAGACATGAATTTAGGAGCAAAAGAAAAAAAATCTAAGGACACAACGAATGACGTATTGGAAGGAATGTCACAGTCGATCCTACAACTTTGAAATATTATGAGATTTGGCAATCCTCTGAAGAAATCAAATGTAGACTCTTGCCAAATCTTTTTCTAAGGGCTTATAACTCAATTTAACAAAAAGGCCTTTATTCGAATTCGGACTGAGCTAATAAGAAAGCCCAAATTCACCCCGGGATGAATAATTATATTTTAGAGACATTTTAAGGACTACTATAATACTTCTATACTGCGTTATGAAGTGGGTTGTAATAGCCACAGCTCCACAATAATTCAATATTCTAAAATTGATCTTACGAATAAACACAAAGAACATTTTATGAACAGTTGGTTTCGGCAAAATATTAATATTATATATACCATTCCGATCCTGCAGTATATACTGTAATCTCCAGAACAGGTATATTTTAACGACCAACAAAATAAATTAAAATTAAAAAAAACAAGAAAACCCAACAGATATTTCCCGAGTAACGGGATATGCTTAAATGTGTAGCGTTCTCCCGACAAGGACCCGTTTGCAAGAGATTTATATGCACACTTTGATTTGGCATTGTTTTCCTCTCGGTACAGTTTTTTTCTGTTATTTAATTTTTGATGCCACCCCCTGTGGAGGACCAAACAACGCACTGGATAACCAAATGCAATTATTTTGTTGTGCGCGTTATTATATGATTTTAATTTAAATTATGCGTTCATACGTACGCGTGTAAGTGTGACTGTGTGAGGTCCTTGTTTTTGAATTTTTTTTTTTAATTTTATTCTGTATGCGGAGTAATTGAAATGAGATTGGTAGTCCTATGGAAAAGCAAAGAAACATGCACAATGGTGTACAATGTAGATGTGTTGATAGGTTTGGGTAAGGCTGACTCAGGAGGGGGCCGCATGCAATTTTAATGGAAATTCTTGTTGGTTTTTGTATTATTCAATTAACGGTGGTCGGGTTTGTCCTCAATCATGCGGACATGTTTTAATTTCTGTCCCTAAAGTCGTAGTTGGGGTAATTAATAATATGGATCCGTTGATGTTTATATAATGTAAACAGAGACACTGATCGTATGCCAAACTGGTGTATGTCGTTCGAATATGTTAAGTAGATACATGGGATTACACTAGCGATGGATTGAATTATTATGTTGGCTGTCGGATTTGAAAATTAATGTGAAATCTTTTCGATTTCCTGGATTTATTTGCAGCTTTTGTGTGCTTGCCATGAATTTTCAATCAAACATACATATATATCCTGTAAAGGGTAAAGTCGAAACCTGAGAGTACTTATGTCTCTCTATTTGTCAGCTTAGATAGTAATAAATTAAATTATATTCCTAGCACAGTTTGATGTCAGCACATTTTCGAAAATTATATTTATAACCTTTCAACAAGCTTTCGTTAGATAGGCTCTTCGAAGAAGCTTGCGAAAAATACCCCTATACACGTCTTAAAGTAAATTAATGGGGTTGAAAATATTTCCAATATTTCAAAGAGGACGCATTACGCATAGGCGCAAATCTTGATTATTTGAAATAAATCAATGTAATCCTACGGGGAGTTCAGGTATACCGTTTAGAAAGGCTTCATCTGTAGCGTTGCGATTGTGAAGGAGCAGACCAGCAGTTCTATACCGGCTTGTGAAGGTTCACATTTGTTTATTTCTTAGCATCTTAGTTGGGTTTATTCGTCGACAATTTGAAGCATAAGAGCCGGAAAAATGTGCAAATGGGGCTTTACATTTGCCTCGTCGTTTTTCGGTGGGTGTTTATTCGAATTTGAATTTCTGCTGATGACAGCAAAATCCACAGAAATACGAACAACTATACTATTCAGAAGATTACTCCAGACGAATTGATTTGTTCTGGTTTTAGCAGGGGTAGATTTATTTCACATTTATATTATTTCGGTATTTGGATGTGGGTAATCATTTGTGTAGATGTATTGTGCTTTGTGTTTTGATATTGTATTGCTCTTAAGAGATATTTGAGTGATGACAAGCAGTTCATACTAGAAATTTAGGGCAGATAAGCGAAATAATGAATAATTGCGGTAGGTAATTATTTCCCATTTTTAACCTCGAAAGGAAATTTTAATTTTAATATCTGATTGTCAGGATTGTAGAAGGTATATGCTGACATAAACTATATTTTCTTTGAGTAGATATGTTTTTGTATTTATATCATACATTCGTTTCTCTTTTTTATTTTAAAAATACATATAACTCTTTCCTCCACTACTTAGAGGAAAGAGTTGTAATTTTTATTATTTGAGCTTGCCTCAGGAAACGCAGACTTTTAACGCTTAAAGATCCAAATGAGACGTACTTGCAGATTTTAATTGACACTTCTCTCAAATTGTTGTTGAATCCAGCAATTTCATTGTTTGTTTTGGTTCCGGAAACATGAGAACCGTATTCAAGACCTGACCCTTGAGGTTGTAATAAAGAGTCATAAGAACTGCATTTTATGTACCAAGTCGATTTATTTGGTACATCGTACATTTACTCAAATTTTGAACGTTTTAATTATATAATTTGTCAATGGCGTGTTGGGTGTTGTAGAACGAGGGTAGAATCTGATTGGTTAACTTGGCAGTTAACAGTGGTTTTAACTCTGACTACAAGTGGTAACCATCGGGTTAGCAACCGGATTTGATTTGCTAAACGATAATTGCGAGTGTTGCTAACAAGGCAAAAAACAGCAACACTATAAACAGCCAGGCCAGAGTGGCACGGAATGAATACTTGGCCTGCTGTCCCAGGCGAACATAGACGAGCTTCAGGTTGTCTAGGAATTTCAAGGGTAAGTCAGGCCCATCGAAAAGAGATAATGGGGGATGAACCTAAAGGCCAACAACAGCTCTCAATCAAATAGTCGAGACTGATAGCCCGTGTTAATGGGGTAATAAATTGGAACTGGCCCTCCAGGTTGGGGATTGTGCTTTGGGTTAAATACCCACCAAGGAAAAAAATATACGTTGCGAAGCAACCAATAGACTCGGAAAGGACTTATTTTATTGTTGACTAATCGAAAAAAGGACAACGACGTTCGTATCTGCACCTGGAATGTGAGAAAATTAAACAGAAGAGGAGAGCGGAAGACCTAAACTTCTACAAAGCAGACATTTCTGCCATCCAGGAAATACGATGGGATGGGCCGAGCAAATAGAGGATGAAAAACTGTGACATCTACCACGCACCGTGTTACAGTGAGCAGAAACAGCGACTATTCGGATGCGGATTTGTTTAAGTGCCAGACTTAGGCAAGAAGTCTTATGTTTCCAAGACATTAGCGAACGCATTGTAACGATCCGCATCAAGGCCAAATTCGCCAACATTAGCCTTATATGCTCTCACGCCCCAACGGAGGAAAAGATGATATAGCGAAGGACTGCTTCTATGAGCTCCTTGACAAAACCTATGAGCGACTACCGAAGTACGGTGTTAAAATCGTTCTGGGAGATTTTAACGCAAAGGTAGGAAGAGAAGACATTTTTAGCAGTATTGTCGGAAACCATAGCCTGCACGACAACACGTCTAGTAACGGATTTAGGCTAATTGACTTCTCTACGCTACGAAATGCCACTATAGCCAACACACGGTTTCCTCACCTCGATATCCATAAGGGACATGGCGGTCTCCAGATCAACGAACGGTCAATCAAATTGATCACATACCGATAGACAAGTGCCACGCATCCAGTATTTTGGATGTCTGAAAATTCCGAGGAGCTAACATCGACTCGGACCACTACCTTGTTGCAGCCAAGGTTAGAATGCGGATATCCACCACGCCACAGCAATCCAGAAATACTGTAAAAAAAATGAATGCCGAAAGACTGCAATCGCAAGAGACCGCCAAGACCTTCGCGCAACGCGTATCCCCAAACCTCTCGATTAACACCATACCAGCAAAATCGAATGTCGAAGAACTATGGCAACGATGCCAACAAGCTATTAGATCAGCCGCAACTGATGTGCTAGTTTTTCGCGCCCACCAGCAAGAAACCCGTGGTTTGATGAGGAGTGCCGAGCTGCAGGTGAAGACGAGAGCTGCCGTTGAGCTCTATAGGCAGAGAAGGGAAGAACACCGGCTTTTTAGAAAGAAGAAAAAAGAGCAAGAAAAGCGCGCGATCGAGGATATAGAGAGGTGCCGCTCCAGGAAAGATGTTCGCAAGTTGTATCAAAATGTAAAACGTCAAAGCCAAGGATACAAGGCTCGAACAGAATCCTGTCGAAATGAACAAGGAAATATCGTAGTTGAGACGCAGTCTATGCTCAGGATATGGAAGAACCACTTCTGCAGACTGCTAAACGGCGATGACGAACAACATTCCGCTGTCAGGTAGAATGAACCATTCCATATTGGCAACGACAGCAAAAGCTGCTAACCACCCGACCTGAGTGAATTGAGGATAGCAATATCTAAACCGAAGCTTAATAAGGATGCCGGAAATGACGGCCTTCCCGCCGAGCTTTATAAAGCCGGCGGAGATGACTTGGTAAGTAACATCCACCAACTCATAAGCCAAATCTGGTCGGAAGAAAGTATGCCTGAAAAATGGAACCTCAGCATCGTTCGCCCGATCCCCAAAAATGGAAACCCCTTTAAACTGCGCCAACTACAGACGCATATTCTCCTCAACATCGCATACAAAATTCTATCTGCCGTAATATGTGAACGCCGAAAACCGTTTACCAACAACCTGATCGGCCCTTATCAGAGTGGTTTTAGGCCAGGAGAGTCCACAACCGATCAAGTCTTCATACTTCGGCAGATCCTGGAAAAAAAAACCCAATAAGTCCAAATCGATACCCACCACCTATTCATCGATTTCAAAGCCGCATACGACACCATTTATAGATACGAACTATGCAGAGCCATGTCTAGTTTTGGTATACCGACCAAACTCGTCCGTTTGTGTAGGATGACGATGGAGAATTCTCGCTGCTCCATCAGGGTCGGAAACGACCTCACTGACACACTCGATACCAAAAAAGAATTTAGGCAATGCGATGCGCTGTCATGTGACTTTTTCAATCTGATTCTTGAGAGGATTATGCAAAACTCACGAGCCAGCACCAGAGGCACAATTTTCCAAAAATCTGTACAGCTACTAGCATACGCCGACGATATTGACATCATTGGTAGGACCCAACGTGATGTCATAGCCACGTTTGCTAGTATAGAGAAGGAAGCGGCAAAAATGGGTTTAGCAGTAAATGAAGGCAAGACGAAGTATATGGTGTCAACACGAAAGGATGCACAACATCGACGAATTGGACAGAACGTCACCATTCACAGATATAACTTTGAGTTGTACGGGACTTTATCTATCTCGGCTCCGCTATTAACTCATTAACAACATCTCGTCAGAAATTAAACGAAAAATTACTCTTGCCAACCGCTGTTTCTTCGGGCTAAGAAGGCAATTCAGCAGTAGAGCCCTCACTCGAACTACTAAGGAGACCCTGAAATCCTTGGTCGATTTGAGAGGAAAATTCTTCGAAAAATCTTCGGTCCCGTTACCGAAGGAGGCGAAGATTCAACCAAGAACTATACGAGCTGTACAGCGAAATGTCCCTGGTCAAAAAACTCCGGATTGGACGTTTAGAATGCCCAGGACATGTAGAACGAATGGACACCAATACACCGGCTCGCAGAGTCTTCGATTCCCAGCCAGACGTCGGACGCAGTAGAGGAAGACTTCGCCTTAAGTGGCGCGCACAAGTAGAAACCGACCTCAACCAACTTGGAGTGCGCAACTGGAGGCAGTTAGCTAAGGACCGGGCTAATTGGAGAATCATGTTGGTTGGTTCATTTGTATATTTATTTATTTATTTATTTATTTATGTATTTATTTATTTACTTATTTATGATTTCATTTATTTATTTAATTTTATTATTACAATTTTAGCTTGTTTTGTTTTTTTTTACTTAAATTGGAGGTTTTGCTCTTGTTTCCTTCAAACTGTTTATTTGACTTAATATCACTTTAAATGAAATTATAAAAAAATGTTTCAGTAGAAAGATATAACGTATCAAATCTCTGTAAAATGTAAAATGTTCGATAACAAAACAAATGAATTGTATACGAAATTAAATTTATCAATCTATCTTCTAAGTAAAAGAAAGAAATATGTATATAAGAGAAAAATAAAAAAAATAAAGACTTAACGAAAGATTGTTAATATTTGAGATGTGAAATTGTTAAGTTAGTAAAAAGATATGGAAAGATATTTTTTTAATGCTAATCTACTATTTGAAAAGTCGCACTCGCCAAAACTCCACATTTTGTTGAAGTATGTGATGCATCTTAATATTGCTTCATTTGTTAATTCGCTATTAAGATATCTTGTGGGCAAATATTTCTCACAGGTGCTTAGATGTAAAGGCTGGCTAACAATTCGAATGAATTTTTCCAAGAACATAATAATGACATAAAACAATTCGAGCAGAAACTGTTTTCAAGCCAAGTAATAAGCATCGAGCTTTATAATCGGGAACAAAAAAATGATTTTAATGTATAAGAGTCTTTGAAATCAAATGAATTTCTTTTGAGAAAATATAGTAATGAATTCGCCCGATATATTCTTTCATCATAATGGGCAGTGAATGTAATTTTTTTTATCAAATCGAATGAGATCGGATATTTCATTTACTCATTCTAAAACAGTTTTATTGTATGCGTAAGTCAATATTATATCATATAGCTGCCGTAAAGCATTAAAAGTTTTGTACTTCTCTACGTTCAAAATTAAATAACCTTAGAATTTACAATTCTCGGTTTTTCATAACTCGAGTTAACACGAGAAAGTAATTTTTCAGTTAATTTAAATCCAGAGTTAACTTTGAGTTAACCCAACAAGTTTGGGAGTTAACCCTGAAACTAAATGTTCAGATGTTTTTGACCGATGATAAAGTATCAAACCAATAATTATTTTCAATTCCATTCTAAATACCTTTACGATATATTTGATTTCAGATCCCAGCGACAGTATTAAATGTTGAGTTTGATTGTTTTAAGAAGAAAAAGACTTGTATGATCGCGACAAACGCAATTTTATTTGTATGGGCAAATATAAACCAAGAGCTGATAACTGAGCTATTAAAGATTCTATACATTTCGATAACACCAAAATCGATGAATCTTGAGTCCTACCAAATAAAATCACCACACATGGAGTCAAACTTAATCCTGCACTGAAAAACTGCTTCATGATTTAAATAAAATTTATTCCTGGGTTAGTTAACTCAGAGCTTACACAACACTTACAAAGAAAGATGATATATTTTTAGTGAACAAAATAAAGAGGACAGTACCCTAATTCCAAGTGCCTTCCTGTTTATAAGGTTAGAGATGTTGAATTACCCAGTTTGACTTTTTGTTTTCGTTTTGCCAAATATGAGGACAACGACTTATTGAGTCTTGAGTAAATATCTAAAGCACTCAGTTCTTTAACAAGTTTTTTGTGCTCTATCTCATCGAATGCTTTAGAGAAATCAGTAAAAATAACGTCAATTTATGTACCATCATCAAGACTCAAGTAAACTGTGTAAGATTAATGGTTGTGGATAAAAAAAATACAAATTTTTAGCTCAACAGGCTTGTAAGTAACCAGGACCGAACTTTCTCACAACTATTCATGTATGCTTGTGTGCAAGCCACTACGGAAGGACCTAACGATTTATGCCAACTCCAACGGTGAATTTGAGATAAGCTATTCTTGACAATTGATATTACTTGGATGATTTGTGAGATCGTCACAAGAGAAGACCCAGTGAACAATTATTTAGGTATATCTACGGCTGCGAATCGAACCCAAAAACCAGCATTGAATAATACTCCTCAACATCGCAAAACAGTAAGTTATATTATAGTTATAGTTATACAAAAAAGAAAAGCTTGAAAAAGATCGGTTGAGTAACTTGCTATCAAATTAGATTAAAAACCATAAATACTATACAGTAAAAACTTATCCTCAAAGCCTTACCGCTGGAAAAGAATCGAATTATTCTCTTTGGAAAGCATTAGAGTCATAAAACGGCCAAAAAACGCTGTGCCAACAATTAGAGTAACTCAAGACGTTTGGGAAAAAAGCGATTAAAAAAAAGCAGGCGTTTTCGCCACACATCATGAGGAAACATGCAAACCATTTGATGGTCCAGAAAACATTAATTTACTCGAGACTACAACCGATAAAAATATAAATAGCTATGCAAGTATTGTGGAGCTTGAACGGAAATACAGAGGATTACAGGAGAACTTCTAAAAATGTTGCCTCGGAAAGCATTTACTAAACTCCTGTACATTGTAAATGTAGCAATTAGAATACATACCAAGACAGATGAAAGTCGCGGAAATGATTATGGTTCCCAAACCAGGACAACCACCGAATGAAATATAATCGTACACACCTATTTTACTTCTTCCAATAATTTCAAAAGTTTTTGAAAAAATATTACTCGGTCGATTACACCCCATTATTGATCAGAAACAGTCGACTGTTTAACAGGTTCACCGAATTACTGATGTAATTCAGAAAGCTATGCAAGTAAAGAACATCTGCTCAGCCGTATTTCTTGACGTGTCTCAAGCTTTTGATAAGGTTTGGCATAGAGACCTTCAATAACAACTAAGACAAGTTATGCCTGAAAAATTATATAAAATCCTCGTGTCGTATCTTGAGCATAGACTCTTCCGTGTGAAACTTGGAAACGAATATTTGGATTTCAAAGAAATATTGGCAGGAGTACCCCAAGGAAGCGTCCTTGGACCACTCTTGTACATCCGAATTACACGTGATATTCCACAAACAAACGATACAATAATTGACACGTTTGATGAAGATACAGCTATACTAGCAGTTGGCATAACAACAGAGGAAACAAATATTAAATTACAAAACGCTCTTAACGAAATTAACAAATGGATAAAATTCTGAAGGATTGTGCTTCACGAGAGTAAATCGATTCATGCAGATTTTTGGTATAAGCGCACAAACAATTTGCCAGTATTTCTCAATACGGTTCGAGTCCCTTTTGCAAATTAAGCGAAATATCTGGAAAAGACACTTGATGCAAAATTACAATGGAAGTCGCACGTAAAAAAGCAATGCATAGAACTTAAAAAAACACAGAGAACTGTACTGGTTACTCGAAAAATATTCGAAGATTAACCTTGATAACAAGCTGCTATTATACAAGCAAGTTCTTTAGCCGGTCTGGACATATGGTATTAAACTATGGGGTTGTACCAGTGAAACGAATCTAAGCATTCTATAAACTTTTGAAAACAAAATGTTAAGGTCATTCGTCTATACGCCGTGGTATATAAATATAATCTACGAAGAGATCTGGATATTCCCGCGGTAAAAGATGAAACAAACAATTTTGCACGCAAACATTAAAAACGTTTATTGGGACACGTTAACACAACGGTCCTCCAAATTCTTAACAAAACAAATTTATTGTGACGTCTTTAAAGAACTAAGCCCTTAGATTTGGCCCGATAGTAACAAACCGCGCTATAAATTGCGGAAAAAGCAAGAACTCTCAAAGGAAAGTTGCCTTCCAACATTCATAACTCGTGAAAAAAAAATTGGTAGATTATGCGAATTATCTTAATTGCAATATTAATACAAAAAGGGTGGTGGTCTTAGTGGGTAAAAGTCTCACACTACTTTGGGCACTTGCTCATCGTGTCTTTTGAGATTTCCACCAGCCCACAAAAAAAAAAAACTGAGCCCGTTATGGTTGTGGATCAGTAACAAACCCATTTTAAAGATGACTAATAACATTTTGTATTGAACTATTTTCAAAGAAGTTATTGTATAACTGACATTTTTGAAATAAATTTATAATTTGTGACTTTGTTTCGAGATCTAGATTTAAGAATTGGAGTAATATAATCAATCTTCCACACATCGAGAAATATATATATATAAAGGGAAATCGAATACCTTAAGGAAAGGACTAACTTATTTATCATTATAAGGGGAGTACTATCGATCCAAAACTGCATTTGCTTTCGATGGTTTTAATTCCAGTTATTATATTCATTTCTGTTAAATAAATTGATCCAATGTCAGCAGCAGGATCGATTACGGAATAATTTTTATTGGTAGATTAATTTTGTTCTACAAAGGCATTGCAAATAACTGGCATGTGAATGTTTCATCCGTTGAGTTAGCCTTATTGAAATTCATATTGTTTGGAATTCCAATATCATTTCCGTAAGAGTTTATAAAGCAGCAAAACGATTGGTTGTCGTGCTTTCTGCTTGACGCAACAGATAAAATATATTTCTTGTATAAAAATTGTTACAAAAAATTATATCCTTTCCATAACCGAAGGAAGTTGTGAAGCCAGAATTATTACTCGCGTTAAATGTTTCATAGGCTTTATTTTTTACATTTTTTAATTTGGTTAGCCTTTGATTATACCCAGGTGTTGCTTTTAAGTATTTACTTGAACTGGAACAAAGCTGGTAAAAAAACCTTTAAACATATTTATAGAAAGCGCTTGAACATGAGATTCCAATGAGAAGTGTTTAGCAATGAAAAAGTCGATGGATACAAAACATGAACTGAGATATGAAATACTTGTTTTAAAAAAGTTAAAAGTAGAACTAATGGTCAGTTTTTAACTTTTTTTATATGATGTGGTGAAACAGAGTTGAAAACCGGTTAATATGGCAGTTATTTAATTTTTCAAAGTAGGGGCCATCGTAAAGGGTTTTTCATTAAGAGCGCTACAAAAGTTTTTTTTTAAATAAAACAAAATCAATGGATATCAATGAAATTCTTTATTCCTGAAATTCTTTATTATTCCGCTTGCAGAAGTCCAAATGCCGAAACCAATTTTCGACGGTTTTCAAGCATAATTCGGCCGATACTGCTGCAATTTCACGTTCGATATTCGTACGAAGTTCATCAATCTTCGCTGGCTTGTTGACATAGACCATAAACTTGACGTAGCCCCACAAGAAAAAGTCTAACGGCGTCAAATCGCACGACCGTGGCGGCCAAGCGACTGGACGATTTCGTGAGATAACACGTTCTCCAAACTTGGTTTCCAATAAATTGATTGTGGCATTCGCTGTGTGGCTTGTGGCGCCGTCCTGTTGGAACCACATGTCCTCCAAGTCCATATCATCCAATTGGAGCCAAAAATATTCGGTTATCATTGAACGGTAGCGATTCCCATTCACAGTAACGTCCCGGTCTTGATCATCACGGAAGAAGTACGGCCGAATGATGCCGGGATGCAATGATGGCTCATGGAGTACGTGTGGATTGCTGCCTGACCAATACCGCATATTTTGTTTATTGACGAAGCCATTCAGCCGGAAATGAGCCTCATCGCTGAAGATGAGATGAGAAGATGATCCGAATAATTTTCAGCCCAATTCACGAACATACGACGCTTCTGGTGGTCGAGTGGCTTCAGTTCTTGCGTCAATTTAATCTTGTAAGGATGTAGGCCAAGATCTTTTCGCAAAATTCGCCACAACGACGTCACAGAGATGCCCAACGCTTGAGAACGTCGTGTGAGAGACACATTTGGGCTTTCTTCTACTGAAGCCTCAGCGGCAGCAATATTCTCGACACTACGGGCACTTCTTGGTCTCACTGCACGGGAACATTTTATACTGTGCCTGTGGATTCAAATTTTTCCACTAGAAGCTCAATTGTTGATCTGCTAGGACGATTATGACGACCATAAATTGGACGTAGCGCTCTTAACGTTGAGGCCACTGACTCCGAATTTCGGTTGTAAATTTTAATAATTTCGACTCGTTGTTGGATCGTATATCTTTGCATCATGAAATGGCAAACCTTAATGAAGAGAAATGTCAAAAGAGCGGCAAGAAATATGGCGTCGTTTGCTGTCCCTGTCGCTCATGTTTTGTAGCGTCCCTGTTGAAAACCCCGATAAATAGAGCTTGTCGATAGCCATGGATGCAGAACAGATGCTGTGCAGATATAACAACAATTTCTCATTTTCGTATTAAAACAAATCTCCATATGCGATCGAATACAAATAGTTTTCATAATCGGGCCTCATAATTTATGGAGAACTTTAGAAAGAACTATCGTTGGTTTCCTTGCAGATGCCTTTAAATTCCCTATTATTTTTAGGCATTTTAAAAAAATGTAATTCTCAGTCCAGTTCTAGAAACAACCACTCCCTTCGTTGACCCCTCCTATCAGTTTGCGCAGACTGGCCTAAGAGTCCTGTGGCCTAAGGGTAAAACAAGTTTTTAGGACAACTCAGCCTAGGTGTACCTAATCGATATTTAGGGTAAATATTTTGTTTACTTAAACAAAACAGATGTCGAGAGCCTTTGACGTGGCATCAATAGTCCATGAAACATCGAAAGGGGCCAGTACTTGTACCAGTACTTGAATAAAAAATTGTGAGCCATTATATCCACCACATTCTCAGTAAAATAGAATTTATAAAATTGTATTTCATTTCAATATTATTGGAAAAAATCATCGACATCATAATACGCACTCTGAATATCTAACCCAATTATAATGCCTAACAGATGCAAGGACTTTTCTGATTTAACGACTGTGTTTTCTTTTCACTTTACAGATTTTCTTCGAATTGAATTGAACTCAATTTTCCTTTCCTATTGTGTAATCTTTTTAGCACAAATAGAGTGGGCGAGAGAATCATTCCCAGTGCCCCTTTAGCGTTATTAAAGACTCTAAATGAGGAAACACCATTTACAACTATTTTCAAAGATCACCTTTATTTCAGCCGGATAGTAGTTATTTTAGGTCTGTATGCTGTTAATATCTTGTGTTTCAAACATTCACTAATCCCACCACCACACACACCTTTTTTTCAAATTCTAAGTCCTAAAAGATAATTGTGCTTCATTGTATTAAAACTGGGTATTACCAAAGAGTAAAGAACTACAAAGAGTGTGCATCTCATACAACGAAAATTATCTATGTGGGTACTGATATATTGATACACCAGTGTTCACATTGCTACCCCAGCACCAAACAACAGCATAACTGACGCATATGATCGGAGAAATTTCTCCTTCGCACTTACCGCCCGCGTCTGAAACGCTTACAAAGTTTTAAGCTGTGAATTGTACTCTATATAGTTGTATACTCTTTGCTATCACCTAATAACAAGCTCCCTATCATCCAGCAGTAATATTTTCCCTTTTCTCCTAAAAATTTACAACTATACATAGTAAGTACATATTGCTTCCATGTTGATTTCAACCGAACTCGACACTTGATCAAACGAACATTACGATGATAGAGAAATCAAAAAAAGTGGGCCCCGCAATTTTGTCCGTCGGTCAGTATGTGCAAGAAACTTCAGGATAATCGGCTGAATGGACTTCTTTAAAATCATTATTTATGCTCTTAGTATTATGACCAAAGGCGGTTTTAAAACGGTACCTCCCACTTAATGGTTTTGATAAATTTGATGCTGAAGAAATTATGTTTTATTGACTAATATAAGTACCCATTATATAGACCATAACGTCAGAAATATAATTTCCTTAATACTTTCAAAACATAAGTTGGAAATTTTGAAGGCAAGTTACGAAATTTCGGTTGAGACAACAGCGAATATCCAGCGGCGTGGAGGTTGGTAAGAAAGAGGAAGATGTGGACAAAATTACTTAGATAGAACTATAATGCTGTTCTCGAGAATTAGCTGCTAAATAAACAGAGTACTCTGAACATACTCAGTTGCTGATAAAAAAGGTGAACGAGTGATTGCCCAAGCAATGCAGCCCAAGGAAATTTGTAAAAAGGCACAACTTTTTACAGGATTACCAGTGAGATGGCTTTAAGACGACTGATACAAAGTTAAAGCTGTACATGACAAGTATTAAGAAACGCTAATCATGTCAAAATGTTATATCCTAGTTGTCAATTGTCAACTGATACCGAATTCAGGTTTAAGATGACAAGTACGACGTACCTCAGGTTTTAAATTCATGCGACCAAGGATGTCAGAGCGCTTGGACGAAATGCCTAACGTGCCAAGTATTGGTGAGGATTGAACACTGCCTCATCAGAAATAAAGTCAGTCTTTAATTTTTCAAATTATTCTTCAACATATAATTAAATTCTTCAACATACACCAGTCAGACAAACGTGGTGTAGTGTTAATTGAAAAAATCGGATTCCAATCCCAATTATCTTTACATTGGTATGCGGAAAAACTCTCCTCTCCCTATTCCAAAAAAAAAGAAATACATTCGTAAAAGAAAATAATAATAAAGGACTACAAGTTCCGATTGAAAATTTTCCACCCATTTCGTGAATTTTTTCCCAAACCGATCCAACAGCTCCGCAGGCAAATAGACATTCCCAATGCGGTTAAGTGCAACAGTGTAAAAATTAAAAAAAAACGATTGCGTTTTTCCATCAGCATCCCAAAATCAAACAATTGAATAAATCAACGTTCACACCCACCATTGAACCACCAAACCAGAATCGCCTCCGACAGCTAGAGAATCCCGACAAATCGCTTCGTATTCGAAAGAGAATCGCACAACTCCTGACATAGCTCCCTCCAAAGGATCGTAGTAAAAACTCATATTAATAATTACATTTAAAAACATTCAATCAAAAAATCAGTCCTTGCCTGTGGAATTGGGAATTTCTCATTTTCATTTGCCATTGATTCCCGGGAAGCGGAATTCAATGAGCGAAAAATAAATGCTCTCCCTCTGGGTATACCCATCCTGGTATGATGCACACCACTTATACATATACATACCTAGAAATCAGCTTGTATTTAGTTCGGTTGTCAATTCGGAGTCTGTGCGTTAGTCTCCGAGTGGGTGGGTGGTGTGTCTGATTTAATCAATCGGAACATGAACTGCAGTAGCAGAAAAAATACACATCTACACCAAAATATTATGCTTACAGTGGCTTAAAAACGAATAGACAAAAATTCCAAACAATTAAAAAAAAAATAAAACATTAAAATTTTACACGCAAACAAAACCGGAAAAATGTTGTCGTCCCTCACATACCTTGGTTTTGTGGTTAAATCTCGGTGGATTGTTAGCGCTACCACTAACATTCCCTTATTGGAATGGGATTGGGATTCAAATACAATTTGGCATCGAATTTTTTCCGCTGAAGCAGCTCCCAGTGAGTAAGTTACCTAGAGCAATCTTTCGACTTATTACTTCCATACCATCTCACATAGGGTGGCCCAAAGTTTATCACTCTATTCAAAGATGCTATAATTTTTGTAAATGCTTGTTTTTAAAAGTTTGGTTTTAATATTTTCGAAGTAAAAAGATGATGAAAGCACGTCGACAAGTCTCTGAATATCGCGGAATACTGGCAATATCGATATTTGCCAAGCAGCTCGTAGCGGCAATCTTTAGCTATATCAAATGTTTTTTCTGCCAGAGCGAGAGCGCATATAAGGCTTATGTTGGCGAATTCGGCCTTGATGCGGATTGTTACAATACATTTGATAATGTCTTGGAAACATAAGTTTTTTTGCCTACGTCTGGAGCTTATAACAAATCCCCATCCAAATAGTCACCGTTTGTGCTAACTATATCACGATCCGTAGTTTTTCATCCTCATTTTGCCCGACGTCGACAAGTCTCTGAATATCGCAATATCAGAATAAGTTGTCAGTTATTTTACAGCAACGTGCATTTAGGAAAGATATATTAAGCCAACTGGGCAGACACCACAAACGTTTCAAGACTACTCACTTGCTTACTTAAGTGGCGATACAGTCCGGAATGAACCTGGACCTCAAACAGAGAGGCATGTCTTTAATTACCCCGGTCCTTAGGTAACTGCTTCCAGTTGCGCACTTCAAGTTGTTTGGGGTCGGTTTCTACTTGTGTGCACCATTTAAGGCTAGATCTTCCTCTACTGCGTCCGACGTCTGGCTTGGAATGGAAGACTCCGCTAGCCGGAGTATTAGTGTCCATTCGTTCTACATGTCCCAGCCATCTTAAACGTCGAGTGCGGAGTTTTTTTTTACCACAAGGATAGTTCTTGGTCTATTGTTCGTGTCCATAGCCCGCCAACACAAAGATTTTTCAAAGATTTTTAGAAGAATTTTCCTCTCGAAATGGCCAAGGATGTCTTCATCCGCTTTCGATATAGTCCAGCTCCTTAGTAGTTCAAGTGCGGGCTTTGATACTAAATAGCCTTCTTAGCCCTAAGAAACAGCGGTTTGCAAGAGCAATTCTTTGTTTAATTCCTGATGAGATGTTGTTGTCAAAGTTGATAGCGGAGCCGGAGCTATATCTATCAATGGTGACGTCCCATTTGGCGATGATGTGTGTCCTTTCGTGTTGACAGCAAACATATGACATAACGTGGAGTCCAACCAATGATGTCAATAGCGTTGGCGAATGCTAGTAGTTGCACCGATTTTTGGAAAATTGTGCCTCTGATGTTGGCTTGGGAGTTTTGCATAATCCTCTTATGAATAAAATTAAAATAATCACATGACAGCGCATTGCCTTGCCTAAATCCTTTTTAGTATCGAATGATGGAGCAGCGAGCATTCTCTATCTTCATTCTACGCAGACGGATGAGTTTGGGCGGTATACCAATAGTAGACATTGCTCTGTATAGTTCGTCTCTAAAAACGCTGTCGTGTTCTGCTTTGAAATCGATGAATAGGTGGTGGGTATCGATTTGGGCTTCTTGGGTTTTTTCCGGGATCTGCCGAAGAGTGAAGATTTGATCTGTTGTGGACTTTCCTGGCCTAAAAACACACTGATAAGGGCCGATCAGATTGTTGGTAAACGGTTTCAGGCGATTACATATTACGGCAGATAGGATCTTGTAGGCGATGTTGGAGACTTATGCCTCTGTAGCTGGCGCAGTTGAGAGAGTCTGTACGATATTTCCTTTTTCCTTCTGTTCGAGGCTTGTATTCACGGCTTTGACGTTTTGTACTTTAGTAAAACTGGCTCTTCTTTCTGAAAAGCTGGTGTTCTTCCCATCTTCTTTGCCTATAAAGCTAAATGGAAGCTCTCGTCTAGTCTCGTCTCGTAGGCCTCGTTCTTGGCTGCGAGCATCTGGCTGCATTCCACATCAAACCAAGGGTTTCTTGCTGGTGGACGCGAGAAACCTAGCTTATCAGTTGCGGTTGATCTAAAGGCTTGTTGGCATCGTTGCCATTGATCTTCGACATTCGATGCTGGTTGTATGGTGTTAATTGGGATTGCGAATGCAGTCTTCCGACATTCAATTTTTTGACAGTATTTCTGGACTGTTATGGATGAGTGGATATCCGCATTCTTACCTTGGCTACTACAACGTAGTGGACCGAGTCATTGTTAGCTCCTCTAAATGTTCGGAAGTCTAAAATATGGTCGACCGTTCGTTAATCTGGAAACCACCATGTCCCCCTGTGGATATTTTGGTGAGGAACCGTATGCTGGTTATAGTCTAAGTCTAAGTCTAAGTCCGTTCCCAGACGTGTTGTAGTGAATGCTATGTTTTCACACAATACTGCTAAAGTTGTCTTTTCATCCTATTTTTGAATTAAAATCTCTCAGTACGATTTTTACATCGTACTTCGGTAGTGGCTCATAGGTTTTGCCAAGTAGCTCGTAGAGGCAATCTTTAGCTATATCAAATGTTTCTTCTGCCAGAGCGAGAGCGCATATAAGGCTTATGTTGGCGAATTCGGCCTTGATGCGGATTGTTACAATACATTTGATAATGTCTTGGAAACATACGTTTTTTTGCCTACGTCTGGAGCTTATAACAAATCCCCATCCAAATAGTCACCGTTTGTGCTAACTATATCACGATCCGTAGTTTTTCATCCTCATTTTGCCCGAACCATCCCATCGTATTTCCTGGAGGGCAATTAGGTCTTCGGCTAGTTGTCCGCTTGCACCTCTCCTGTTTAATGGTTTTTCAAGGTTAAGGGTCCTGTTATAGTTATCATTGAACAACTTCATCGTAACACATAGCATGATACAATTGACCTTTTTCTTAATTAGCTGCTTATAGTAATCATTGCAACATTATGTTTCATTTGGCTGGAATGAGAAACATTAGGTACTGCAGAGTAATAAATCTTAATCTGATATCTTGATCTTGATCTGATATTTTAAAAATAAATCCCTCAGCGCAGTCTCGCCATTTACATACAATTTTCCAATCCGGAATATAATTTTATATCGCGAAAATTTCATGTCACAAAATACACAAAAAATGTTTTTTTTTGTATAAGCCCAAATATAGAAAGCAACTCTCATTATAATAAGCCTGATGCCCTGTATGACTCCATCTCAAGAAATTTATCCATGTATCTTTAAACTAAAATCGTCATTACGGGAAATATATATTAATATACACAATTCTTCATGTCCTCGACATTCTGAACAGTCAACACCCGAGGTAAGGTATGTTGAGAAGTAAACAACCTAACGCAGCTGGTAAATGAGCCAGCATGGATTCCGGGTAATCAGAGTCAAGCCAATAACACTCTGGGCTTGTTTTTGACTTCTTATCATAATAAACACACTATCAATGTATTATAGCCATAGGTTCGTCAGTCCACTGTGTTGTATCGGCTAATTAGTAATTACTCGTACTACATCCACGTAGTTAAATTACAAATTTCAAAAAGAACCGTATGAAGATACAAGAAAGCCAACTGTAAACCTCTAACTTAAGAATTCAAACTAGTCATGGATGGATGAAACTTCTGATCCGATAACAAACACCATTCTCCTGGATATGAAATCCATTATCCTTCGCCGGGTAAAAGAGTATCAGAAATAAGGCAAACGGGTGGTATGACATGAGCTCCAATGAGGCTGTTAGTTTGAAAGTTATACATTTTTAAACATTAAAGCCCAATCTTACTGAGGAAAACCGATTAAAGTTCAAATGAGCGAACAAAATTAAGCCCATATTAAGCGTGTCAAATTATTCCACGACAAAAAGCTGAGGCAACAAATTTGTAACTTTAAAAATGTAGTGCGCAAATGGTACAAAGTGACATACAACTGATACAACTCTTGTAGTTTTATTGCACAGAACTGCCGCGCCGAACTAACGCGCGAGTGATTCGAGCTCGAACCCTATTAAGAACCTTGAGGTTGATTATCATTTGTATTAATATAGGCTTGTGTTATGTTTTCTTTGCAATGTAAATAAAACATCTTGAGATTGATATAAATATAATCTCAACGTGTTTCATTTACATTCTGATTGATAAATCGATATTCATAAAACCAATCTATATAAATAAAAATTATAGTAAATAAATACTTTTTTTTCGATTGCTTTGCTGTGATATAATTTCGATCATTGCAATGCTTTATGCAACAGGACATTTTTTGTTGTCTGGCGCAAAAAAATAGGATGCGGATGGCATTCTGACACTAGAACAGAGGACATTCAATGGATATTTAAGTTAAATGCCACAAACACGAAAAGACTGACATTGAGATAATGCAAGCCGTACCAGAACCTACAAGCGTTTAAAATGGAATGGCAAATTGGATGGTCAGGATGGTTTTCCGACAAGGCAATAGGCGACATACAGTTGACCGTGTGAAAAACGTTAATTTTACAGATTTAAGCCACAAAAACACAATGATTGGCTTTGTGATTTATTGATTGTCATGGCGAATGCGGAACGAATTGGAAATTAGATTCGCTTAAATTCGAATGGCATATCGGTTGGAATCATTGTAATTCTCGGAATGAGAACTAACTCACCAGTCAATTTTCCTTTAAGTGCTCTCGCGTAAATCACATTCTTCATGACTTTTGTGACTGTTAATCGCGTTCCGTTTCATAATTTTGGTTTATTGAGATTACGAAGTATGATGACGACTGAACCAACCTTCAACTGTAAATTGTGCGGTAGCAAGGCAGGCTCCTCATATAATGATCTCAAAAACTCAGTTGGATAATTGGTTGCCTTGTCTTCGTTTGTTACACATTCGATAGATTCAAAGGAATGCAGGGAACCAACGATTTGATTGGTCCTTGACCTAACATTTCTCTTTTACTTAATCAATCGTAGTTTTTGTGGTTAGCAATGATGTTCGGAGACATTTTTTTGATGAGCTTCGCTTTCGTTGAGACGAAATTGCAAAATTTCATCGGTAACGAAATCGATCCATTTGATGCGTCGACAGGAATACGACCATTACCGATTGTTAGGAGTTGATTGGGGAACACTACGGCAGATGAATCTTTTAGCAATGCAACTCGCATGTTTGTCGTCAGCTGAAGTTTTTTTTTTCTCATAATGCCACAATATGCCACGATCGTAGTATTTCTGGTAGTGTTTGTCGGAAATCGTCTGAAAGTAAAATCAATGCACAGCCAAAAAGAGCTTCAGAGCTTCTAACGCACGTTTATTCGACATTGTACATTTATACCAGGTAATGGTTTTGCTTTCTACCAAAACTTTGTTTCGCTATGTTACATGCTGGTACTTCAACTGCTTGGTGGTTTAAATGCAATTTCATAGCCGAATGCCACAAAAGCAATTCAGGAATTATCGATGCAATCCTCGCAAAATAAATATCTTCGCTGGTTACTTACCATTTACAAGTAGAATTCCACACCAAAATCATAAATCGGAATGCAATGGACAACGAATTCGAATTGGTTTTTTAAAGTAACCCACACAATGATAGTTTGCACAATCCGAAATTAAAAATGTTCACTTCATTAAACTGAGCTCACCACTATGAAATCACTTTTCGCTGGTAATTTTCTCAAAAAATCGTTACAAATCAATGTATTAAATCCAATAATTGTCGAAAGCTGTTAGAAATTCGATAAGACTTGAAAAATCCTGATAAATTGAAACGCACGTCTGATCAATCACAAGTTTTGTGTAAAAATAAAATGTATTGGAAAGGGAATATTCTTCATAATATTTCGAGAATTTTCTTATGTATTCTCCTTGTTTGGCCGGAGAACAACCCAAATTGGTGCGGATTATCGAAATCGGTCCAGACGTTCTTGAGTTATAAGCGTAGTAATTAACATCACTTTCTTTTATATATACAGGATAAAAAAAAAATCACAGCCAAATTTAAAATCAATACAACATTTTAATTTTTATGTTCGTTATTTTTGAGTTTCAGTAAGGCTTTGGTGAAGAAATCTTATAGAGTCCCGTGGAGTGCGCCAAATGTATCTCCATAAAAATTAGTAGAGTAAGCATTGCTGTAGGAGATATTGCATACGGAATAGAACGCCCACTTTTTGAGGATATTGAATTTAACGATTCGCAAAATGGATTTTAACATTCTCATATTATGTTTTTTTTTTAATTGTCGATAGCGAAGAATAAAATTATTAAAAGAATACAGAATTAATTTTAATGAACTTTGGAAAAATACATCTAAAATTTTGTTTAAATTATGGTTCGCATCTCGAATTTTTTTTAATTTGAGGGCTTGTAAAAAATTACATAGAATATATGTATTCAAAATTATTTTGAAATCATATGCCCGGGTTTTCTAAAGGTACTTAGACATAAAACAAACAGCTACATGTGAATTTCTCCAATGATTTTTTTTTTCGCTCTCAAATCACTTTGCGGTATTGGGTTCGTAAACAAAATGGACCTGGTAACACCTTCATTATTTAATTACGCATCTTGCTGCGAATTTGAGTAGATGTAATCGCCCTTCTTGATTGATTCATTGTTTTCTATGATTCCTAAGAATTAATTGATTTTTTATTAGATATTTATTGGTACACAAAAATTAACTTAAGAATGTAAAGCTTTTGTAATGTTTTTTTTTTTTAATTAAATTGATGCTTTATTTGGATTCGTAATCATAATATCTCTTAAAACGAACCATATAATTCATTTTATAAGGTTATCTCAATGAGCGATACCCAGAAGATTGCATTTTCAGAGTTCTGCCATTATGATATAGTTTCGATGGAGTGTGATGGGTGCAATAATACCATGAAGTAACAAGTTCTGTGGACATATGAAAGGATTTTAATTGGATTTTCCTTAAAGTAATTTTTGTTTTTGATTGTACAACTAAATAAGAACAGAATTGTTCCTTTGCTTAGTTCGAGTCAAATTTCTTCCATATGTCTGTAAGGTTGAATCAAACATTTTGTGTTACAATAATATATTATAAAAAAAACTGTTTACATTGTTTTTCAAAATTTAACGATGGAAATAATATCTGGGCCGTACGTAAACAGTTTTTGTACATTAATTGTTGTGCTAAAATTATGAAACTGGTAGACGTATTCATTATTCTGCTATAAGAAAATGTGTAAACATTTCAAAAGACCGTCCTCGGATCGTCCACTTTTCAGAAAAACTTTGCTTTTTTTGGTCGATTTCTGATTTCTGATTCTCCTCCGATTCTGTCAAGGATTGCACAACAGGAAACAAGGTCTTTTATAATGGCGCTCAGTTGAAAAAAAATTAACTTTTCCTAATTAAGGTGATACGAAAGCATGTTGTAAGGGCGGTCTCTGGCTGTCCCAACCTGATCTTTACAGCTTATTACCTCACGATATTCTTGTGGGAGGCATTCGTGTATAGTTTAACCTCGTCTCAGAAAGGTGGCGTGACCGTGAAGGATATATCTTATTTTATATTGTGTCGATATCGGATGGCGCTGTTTCAACGCATTATGGAGACTAACCTTAGTAGGATACAATCTGTTAGAATCACGTTTTTCGAATGTGGCCAACTTCCGCCTGGGTATGTTCCGGCACCCTCCATTGGTGTTACATTGATTGTTGTTCATTCCTAGTGCTTGCAAGTTGATAATATTTGCCTACAAAGAGTACTCAATATAATTTTTTGAAAACGACAAAAATAAAATAAATATTCGCCTCTCAAAATTCAGATGAAATTGTTTTAATAGCAATTTTATTAATTTCAATAGAAATTCGTAAAATATTGTCAAAACAACCAACTATTTTTAATTGTTAAAATAATTTGCACTTCAGATACATCATGTGTCAAATGCAGCATAAGATCAATGATATCCATTGCAAACACAAAATGATATAAGGTCATATGCGTATCTGTATACTTTAGAATGTCGAAAGGGATAAAGGATATCAAGTACACACTCTATTTTAATTAACTACTCATATTCACATTCCCCCTGCAACGCACATAAGTACTCTCTACTTTTATATCGTTTAGAACTATTCATCGTTTTTGTTAAAGGTTTGTGATTGATGTCTGATCTAGTTATGTAAACAATTTTAAATTGCACCACTTATCTTTCCATGCAATTAAATTCGAATTCAATTTCAATTTAAGTTCCACGCATTTTATTTCGTTTATCACCACTCGTTCAGTACGCAAAACAAATCAACCTATACAACGACTACCTCCAGCTCAGCGCTGCCTGCTATTCCTGATGCACTCAATTTCACGCTCGGTGGAAAATTGGGAAAAAAATCCAGGAAAAGGACAAACAAAAATACGAAATTCCACTGTTGCACCACCAAACCAACTTGCACGCCCTCAAGTCAAAAGCAGATAAAATTGTTCAAGGGGATGGTGCGGCAGTGGAAATAGGGATTGTGCCTCTACTTGTTCTGTGGGAAGACTGAAAAACTAAATCTGGTCTACCGTTAATAGGATGAAATTTCAGTCTCGCAGAAAGATAGAACGAGGAAGCAACGGTGTCGGCATACACACGTACTCATAGGTCGTAGCACACAAGTATTGCACCCATCGCGTTAGCTGGTGTAAAAAGCGCCAGCGATAGTGTTAGAATTCAGCAAGTATATGGGATGAAGCGCAGGGACCATATTGAATTGGCGATGAGACCGGAAATTGAAATGTACCCACTTCGACATATTGTACGTTTGTACGTGTACCATGCGCCAATTGCAAGTATATGTACGGGTGCACCAAACTTTCCCCCGAAAAATGGTGAAGACAGACAAAACTTTTTCAATCAGCTGCAGTTTTATTGTTTCACTTGGCACTAAGCGTACCAACCTTTCCTTGCCACCCCATTCACAACCCACAGCTAGATTGGGCAGAGTGCTTCACATCCTCTCCGACTTTGCTATTTAACTGGCGCAATGCGTCCCATCGGTGTGCCATTCAAATTGCTGGGAGAATTCTAAAAATTAAGCAAGCGAGGAACTAAGACAAGCGTAAAACATTTATAACCATCGTTGTCCTTGGAGGATTCGTTAAATATCTTCATTGTCGTTGAATGCCACTGGTCCGATATAGTCGTCGGCGGTTGTGCACTCTTCGATAATTGCCCAAGTGAATTATTGTGTTCTAATTGAATGAGTTCCATGCCGCGAATCACTTGAAGCGGTAAGTAACGTCCTATCCAGTTAATGAGGTGGAAATTCGTTCTGGTGGCGTTATATAGAAGAAAACCCTTTTCCACTTTGCATACCACATTCTGTTGAGCACCATGGGCACTGGAAAGTTGCAATTAATTTTAACAAGTATGCAACTGAATTAAAATGTCACAATCAAGTCAAATTTATTTATACGCTGGTGTACATAGGGGATACTAATTTTTGAAGTATAAGAAACACAGATTTTTGGCACAAAAGGATTCATAGTGATAAGGCCTGTTTTTTACAACTAATGGGTACTTCTTGCATGGTCACGGGATGGTTGCGGGATGTAAGGATTGCTAGTCCAATGATATTATTCGGATGATTTGTAAGGTCATAGTAGGATAGGTGGGAAAAGAGAAGATTATTTGATGTTATTGAGGTTGGGAATCTTACATAATATACATAATTCTTTCCAGACCATAGCGAAAGAATTCGTATCTACGGTGGCGCCTTGAGTCCGAGTTACGTTAGACGAAGTGAAGACCCTACATGAGCTGCTCCAAAACGTTTGGAAAACAGGTCATATAGATACTCCAAGCATTATTTAGGCACCATGAAAGGCGACAATAAAGCATGAGCGTCGGCAAGACATAATATTAATATTATTGGTTTTTTTTACGAGGGCTGGTGGAAATCTCAAAAGACACGATGAGCACGTGCCCAAAGTAGTGTGGGACTTTAACCCTAACTAAAACCACACCCCCCCCTTTTGTATTGCAACTAAGCAACTATCTAGCAATTTTTTTTTACGAGTAATGAATGTTTGGCAGGTAACTTTCCTGTGAGAGTTCGTGCTATTTTCGCAATTTATAGCGCATTTTGTTATTATCGGGCCAAATCTAAGGGCTTAGTTCTTTGAAGACGCCGCAATAAATTTGTTTCGTTAAGGACCATTGTGTTAATGTGTCCCAACAAACGTTTTTTATGTTTGCGTGCAAACCACGGCGCATTGTACTTGCTTTTATAATAGCAGCTTGTTATCAAAGTTAAGCTTCGAATATTTTCTGAGTAACCAGTACAGTTCTCTGCATTTATTTTTAAGCTCTTCGCATTTCTTTTTTACATGCGACTTCCATTTTAATTTTGCATCGAGTGTCATTCCGTATTGAGAAATACTGGCTAATTGTTTGTCCGTTAATACGAAAAATTTACATTTATCGATTTGCTCTCGTTAAGTGCAATCCGCCAGGACTTTGTTCACTCATTAACCTCGTTCAGAGTGTTTTGTAATTTCATATTTGATTCCTCAATTGTTATGCCAACGGCTAGTATAGCTGTATCGCCATCAAACGTGGCAACTATTGTATCGTTTGTGGGATATCACGTGTAAATAGCAGGTACAAGAGTGGTCCAAGGACGCTTCCTTGGGATACTCTGAAATCCGAATATTCGTTTGAATGTTTCACACGGAAAAGTTTTTGCTAAGATACGACACGAGGATTTTATATAATTTTTTTGGCGGAACTTGTCTTGCAAGTACAGGATCCGAACGGACTTCTGATAAGCGTAGTTTTTGGTTTAAGGCATTTTCTTTTATAAATTCAATTTCTGTGAATTAATTCAAAAAGAAAACCTAAAACTCCGATTAAAAATGTGTCGAAGCCAAAACCGGCTATAATTGAAAAACCATAGCCATATTGGTGATGACCACGTAGAGGAAAAAATTACAACGATGATCCTTGGACGTGCAGCTGAAAAACTTATGTAATCCAAAAGATGCTACAAGCAAAGCAAAAAGATGCAACACGATACACGCTCATTGATTTTAAAGCCGCATGATGATAGCTTTTATTGAGAGAATATTTTACTTTTAGATGTCTATAATTTAAATAAGTATGCAACGCTTTAAACTCTTAACTTCCCTGTATAAAGGGAATAAAAGGCCAGCTAACAATTATTCCTCTATAAGGCAATAAAATTTAATTTCCACATGAAGTTATTTCTGTAGGCCTTATATAGTACTTTTGCACGGATGCTGGGCATTTTTAAAGTCAATTGTTTGGATAGAAGCCTGTGTAAGACATTATACAGAAAAATTCACAAGCAAAACCTAAGATATATTGGTATTAACTCTGTAAGGTTGTTTTTAAGCTTCCGAAGATATGTGTACATGTATCATACGTTGATATGTTTCAGTAAAACTAGCATGAAATTCATCCGAAGCATAGCATGTATAGAGCTTACGAATGAAGTTTTTATATAAATAATTGCATTGAATTTCATACTTTTATTATAACGAATTGGGTTTTAATTATAAGAGATTGAAATTGAAATTAATAAAAGTAATTATATAAGAAAAAATAAAAACCAAAACAAATTAATAAAACAAAATATTTTTCAACTACGAGAAAGCTTGCAAATTTTTCCGAAAGACTTTTTAGAAAGCCTATATATTTTGCTTCTGTAAAGCCTTTACAAGCAAACACAGTTTTTCCTGTAAGGCTTATAAAATGTATTTAAAGAAATTAGTATTAAAAGTAAATGGCTTCCTAAAAGTGCACCAAATGCTTTTCCATAAGATTTAGTACAGGTAATATTTAGAATTTTGAAATAGCCTCGATAGTGCTTTATAGAAGCGAAATTATTAGTTGGGAGTACAAAGTAAAGTTATACATTCTCCCAGAACTAAACAGATCCGTGCCTAGTTTTGATTTACCACCTAAACTCGTCCATCTGTGCAGAATCAAAGTTTGCATTGGTAGAATGTCCGTACATCCAGGATTCTTCAAGAGTACCTATTGTCATAAGTTTCGGAGCATACCATATAAGGCTTTATATTGTCTGATTCCACAAACCAAAGACTGCCACCTATTATATATCTGCATAAAAATACGCGCTTATTGGTGCAGTGCCCTAGTGGGTTGTATAATTCCCAAAAGTGACTGCATCTATGTTTTTTTCACAGCTCCACATGTCGCAAAAGTCTGAAAAACATCCAAAATTTAATAAAAAAATAACGGTGTGCGATATATATAAGATTCATTCTGGCTTTTAATCTTCGTCTACATAGCCCGTCCACGCAAATCTACCATGAACTAAGCGAGGTATACAGCGACATGCACCTGGTCAAAAAAAAACTCCGTAGTGGACGTTTAAGATGGCTAGGACATGTAGTACGAATTTACACCAATCCTCGGTCTTGCAGAGTGTTCGAATACCAGCCAGACGGCGGACGCAGTAGATGAAGACCTAGCCTTAAGTGATGCACACAAGTAGAAACCGACCTCAACCAACTTGGAGTGCGCAACTGAAGGCAGTTAGATAAGAGCCGTGCTAATTGAAGAGTCATGTTGGTTAATGCCCAGGCTCATTCCGGACTGTAGTGCCACTTAAATAAGTAAGTTTTCTGGCTTTATGTTAGAGCTTCATTCATCACTCGCTTTGGTGGAAGAGATTCAATTAGTCGCCCCAATTTTTTTAATTATTCCAACAATAGCGTTTGAAATATTGGCCTTCAACTCGTCCAAGGTGGTTGGCTGGTTTGTGTAGACTAAGCATTTGAGCTTACCTCAGAGAAAATAATCAAATGCTGTTAGTCGCAATATCGTTTCGGCCAATAAATTATGGGATGTAACGCCGACTGTCCATTGACTATATCGGTATCTCCTTTCCATTTCGAAAGAAACAAGGTCAGATGATGCCGCCATATCTAAACCGCAGCAAACAGTCAATCTTTGTAAATGCATTGACACTTTGTCGAACCCTTTCGGATTGTGTACGATTGCAGTAAAGGCAATTTTGCTTGCTGGGATAAGCTGCTGAGCCGTCCTAGACGAGGATTTTTCGGTCAAAGTCCAGATCTGCGGTCAACATTTCCTCCATCCAATCATGTTTGAAGACGGGCTCAGTGGCGCGGTGGTTAGTGCGATGAACTGCCGCGCAGAAGGTCTGGGTTCGATTCCCAGACGTAGTAAAACCATAAGATTTTTAACTGGCCCTCCTCTCGTGATGATCCGATCCAAATCATCCAAGTAGTATCAATTGTCATGAAGAGCTTATCTCAACCTAGCCTTTCGGATTCGGCATAAAACAGGAGGTCCCGCCATCGTGATAAGAAGTACACACGCACACATGAATGGTTGTGTGAAAAAAGCTAGGCCCTGGGTACTAACGAGCCTGTTGCGTTATTGTTAAGTTATTTATTTAATCATGTTTGAAGTTTTAATATAACCGCAAACTAAATTGGCTGGGTTAACTCTCTACGTCGTCCAGTTCAGATAATCAGCGCCGAATCGACAATTATGGGATTTCTACGTTACTGGAACCAAACTTTGTAGGCAAAGATCGGTGCGACGAATTAAAAACACACTGAAGCCGTATTAGTTTTAAAATATATAGGGAATTAATTTAGAAAGACATATCGTAAAGCGTTAAGGATCGGCTCAGTATTGATAGCTGAGTTGAATTATCAATGCTGGTCCATCCACTTATCCTTCCATCGTTACGTATTTCACCAGTTTTTGGGCCTTACATTTTACACTTATGACATTTTGGACATGAACACTGTCACATCCTCTTTTTAGAGTCTTTTTTGTATTAAAACTATTTTCTGTTATATAAAATAGTTAATCAATACATTTTGAACTGGGATTTTATAAAAAAATAGTAAACATTTTAAGAGCTTTTTATTTTAATGGAAGATTGGGTTAGCGTATTAAACGATTCGCACGAATTGTAGGATTTTCATATTCAGGGATGTCACAAATAAATTTTCCCGGAAAACTGTTCCCATTCATCAATCTGATTTACATTGCTGACAAGGAGGTTTCCAGGGAAAATTTATTTGCGATAGGCCTTCGGTAGTAGCTCCTAGGTTTTGTCAAGGCGCTCGTAGAAGCAGTCTTTTGCTATATCACCTTTTCATCCGTTGGAGCTTATGCGCATGTAAGGCTTATGTTGGTGAATTTGGCCTTAATGCGGATTGATACAATGTGTTCTTGGAAAAATTAGACTTCTTGCCTCAGCCTGGCACTTATAACAAATCCGCATACGAATAGTCGCTGTCTCTGCTCACTTTAACACGGTCCGTAGTAGATGTCTCAGTTTGTCATCCTCTTTTTATCTGGCCCATCCTATCGTATTTCCTGGATGGCAGTAATTTCTCTTTGGTAGCAGTTTAGGGCTTCCGCTAGTTCTTCGCTTGAACCTCTCCTGGTTAGTGTTCGCACACGAACTTCTTTGTCGTTTTTTTTGTTTATCAGGGTCGTCAACAATAAAGTCATCCCTTTCCGAGGTTTTGGTTGCTTTTATAAGTTGTTTTATGTAATAATCTCAAAATGTGTGTTTTGGCCAAATTTTGGCCCAACTCGCTGTGAATGAGATATTGCGCTCCACTCGTTTCGTTTGGTTGTCAATAAAAAATCTGATGAACTTCACACTTTGACTGCCGTTCAAATGTTTTGATTTGAGGTCTCATTCTCAAACACCTAACCCTTACTCTGGACCCTGTTATAAAATGTTTCACTAAAAAGTTGGTCATCAATGTTATTAAATAAATGGACGCAAATTTGTAGTCGCTTAGAGTAGACTTTAAAATTATTTTATTACGTACTAACACGTTTTGATAACCTCCAAAAAAGTGGTACTTTAGCGTTATCACTCTGCATTGAAGTTAAAGCAACCGAAACCTCACTTTGAATATTTAATGCAGAGTTAGCGTAATGTCATCTGTCATTTTCAAATCGGGCAACGGACAAAGGCACAAACAGCTGAAATATTTTTAACTGTCACTTTTAGGTTTGTTAGAGAGTGTTCACTGAAATTGGGTTTGGCTGTTTGTCAGAAATGTCACTTTTTAGGTGACTTTGACTTATAGTTCTTAGAGGTACCTTCGTTAGTATACACTAATTAGCGCCACGTCAAAAAGTGTCTATTGATGAAAATAAGTTAAAGCTAGCATTTAATTTAAGTAGATGTTAACTTGCTTGGAGTTAAACTCTTAAACATCCATTGACTATAAATTTGCGCCATGGTCTTTAAGATGTAAAGTGTTGATTTTAAAAACAATAGCTTTAACAATAAATGAGTGCTTTTACTGTTTTACACCTTTTAACTAACTTACACCTTAACGAAAAACTTCACTCGAAATAAATTAAAATGCTGTGTTAATATTAGCCAACAACGCGTCCCAATCAATTCCAAATATCAGCGTATATTGGATGCGAAAATGGAATCCTTACTAACACAACCCGACATGGTAGACGACGTTTTACAGCATACTAGTAAAATGAAACTCCGATTCCAAAAATTCCATAATAAATTCTGCCGGTAAATATGGACTTCCGAACGCCCACCGTGCACAGCGAGGATTGCGATTATGCCAACAGTGAAATGGGTCCAACGCGGGAGTAAATTAGACAATTTCCGGTGAACATTTCGACGAATAGTGGAAGTAGTATCCTGGTGTACTGCTGCACCATTCGACTGTAATTTCCGTTTTGGTATTTTGGAATTCGCTGCTATATTGCTCTGTTTACGAGCTGGTATTAAATTAGCACTCGTTCAGTTGCAAGACTGTTTTGAATTGCTTTCACTTTTGTGTAATTAAAAAGTTCACAAGAGTATAGGAAATTCATTTATGGTATTGCACCGGTTGTATCTAGGAAATTGACAAAAATATAAGGATTTTACATTTTCCAACTCAAAGTATATTGATATTTATTTATAGATCTAAATTTCCTGTGCCTAGTTATCATCATCGGCCAACCAGATATCTGAGGTACAATCACCACCAGGATAGCGAATCTCATGAGGTAATGACGGACCATAAGGCTCCTTACCAAAGTCTACCAAAAAGTCTTCGTTCACTGACATACCACCATTTTCGTGATCAATATCCAACAATGTGATAGTTCCGCCAGCAGCTACCATTTCTGGATAAAACTGAAAACAAAAAGTTTTTGATGAGCAGACAACATTTTATTGACACCAGCTATACTTGTTTGTCCCATGGTGAAAACAAGGATGTCGAGATGTAGAGACGCCTTCCATCTAAAGAGAGTTGCATCATCTGTGGTCCGCCTTCTAGTCGGCGACCTTTGATGATGCGTGGTGCTGGTTGTTCCTTAAAACATAATAAAATGTAAAATCACAATGATTATTAAAAAAAACAATACCTTTAATTCCTTATCTTCGATAACTTTAACGTTTGAATCACTGCATACAGCTCCACCTAAGAATACTTGACCAACCAATTTCGGATTTTCTGGATCTCTGACATCATATTGGCGCACATCGCCATGCAGCCAATTGTTTACATACAAATAACGGTCATCCAATGATAAAAGAATATCTGACATCATTCCACCAATATATTCAGAATCGTAACCTTCTACCTTCTTCTGTGGTATATCAATTACAAGCTTAGCAGTGAATTCGTCTGAATCGGTTTTTTTCTTGAAGTGGAACACTTTCGAGTTCAAACAACAACCAACAAAGCCTTGTGGTTGCTTCGGATCATGCAGAAAACGAACTTCTAATGGTGTAGCACCTTCCAAACCCAAGTCAATTGTCTGCATAAGAGTTTGAGTCGACCATTTATAGAAGTTCAATCGGCATCCGTATTGGGAAAAGTCTTCGATATCACTGTCCTTCCATCCTCTGTAAGGAAATGCAATCTCAATTGTATAAAGTTACCTTATATCAATATGTGCTTACCGCCTCCACAACTTCGGAGCACCCCACTCCGTGGATATCATCGCGTCGAAATACGGTTGATACCAGAAATCATACCCACAAATTGCTTTGCGATCACCCTTAGTCCAGGTTCCCAAGCAATTAAATTCCGAGTCAAAGAGAATGAAGTCACCCTTGGCGTTGCCATCCTTATCGCCCATGGTTGAAATCATAATGTTTCCATTAGCTAAGCAGTGGGAAGTATGTGGACCGGTGACATTGTTCTCTTTAAGAATATCACCACTGATTTCTTTTATAATTTCGGGTTTTCGAGGATTAGCAGCGGTATCAACGATATATATGTTGTCAGATATCAGACATGGCATGACAAGCTTATCACGTTTCGGGATGTTTTTAGCATTTTCATCCACGTAGTAACAGCTGGAACATGCATTCCATCCAGTGTGATGTAACTCATTGCCCTTTCGATTTGTGAAGGTGCGATGAATAACCTAAGAAAAAATTTGATTCAATATTCAATATATGGGAGATATTTTTGACATGTGCATTTATAAATAGAAAACGTGTTTCGGCATTTTTTGTGCAAAACTGTTTTTATTATAAAAAATTCCGTGCTGGAACGTTTTTTTAAGTAAAATTTGCTATTGGTAAACAAGACTCAACCTATTTTTTGGCCGAGGTAAAAAGAATACCTCGTTACTCAATTTTTGGCAAAAATTACTAACTCTGTAGGCGCACTGATATTGAAAACCTTTTAGCTCCTTAATAACTTTAAATATCAAGAAAACTATCGCCAATACATACTTTATTATATCTGAGGTCATAAATTTACGAATGCCAATAGCAACTGCAACAAGTAGAAAACCAAACATGTTTGGTTTGTGTAATAAACACAACTAAACTCGGTGATGACAGATCAAACATATCTTCGCTGCGCTGAGTACGAACGCCATGACATATCCTTACATTTTAAGAATATTCACTAATAATTTTACCCACTAATTATTTCCTTCTTCATCAGAGCTGAACATGAGCTACAACAGAAAAGGAATTGGCCGACCTACCAGCTAGAAAAATTTCAGAACATTCAATATTAAATTCGGAACAGTAGTGCCCCCAACGATGGAGCACATACCCTCAAGAATGGCTGATTTAAAATTTCGACCTCTAAAAATATGAAGCATTCTGAATAACTTAGAAAATAAAGAAACCAACGAATTTGACGGAATTTCACTCATAATACTTTAAAAATGCGCACCCGAGCTTAGAAGCGTTCTTATCAGAGTATTTGCTATATCGATCAAGTTGCTTGAAAATTGCTGGAATTTAACCGTTTCCCATAAAATGCATCACAGAGCATTGATTTGCTATCCATACTCACGCAGATAATGGAACTGATAATGGACATCAAGATTGTTGATAACCAGGAAAGGAATGGTTTGATAAGCGAAAAAAACCCTCAACTGAAGACCTGCTTAGTTATGTAACCTAAGTATGTAACAAAGGACATCTACAATAGAAAATCATGAAGAACCGAGAGCTGCTAACCTGGATATTGACTTTTGCTAGCTAAATAGGAAGCATACGAACTTTCTAATACTGTGCGGCTAGATGGAAGTCGTAGTTGTGATCTTCTCAGATAGATTTTCTATTACCGCGGTAGTATCTCAAAGATTAATTCTCTCACCCACTCTTTTTCTGCTGCACATACACGAGAATTAAGGAGAAACTAACAACCTCATTTTAAGTCTTGCAGATTACTATAGTCTATGGTTGTGTTTACTATAGATAAAGTTAAGTTATCTAGTTTCAATGCATAGATAACTTTATGTCATATGTTTTTAAGACATAAGCGAATGAATCGTAACAATCCTCATCAAGGCCAAATTCATTTAAGTCTTGCAGATTACTGTAGTCTATGGTCGTGTTTACTATAGTTATAGTTGAGTTATCTAGTTTCAATGCATAGATAACTTTATGTCATATGTTTCCAAGACATAAGCGAATGAATTGTAATAATCCTCATCAAGGCCAAGTTCGCAAGAATAAGCCTTATATGCGCTCATTCCCCGATAGAAGAAAAATATGGTATAGCTAAAGACTGTTTCTACGAGCTCCTTGATAAAACATATGAGTGACGACCGAAGTACGATATTAAAATTGTGTTGGGAGATTTTAACGCAAAGGTAGGAAGAGAAGATATCTTTAGCAGTATTGACCTACACGACAACACGACTGGTAATGGAATTAAACTAATTGAATTCGCTACGGAACGAAAAGCCACTATAGTAAGCATTCGGTTTCCTCACCTCGATATCCATAAGGGGACATGGCGGTCTCCAGATCAACGAACGGTCAACCAAATTGATCATATTGCGATAGACAAAATGCACGCATCCAGTATTTTGGATGTCCGAACTTTCCGAAGAGCTAACATCATTTTGGACCACTACCTTGCTGCAGCAAAGATAAGAATGGGGACATTCACCACGCCATAAGAATCCAGAAGTACTGTGAAAAAAATTAATGTCAAAAGACTGCAATCGCAAGAGGCCGCTAATAAGTTCGCGCAACGCGTATCCCTTGACCTATCGATTTGCACCGACAGCGAAAACTGCCTACCACCCGACCTAAGTGAAGAAGGATAGCAATATCTTAACTCAAGCTTAATAAGGCTGCCGGAAATGATGGCCATAAGCCAAATCTGTCCGGTTGAAAGTACGACTGAAGAATGGAACCTCAAAATTGTTTGCTCGATCCACAAAAAACTGCGCCAAATACAGAGGCATAAGTCCCCTACATCGCCAACAAGATCCTATCTGACGTAATATGTGAACGCCAGAAACCGCTTACCAACAACCTGATCGGCGTTATCAGTATGGTTAAGGACAATGAAAGTCCACAACCAATCAAATTTTCACACTTCGGCGGATCCTGGAAAAAACCCAAGAAAAAAACCACTAGTTTAGAAGCAAATCGAAACCCACAAACTATTCATCGATTTTAAAGCAGCATTAGACAACATTTATAGAGACGACCTATACAGAGCCATGTCTGGTACAACGCCCAGATTTCAGCTGACCTTTTAAAGACCATGACTTATTTATGAACATTTTCAAAATTTGAGGTACTGTTTGAGCAAATCAAAGATTCAAATTTATGGCACCGAACAACATGCTTTTGCAGGTTCTTTGTGACATTGCACTTGACTTTGCAGGTGCTGACGTAATTGAGCGATATCGCCATTAGACAATCACACATAACACAGGAAGTTTTGAACTTGTTCGACTTTTTGATAACGACCAAGCACTTGCAATGATTAATATGCTGTCGAATTCTTATTTTAGCAAAATGGGAAAATAAACATATTACCTGGCGTCTTATTATTTACTTATTCACTCAAGAGGCTTTTTGGCATCGAAATTAAATTACATAAAATGGGAAGTCTATAAGGAAGTTTTCCGTGTTGGGCAATAAGGACCTTCGACGTTTTTCTGCCGCATAAACGGCTTCATTAATTTTCGTCAAATTAAGTACTAAAAGTGTTTATATTCGACCAAGCCATGAACCCATCACTCGTTTTTTCTCGAAAAAAAAAATATTTTGCAAAAGCAAGAAGTCTCTTACCTGGCTATATGTTGGACTCTCTGGATCGACATCAACAGTGGATAAATAATCGCCATGTGGTTCATCTAAGTTGGGTTGAACTGTAATAACATAGAGCAGCTTCTCGCGCGTACCTTTCCTCATGGCGTCGAGAGGAGTTGCATATCCAGGACCACCGCAACATTCTAAAATATTTTAAAATAAATCTATTTGCTTAGTAAATATTTTCAATTAAATGGTAAGGAGTACTCGAATACTCGAACACCGATTTTACATTCTATTATCTCACAACATGCGATGTTTATCTCCTAATTTTTATCAATAATAAACTTTTCGTAATAATATTTGCCAAGCCAGATTATAATATGTTTTTATAAATTAACTCAAGTGTGTGAATAAAAAATCTGACTGTCTTAATCTTGATCTTATCGGAATCATGAGCAGTCTCAAGCTGATGGATATTCCTAATATAAGAACATATTGAGCATATCCATTGCCATTGAACTTTCGTTTGAGCTGGTGGTTCATCTGTTGGTATGTTTTTACCATAACCTATATCGTTTCGTTAGTTTTAAGACATACTTTTTAACATAGAAAAATAATAAAGACGAACACTGTAAACTATTTAGATTACATCAAAATGGGAATCTAAGAAATTGTAGTTATATCTGTGCGCATACCATTTGTTTTTGGGTCTCATACTTCGAGCTAGTATGATGATGTTTTGTATACGCACACTAAGATTATCATCGGTTTTTTTTTTCAAACATATGAGGAAGATAGAATCTGCTGTGCGAATCGTTTACTACCTTATCCCATCATCGAAACAAATATCTCCAAAGTGGGCGTGGCTAAGTACTGTATAAAAATTACGTTATCACAAAATATTTATAAAAGATGTTTAGAAAATTGTTCAGTCCAATATTATCATATATTTTTTTAAATTCCCTTAAAATTTTACCGAAAACCGATTTTTACTGAAGTCATCTCAAAAAATAGGCGTGAAAAAAACTTTATAAGACGAATATAGAAGACTAAAATAGAAACTGCGATTACCTGCATTATCTTGCTCAAACACTTTGTCAAAACTCCTTACGTTTTGACCAAATACCTACAACGTTTTTCTGAATAATGGGCGTGGAAGTGTGTGGATTTTGATTTGTTCGTACACTTGATCCTAAAAATCGGTGACAGGCGGACGGACGGAGAGTGGGTGCACGACTGGGTAGTACGCAACTTTCTCTTTCACAGCGAGTTAATTTGACGTTTTTAACAATTTCGCAAATTGTTGGCAAAGGTATATTTATTTTGATTAAATAATGTCGGCATGTGATTATACGAACGTCTATTACGTAATAGAAAGTAATCAGTGGCCATGCAAATAATAATGATTTTCCGTTATTGGCCAAAACTGAAAAATCCGTTTAAGGATAATTGTCCCAAAACCAATTATTTGGAACTCATGAAAACTGTAATGGTAGCATACAATTTAAATTTCATTCAATTTGGCCAAATAGTTGGTGAGAAATTGACAATTTTCTTAATATGGCCTATATGCAAACATCAGTTATATGGATTTTCTCGAAAAATCTGGGTATGCAGTTTTGTTGGAACTAATATGCTTATAGCATATAAGAAGTTTAATCAAAATCGTTTGAGCCGTTTTTGATCAAATTCAGGTTATGTATGCTTTTTATATGGCAGGTACCAGTAACAACATGGCTAAAAGCAAACAAAAAATGGCCTAGAATTATGGACAAACGAACCCTGGATACGAATTTTGAAGAAAATCGGTCAAGTCGTGTAGGCTGGAGAGGCTTGTACGGACAGACGGACCGACGGACGGAATTCCGAAAAACAATTTTTTGAGTTCCGCTATCATCCTAATGTTAGAATCAATTAAAATCTCGAGGTCGAAAATTTTCACGAACACAATATCTTTCTCTTTATAAGCGAAAGTTAAAATCAGAGGTTAGATTGTGCCTTTTTTTGAAGCATGTAATTCCATCATTGTTATGAAATTGGTAAGATGAGTATTCACATTCAGGTTCTAGATTTTCCTCAAAATCATTCATGTGTGCGTGCGTACTTCTTGCACTATTGCGGACCTGCTGTTTCATGCCGAATCGGAACCGGTAAATTTAGATAACTTTTTTATGGCAATTGATGCTAATCGAAATATTTTCAGATAATCACGAGAGGAAAGCCAGTTAAAAATAATTTTGATGTTGCTATGGCTAGGAATCGGAACCAGAACTTTTGCACGGCAGTTCATCGCACTAATCATTGCGCTATTGATCCCGATGATCGCATAACATAGACAAACATCTGCAAAGATTCTTGATGAGTTTGCTGAGAGAATGGAGGCTTGCCTCACAAACAATGCTTGCTCGTTGATCCGATTGGAAAAAACCATAACTCAAAAAACCTTATAGCTACTAAACCTAATATATAATATAACCTAATATATATAATATAATAGTATAATGTATGCGGTGTATAGTCTCAAATTCTAAAAAAATTAATATTTTTCTGGGACGTGCCATTGTGTTAATTGAATTCAAGGCTAAGTTATGAGTTATGATTGTTATGAGTATGAAAATCGTGAAAGAGCAGAAAAGTCCATATACTTTAATATATATCCAGCTAAATTATTTCTCTACTTTACAAGCAAACTAATATACTCCTATGGGATAGGGTACAATTAAAATCTTATGAATTTCTTTAAAATTTTTTTATTTCCATATATTATGATAAAAATCAATTTTTAGCATAGTAACTCAACAAATCATTCTTGTTATGAACTTTTTGCCGACATACTCCTCTGTGCGTTGATCCGTCTATCCGTAACTTCAAACTTCCTATAGACAGTTTTCTTGGTCACGATTCTGGATCATGCTTTTATTTTAAGCGGTTTTTCACGCCATATAACATTTACGCTTTACGTACATTTACTCGAAAGTGGCTCCAACGATTCCGATTAAACTTATTACGTATATCTTAATTCTTGAGTATAATATCTACCTAGTTAAACAAAAATTAATAAATATCTTTTTTGAGAAAATCCATAGAAAATATTTGGTCTTATTAAACGAAATATATGTACCTATGTACTTCTATTACCGGTTGCATCAATTCCACGTGATTAGTTTTGGCCCAATTATTTTTTAACGGAATTTTCAGTTTAGCCTAATAACAGAAAATTATTATTAATCCCATAAACACCGATCTCTTAAAATTCCGGAATAATCGGCAAAATTAACAAATCTCGCACGCACCACTGGTTTTCATTTTAAGAACAATTAATGTTTAGAAAATTCCCCAATTTCCCCAAACATATAATAAATAAAACACACATATAAGTTCCATATAAATACATATACATATATTTAAAAAAAATTTCTACGGCCCACCATTGAAAATACTAAATGTTTATTCAGTGAACGTAAGTCATTCAAATACTAGAAACCACACCTGAAACAACAAAATAATATTCTTATCAAGCATTTTATTTGCGCACTGTCGAGTTAGTGCATTACTATGCAAGTAATCAGATATTAAACATTCGTATCACGAATTCAGTCAACATTATAAAGCTCATTTATCGAAAAAATGTTTCACAATCAAAGAAACGTCAGTGGAGTGTAAATTAAAATATGTACTAAGGGTCACTTGCACCAATGCATCTATTCAACTAACAAGCGGGTAACTCATTTATGCAGACATTGTCTGCATTCGAACAAGTTGTTCATAGTAAACATTAAGCTATTCCGAAAATGTTCATAACTAACTACTACATATTAGTTATACTGCCCAACAGAAAACTTCCATTCGATTTTCGCGAAAATATAAGTACAAAAACATACTGTAGTTCGATAACAACCGGTTCCATTCATTCATCATATTATGTACTCACTTTTTCCTTTAACCATTTTGATGTGGATTAAAGTTTTCTGATGAAATCTATAAAAATTATAGGCAAAAACCAACAAACAATATCAATAAAAAAACAAATACAAATGTTTATCAATTGAAAATTAAATAAGAGCGCACTGTATTATAATCAGACAACACACATCTGCTGGCACCCGGCAACTGTCTGATCAGTTCACTTGTTTTCGTTTTATCATCGACACAAACAAAAATAAAAACCAAAATAAAAGCTTTTTAAGAGATGAAAGAAGAGACTGATAAAAACAAAATAAATAAAAAGAAACACACACTATAACACGATCTAAAAATTACTTATCGCGACATATAATTCTACGTATATACAGTTGGCACTTGATTAGACACACCAGATAATATTGAGTATCAATGAAAAAAATGTTTGTTCAGGAATTAGCAGTTTAGTATTATAGAACATTTTTCATGTCTGAACTCTCAAAAAAACTTTTTAAATGCAAAAAGAATTTGTTCACTTTTGTTATGTAATGAATATTATTTTGTTAAACAACAAGTTATCTCCAGGTTTTGTTAGTCCACTGTTACTACTGATCAACAATAAGAAGATCGGCAGGACTCTGCAAACCGCAGCTGGAAAGCAATAGGTAATTTTGTGTATTACAGGTTTTAATATATTTATAAGCTACCTACACACTGAAGTCCGGAACGAACCAAGGCCTCAACCAACATGCCTCTCAAATTAGCCTGGTCCTAAGCTAACTGCCTCCAGTTGATCACTCAAAGTTGGTTGAAGTCGATTTCTACTTGTACGCACGTCCGACGTCCGACTCTGCGAGCCGGAGTATTGATTTCCATTCGTTCTACATGTCCTAACTTACTTACTGAAGTGGCGCTACAGTTCGGAATGAACCTGGACCTCAACCAACATGCCTCTCCAATTAGCACGGTCCTTAGCAAACTGCCTCGGGTTGCGTACTCCAAGTTTGTTGTGGTCGGTTTCTATTTGTGCGCGCCACTTAAGATGAGGTCTTACTATACTGCGTCCGAAGTCTGGCTGGGAATCGAAGACTCTGCGCGTCGGAGTATTGGTGTCCATTCGTTCGACATGTCCTAGCCATCTTAAACGTAGAAAGTTTTTTGAACAGGGGCATGTCGCTGTACAGCGAATCTGGTTGAATCTTCGTCTCCATAGCCCGTCAACGCAAACGGGGCCGAAGATTTTACGAAGAATTTTCCTCTCAAATCGACCAAGGATTCTTTCATCCGCTTTTGAGACAGTCCATGCTTCAGCGTCTTATATAAGATCTCCTTAGTAGTTCGTGTGAGTGCTTTACAACTGAATTGCCTTCTTAGCCCGAAGAAACAGCGGTTGGCAAGAGTAATTCTTCGTTTAATTTCTCACGAGATGTTGTTGTCAGAGTTAATAGCGGAGCCGAGTTAGAAAAAGTCCCGTACTACCTCAAAGTTACATCTGACAACGGTGACGTTCTATCCAATTTGGCGATGTTGCGTATCCTTTCGTGTTGACAAGATATACCTAATCTTACCCTGATTTACTGCTAAACCGATTTTCGGCGCTTCCTTCTCTATACTTGCAAACGTGGCTATGACATCACGTTGATTGCTAACATTGATGTCAATATTGGCGGAGTACGCTAGGAGTTGAAAGGTTTTTGAAAAATTTTGCCTCTTTTGTTAGCTCTGGAGTTTTGCAGAATCCTCTGTAGATTCAAATTAAAGAAGTAACATGACAGCGCATCGTCAATGTAGTTCGTCATTGCCGTTTTACAGTGTGCAGAAGTGGTTCTTCCATATCCTCAGCACCGGCTGTATGTCAACTACGATATTTCCTTGCTCATCTCAACAGGATTCTGTTCTAGCCTTGTATAATTAGCTTTGACGTTTTATACTTCGTTAAGACTTGCGAACATCGTTCCTGGAGTGGCACCTCTCTATATACTCGATGGCGCGCTTTTCTTGCTCTTTCTTCTTCTTTATGAAAATCTTTCCTTCTTCTCTGCCTGTAGAGCTCAATGGAAGCTCTCGTCTTCACCTGTAGCTTAGCCTTGTAGGCCTCGTTCCTGCTAGTATTTTTCGGTATTTCTCATCAAACCACGGGTCTCTTACTGGTGGGCGCGAGAAACCCAGCACGCCAGTTGCGGCTGATCTAATGGCTAGTTGGCATCGTTGCCATTGGTCTTCGACATTCGATGCTGGTAGTATGGTGTTTACAGAAAGGATAGGGATACGCGTTTTGCAAATGCTTGACTGTCTCTTGCGATTGCAGTTTTTCTGCGTTACATTTTTTCACAGTATTTCTGGATTGTTGTGGCCTGTTGGATATCCACATTCTTACCTTGGCTGCAACAAGGTAGTGGTCCGAGTCGATGTTAGCCGCTCGGAATGTTTGGGCATCCAAAATACTGGATGCGTGCCGCTATCCATCGCAATGTGATCAATTTGGTTGATTTAGGGTTATCGAGTAAAAGAAATCGTGTGCTGGCTGTAGTGACATTTCGTTCCGTAGCCAAGTCAATTAGCCTAAGTCCGTAACCAGACGTATTGTCGTGTAGGCTAATGATATCTTCTCTTCCTACCTTGGCGTTAAAATCTGCCAGCATGATTTTTACATCGTACTTCGGTAGTCGCTCATATGTTTTGTCAAAATGCTCGTAGAAGCTCTCCTTAGCTATATCATATTTTTCCTCCGTTGGGCGTGAACGCATAAAAGCCTGGTATTGGCGAATTTGGCCTTGATGCGAATGCAATTGCTAATGTCTTGAAAGCATAACCTTCTGGCCTAAGTCTTTCACTTTATAACAAATCCGCATCTGAATAGTCGCTATGTATGTTCACTATTACACGGTCCGGATATACGATGGGATTGGCCGGGCAAAAAGAGGATAAAAAACTGTTAGCTACGGCCCGTCCCATCGCATTTCCAGCAGATTAAGGCTTCCGTACTCACATTCCAGGTGCAGATACAAACGTAGTTGTCATTTTTTTCATTTAGCAGGGTTGTCATCAATAAAATCTTTAATTTCCAATGCTATTGGTTCTTCGTCACAATAGGTATTTTTTCCATGGGTTGGTAACTACTTAACCCAAAGCATAATCCCAACCTTTAGGTTTCTATTTTTCATTTTGTTATCAACACTCGCACTTATCCTTTAGCTAGTCACATCCGGTTGGATGAAACCAGTATCCGATGGTTACTACTTTGAGGTAATAATAAGCACAATTGATGTTTAGTCAGAACTACAACCACTGGACATTGCCAAGTGAAAACCAATCGGAGTCTAGCCTCGTTCAACAACATCCACCATTATTTTTATCTAAAAATTCCGACGACGTAGCTATTTAGCAACTACTAAAAATTTAACACAATTTATTAAAGTCTTTTTTTAGTTCTATTTATTTAATTTTATAAAATTTTATAACGCTCCAGGAGCGGCCTAAGATGATGCTTGCAGAGCGCCATTAAATAAAACCTTTGCAAAAGTTCCAAAACGTAATAATGGACTTTATTGCTATTCTGCGATATATTCCAAAACGAGTTTTGCACGCAAATTCCAGCTTTGAAGTAAGAAAAGAATCGTCTATAAGGCGGATTGCACGTCATTGGATAGAGTCCAGTGAATTCAGTAAATATTTCGGGTCAGAATAAATAAAGCAATAAAAAACAGACCAATAGCTAACATTCTATAAGTGAAATCCAGAGAATGAAACTGGGCAACAAGCAGCCACGAAAAAGTAAACACTTTTGCAGAGTATCTTGAAGACGTCTCTAACCGTATGATTGTTTACATTAGCAAGGAATGATTTAAACATGCGAAGAAGACCTACCAATTCGGCCGGTTACTTTCAAGAAAATTGTCGAAGAAATAAAATAAAAGGTCCGACACGACTTGGATAGACTTACCCCGGAATAAAGAACAGTATTAAGATGTGGACTTTTTAAATTTGTCTTACAAAGAGCAAGATAATGTTTTTGTGAAAGTTTTCAACGCCGAGATTTTGGTTGATTCTAACATTAAGATGATAGAGGAATCCAAAGTTTTTGTGAATGTTTTCTGGTGGATTCTAACACTACGACGATAGAGGAACCCAAAAAAATGTATTTTTTTTTATTTCGTCCGTCTGCCCGTAATAGTGTCACCAGCCTCAACTACTTGAACAACTTTCTTTAAGCTTCGTATCCACAGTTCTTTTGGTCACAACTCTACGCCATTTATTTTAAACTCTTACCAATTTTACATAATAAAAGGTTTAAAAATGTTCAGTTTTGGCCAATAACAGAAAATCCTTATAACTCACAAGGACACACATTTAATTCAAATTTCGGAATAAAAGTTTTTATAGTCTTAATTCCTCATAGTGTTTTTTTTAAATGTATAACCTTTCAAAACAAAGCACAGACGAAATGCCGATCTACATAACATATTGATATGCTTGAAGATGAAGCTCAAAAAGTAGCCCTAAATAAAATATAGCTATTCAGAACTGTTAAGCGAATAGAACTGAATAACTACATGAGGTTAATTAATCTTTTATGCAAAATCGTTCGTGAGAAATAAGCGATTTTAAAGAGATCCGTTTTTTGCTTTTTAATTAAACAGTAGATTAGCAAACACTAGATATGCAATAGATTTATGAAGACCAGTTTTGAGAGCAGTTTTGGTTGAAAATCATCAGTTGTTTTGTATTTTATACAAGGTTAGGTTAGGTTAGAGTAGCAGCCACAGATTCACCAGCACTCCTAGACCAGTTTTTGATCCATACCAAGTGGATCTTGCCCATTCGCCTTGTTACATGTAAGTAACCCAATTTGGGATATTAATGAAACGGAGGAGACATCTGACTTTCGTGTTTGTTTAGTATGGCTTTTTTTTTGTTTGGTAGGGCTGGGCAGTTACAAAGAAGATGAGCAATCGTTTCTTCTTCCTCTTCGTCCATGAAGCTCCTGGAGAAATCGTGCGAATGAAGATGTGACCTTTTTGCGTGCCTACCTATTAGACAGTGCCCAGTGATGACATTTATAGTGTCAGTAATGCGTGGTCTAGATCCCTTGGATCTTCTTAAATTCACCTTAGGCCAAATTGTATGGTTTTTGACACGTTGTACCAATACTCCATCTGAAGTTTGATTAGCTGTTAAAACAATGCGCTAGAAATCTTTTTCATGCAGATATGGGAATAAAAAGTACCAGGTACGATTTTAAATTTAGTTTTATGTCTGGCGAGTTTATCAGCCTTCCTGTATCTGGAATGTCAATATGTTCAAGCCCAAAGTATAGCTGAATGTTAAATTGCTCTGCAATCTTTTGAAGAGATGTGTGGCAATCTGGATTAGTCTTTGAATTTGTTGAGACTGATTCCAGGGTTTCGATGGCAGCTTAGGTGCCTGAAAAGATGCTTATGTCCTTTGCAGATATTACATTATCTTTCAGCCAAGGATAAAGCTTCTTTGATCGCCTTTATATCTGCCTGGAGTACACTGCAGTGATCAGGAAGACGGAAAGATAGGCTGAACTTTAGCCTGCCGGAAAATGAACTTGTACCCATTCCATCATTTGTTATGGATATAATACTATAAATATTTAAAAACGGCGAAAAAATACAGTAGGCAATTTTCGAATAAAAAGTTTGATAATCAAATAGAAGCTTGAAAATTTGCCTTCGGATGAGGTTGATTACTTAGGAAAACTTAGGAAAAAGTTTAAAATTAATAAACCTAATACTTAATCTAATGGAATAATGATAAGTGCATACGGCGGACAGTCTAAAATTCTATAAAATTTGTAACTTGCTGGGGCGTGCCATTGTGTTAATTAAGTTCGGAGCTGATGAGTAATTTCTGGTGCTTATATTTTAAGAGCATGCTTATTCTGAAAATATAATTAGCTGAAAAGTCATAATGGTGGTTAGTGTAAAATATAAATGTAATTAGCATTTCTGTTGTACCTATAATTAGCAAAACTTTCTTGGATTTTTTTTTTTTGATTTCCTTTCTAAGTGTAATTCTTAACATACGCTTCGAAGTGTATGGTAAGCATATAGCATTTTAGTAGAAGCGCAGTCGGTGCTAATGGAAAAACTCTTCTGCAGATATTTAATTCAGAATTCGAAAATAACTGTCAATCTTTTGAAAGGTTTTTAAATTGCTCTCAATTGTTGAGATTATAAAATAAGATCACTAAAATACCGCTTTTTATCACCGTTGTTTTTTCGTTCTTGGTCAAGGAGAAAATCTTATGTTATTTTTAGCTTTCTCTTATAAAGCGAAAGATATTGTTTTCGTGAAAAATTTCGACCTCGAGATTTTGATCGATTCTAACATTACGATGATGCGGAACTCAAAAAAGTGGTTTTTGGAATTCCGTCCGGCTCTAACGATTTTTATGTAAGAAAGTTTTTCAGTATAATGCGAGTACAATTAAATCAAAGTGTAGTATTTGTGATATATGTACTTATATTTAGTTAAATAAAGAAAATAAATTAGTTTTAAATATACAAATGAATGAAAAATTTGAATTAAAAAAATAACTGTGAAGTAAAGGGCAAAAAACTAAGTATACAGAATATCTATCGGAGTGAGTCATAAATGTCGATGCCTGATAAAATGTCTCTCAGTGAAAAATCAAAAGAAAATACGGATTGAGGGTTATTTTCAAGCTCTAATTTAAATGACGATTTGAATAATTGATTTGATATATTGTTATAAGTAAGCATTTAAAATGCTTGTACTACCGAACAACTTAGAATAAACACAGGAAAGCCCACAACTAAACAAATCTCAGCTCTTTAACTTTAGTATTTACTATTAGTATTTATTTCATTTAATGTATGTTAGCGTTAAGCTAATAATAGAGATAATAATGTGTGTACAAAAAAGCGAGTTGTGGGTGCACGACTGGGTCGTACGCAACTTTCTCTTTCACAGCGAGTTAATTTGACATTTCTAACAATATGGCCAAAATACACAATAATATTTATTTTGATTAATGATGCTAAAAATGATATAAGTTATGTCGAAAGGTGATTGTACGACCGTTTATTCCGTCAATGAATGTAATCGGTGTCCATGTGAAAAATAATGATTTTCCATTTCCGTTTAGAGATAATTGGGCCAAACCCAATCAGGTGTAACTCATGAAAACTATAATTATAGTATACGAATTAAATTTCATTCAATTTGGCCAAATAGTTTGCGAGGAATTGACAATTTTCTTTATATGGCCTATATGCAAAAATCCGTTATATGGGTTTTCTCGAAAAAAAAAATTGGGTATGCAGTTTTATTGCAACTGATATGCTCACAGTATATACGAAGTTTAATCAAAATCTTTAGTGCCATTTTCGAGAAGGTTATGTATGATTTTTATATGGCAGATACCGGTAGTAACATGGCTAAAAGCAAACAAAAAAAATGGACTAAAATTGCACGGACAGACGGACTGACGAACCGATGGACGGAATTCCAAAAACCACTTTTTTGAGTTCCGCTATCATCGTAATGTTAGAATCAATCGAAGTCTCGAGGTCGAAAATTTTCACGAAAACAATATCTTTCTCTTTATAAGAGAAAGTTAAAAAGTGCAATATATCTCTATAGTAAAATATATAACTAAAATCAAAAATTATATTTGAAAATAGATTTGAAGCTCTCTACGAAACTGTGCTTCACCCCTCACTTGCCTTAAAAGCATTGGTAGGGAACTCCACAGTCGGATAGCGCTGATGAAAAACTGTCTCTCTGAAGTGAGACAGGAATAAAGCGGGTGAATTAATTGTAGGGATCTGTTAGAGGAACCAAACTGTATCCTATTGTACAAGCTGCAAGGAAGTTTGAGCTGGATTATATTGAATAGTAGTACAAGTGTACGAAAGCGCATGATAAACCTTTCCGAAGGCGGCGTTGATATGCATATTCCCGGACAGAGTATTATTGAAAAGCATACCAAGATTCATTGCCTTTGATACACAGGCTATAGGTAAACTATGTATGTATAAATTGGTGAAGTATTCAACGTTAATGGCTTTTTTTGCTAAAGACAAGGCATTTCGATTTCGATGGATTTAGAAAAAGACCATTAAATGCTGACTAGTGCGAGATTTCTTCAAGATCTTGGTTGATTGAGCACAGTCTTCGATAAGTCCAAGTGGACAGCTTTTGTAGAGTTGCACTTCATCTGCATACATTTAGATTGAGGAACCTGTAATCTTATTTGGAAGTTCATTTATATATAAGAAAAAAAGAACAGCTCTTAAAGGGAGGGACTGAGGAACTCCTCGAGTATTCGGAAGAAAATTTGAAACTGTGTTGCCAATACAGACTGCTTGTTTTCTATCTCGAAGATAGGATGACAACACACACACTGCCGAAGATGAAAAACCGTAATATACGGAGAGTTTGCGGAATAAATGTGCATGGTCCACCGTGTTGAATGCTTTGGAAAAGTCAAGGAGTACTAGGAACGTAACATGTTCATCATCTAAGGCAAGCCTAATATCTACAACAATGTTTGAGATGGCGGTAGTGCAGCTGTGCTTTTGGCGAAACCCTGACTGCTTGGGGTTAAGGATATCGTGTGCTCTAATGTAGACATTCAATTCTTATATGACCTAAATCCAAAACTGTGTATGCAGTTTGGTTAAATTAGATACGATTATGTAAAATCCAATTCGTAATAATCGTTTTCGAGAAAATTGATGTCTTATCGAATTTTTTTATAGGAGGTACCGTTAATAAAATAACTAAAAATACAACAGGAAAATTGCCTAGAAAATTGCCCAAAAACATTCTGAATACAAAGTTTGGAAAAAATTGACAGAATTATTTAGGTTGGAAAATCTATTACGGACAGGCGGACCAACGCGATGCGACAAAAAACACTCTTTCGTGATTTCGTCTCTACGCCTCGAAGTTAGAAATTGCAAGACCCAAATTAGACCGTTTTTCCGTTTTGAAAAAGTACTGTATATTTTTGATTTTTCTATAGTTTTTGGTGTCGATCAGATTAATAAAACAACGTTAAAAAAAACAAGACTGTCACTAACCACTGTAGTTCCTATGAGCATCAATGCTTTAAAAACTCTTAAAAGTATTTGTACATTTTAAAGCGCTTGCAAATAAAATAACAGATCATATTGTTTATTACACACTTGTTGGGGGCAAGTGAGCATTTTATTATATTATATTTGCAGATCGTTTTACCAACTGGGCTAACAATGCCACTTTTTTAAATTGATTTTTATTTTACATCTTAAGCCTAACTTACATGCTAGACAAAAATTCATGCAAAACTAGCCTACTTATCAACTACTTAACTAACTTACGGGCCCTATACGGGCACCCAATATTAAACGCTTACAACTTAATTCTACTGCCTTTCGGCCTATTATCTAACACACATTTTCTGAAGACGGAAATGTACACATATATATACTTACAACAATATATCCGAATTATGTTCATCGAATGTTTTTTTTTTAACGCATACAAAATGTGTGCGTTGTTTAAAAAATTAAATTGATGAAATGTAGGCGATAAAATTACAAGACAACTTTTTGTTCATACCAGCCTGACTAACTTAAAATCAGTTTGTAAAATGTATTGCAGACCATTTTTGGGCCCTTTTTCAAAATATATTCGAAACAACGAAATATAAAACCCTTGCCAACGAAAATCCCTTGCCAAAAATATATGCTGTTAAAAGAATGAAAATTTCCGAATTCGAGATATTGATTAATTCTTACATGATGTTTGCGGAACTAAGAAATGTGGTTCCATCAAATCCGTCCGTTTATTCGTTCATCTGCCCAAACTCTCTCCCACTGACTATACGACAGGAATAATTTTCTTAAGGTGAGTCTTAAGCCGCTATGATTTTTAAGTCACAATGTTAGTTCTAGCAACAAAACTGCAAAATTAGTAGAAATAACTTTATAACTTACTAATTCCTAGTAGTACTAATAACTATTCGGACTTAGTTATTAATAACTTACATAAGTGCCTGTACAGTTTGGAGTGAGGATGGACTTCGGCCAACCTAACTCTAACATTAAACCGGTCAGCCAAAAAATAAAACTACACTTACTTGTCTAAAACAGATTCTTGAGTGGGTTGAAATGTTTTCGCCTTACCATTCTTCTGAGTACCGGGCCATATAGACATACCAGGCAATTGCAATGCAGATGAGCTTGCCAGTCAGAGCACTAACCTTAGAAATGCTCTCGCTACATGCAAATTACAGATTAAATTGGATGGGATCAAGACAGTAATCCACAGATTACACAACGTGCCAAATATCCAGGCAATTCTGGCCCAACTTTAACCAGAAACGCTCCATCTGCCTGACAATGCTGAGCAGATCAATCTTCAGCACCAAAATCGGTGCCCTTATAGGACACTTGCTTATAGGCCCACACACAAAAGCACTAGTCCAGATTAGTAATGACTTCTGTAGAAGCTGTTTGCACGAAAAATAGGAGGAAAATATTATTCATCTACTTTGCTGTTTCCAGCTCTTTTTATTTTTTGAGCGCCCGGAGGTGAGTAATCCTCATAGGATACCAGTGGTCCGTACCATTGGTTATGCCCGACTCATATATTTTCGGGCCTGACAATTTCATTTATGTCAGTCAGTATATGCCTACGGGCTAAACCTCACCCCTCAGAGATGGTGGCCACGGTGTAGTGGTAATGTGTTCGTCTGTTGAGTGGAAGGTTGCGCGTTCAATCCCAACCAAAATCCATTTCACTTTTATTTAAAAGAAATAAAAAGGTCGGTGTAATACCTAAAAGTATGCACACCATCTTGAATTTCTTCAAATTTAACGAACACAAGAAAAAGTGAATCCGCGAAGCAAGTTCGGACACCACCCATGGAGTTTAAGTGTCCACTACATCCAAAATCTTTCCTATCCTCTCTTTCTTCCCCTTCTCTAACGCTCGTACTATGGTAACATATAAAGGGTATTCATATCCCCTTGAGTACGTGTAAATTATAAAAAAAAAAACAATGAGAACCGGCTGCGCGTGCTCATAATGAGTAGTATGAAATTTATTCCTCTCATTTTTTAATTTTTTTTTTTTGTGGTGACTACGACTAAGTATCCTTAACAAGTAGCTTACGCTTCTGTAGTGTTAATCGCGTTTGGTAGGTAGCATTCCAGTGAACGCACCTACTAATACCGTCATTACATGCGGTTTTTCCTTATGGCGCTAGGTCGAACGGTCTTATTCTTTGTAGCCGGCGCTCAAGGTTTGTCACGTCCAGAGTACGCATTATTTCGTTATTACAATGAAGCGATTTCTTAAATCCTGTAGCTCATTCTTGAGTTTGTTACAGAGATAGTTCAGATATGTTTAATCAGGGGGTGCGCGGGATTGTTGCCATCTCTTGCGCGCTCTCCTCTTTTCTCGTACGAGGTCTTCGATTTCAGGCTGGTAGTTGACTTTTTTGTTGCGTGTTTCTGTCTTCCGGAAGGGAGTGTTTTTCCATGCTGCACTCTGAATGGCTTCCACGAGCTTGTCAATTTCGTCTTCTATTTCGAGCGGTGTGTTTAGTGGCACATTTAAAACCACATTTTCCTTGCAGTCTTTTCTGAAAAGATCCCAGTTAGTTTTTTTATTAGTTAACCTAGGAGGTCCTTCTTTTTTTGCTAGGCTTCCGTCCATTTTCAGAGTGACTAAGAATAGATCATAGCATTCTTCGACTTCCGTCAGATTTTTAGTTAGCCCTTTTGCGATAAAAAATTCGACTAGGTCAGGGATTTTATTTCTGTCAGTTGGCCAATACGTTGGCTTTCCTGTCGAATAAAAGTCCACCCCACGCTTCATACAGGCTTTGTATAGTAGTCTGCATTTCGTCGAATTGCATCTGGAACCCCAGAAAGTGTGTTTCGCATTAAAGTCCCCACCGATGATAAAATTAGGCTCTATTGAGTCAAAGAGGCGATCGAGGTCGTCGTCTACCAGTCTTTATCCCGGGGGGAAGTAACTTGATCCGATGAGGTAGTCTAAATGGTTTATTTTTACAGACACTGAAATTATTTGCATAGAATTATGTTTTCAGAGTGCTTCATACATTCATTGATGTAAAGAGAGGATCCTCCTCTCGCATTTTCCAAAGGATAACCACTGATCTTGGTTTGTTCATCAAGTTTTTCGTATATCACAGTCAGTAGCTGGCGGATCGGATCTGCTGTATCTGATCTTGTCTGATTTCCCTGTGTCGCAACTTGCGCGTATGATCTCGCACCAGCTAATGCCGATTTTTCCTTTGCGCTTGGGTCAGCGACGTTCTGTTTTATAATTTTTTTATTTTCTTTTATCGGTTTCGTCCTTTTAACTGGCTTAGTTATCTTTGGCTTATCAGCTTTGGTATCTGCTAAGCTTGGGTCTGGGTGTGGCGGTTTCCTGAGAATGTAGCGTCTTTTTTGCAGTTCTTTCGCGATTTCGCAACCCCGATAATTCGCTGGGTGGTTTTTTGTGCAATTGGCGCAGAGCGCTGGGGACTGCTTGGTTATTGCACTCTACAGAGAGATGTGTACCGGCACATTTAACGCACCGTGGTTCTTTTTGGCAGTATGCCTGCGTGTGGTTAAAACCTTGGCATCGTTTGCACTGAGGTACCGTTTTCCTTTCCTTACGCATTGGCTCGATTTTGACCTTGATGTTGAGAATGGTATTGATTTTGAAGACGTCGTCCATATTCTCGGTCCGATCAAAGGTGAGCATAAATAGTGGAAGTCCGCGTTTGACTACGGTGTCTTTGTCTCCTTCCCTACATTGCTTTTCCTTCTTGATAATATTCACGGCGTCAAGAATTTTGAAACCTTGGGTTTGTACGTCTTCGATAATGTCTTCTTTTGGACGGGTGGAGTCCCCTGGCGAAGACTCGTATCGGTTTTTCGTATTTATTTTCGTAGGCAATCCATTGGATGTTCTCTGCGTTTAATCTTAGAGACAGTGCTCGGTAAGAATCAGAGTCCTCTACGTAGATTTTCCACACGTTATTCCGGCGCGAGGTTATTATGTGCTTTGTTCTCAGCGTATTTTTGAGAAGATTACTAAGATTTCCGTAATCCTCTATCCCGATGACATTTATTGCAGGTGGAGGGCGAGTTTTCGCATGAATTTTGGTCTTGTTTGGTACGTCGGGTACGTTTGGTTCCTTTTGTAACAATTCGGGTGAGGTGACAGCCTTACGTTTTTTTAGGCCTTTTCTTAGAGGCGGGATTCGTTTCGCGATCAAGTTCTTCCTCGTCCGTAAAATATTCACTTACTGGACGGTTCGGTGTTGTCTCGAGATGTTTCGGTGCACGAATGTTTTTTAGATCCTCGTTTTCTTTTCACAGAGAATCGACTTCCTTTTTAAGCTCAAGGAAGAGTTGCTCTATTTTGTTCATAATTCGTTAATTTCTATTACGAAGCACTTTGTTTTCACTGAGTCCTGATTTACCTGCGGACTTCTTTTCCGGAGATACACGATCCAGATGGAGATCGACATATCTTTGTTCTTTTTTCAAAGGCATCTGTCGGCAATATTGTTGGACTTGCACTTGACGCTATCGGTGGTGATCTTAGCATTATTCCCCCCCTTTGAATGGGTCGTTGGGTAGCAATAGTTGGTCCTCCCCAGAATCCGAGGGACCAACCTCCGTAGAGGGTGGATTTTCCAGTATAACTGGTCTGCCACCTGGGGTAATGAAATCGTTTGTTTGTTTCATTGACCAAGGAGCCGCCTACTATAGGTCAGACGCTCTTGGATTTTGGTTTGCCGTCGGATTTTCCCTTCAACTATGACCTGTCTGCCTAGGGTGGTCCTACCAGGACAATACTCTCCCGACAGCATAGCTCATAGCATCATAAAGGCTACTCCCTCGGGCGTTAGATTTTAGTCGCCTCCTACGACAGGCATACATTACCTCAAGGCTATTCTAACCCCGTCCTTGCTGGGCAGAAATCTAATATAAGATCTCCTTAGTAGTTCGCGTGAGGGCTTTATTACTGAATTGCCTTCTTAGCAAAAAGAAATTGCTGTTGGCAAGAGTAATTCTCCGTTTAATTTCTGACGAGATGTTGTTGTCAGAGTTAATAGCGGAGCCGAGATAGATAAAGTTCCGTACTACCTCAAAGTTATGTCTGTCAATTGTGACCTTCCTTCCAATTCGTCGATGCCTAAATCCTTTGTTGGTATCGAATGTGTCGGTGAGGTCGATTCCGACCCTGATGGAGCAGCGAGAATTCTCCATCGTCATCCTACACAAACGGACGAGTGGGTATCGATTTAGACTTCATGGTTTTTTTCCAGGATCTGCCGTAGTGTGAAAATTTGATCGGTTGTCGACTTTCCTGGCCTATAACCACAGTTTGAAGGTCTCCTTTTTTGTGGAACGGGCAAACGATGTTCAGGTTCCATTTTTCAGGAATACCTCCTTCCGAACAGATTTGGCTTATGAGTTGGTGAACGTTACCTGCCAAGTCATCTCCGCCGGCTTTATAAAGCTCGGCGGGAAGGCCGTCATTTCCGGCAGTCTTATTAAAATTGAGTTTAGATATTGCTATCCTCACTTCACTCAGGTCGGGTGGTTGGCAGTTTTCACTGCTGTTGGTTCATTTTCTTTCTGAAAAGCCTGTGTTCTTCCCTTCTTCTCTGCCTATATAGCTCAACAGCAGCTCTCGTCTTCACTTTAAGCTTCGGGCTCGTTCTTGGCTGCTAGCATCTGTCGGCATTCCTCATCAAACTAGGGGTTTCCCGCAAGAAACCTAGCACATCAGTTGCGGCTGATCTAATGGCTTGTTGGCGTCGTTTGTTCTTCGACATTCGATGAGGGTTGTATAGTGTTAATTAAGAGGTTAAGGGATACGCGTTGCGCGAAGGTCTTGGCGGTCTCTTGCGATTGCAGTCTTTCGATATAATTTTTTTACAGTATTTCTGGATTGTTGTGGCGTAGTGGATATCCGCATTCTAACGTTGGCTGCAACAAGGTAGTGGTCGGAGTCGATGTTAGCTCCTCGGAATTTTCAGACATCCAAAATACTGGATGCGTGCCTCTTCTCTATCGCTATGTGATCAATTTGGTTGACCGGTCGTTGATGCGGAGACCACCATGTCCCCTTATGGATATCGAGGTGAGGAAACCGTATGCTGGCTATAGTGGCATTTCGTTCCGTAGCGAAGTCAATTAGCCTAAGTCCTCTTACAAGACGTGTTGTCGTGTAGGCTTTGTTTGCCGACAATACTGCTAAAGATGTCTTCTCTTCCTACCTTTGCTTTAAAATCTCCCAGCACGATTTTAACATCGTCCTTCGGTAGTCGCTCATAGGTTTTGTCAAGGACCTTATAGATAGAAAGAGCTCATCGGAGCTTATCTTTTCCCTCCGTTGCAGGGGTGAGCGCATATAAGGCTTATGTTGGCAAGTTTGGCCTTGATGCGGATTGTTACAATGCGTTCGCTAATGTCTTGGAAACATAACACTTCTTGCATAAGTTTGGCACTTATAACAAATTTGCATCCGAATAGTCGCTGTTTCTGCTCACTATAACACGGTCCGTAGTAGATGTCACAGGTTTTCATCCATTTTTTTCCTGGATGGCAGTAATGTCTGTTTTGTAGCAGCTTAGGGCTTCCGTTAGTTGTTCGCTTGCATCTCTCCTATTTAATGTTCTCACATTCCAGGTGCAGATACGAACGTCGTTGTCCTTTTTTCGTTTAGCAGGGCCGTCAACAATAAAATCAGTCTTTTCAGAGGCGATTGATTGCTTCGTAACATAATTTTATTTCCATGGTTGGGTAGTTAACCTAAAGCACAAACCCTAACCTGGAGGGCCAGTTTCAATTTATTAGATACCCCTAGGCACCCAGTTAAACTACATCGTTACTTTCATTGTAAACTCTACTCATGCGACTAATAGCCTCATTGTGTTTATGATTAGGTATATGTAAAATATTTAATCTACGCAATTTATAGGAACCTCCCCGCGTATTAAAGCCAATTGCACTTTAAAGATCGGGAGCATCTATTTGTCCTGATAATAATTGGTGTAAAAAATCCATGTCACTGTTAAGCCTACGTTGAGACAAAGGTCACAGTCGCAATAGTTTAACTCGACACCTATAGGGGGCAAATTGTGTGTATCATCCTATGGATGACCTCTCAAAGCAAATCTTATGAACTTGCGTTGGACTGATTCAATTCTATTTGAATGAACTGCAAAGAAGGGTGTCCAAACTTGTGAGGCATACTTCAAATGAGGGCGAACGAGAAAATAATGTGGTGGAAGAATGACGTAATTGTCATTAAATTTTTTTGACCAACTAAAAATACAAATATCGTTAGTATCCAGGGCCGAGCTTTCTCGCAACTATTCCTGTGTGCGTGTGCTGACTCCGAACGGCGAATTTGTGATAAGCTTATCTTGACAACTGATACTACTCGGATGAGTTCTAAGATCATCACGAGAGGAGGGCCAGTGAAAAAGCATTAGGTGTTGCTACGGATGGGAGTCGAACCCATACCCTCGGCGCGTCAGTTGCACTAACCATCGCACCACCGATCCCGTCCACCTTTTTATAAATCCCAACATAGAGTTGGATTTATTGACGATAGCGGTTATATGGTTATTAAAATCTCATTTAAAATCAAAATAAACACCTAGATCTTTAAAATTTCTACACCGCAAAGAGTGTGGCCGGACAGAGTATAATTAAAATCAGAGGGAGCACGTTATTGCGAAAATGTTGTATGCTGGCACTTTGTAGAGTTCAGACTCAAACCATGTGGTAAAACTGTTGAAATCGGTTTGTAGTGAAAGAGACTCGTTTGGTTCTCCTACGCTCTTAAACATTTTCATGTCATCAGCATATATCAATATTTTGCTATCTCTAATACAAGCTTTAACATCGCAATATCAATGTCAAACATCTCCTACTTCACATAATTAGATCTGACTGTTTTAACTAGGCGAAAGAATATAGGAAATTCGACAGATCCACGTGGTATCACAAATGACCTTTTTGGTCTAAGTTTGCACGCGAATCGCGTGCAGTATCTTCTTGTGACACCACAGGTGTCACAAAACAACGATATCTCCGTGATTGTTGTTGGCAAAGATTTTAAGAACTTGAACAATATTGATCCAATTTCATTGCTACCTCTCTTACCATGAAGTTCATTCCACGTAAAACAATGACCTTCCCCGTTTGCCAAATAAACTGTTAAATTGTAGACGCATATTTTTCGTGAATAATAGAAGAGAGACACACCAAAAAAGGGTAGCTGCAGAACACTTTCTAAATCAAACGTCAATGTTAAAAATGAAGGCTCATAACTGGATCTTTCTTTATCTTTAGCCTTTTCTTCTTGACTTCAACTTTTCTTTTAATGTGGAGAGAATAGTTTAATTCCATCTCTTTTTTCTTCTCTGGGTCAGCTGTTTTATATTTGGAGCATGTAGAGCATTGGTCCTTTTTGGGCTTAAAAAATGAAAAATTATAATTGCCGCAAAATATTTTCCGGTATGTACGTTCTTTAACAGCAACCTTTCCCTCGTTCATACATAGCTCTTTGTATAGATCATACATTTTAAGTATTGATAACTTACTTTCTAGGTATAGTTTTTTGCTTGATTGCATAACATAATGTGATTCCATTACGGGAAAACTCTCAATGTGTTTTTTTTATAAACTTACAGTCTTCATCACTAGACTTATTACCTGGCGTTTTTCTTCCATCAAACCCACCAAAGCAGCCAGTACTACTTACATTTTAACAGCGGTATTAACTGGTCCATTTGAAATACATAATGTTTTTTCAAAAAATTTTGCGCACACTCTGTGCTTTCGACCGTTATTTTCTAGATAGTATGACTTTGATAAGCTCCGAGCACCGATATCAGTCCCTTTCTTTTTTCGGCGTTTGGGTTCCATTGTTATTACGTACTTAATAAGAAAATCCTTTTGTCATTTATAGGACGTTAACGCCCAATAAGATTTGCAGATATCAATTCGATTTGCTTCTGTAAAATTGAGTGTACATTTGAACCTGCAATTTGTACAGTCAACTTGCTTGGGAGTTTTAGGTGCGCAAGTTTTCTTTCTGTTGGCATAAGCAATACATTTTGATCGTTTAGACTTCGTAATGTTTACTTTCCAATTTTCTCGATTTCTCTTTCTTCGTCGCGTCAAATTAGTAGCTATATTCTGGTCCACATAGTCCGAGAAATCATAAATCGAAAACGTAGATCTAGAAGGCGAAGGCTTAAAGTTTGGATCATTTTGCGTTGATACACTAAAGTCTTCCTCATCATCCGTTTCAATTGGATAGTCTACGAGTTTAATTCAGCTATTTGGAAGCTATAACATCAAAACGAAAAAAATATAAAATTAAAAATATTCTTTTATGTATACACACGTTTCGGATTCGTCGTTTCACACCGACAGCTTCTACAAACACTCTAGGTTCGCTGTGGAGAACATTAGCCATAACACTTTGTGTGGAATTTATTTGCCTTGGGAAAACGTTTTTGCGCGATTTAATTTTAGCAACGATTTAGAAGTTTAACATTTGATTCACTTTGGCAGCTGACAAGAGAATGCACGCAAAATAGAAACTTTTCGCGAGAATAATGGCGTTATATCCGTTAGACGTTAAAATCTTAATAAGCTGACAAAAGAATGAGCGATAAAAACGAAATATTATCAAAAATAGTGACCGTTACGACCACTGATGTTGCATTGAAAAGAAAATAAGAAGATACTGACTTTTCCACTGAAGAGAAATCATTAAGTGCCTGCACTTAATGAGTATTACAGTTTTGTAATTCCTGTAAAATTGAAAATTATGCCTCGCTAATTTTCCCAGTTATAAAACGTGAAAAATTATAATGTATTTTCCTAAAAAACTCATTTTTGCATATTTTGTACTTAATGAGTTTTACCTTTGAACCGACGATATAAAGTCATAAGCCATACTCGATGATTGTAATATAAAATCCTAAAAACATAAATTTGCCTCCATTTTCAAAAGCTACATTTCCAAAGAGGAAATATATCTATATTTTGGATTGTAGATACCCAGCGTCCCCCTTTTTTGTTTTTTTGTTTTGACAATAAGTAATGAAAAATTGCTATCCATCGCCTGATAATACGTAATACCATTCCATACCTGTGTCAGCTGAAACACCCGCAGATGCTGTCCCATTAAAAATATTTGCAATTATAGAAATCTCTTAACTAAATTAGCAAAATTACGTTAAACAAATTGCACATACTTAACGATAAAATATTCGCACGAATGATCTTCTCCTTGTAACTTCCTCGAAGTAGCCTCCTGTTGGTATCGGCAACAGCACCTGCAGTCTGCCGTAGGCCTGGCTGCTATGCGCTTAATTTGGTACGCGCGACTTCACTTAATGAAATAAAAATAATTTCATTATAAAGCTCGTATACACAGAAAATTCGCTGACAATTTCGAAAATAATTTCCAATTTGAAGCGTGAACCGGAGGAATACCCAATAGGTTCATGACCCCCAGCTTTTTAACGTCTGTGTTACCCTGTCCCCCTGTTCAACCCAGCACCCGAACGCAATTAAAAAGGATAAATTAAATTAGCAAGCAAAATCTTGGGTCTGTCTTGGAGGAGTTTTCTTCGCGCATCGCACTACAGTCCAATAATAATGAAAGGGAAATGGAAAATTTCCATTCGACAATTTATTTTTTATCACTCAATGTTTTGTATAAATGTATATACATTAAAGGTATGTATAGGTGTATCTGTATATGTATCTTCGTTCTTCGATTGTGCTGCAGAGTGTACTACTCGAGTGGGGACTCTGGATGCGGTGCGGTCCGTAGAAATGACATCCTTAGACTTAATTAACTGTTTTCCAAGTTTAATGAGTTTTTGCAGAATTCCCAGAAAACGGGAATTAAAAAAAGGCAATCATAACAACGCACCCCGCGCGCCACGCGAAGTGGTCCTATCAACGCACAAGTGACTCAATATTGAAGTACGGGCGACTATGAGCGCGGAATAAGGCACTTTATACACAAAACGCGTGTAATTAAGAAAATTTGCGGTACTTGCGATGGAAATTTCATCCTAAATTGTAAGAGAAAGTCTTGTTGGAGTGTGGTTGGGAATGGGAAACCAATACTGGTTTCCCAAAAATCGTTGTTTCTAGCACAAATTATGCAGTCAATTAAGACGACTGATGGGTACACGACTGGGTCTTACGTACTTGCTCCTTACGAGCTTGACTTCACATTATATCTGTTATGGAAGGTACAGTTATCATGAGAATATATTTAAAAAGATTACCGAACTAACAATAACGCTACATCAATATTACCTGTATGAAGTTTTATGGAAATGAAAATTATTGAAGGTCAAATAATTATTATCAGTTATAGAAATGAAAGTGGCACCTGACGTAAATTTAGATTTACTGAGAATCAAATCATTAAACATTTTTTTGATTGAATAAACTATAAAATTTTTGAATTAGAAAAATTATAAAAATTGTTTTACTTCGACTGATAATCGAAAATGGAACTTTTGCAAAGTAGTTCATTGCGATACACAGTAGTCATAGCTTTTTTTAGGACTTCATTCTCAAGCTGTATATATGTTATGCGGATTAACTTCGTGCCAAGCTCTACCGAAACATATCAACGTATTGTACGTGTACACTATACAGTACACACATCTCCGAAGCTTGAAAATAACCTTACAGAAGTTATACCATCATAATTTCGGCTATGCTTGTGAATTTTCCTGCATAATGTCTTAAGCAGGCATCTCCCCAAAAAATCAATCATAAAAATGCACAACCACCGCGCACAAGTACTAAAGATTGGTTAAATGATTTTGAATAAAACAAAAATTATTTAGAAAATTAGTGTCATTTTTTTTGTTATGATAATATTGGGATGGTTCAATTATGTATGGAAAATATCGGCCAAATGGACGCCGCGGCGGCACACCTCCGTCCGATGGTCCAGGTTTTCGATGACGATGAGGCATAATTGAGGGTCTATGCCGTTAATGTGCCGAAATATCTCATCCTTTAGTTCTTGAATTGTTGCTGGCTTATCGACTTACACCCCTTCTTTCAAATAACCCCAAAGAAAGAAGTCCAACGGTGTTAAATCACATGATCTTGGCGGCCAATTGACACCGCCACCACGTGAGATAACACGGTCATTGAATCTGTCGCGCAAAAGAGCCATTGTTTCGTTAGCTATGTGGCAAGTTGCACCGTCCTGTTGAAACCACATATCGTCCACATCCATATCTTCCAATTCGGGCCATAAAAAGTTCGTCATCATCTCACGATAGCGAACACCATTCACAGTAACTGCCTGACCTGCCTCATTTTGGAAAAAAATACGGCCCCATGATGCCGCCAGCCCATAAACCGCACCAAACAGTCACTCTTTGTGGGTGCATTGGTTTCTCGACAATCCTCTTGGATTATTATCCGCCCAAATGCGGCAATTCTGCTCAGTGACGAATCCACTGAGGTGAAAATGTGCCTTTTTACTGAAGTTGTTTTTATTTGAAAATTGATCATCCACTGTTTCCATTTCTTGCCACCATTCTGACCATTGACGACGCTTGAAATGGTCAATAGGCTTTAGTTATTGAGTCAATTGCACCTTTTAGTGTGTAAATTCAAGTGAGCATAATGCTCATCAATCAATTGTTGGGCACGACGACGAGTTGAGGTGGACGGTTCTTCATCCACACTATCGCGAACAGCAGCAATATTTCCTGCAGTACGAGCTGTACGACCATGCACTGGTGTATTCGCATCTCCTAATTACCCGGCTTGCTCAAATGTTTGCACGATTTTTCCGATTGTCGTTTGAACGATTAAATCACGAAGTGCACGATATTCATTTTGATTTGAACGCTCATTTTCATAATAAACCTGAATAACTTTAACGCATTGCTCGATTATGTATCTTTCCATGGTTTGAATTGAATTAGTCTGAAATTGAGAAATGTCAAATGAAATGCAGAAAAAATCTTATATATGGCCTACAGAAATAATTGCTTGTGGAAATTAAGATTCATTGTCTTATATAGGAATAATTATTAGTTTGGTATAAGAACTTCTAATATAAAATTTAATGAAAATCGGTGATCGAATCCATGCAACAGAAAAGATTAGTTTGCCCTTATTGGCCAAACGCCTTCAGTTGGGCAAGTTTCTACCTGTGCGCTCCACAATTCACAAGGTCATTCGGTCTGAAACACCAAGGATGTCTTTATCCGCATTTAATAAGGTGCATGCTCTGACGCCGCAGAGCAGGACTGTGTTGATGAGGGTCTTAGATTGCAATCTAGGGCAATCCTTGGTTTGATTTCTGATAGGATTCCTTTACTAAAAATGTATAGCTGTAAATTTTGAGTTATTCCCTTAAGTTGGGCGAATTGCTCTTTTCAAATAATTCAATTTCCATTCGATAGGATAGAATTTCGAATCACAGATTGCTGGCAGAAACAACCCGCTAAATATGCACAAACAAAATAATAAGAAACAAAAGTTAAAAGCCCATTAAATTTTTTTCGAAAATTAATAAAAATGTGGAAGTCTGAATCCGAAAAAAACTGAAAAGGATTGGAAGCACCATTATCGCCTGGTGCCGTTATTGATAAGAGGATCAAAATTAAGTTATCACTTTCAACACGATTCCCCATATTTGCCTAATTGTTGTTAGTCATGAATATTTGGTATCATAGACTGGTATAATATTTTTATATTAAATTACGTTTAGTTTGCCAGCGCTCAAATAACCAATCTCGAATCCTTCTCCTGATTATCTCCTCTATATTCATATATATATGAAAGACTCCGTTTTTATGTTTTAAGTGTATTTTATTTAAAAAATGGCATTGTGTAAACACTTTTGACACTTATTTGTCTCCTTAACAATATCATCCTCACTAGGAACTTCCCACACACACACTTATTATTCTCTCTACTTTTCCAATTATTGCTTCAAACACAAACTTCGTTTACACTTTCAACTCAATAATCACCCAGACACACAATCACATTGATCATTGACATCAAAAGGAAATCCCGATATAAAAGAAAAAAAAAAATGATGAAGAAAAAAAAACCGAGTAGGTACCAAACAACAACAGGGGGGAAAGGTGCCAAATCACATTATCACCCACCTCTCATAGCACCTAACTCAATGACGTTGGAATGGAACTGTCTGTTCCATTTTATGTGTGGCTGCACCGCAAACAGAAACAAATTAGAATGCGAATCAGCATCAGTACATCCACAACAGAACATGAACTGACTCCGGAAAGCAGCGTATTCGCCTTGCAACACAACAACAACCACCTATTGCCGTCACTACTCTTGTACCCATCCTCAATTTTGAATGAATAATTCTGACAACTGCAGTGCACATGAAAAGCAAAAGAAACGAAACCAGAAACAACAACTGTACCAATGAAGCCCAGCAAACCAACAACATCAACACAAGCAGCATCATCATTCATGACGAGAGCCGCAGCTCCTTGCATCCCCAAGACCCCATCCATCGGGTGGAGCAGCTATATATTGTACGAGTTATGTACACACGTCCGCAAAGTTCCCACACACATCATAAACTTTCAAATGCTAATTTCTCTACGTAATTCATCCTGTTGAATAAGACAGCTCATCTATGAAAAATGCTCGCTTAATTCTGGCAAATGATATTTGAGAATGATAAAAAGGACCTTCGTTGTTAACGTCGTCATTGTTTGGGTGGCGCCCTCCATTTGGTTTCTGTTCAGTCCCAGAGTCGACCTATAGCTATACAAGTTCTATGCTCGCACGGAGATTTGTATGTGCCCCGTCAACGCAATGCATACGTTTTATTGTAAGACGTCCTTGTGTGTGGTCCATAATGTGCGCCTGCACACTTTCGAGAGCCTGAATGTGAAAATCCCTTCGACGGTGCCATCATCATCTTCTCATCCGATGATACAATGCCAAATTGTGACTTTTGAGAACAAGATCCTTTTTAGCTTCGCACAATATCCTTTTGTAAGCCTTGGTTCTTTACAGTTCCACAAGGAGATATGATGTGTTACATTCATCCAACTCAGATGCTAGATATATGTGCCCATGGCAACTACACCCAAGGACTTTTGGATATCCTTTCGGTTTCGCCGCAAAGTTATGGGAGAATGATGTCACTGGGTTGTTGCTTCTCTACCACAGTCTTCATATCACTTCTGTGACTGAAGTTGATGTTTAAACTTTTCTAATCCCAAAAATTGTACGCTGTGTACAAATGTAAAAAGGATAGTAATAGCCTGGATGCATACACGCAACTTGTTGTATCAATAATTTATGGTAACAGTTACATATCATGTGCCTATCAGGAGGATGGGAAGTGTGCATACCACGGAATCGATCCCGACAAATTGTTTCATAGTCTTTTCATGCATGTAAGTTTTTTGTTGAATTCAAGATAAAATGTTCCAGTCTGTATCCATTTCTCCTTCAGGCTGAAGTGTAAGTAAATAGAACTTATTAAATTGGAGGATTAATATTTGGAGACGGTAAACACCATGCTACAGCTACTCAGAAAATAACTAAATTGTATCCTTTTGCTCTTCGTTTAGGAGGGTTATTATATGAACTCGATTTTATTGTAATATTATCATCGCAGCGAGGACGAGGAGAACACATTAGTGTGTCTAATCCGAATATAATATTCACTTAAGGGATGTCACAGAATGTTTGTAGCTATGTACCCACTCGTATAGCAAGAAAAGTTATTGAAGAATAAATAGAATAAAAAGGACCAGACAAGTCTGCCTCAGTATGACATCACTGAGAGGGCATTTCGTATATAAATTGAGTTCTGATTTCACAGTATTCCGCATCATTAGAGAGTAACGCTTGATGCGCAGGTGCCATTATATTATAGAGGCACTCGGAGCCGGAGTAAGAGAAACGCAATAATCTGGGGTGAATGCTCTTTAAACTGAAAAAGGAATTAGAAATGTGATATCATATGGATTTCGATTTGGAGAACTTTAGCTGGAGCCTATATAAAAATATACTGCCACACCATCCTCTTTCACAAGAACCTAAGTAGTCCTAAGAGACCTAGAAAGTCTCTTTCGAACGAATAAAATTTAAAAGTTACAGAAAATGTGTATCATTGTCAGAAGGGTTGGTTTAAGAATGTGCTATTCTTCGACATCATTTTGAGCATAAATGTGAGTATTTGGCCAGACCCGTGACGAGATCAACTCTAATTCGAGATGAAATAGTCTTTTTGATAGCTACTTGTGTCTGTGTTCTTTAATTTATGAATAACCATTTCCAGAAGGTCTCTGTTAAGTTCGATGAAGTGGTCTTCCTGTCATTCAACATCAGAGCAGATTCTATAACATACTAGCTGACCAGGCAAATGTTGTTTTGCTATATAAATTATTTCTATTGAATATTTTGGTTGCTAATTAAAAAAAAAAACATATCAGAAGGCTACAATCCGCTGTGCGGATCGTTCAATACCCTAATTCATTCCATCATTAAAAATTATATCCCCAAAAAAATATGAGTTCATATTGTTCAATCGAAATTTTTTAAGGTTTGACAAAAAACAACATTTTCCTTTGCAAATGCCTTGGGGTAAGGTATACACATGGCTTTTGTGAAAAACGCCCCTAAAAAATGGGCGTGTATGCAAATGATTGAAGTACGAAAGGATTTTTATTGCCATTACCGTAGTATTTGCATCAAAAGATTTTCGACTTTCTTTCAAATTTGGACAAAAACTTTTTTATTCGATGAAAATCCCCCAAAAATAGGGCGTCACAAAAAACTTTATATGGACGAAATATAGATATCAGGATTATATATATATATATATATATTTATATATGGGTATCTTCCGAAAAATCTATTAAGCAAAATTTTTCAAAATTGTTTTTAAAAAAAACTTTCTATTTAGGTAATTATTTGTGTATTTTGTAGTGTACTGTAAAGTTTATTTTTCTATACCTTATTTGGTATTAATGGTAGTAACCTAAGACCGAGATCAAAACGTGGGACTTGCATAAATTATAAGGGCAAGTCAAAAAGTAATTTCCTGAAAAACTGGCGAATTCCCTTATGTTTAGAGAAAAACAACGTTTTTTTCGGAATGTAAGCTTGGCAGTGGTCGGATTTCGAAAATTTTTACACTTGTTTTGCTTCGTCTGAAAGAGAGTCCATATACCAAATTATATCAATCTATCTCAAAATTAAAGCCCAAAAATCATTGACATGCAAATGGAATGACAAACAGACATGGTAAGATCGACTCAGACGGCGATTCTCAGTCAGTCCATGTACTTTGGGGTATAACTATGGAAATTATTTCCCTATGTTACAAAATTTATGTCAAAACTAATATACCCCTATGGGACAGATTATAAAAATATATCAGAAGGCTACAATTTGCTGTTCGAATTGTTGAATACCCTATCCCAATCCATCTTTAACTAAAACATACCCAAAAAGTGGGCGTGGCTAAAATCTTTACAAAGATGGTATGTACATTGAAAAAGCCATTGTCGTTATATATTGGTCAGTGAGTTAATCATAAACTTTTTATGATTTGACAAAAAAAAAGTTTTTCTCTTGCATATGTGATGGGGTAGGGTGAACAAATCGATTTTATAAGAAACGATTTGGCCAAAAACAACATTTTGAAAAGTGGGGGTGTCAGTGAACGGATTTCTAAACTTAAATTTATGGGCCAAAAACTGGTGACCAACGGACGGGCAGACATATCTAAATCGAATCAGCTAGCGATTTTGAGTCGATTCATATACATTAAGATATATCTATCTAAATTATTGCTCTATGTTATGGGATATGGTATATAGGATAGGGTAACGAATGTATTGTAAAGGTGTTTGAATGTTTAAAGGATCGATAAAATAGATTGAATGTGATCAATAAAATATAATGATCGTGTATCGATTTCAAGGAAATCGAACGTAAGTATACATATTTCCAAAGAGAAATGTTAAATTTGGAACTGAGAGTGTGTACTGGGCCAGTGACCTCAAGTAAGACCCCAGTAGACATTATTAGTCGTTTAGATAAGATTTCAGGTGTATATCGTCCATATACGTGAGGGTTGGCCATAGTTGGCGTTGCGCCGTGTTATAATGGTATTCCATAGCCAAAGTATGAGGACATTCCATTCTTTGATGAAGCTTAAACGAAAATGTTTCTATGTGATCTATGACAGTAAGAGGAATTCTGCGCTGCAGACAGTGACCGTCGTGCCACGTATAATTGTCCGTGTGAAAAACATATGCTGCCTAAATCTTAGCAGCAAATCGGTGGGCAATTTTACGCACTCAGTATTTTCATGGACAGCAAACTTTTTCAGAATGTGTCACCGGATGGACTTTTTCAACATTGTTGAATGTGGAATGTCGGAAAGTGTTTGTCTAAAATTAAAGTGTTCCGTTCAACAACGCCTCAAGAAAATGTTTGTGTGCTGAGGCTGCCAGCACATTGCGGTCGATTTTTTAGGAAAAAAAGGCCCCAAAAAAATCTCAAAATAAAGTTTTTCAAAATTTCTTCAAATTGTTGATTACAAAAAAACGCCTTAAAAGGAGAGAGAAAGACAGCCTCGTATCTTCTTCGCTTAATTGACAAATAGGCCAGTACGTAATCCCCATCGGGAAAGATAAAACACAGAATGCAGCTGAATCTTATGCATGATGCACGGCGTTACTTAAAAACCTGTTCCTATTCCGGCGTGTCATACGGATGATTTTATTGCCTCCAAAATGGCAAATGTTAGATGTGATCATGTCAAAGCAGAATTTTATGAGCTCCTGGGTGTGGTATATCTATAAAATCTATAAAGAGCTTGTCCTAAGCAAAGAATAATACTTAGGGATTTCATCGACAAAAAACGGAATCACACGCGACGGTTACATCTCGTTTGGTTTGTCCGATGATGTCAATATCGTAAGCGTATGCTAGTAGTTTTACAAGCCTATCGATGATTTTGCTCCTGGTGTAGACTGGCAGCCGAAGTCTATCCGTATCCATGTAATTTATACACTGGCTATCACAAGGATGAGGCCATACATTTTGAAATTGATTTTTTGTATTTGTTGGAAATTTTGTAGCCGGAAACGTTTAATACCTGTGAAAAGGTACATATCTTGCCAACAGGAAGTCAAGTGAAAGTGTCATCAAGATCAAACAAGGAACTACTTTAAAGGCGTATAAAAAGATTGCCACTAGGATGAGGCCCCATTCAAAATCTTTGAGAGAAAGAAAAAATAATAAAATGTTTACATTTTATGGTTTAAAAATATTTATTTCTTACGTTTTTCTACCTTAATAATGTGTATGTCCGCTATTTTTTGACATGACTTATATAAGACGGTTTGGAATAGAATCATACAGTTTTTTTTTTAATAATCTAGAGAAATTTAGACCCAGGCAAAAAGAATAGCTTCGATTAAAATTTCCTTGTCTTCAAGTTGTCTGCCGCTTTCATACACTTTACGAGGTAACCATGCCAAAACATTTTCGATTAGATAGGCTTAAGTTAGGTGGAAAAAATTTCAACATCTTCTGATTAAATCCAACTTCTAACGAAAAAGTCCAACTTGATTGTAGCATAGTAGGTAATAGCCCCCCCACACCATAATAAATACCTGATGTACATCTATGATGTCTTGCCGAAATAAGTTCCTCCTTTCCTAGATCATGGAAATAAAAGTTGTAACCATCGGGGACCTCAAGGCTAAACTTTGTCTTATCAAATTAGGGAGCGCGTTTCCTCTCACTGTTCCAAGCAACATTTTCTTCTGCAAAATTCATTCGATCCTGTCCTTGTGTACTCAAAACCGGATTCTTTGAAAGTTTACTTCTCTGCATAGAACGCCTTTTTCGTATTATCCTCATTACTTCTATTAAGCCCCCTTGCATTTATAGGCCTAAGAGTCACAACTTTTTGATAGCACCTATTTTTCCTCTTTCTGTCGCAGTCAAAGTCTTTCCGGAACCCATTTTTTTAACTAAATAAGAGCAGTTCTTTTTAAGCCTTTTTTAATTATTCTAAACAAAACTTTGTAAACTTCCGGGAACAAAATTTCCAACAGGTTTAAAGAGTGTATTGTTTCATCCTAGTGATCGCTAGTTTATGTGCCGACTCACAATCAATCATAACCATTACCTACATTGATTTAATATTCATCAATATTTGGTTGGTTTGATTCACGATTGCATTGTTTTTGAAAATGGCTGAATGCATTATATCCATTCTTAATATTTTAACTTTTAATAACCTTCTTTCGAGGATAGGATTCCAAAACTCTGCATAAACTAAACTTGATTCGAAAATTAGCATATTTTTACATTTCTACTCTAACTCAGCCACACTGGTTTCTCAAAAATTAGTATTAAATTCATTACCATTTTCAAAGAGAAAAAAACTGTTACTCTTCTACCATGAACCTTTAAAATTGAATTTCACCCCCAATGAAGAGAGTTTTCCAATTCCATCACCATCCCCAAAGCCACACAAGAGTAGTCCTTGTCCTATTGTTAAATAGCTGTACTCACTTAACAGAGCGAATTTTCCCCAAAACAAAAACAAAACAAAAATCCCCTCGAATAAAAACATATTGACTCACTTGACGGCAACTGTCAGTGTCAGTTGGTATTGAATTCTCGTGCAACTAGGGCGCGCGTCGAATTTTCTTCCCTCTCGTAAACCATCCGCAGTTAATTTCGTCACGATTTAGTTACACTCTACCGAAATAACGGCATCACAATTAAATAAGTGTTCTGTGCTTGTGTGTCACGTATCACTTGTAAAGTGTTATAACGAGAAAAAAGTAAAAATATTAATTTTATCAAATTGATTCAACTACTTGCATCCTCTCGTGAAGTGGTTCTTATGTGACGAGGGAACATTTTACAAAATACAATTGTAAACAAAAATTAGTCCGTCCAAGTTTTATCCAATAACAAGTGATTATAGATAAAATACGGTATTTTCTAGATTTGTGCGTGTGTGTTTTCTTAAAGAATTGCCAATGTGAAAGGTTAACGCATACAGATACAGCAGACCTTGTATCCAAGCAACAGCATTGTGTGGCAAAACAAAATACATTTACCGTTTGGCTTACTACTTTCGTTATAACTATTTTCGCATAAGTGCATATACCTAAAGAATAATTAAAATTAAAATTCACTTTGTATTGTGCGAAATTCTGGAAGTTTGTTTGAAGAACAAACCGAAAGTCTATGGTTAACATCCAATTATTTACATTTCAGCAAACCAAAAAAAAAAAAAAACATTTTTACTATCCTTTTTAAAAATGATTTTAAAATCAGAAAGGATTTACATCATGCAATAAATTGCTGGCACATTGGCTATCACCATCTTTCAAAAAAAAAAGCACGTTGCAATATGAAGAATGTGTCACACCGTTTCATAAAATTCTCTTCGAATTCGTTGAAATTTTAAGAGGTGATTTGAAAAAGGGGAAAATGAAAGGACTCTCAGTTTTTCAAGGAAATTCAAAAGGGAAATTTGTCTTTTCATATAAAAAAGAGAAATTCTACGTCAAACCAACACAATGTGTAAACATTTTGCATAGAAAAAAAACCCCAACCAATGGCGCCAGTATTTTGGTTTTATAAACACATGTATACAAAATCGATTATCCTTTTGTACATTATTATTACCCATCTTTCTTTTCTGTTTTCACCCGTTTTCATGTGAGCAAAAATATTTTGCTACATAAAAGCTTGATATTATTTTTATTCTTTCCAAAAAAAATTCGCATGTACCTTGTTAATTTTCTATGATTTTATTTTCATATGTACAATTACATTAATAATTTCATTCCAAATAACATACAGAAAAGTATAGAACCGGCTAATTTATACACATGATTATAATTTATAAACTTTATTCCCATGCAATTCAAATTTATTATTTATTTATACTCTTGTTTTTCTCATCCAAAGTATTGAAAATGAGGCAATGCCACTGCTCATTGTAAGGGATATTCGGTTTCACATACCTGCCTATATGCAGTTGTGATGATCTTTGTTATGCTGTTATCCTTTCACTGGTGAAATTGTTACTTTTAGTTGATAAGTGGTTTGAAAATGTGTGTTGTTGTTATTTTATTTAGCGAAAATATGTAAAAATAAATTTAATTGTATAAAGTGATTGATAAAGTTTTGTTTAAATTGGTGGCAACATAATTCGAAAATTATTATAATACATCAGGAGAAATCTTGGTGAGGCTTCACTGTGGGAAAAGTAGGGAACATTCGTCAACAGGTGGCTGCTGCAAACACGGATTTAATACATGTGAGTCTTAAATGCGATGAAATAAGTTAGATGCAACATTTTAATCTTATTGTTTATTTTTCTGGCAGAAGCAATATAACTCAAAAAGTAAATGTTTCTCAATTTTGTCTTACAAAGAGAAAACTAATATTTTGTTGAAAATTTTCGACCTCGAGATTTTGATTGATAGTGTTTAAGATCATATTGACATTAATTATATCATGCCATTATTCTAAAATATTTTACATATTCACCACACTGTAGCTATTTGTAATGACACATATTTATTATTGTTAATGCTTACAATATACTTAAATTACGTAATGTCATACTTTATATATGAAATGAAACAAAGTAATAATTACAACGTTTAAAACTAAACAAAGAAACAGTTATGTTTTATTTTATTTCCTTTGTCTCAACACAAAATAGTTTTACAACATAATTTTATATTGAAAGAAAAGTGATATCGTATCAATAATTCCAACCCAAGACATTTTGGTGTTCGAGCCTGACCGAGCGTAAGAAAACATACGAGAGGTCTTTGCTGAATACAAGATGGATGCCATCGACAAAGTCAAGCCCTAGGAAACGCCAAAAGGAAGCGAAACAACAAAACCCGCGTCGGCAGACACAGTGACAACACAGCTGAGGTTACCTGTTATCAAATTACCAACATTTCCATTACATTACGATAACCGCGGAACTCAAAAAAGTGGTTTTGAAATTCCATCCGTTGATCTGTCTGCCCATAATGGTATCTCCAGTCTAAACGACTTGACCATTTTTTTCAAATTTTGTACTGGAAATTTCTCTGTTCAAAAAAATAAGTTTTATACAAATTTACACGCAACGAAAATTTTCTCGATAACGGCTCAAACGATTTTGATTCAAATTAACTATATACAGGGTGTCCGCCGGGAAGGTATACTACTTTGTTTGTTTATAATTTTGGACTAAATGAAAGAGAATGGATCTTAAGTTGATGAATGTTTTATATGATGTCGGCAATTATGAATGGAATACAATATCAGGTAAATGTCCGCCTCTTAAGCACAATTTTCATTACATTCTCACACATTTCACGCGGTATTTCATTAATTTCATCACGAATATTTCGTTGAGTTGCTCAAGCGTTTCTGGTTTGCTTGCATAAGCCTTGCTTTTTAGATATCCCCACAAAAAGAAGTCCAGAGCAGTCAAATCAGGCGACCGTTGAGTTCAATCAACGTCACCATTGATTGAAATGGTAAAGTTGATTGGCAGTAATTCAATTGTAATTCTGGCTGTATGCGATGTGGCACCGTCTTGTTGATGATACCACATGTTAGTCAAGCCCAAAGCATGCAGTTGTGGCGTTAAAAAGTTTTCAATCATATCAAGATATCGCTCCCCATTCACAGTAACCGTTACGCCGTTTTCATTTTCAAGGAAGTAAGGTCCAATGATTCCTCCTGACTAAATTGCACACCAAACTGTTACATTTAATGGATGCACAGGAGACAAATGAATAATTGTAGGGTTTTCCATTTCCCAGAACCGACTATTCTGTTTATTCATATATCCATTCAAATGAAAATGTGACTAGTCACTCGTTATGATTTTTTCATGAAAATCGGGGTTTTCGGGGCCAGCTGTAACATCCTATTGGGATATGTACGGCGGCGTAAATGGTCTTGTGTAAGACGCTCTTGTGTCAGCTGAATCTTAAATGGGAACAAATGCAAATTCTAGTGCAAAATTGTGACCAAAATTGTTCTTTGAAGACCAAGCTCCTGAGCACATCGTCGAATTGAGGTTGATGGATTGTTTTGAACACTTCCTGCAGCAGCAGTAATGTTGTGGTCCGTGCCTGGGCATATCACCCACAGACCTTCTTTCTTTGAAATCATTCACTACACGATAAATAGTGCGTTTTGTTGGCACATTGTTTCTCCCAAAAATTTAACGTAACTTTCTCATCTTCACAGTAATTGATGATTGATTTTGATAAAATATTTTGACGATTAAAACACGTTGGTTTTTTTTTATATTTTTTTCATAATCAACGTGTCTACTTCACGACTGTCAAGTATGGCATATATATTAAGTAGTTTTAATAAAACCGCATACCCAGTTTTTTTTTAGATTTAGGACATATGAGTCAATTATATTGTCAATTTCTAGTAAACTATTTGGTCAAAATTTATGAAATTGAATTTCTGTGTTACTATTACTGATTGTAATAATTTCAAATAATAAGTTTTAGCCAAAATATTTCTTTAAGAATTTTTCAGTTTTGGCCAATAACGGAAAATCATTCACATGGCCATCGAATCCTTCAAATTCCGAAATAAAAATTCTTATAATCACAGTTTTACATTATTTATATATTTTTAACATCAAAAAACAAAATGAATGTTGTTATGAAAATTGTTAAATTCTTGCATGGTTGTTATTTTTGCCTACCGCATAGCACTAGTATCTTATTGTAGATACCCAAAAGTAGGGAATACTTGTAATCGTGCTTGCAAATTTCAAATAATGTTCAAGTTACCAAATAAATAATAACACTAAATTAGTGGAATTGTCACTGATATATTAGGTGCATTATACACTGTCCATTTGGAGCTCGTTAACCCTCAGAAAATCGCGTAAATACAGTTTGGTAAACGAATTTCAAAGATGCATTTAAATGTTTTTTTCCCTCAATGAAAAAAACAAATTTAGCGAGCTTTAAGGTATATAAATATCTGAAAATAAAGTTCAAAATTAATTCCAAACAAGAGTTTTATGAAATCCTTTATCCTAATTCTGCCAGACTGTGGCTGTATGCCACTATTTTATTTAAAATCAATAGAAAATTTTCAAAATAAGTTTTGGCACAAAATCAATTGAATTTGTTTTACTATTGTTTCTTTTGTTATTGTTATATAATTTTTTTTAGTTTAATGTTTCGAAAGTGTTTACTCCCAACACATTTTAGTGGTGTTTTATATTAACGTGAACTAGTTTGGATGTGATTTATGAGGCAAATAAGACTTTAGACGTATAAAGGGCATATGCTTACACTGACACATGTAGGTAATACAATACTCATTACCAGAAGTAAATTCAGTATTTATAAAATTGAAATTTTACTGGCAACATGTCTGAGCCTAGAAAAACAAGAAACTATCAGATGAAGAAATAAGAAACGCTATGGAAGTGGACGATGTGACGGAAATGTAAGAGAAGACACTGCTGAATATTTTGTTGAATCCTTCATCTCAGTCAAACAGATGTTTTGGAAACTGTATTTGAATCAGATGATGAAATAACAAGCAGGTGAAAGTCATAAAAGTGGTGACAATTCTGCTTTATTATTATTAATCGGAATATTTATATATTCTAGCGTTCATAGGACTATTGTGCGATGCTGGATCAAGCCATACAAAGAATTGCAGGATCCTTTATTTGGTAGTCCAATTTATCGGATGTGTGTGTCGAAAAATAGATACGTTGCACTGTTGCGTCATTTGCGTTTTGATGACAAATCTAAGCGATCAATTCGCAGAGCGCAATATAAGTTCGCACCAATTAGAGATATTTGGATTCGAATGAAAATTTGGTGGACTTCGATTCTAGCACGTGTTGTCCGCTATATGGAATTACGTACCTAGGTAAAGAAGGGAAGTGCCGCGCTATCAATCTCGATTCTCAAGTTTTTAAGGTACTGTGTGAAATACATTTTTGTAACGACATACAGGAACGTGATGTTCGACTATTATTTTACTAGCTTTGAGCTTGCACAAACAATGTTATCGAAGGACTAGCATATGTCGGCACATTGCGAAAAAAATAAAAGATGCATTCCAGCAAACTTCTACCTTTTAGCGTATGAGAGGTTGAAAGCAACATGTTCTGTTTTCTTCGAAAAATGACAATCGTTATCTACGTACCGAAGAAAAACAGAGCTGTTATACTTCTGCCAACGATGCATAATACAAATGCAACAGATGTCCAAAATAAAAATTATTCAGAAAAAAAATTGTAATATAACCGTACAAACGAGGAGTAGACGCACTGGATCAAATGTGTCACTCTTTCACTGAACGGCGAAAAACGCGTATATGAGCTCCAGCACAATCTTATGATCAGCCATACCGAGGTATTCGTTCAAAGAATTTCCGAAACGAAAGTCAGTTCGTATCGGAACTCAGTTTACCATCAAAGTAGCCGTTGCGGAACAAAATAAATGAAACATACATTCGTGACGTTTGACAATCTGTCAACTGTTTAATTTTATAAATGTGAAAAATGAGTGGTCAAAAATATTTCGTCGGAAGATCATCTCGAAATGCAAATCCAAACGGATACCTCGGAACAAAACTCTCCGATATCGAACAAGTTTGAGAATATTTTGTTCCGAACGGATAGCTCGGTATGGTTGGTCATGTTTAGATTTGAAATAACGTCAAAGGAAAACGTCCATAGGTGTTAATTCAGAACTGCCAATGTATGCCATCTCCGTTGGATATTGTGCTCACGCTCAAATGCAAGAGAAGCTAGGTTTGGCATTGTATCCTGGAGAGAAATAAAATTACCAGCGAACATTTCATGAACTCATGGCAGAAACATAATTTTTCGATGATCTTGGCTCGTATTTTGTATTTAACAAAGTTATTATGGTATCCTCTAACTTTTTGACTCATTATCGAATGAGAGATATGCTTGGCGAATTTCTTAATGGGCTAAAACTCAAATTATGCATAATCTTCTAAGCGCTAAAATCGCAGAAACTCCGTTTTGTAAAACTATAGCAAGCGCGTACAAACCACGGTCTGTTTCCTAGAAAGGCTCCATGCTGACTGAATTCCCTAGAGCTAGGCTACTGATAGACAAGCACGCTTTATAATGAACTAATAAGATGTTTCACTGGATTACACAAGAGAGCCATTTCAATACGTCTTCACTTAAGACCTTCACAACTAGAAAATTGCTCGACGAAAAACCATTATGTATGATTTACCAGTGTGCTCTTAAGGATTTTACAGCTTAAAAAAACACCTCTCTACCTCCATAAGCATGAAGTCTACTAACTATGGATTTAATCCCTGCAACCATATACGACTCTTTATAGACAGCCTTATTTGCAGAGGCGTCGTCCAAATTCATAATTTATACAGTTTACATATAAATTTTTCTCAACTATGGTACAGTCCAAAAAAGCACAACTATTACCACATCGTTAAATATTTCCCATCGTATTTAAAATGTGCATGCACATAGTATTGATATTCATTTATACACCTTTAAGATAAACAAACATAAGTAAGGTACCTGTGCAATCAACCCCATCAACTTGTACCTCCAACGAATCCCATACAAACACTTCCACCCACCATCATGATGTATTGCTGCCTCCACTGCTAACCAATTTCATACTAAATCACGGGACAAAACGAGAATACAATTTTCACCAACCCCAGCGTTCAACCCCAAGTGCAGCGCAGAGCTCGATATTAATATACTCAGCGGGATGGACGATCGACCATGGCGTAACTGTGCACAAGATTTATTGAGGGAAAACCCAAAAGGTAAAAACAAATATAAAACTTTCCACAAAAAAAAAAAAATGGTCACACTGCTACTATTTGCAATCCCAGTAAACGGGTAGAGAAGGGAGAAATGCGCACGTCTTTTAGATACCTACCAACCAACCCCAACAAGCATGTAGGATGCAAGCTCACAATTTTCCAACCTCAGAGATAAAACATTAAAAATTAAATAAGAAATTTGAGTACGATCCTTTGTACCTGTTTGTTAGTATATGCGGTGACGAGCAGTCAGGACACTTCACCATACCTTTTTCAGACTTTCCGCGGTCTGTTTCGAATAGCAATAATAGCTATGATGAATTCGCATAATGCTTATATAGAAACTGCTTGAGCGTCATTTATTATAATCAAATTAATTGCGATCCTTCAATTGCAATATCCCTTTGTGTTGATACTCCCTCGATGCCTCTCGCAGTCGAGCGCACCAATATGAAATAGAATCCCTCGAATGCAAATTGCAAAACAATTCACATACAAAACAATTGTCCGTGCACATATTCGTCTCAAAGGTGAGTAAATTAACAGCCATTTCACAACCATTCTAAGGAACATGATATGGTTAATTATTAACTCGTAGGGGCTGGCCAGGGGGCGCAAGTAATGAAGCGAATCATAATGGACACACAAATACATAATCCAAGTCTGTTCGTCTTTCAGCTACATCCTTGAGGCTAAGTGGTATTTGTGTTTTAGGAGACACACAATTGTCCTGTTTGCCACGATAAGACGTATTCCGCTTTGGGGGAAGAACACTTTGACCTTTCTCATCAACTAAATCCTGTGTTTAATTTTCAATTCACTGAGTGTTTTCTAAATGTAAACATAAATTAGTTAGAGTGTGGGCATGTGGCAATCGCCCACCTATCTGTCGGCTATTCGCGAGCTAGTGTTACACTTGTATTTGAAATTAATTATGCTGTTTGTGTATTAGTATATAAGGACATCAACAAAATATATATGTAAATAAAAACAGCGGCAAAGAAGAATTATTTAGCAATTTGGTTACCGGCTGTAACTAATGGATACGCTTCGTGAACGAACATTTTTTTCTGTGACATTGTATTGCGTGCCGCTAATTGTCCAATTTGCTGAGCGATTCCTTCATTTTTATACTAGCCAGCAGTCATGTTATAGCACCTAGATGTCATGTTTTATTGATTTTTTTGTTCGTTTTTCCTGAACGTAACCATTTAGTTTGACATAGCTGATGATTAGATTTGAATGTGACCTGCATGCCATTTGGTAGATTGCTTTTTTGTTTTAAAATTTGAAGTTTAAATTGTTGAAGTTTAAGTAAAAAGGTCATATTTGTGCTTAAATAAATAGTCAACTATGTACATCTAAAGATTATAATTTGTAATTTTATTTTATTTCATATATCTACTACAACATTCGTTCGTACCTGCAAAGCCACACATCTTATCTGCAGGAGGTTGTTTTAGAATTCAATTTAATTTATTGCTATCATCCGAATGACAGTTAGTTTGAATTCATTTATACATATGTATAAATCTGGTTATGACAATTTTTAAGTCATATTTTTTTTTATAAAATCAAAACTTTGTAACATTTCGACTTTCAAATTTGGAAAAAATGAATCAATCGGTTCTAGAAAATATTCCACAAATCTTTTCTTTCTTAAGTTTGATTTATGTATCTCAATTTATTATGGAGATTATTCAGGATGTTTGGTATGGTTTACATTAGCTGACGCTTGTCGTAAGCGTTTTGGAAAGATGGTAGACGGTAAAACCCCTCTAGTCGTCTTCTGTTGTTGAAGTTATGGCTGATTAGAGTTTGAAAACGTTCATCGTCGTAGTACTCCAACGCAACTGTGATATTAAATAACTGCTTCACTATGAGAAATCTTATTCTGCCACCTATGCTGTTTTTTCCCTGTTTGATCACCCTGACTTGGATATTTTAAAGCTTGGCAATGTGTATATATGCTGCACCACCCCACGCTAGAATGGTTTACTTATTGTTGCACACAACTTCACATAAGGCAGTGCACACAAGGATCCTTTCAGCTTTTTTCGTAGATCGTTTATTTGAAGTTTCCAATGAAAATGACAGTCAATCGTTACATCCAGTTAATTTTAAGTATCCACGGCATCTATTATTTGGCCGTTGCTTGTATTGTCCCACCTAAAAGTTTTTTTTTTATTTATTTGTGATTCTGGGTACTGTGGGCTACTAATATGTAATAGTAGCTGCATTTAATACGAGCCCGTTATCGTGACAACATTTCCGTGCTTCTTCAAACTCTGCCTGTATCATCCTCATCATATTGATTTGTGGCAAACAAAAATGGGACTCCATACTGTGTTGGCTTTATTGCAATAATATTTGAATCCCACGAGAAGTTCTCATTCCAACTACCAACCTACCAGTTAGCTTTCAATACCTAATATTAACTTTGAATCGATGTGATTTATTATGATCTAGGGTATCGAATGCTTTGCTAAAATCCAAGAAAAATACTAATACGTGGTGACTTTTGTTAAGACTGGTGTTAATTTTGTTTGAGAAATCGCAAAGAAGTTGGTTGGTGCTTTTTCCCTTCTGGAACCCGTACTGATTCTTGCTAATAGTCTAAGCTTATCAACAATTTTCCAAATTCGATCTGCAAAATCTTTTCTATCGCCGGCAATATTGAAATTTTAAGATAGTTTGCTATCTCATGTTTGGCTCCTCCCTTGTAGAGAGGTCTGACAAGTGTCTCTTTGACCTTTTTTGGAACAGTGGTCGTACTAAATCTCACATTGATAACGTTCGTTACTATGGGGGCGAAAATATTGGCATTTGGTTTTATGTCTATTGGACTAATACCTTCTGAAACAGGTGCCTTTTGGATATTTAAGCGAGATATACGATTTTCTACCTCCCCACAGTCTGTATATCCGAAGTAAATTGTGTCTCGTAAAAATTTATCCAGGTAGCTGGATGTTGATTTGCTAAATACATGGATTAGTGAAAATGAGTTCGCAAATGTATCAACTAATCCAACAAAATTCGTATTGGGTAAAAAGTTTTTCAAAATTGTGTCGTCTAACCACTGCCTTTTTCGCCCCAGTACTACATTGAAGATCCCATGCTTTTTCGGGATCACATTTCACTTGTTCAAAATTTCTTTTAAAATATTGGTTCCGACTTTTACATATTTGGTTGACTTGTTTACGTTACTTTTTGTATTCGCTTTCATATGTTTTATTGGTTTGATTATTCTTACACCTGCGATACAACCGATTCCTTTTCTTGCAGCTCTTTACGATGTCCCTTGTTATCCAGTCAATACTTTTCCGCCGGTATATGACTCATCTCTATATATGACTTTCGAGTATTTGTATATAATATGTTTTTGTTTACTAGTGAATCTAAAAGAGTTTCGGTGTTCCTTTCTGCTAAAATCGGTGCTCTAATTAGTTCACTCATTTTTCCAGTGGTAATGCATTATTTGTTGTACATCCATAGTCGATACCATAAATAGTACTATAGTGATCAGATATATTACTTTGGACTATAACCGAAAATATTTTTAATAGGTGATAGGTTAACCAATACATAATGACAAGTTCCAAATTAAAGTAGAAAAGTTCAAAATATTGTAGTGACAGTTTAGATGGAAACTCGGATGAATTACCATCCACGCAAATAGGGTCAAAAATTTCCCGAAGGATTTTTCACTCAAAAAGACCTGGGATTTCTTAATCTTCTTTTGATAAGGGTTAAATAGGATTTTCTTAGTAGTTCGGGTGAGGGCTTTATAACTTACTTGCCTACTATGTCATAAGGAACATCGGTTGGGAAGAGTAATTCTTCGTTTTACTTCTGACAATATGTTGATAGCTAAGCTGATGTTAATTTCCCTTACGCCGTCAAAGTTGTATCTGTCAATGGTGATGTTCTGTCCAATTCTTATTTGTTGTGCGTCCTTCCTTTACTGCTAAACAAGCTTTAGCTGACTTCTTCTCTAAGTGCGCCGATGAAATTTCGTTAGAGGTCGGACTGACTGTATCATCGGACGTCTTTATCAACCTCGGCCTCGTATGCCCAATCTAAAAAGAACGAGCTCTCTGAAGAACGCCAACTAATCCTTAATATTGCTTAACAGGATCCTATCTTCTGTAATTTGTGAACGCATGAAACCTTTGGCCAAAAACATGCCCATCAGTGTAGATTGAGCACAGGAAAGCCTGCAACTGAAGTTTTATGTCCGAGTCCATTTTTTATAATAATTTTGAAATGAATTACAATTTTATAATTTATGTTTTATTTATTTATTATAATGGTCTTTAAAATTATGAGTGGAATATGATGTCGTTCAAGTGGGCTTCTTTGGCCGTGGCGCAAATTTCAGCAATTTCGTTTCTAATCACCACTTCAATATCACCACTTTTCGACATTATTTGGTTTGGAAAAATTTCTCGCATAATTTGCATCTCAGCAATGTTTTGTTGCAACCACATGTTTTTTAGGGCTTATTGATCCAATTCGGGTACAAACAAGCTTTCTAAGATATCCCGATAGCGGTCACCGCTAACTATTAGAGCATTGACATCTTCAAAGAGGGTCGTCAACGAGCCTTAAAACTCCAAACTTGCTGCGTTAGATGCTCGATAACGAATTGTTATCGAGTTGATATCGACCACTCGTTACGACTGTCAATAACGTCAACTGACGAATTCCATACATATAAATAAAATCGACCTGCAACATAAAACGCATCCTGTATGTGTCGTACGATATAGGCCTTCTTCGTTTTATATGCAAGATACAATGAACTAATCCCTACATTCAAGTGCTTCAAAAGATATAATGTTATACTATGCATGTGCTGGCAAGCTTACATATAACCTTACGAATCAAAAGTATTCATACTTAGGATTTCTGAATTTTCAAACCATGATAACTACATATTAGATAATTGGATCTGAAGAATAAAAACTTTCATTTTGAAGAATCGTTACCATTCTTTTAATATCTTAAATCTAGATCAAGTTTTATTTTTCGATTTATAAACTTTAACCCTTTGAAAGGTCACTCTCTCGCCCTGTCAGCTACAAACGGTAACCAGGGAAACCGTTTCCATATCCTTCATCAATTCTTTATTGAAGAGCAAATCATTAGAAAAAATGAAAAAAACTGTGAGCATGAGGATTGAGATATGTAATCGGGTATTAACTCTGATAACAACAAAACAAATATCCCTTCTTTCAAATACCCAAAAAGGGATAACGCACACTGACAAAGCTCAACAGAGCAACAACAAAAAAGATCTACCCGCACAAAGTTCACAGACAAATCCGTATTTCCTTGCCTTCATCGTTTCTTGCGTCCTGTGAGGGACTAGATGGTACAAGCGAATTGCTTTTCATCAGTAGCTGTGTGTCCGCTTTTGTCAAGCGAAAGGTTATGTGCGCGCTGCAAATAGGTCGATAAATTCGAATATCCTTTTGGGACTCTAATGAAATAATGATGTAGGTTTTTTACCCTATTTTTTTGTGTTCGTTCCCTTACTTTATCCGGGTTATTCGAAAAGGGTGCAGCGGCATCAAAGATAAAAAGGGATGTCTAAAATTTTGTGGATTTGCAGAAGAGCCTGCCCTTATTTCTTTCCAATATATCTCCTAAAGCTAAACCTGTGGAAGTAAGGACATTGTATTAAAAATTAGTTCAACGCGCTACAAGGAATTTTTAGCATCCTTTTGATTCTTACACATATGAAAGTATTTGCACATCGCTTTTGGCATCCGAACACAAGAACATCACTTTGGGGAATAATGTTTAAATCTTTTACTAGGTAGCTGCAGACATAATATGAAAAATAATGCTTTTCCAACATGATGTGATAAAATAAGCATAGAAAATGATTCGCTATAAATTCAAGGCGATGTTAGTGTACATATATGTCTATGGGGACAATATTTATCACTATGAAGTGATATACGAATTGCTACCGTTTGTTAGTTGTTAATTGGATGGTCCATTTTTGGTAGGGCTCAACAAATGATGTATGGGTGCCCCAGCAGAAAATAATTTCTAAAATAAGAAAGATATATAACATGAGACCATTGATTCGCAAGACTGCATAAACGGTTTTTACATTATATGATATCACTGGTAATTTTGCATGCACTGAATCTGTAAAGAATAAAATGCTGATATTTTGGACATGTAATAGAATCTAAAAAGCATGACTTTAAGACCCAGGCGTTAATTTTACAAAACATGATGTTCAGATATTCAGATTTACATTGACTTCTTTGTTTCTAATAAGCGGTCGACGTTCTCAAGGGCTTACTTTATAAATTATCCTTCTAAAAACACTAAATGCAAGATGTCTTTACTTTTGAGTTGACACATTACCAAAAACTAAGAAGCTTTAAAAAGCTGGTATATGAAACCAAAGGTTTTTGCGCTATGTGCTATGGCTAACAAAGAAACAGACCACTACCTTGTTGTACCCTAGGTAATAATGCTGTTATCCACCACACCACAAAATAAGAAATACTGTGAAAAATAAAAGGGAAGAACACCGGCAATCGAGGATGTACATCAGTGACACTGTAGCAGAAATGTTCACAAATTTTACCACAGTGTAAAATGTCAAAGCCATGGATACAAGGTTCAAACAGAATCCTTTCAGATAAACAATGAAATATCGTTGTTGAGACACAGTCGAGGCTGCGGATAAAGACGAACTATTTCTGCAGTCTGTTAACAAACAATCTTCTGCTAATAGGCAGATCAAACCATTTAGTATTGGCCACAAAAGTGAAAACTACCCACCACCCGACCTAAGTGAAGTAAGGATAGCAATCTGAACCTAAGCTTAACCGGGCTGCCAGAAATGACAGCCCTCCCATCGAGCTTTATAAAGCCGACGGAGATGATTTGGTAAGTAATATTCACAAACTCATACAAACATTTGGTTGGGTGAAAGTATTCCTGAACCTATGCATCATTTGCTCGATCCAGAAAATGGAGACCCTCTGAATCGCGCCAAAAACAAAGGCCAAAGTCTCGTCACCATTGCCTACAAGATCCTATTTGGCATAATATTATGTGAATGCTTGAAACAATTTAACAACAACCTGATCGGCTCTTATTAGTGTGGATTTAGGCTAGCAAAGTCAATGACTGTTTGAATCTTTACACCTCGGCAGATCCTGGAAAATAACCTTAGGAGTTCAAATCAACGGCCACCAACTATTCATCGAATTAAAAGCCGCATATGACAGGATTTCCATAGACAGGCACGATAAAGAGGCATGTCCAATTTGGTATACGGACCAAACTCGTCCGTCTGTACCTCATGACGATCGAGAATGCTCTCTGCTGCATCAGGTTCGAAAACTACCTCACCGACACATTGATACCAAAAAGAACTTAATCGAAGCGATGCACTTTCATGTGACTTCGTTAACCTGATTCTTGAGAGAACTGTGCAAAACTCCCGAATCAACACCAGAGGTACTATCTTCCATAAATCGGTGCAACTACTAGCAAACGCCGTTAAACAGTAAATGAGCGTAATACCAAGTATATGCTGTAAACATGAAAGGACACACAACGTCCAAAAATTGAACAGAACATCACCATTGACAAATATAACTTTGAGGTAGTACGGGACTTTGTCTACATTGGCTCCGCTATCAACTTTGACAACAACATCTCGTCTGAAATTTAACGAAAAATTACTCTTTCCAACTATTTTGTTGGTCTAAAAAGGCAGTTTAGTAGTAAAGCCCTCAATTAAAATACTAGGGAGATCCTATACAAGACCCTTATCATGTAGTCCCTCTATACGGTGCTTAAACACGAGAGAAAAGTACGTTAGTTTGCGTTGACGGGCTACGGAGACGATGATTCAACCCCGAACTAAAATAGAAGTTGAACTGCGACAACACGCACACACAGAATTGATTATGGTCTCTCTTAAGACGGATAGAGCAGTACGATGTCAAATGCTATGAACTAGAACTTCCTTCGCATTTGTGAAAGTCTGAAAAAATCATTGGGTACACAACTCCCATGGCAAGTTTCTCGAAGTTGCTGTTTGGAGTGGGAGCTAGAGTGTAGGTTTCGTTCTTTTTGGGACAAAGGGTGGAAGAATCTAGGTTTGAAGCTAATGGATAATTTTTTTATATGCCTTTGAACTCCCAAGACAAAACTTTCTAATAATGGAAAGCAGACATCTTGACTACATCAGAGCTCCCATGCCTTTTTGTAAACTTGCAACCTGAAACTTAATTTGTCGCGAAACAAACGGACTACAAATGATAATGATAACACTGCTCAATACCCCTCAACCTGATATGCGATATTATAGCTTCCACCCAAGGTTACGTTTACTATAGGATGCCGCTTTTTTCCGAACTAGGTCAAGAATAATCGACTTTAAGCCGGTTAGTAATAGCTAGGCTTTGACTCGTATCAGAGAAACGTTTGAAACCTTAGTCGCTCCCTTTGAGACTGAAGGTATTATCCGGAAGGAATTTTACAGCGACTAGGACGAACCCTACGGAGCCCTGACCGAAATACGACGTGAATCGTAAAAGAGTCTTGAATTCGAAAATTCGTAAGGGAAATATCTTCGGAGTTTAGTTGGAAAGCACAAATTAAAATTATTTGTCTAAATTTTGGTTCTATATGCGAGGAAGGTGAATGGGGCAGAAGATACAACCGCGAACTTAATGAGATGTAGTACAACAGGTAAAACCACGTAGACCACATTGAGCAAAAGAACAATAAAAATCCAGCTAAAAGAATCTTTGAATCCTACCCATCAGGTACGAGGGGGACAAGAAAGGCCGAACGTCCGGTATAAGGATCAAGCGATCGCGGATAGACGACTGTATTCTCTCAGGCAGAGACCCTCAACGGGTAGAGAGGACTTAGGTATTAAAAAATGTGGTCTTACAAGGAAAACTTTCGATAAGGCTTCGTTGAGGACCAACCGCCAAAAGACTCAGGAATTGCGACAGAAACACCAATCTGAAAAAATATTTTTTGCTGACAAAATGAGTTAACGGTCTTCATATCAACTGGCAACATATAAAGTTGTATGGGAAGTGACCACAAATTTACCCAAAAGAGCTGCCAAATACAAGTTTGCATACAAGAAATTCCAAGGCGTTAAAAAAACTTTCTGGGTGAGAAGCGCTGTCGATGTTTTGTAACTGTTATTTTCTCTCCCGCCTAAACGTCTTGACCGATATTCTTCACGCATCCCCGTGTCCGTTGGTCATAACTCTATTCTCTAGATATTGTTTAATTCTAACATTACGATTACAAAACCCAAAAAAGTGGTTTTTGTGGTCTCTCCAACCTTCAATTTTCTTCAAACTTCGTAGGTAACCACGGTTTTTTGAAGGACAATTCGGGATAAGCCTGGTCCTCAACCAACGTTCCACTCTTACTAGCCCGTTCCTTAGCTAACTGCCTCCAGTTGCGCCTCCCAGTCGGTTGAGGTCGGTTTCTACTTGATCTGGAGACCGCAATGTCCCCTTATGGATATCGAGGTGAGGAAACCGTGTGCTGGCTATAGTGGCATTTCATTCCGTAGCGAAGTCAATTCGCTTAAGTCAGTTACCAGACATGCTGTCGTTTTCTGACAATATTGCTAAAGATATCTTCTCTTCCTAAATTGGCGCTAAGATCTCCCAGTACTATTTTAGCATCGTAATTCGGCATTCGATCATAGGTTTTGTCAAGGAGCTTTAAGAATCAATCATTAGCTATATCACCTTTTTCTTCCGTCGAGGCGTGAACGCATATAAGCCTTATGTTGGCGAACTTAGCCTTGATTCGGATATCCCTAAATAATAATAATTTCAGTTTTGGCCAATATTGGAAAATCATTATTATTCATATAAAAACCGATTCCTTTAAATTCCGGAATAAACGTTCATTAACGTCAACGCTTGACTCGCACTGAAAGAGAATGTTGCATACGAGCTTGAAGTCTAGCACCGACCACACGGTTTTATAGCCCGTACTCAAATTTAACTATGCATTTACTTCAACTTGTTGATTAGGCGTGATTGTTAAAAGCGTGATTATGGCAGATTGGGATATTAAATATGCATTTTTTTTAAAACAGTGGATATTAAAACTTTTTTCTGGATGTTTGAAGAAAAAACCGGATTAACCGGTTCTAAGTTAATTGTTTTTGTCTTTAAGTCGTGCGACCCATTTAACGTTAATTGATTTACTTTCGCTCTTTATGTTCTAGCAGTCATATTTGCCCAATGCAATTTTTCGAAAAGGCAAACATCATTGCATGGTCACGGTCACTGAAATTATCAACATCTTATATAACAGCTCTTTTGCAGTTCGACGAAGGGATTTTTTTCTAAAATGAATTCATATCCCATTACAAAACAGAATATGGAAAAGGCTATTCATGTTTAGATTTTTGCAGATGTGACTGTGAGCCGAGGAAGCCAAATCCATTAATATCTCAATGTTCTACCTACGGACTTAAACTATTTAAAATCGTTCGGCGATTGCAAAGATAAAAATGCTTTGAATCGATGATTTCTGCTTCGAATAATTAGTTCTCCCAAATTTTTCTACTTTCTAAAATCAATAAGCAAACATTCCATGGGAACTTAGGTTTATACATTTTTATAAATCAATGTTAAACACAGCGACCTAAGAGCATCACTACCGTCTGCCTGTAAGTCCATTCCATTCATATATTAAAAGATTTAACATAAAGCTACTCAATGTACACGCATTTTAAATTAAAAATTAAATCGTTAATCTCTAATCTAAAAGAAAATCCAAAAATAGAAATCCTCTACAAAAATCGTTAATTTCCCCTGTTTCCTAATGTTTCCTTTCAATGCAATGAAAATTATCTTCTTTCACATTCTCTTTCAATCAAAAATCTAAATTCTACGAAAAGTACTATTCACCCCAAATCATAACGAAATACAAATACTTAGCAAACTCAAGAAAGAGCCTTATCACCCGACCTCGTTTGTCAGCATTATTACTCTCATACAAAAAGTTAGGAAAAATCCTTCCTTAATGCTTTCATGAATGTTTCAAAGCAAAAAAGTGCTAAATATGCCAAAATGATAGGAAACTCCGCCCAAAAAGAAAAAAACTTTTCCAAGTCATAGGGCCATCAAAAAAAAAATCCCAAACAATATAAATTTCCAATTCGAAACCCTCGTTAAAACCTACCCACGGCAAAGATTTCCTTCCATCAGGCTCAACTAAGTCAATTTTCATTAGGCATTCCACTCTTTAATTTGCATTAGCTTCCCAACGATGCCACAGCCACGACCAACGTTAACACCAACAAGGTCAAGTACATCACATGTTTCAATTTGCTTTAAAAAAAAACTCTAACTCACACATTCACTCTGGCAGCCTTAACACAAAAGTTTCACCTCAAACCAAACTACCTACGACCGAACAAAGCTAAGTGAGAGGACACAAAAAAAAGCAAACTCGATGTAAATGATGGTGAAAGTTAACGAAACGAAAAACACTCTAACTAAAAACTTTTCAAACTCACAACACATAGGTATGGGCGGAGATGACCTATAACAAGGGTGAGATGTATAGGATGGATCCACCCCATTTAGTAAAAAGAAAACATTTGCTTAAGTAGAAAATTGTGATGGAACCTCTTCAATGGCCACCATATACCGGTTTTCTAGCAAACGCACTAGACCTACCACCTTGCCAACCCTAGTTTTTCTTTTTCACAGAAAAAAAAAGAGAAACACGTTCCTCATCCCTTTTTCCATCGAATCCATGATGGTGTTGGTTAACATTTTCTTACTTATCGACTATCATCCTTTGTCTCAAAGGCAAAACAGTGCCACCACACCTGCCCCATCAACAAGGATACTTCCGCGCGGATTGTAACTTTTCTCATTTTTCCAACATCATCATTTCGGAATACCAACAACCACCCATTCTTCAGCCGAGTTACTAACTGACTGAAACGCTGGTCCGAAAAAAAAAACGAATATATTTTTATAGACCGTTACAGCAACACAACGAACAACGAAAAAAGAAATCTAAACGTAAATCTAGAACGCAATTACATTAAAAGCTTGCTTTGATGTAATAAAGCGGTCCGAACTTGCTACCAAAATCAACCAACCCACCTGTGATAAAATGAATTGATATTTTAGAAGAAGATTTCTGCAACTTTGCCATCCTTATACATTGTTGGTATCTTTTTTGCGACATCTACTGCACCGAGGTCGTGTTTGAGTTGGTTTTTGAATTTATTTTTTATCGGAAGGATATCAGGAAGGAACGCAAAACCAAATTATGTACTTTGTAGAGAGCGCGTTTGGCCGCGAGCTTAGATTATGGAAGGATAAGATCTGACGTTGTCATGGACAAAAGGCTCGCCAGGATTAAAGCCATGTTTAGTATCCTGAAAGTATAAAAAGCCGAACAAGAAAAAAAATCATTTCAATCACAATTTCTTTTTTGTTGTTGTCCTTATTTTTTCCGTGTCCAAAGTGCACACACAGGTCCCGAGGGCAATAGAATATTACATACCAGGATATCCAAAAAAATGGAAGAGTCGTGTATCTTTTGCTGATTTGTCTGTTTTATGTATCATCTTTTGCTATTGCAAGGTTATTAGACTGTCAGCCGTGGTTGCGTTATACATAGGGCGAACCTCGGTTACTCGCCTTAAAGATACCTCTACAAAGGACATTATTTGCTTGGGTAAGCGTAAAATTTTGTATCCTCCCTCTGGCTGGGAGGAAAGAAGAATTGTAGAGATATAGAAACAGGAGCTAACAAGAATTGTAGTGGAAGTAGAAACATAAACATTAGAGAGACTGATGATGGTTAAAAAAAACGAAGCAAAGGCAAAGGATGCCTCTGTTATTGCTGGCTAAAGTTGTATGCTGGTTATTAAGGTCTGCCTATTGAAGTAGCGGTGATGAACGTTATAATTGTATAAGGGCCACTCCTATCAACAGACATATTTTTTCTGCCTAGCTTCTTTTGGATGACGAAGTCCTAATGAAATGAATAGCCAGCAGTTAAATACTTAACTTGGTTGTGTGAAAATGTGTGCGGTTTTCAAGAAAGTTTTTAAACACTGACATGGGCAAGGGCATATTATTAATAAAGCTTATCTCGACAATGTATTTAATTTATTGATAACTATTAGCACTTACCTGCTTACTTCTTTTGAACGCAAAAAGGCATGATGAACCTGGGTGTCAAATAATGTGCCCCTCCAGACGTCTTTATGTAAACGGTTGTTAAATTTTAAGGGTCGATATTGATTTTGAATAAAACAAAATCATTTAGGAAATTACTGTCATTTCTTTTTATTATAAAGGTATTAGTATGGTTCAATCATGTGTGAAACAAAATATCAACCAAATGGCCGCCGCGACTTCGGTTGCACACTCCCACCCGATGGTCCAAATTTTCGATGACGCTGAGGCATAATTGAGGTTCTATGCCGTTAATGTGCCGAATTATCTCATCCTTTAGCTCTTGAATTGTTGCTGGCTTATCGACGTACACCTTTTCTTTCAAATAACCCCAAAGAAAGAAGACATCGCCACCTCGTGAGATAACACGGCCATTGAATTTGTCGCGCAAAAGAGCCATTGTTTTGTTAGCTGTGGCTGCAAGTGGCACCGTCTTATTGAAACCACACATATCGTCTACATCCATATCTCACAATTCGGGATATAAAAAGTTCGTTATCATCTTACGATAGCGAACACCATTCACAGTAACTGCCTGACCGGCCTCATTTTGAAAAAAATACGGCCCGATGATGCCGCCAGCCCATAAACCACACTATATTTGTGGATGCATTGGTTTTTGACAATCACTCTTGGATTATCATTCGCCCAAATGCGGCAATTCTGCTTATTGACGAATCGACTGAGGTGAAAATGTGCCTCATCACTGAAGATGATTTTCTTCGAAAATTGACCATCCACTGTTGCCATTTCTTGCCACCATTCTGACCATTGACGACGCTTGAATTGGTCAAAAGGCTTTACTTCTTGAGTCAATTGCACCTTGTAAGCGTGTAAATGCAAGCCTTTATGCATAATGCTCATCAACGATGAGCGTGAGAGGTGCAATTATTGGGCACTACGACGAGTTGAGGTGGACGGCTCTTCATCCACACTATCGCGAACAGTAGCAATATTTTGTGCAGTACGAGCTGTACAAGAATGCACTGATGTTTTCACATCTTCCACAGACCCGGTTTGCTAAAATGTTTGCACGATTTTTCCTTTTGTACGCACATTTAGAGGATTAAATTGACCGACAAAATCACGAAGTGCACGATATGCATTTTGATTTGAACACCCATTTTCATATTAAGCCTGAATAACTTTAACGCGTTGCTCGATGGTTCAAATTGAGTTAGTCTTAAATTGAAAAATGTCAAATGAAATGCAGAAAAAATGCACTTGACGTTAAGGTTTGGTTCACATTCTACATCGGCCGTTAAAATTTATACACCCTTTATATACTATATATACTGTCATCGAAGTACTATTTGAAACTGTACACCAAGTTGTCGGAGTTCTACTTGTTCTGAATCACTCCATTGAAGATGATCTTTGCGTTTAATCTTGTCTCTGGTATGGCTTCGTAGACTTTACTTGGCTAGATTATCAGTGTTCACTCACTTTAGTTTGACCAGGCATCTTAATCGTATTGGTAATTGCAATATTTAAATCATTTTCATTTAACTTTTTCCTCTCTATTACATCTTCGAATAATTGGTTTGGTGACCTCTACCTCAAACACTAAAGAGGTTTGGTGTTAATTATGTCTATATGTCCAAGATGTCTTAGGTGCCCAATTATTAATTTATTTTGACTAAAATTGTGATAAGGAATTAAGAAGTTTGTCGGTCCTTAGCTTACTACCTTCAGATACGCACTTCAAGTTGTTTGAGGTTGATTTGTTAAAGTTTTTTTTCATTAGCATTGTAACTGCACATCTTATAAAGTGCTTTCGAAACCACAAGAGATTTCTTTATCCGATTTTGATAAGGTTTATTATTCATTAGGAATAGTCATCGCCTTAGTCAAGCAAAAACGTATTTCAATATTTGATAATTTTAGATTTTTTTTTAGTGATTTCAGTGATTTTTTTTACAAGTTTTGAATTTTCTTTAGTTTTATGAATACATTTGTAAAGTGCTAACTTCTATTCTTGTTCACTTAGAGGTAAATTTTTTTGTCACTATACATAAATTCTATATATTAAGTAAGGTGGTAAACCCAGCTCAAAATCGTAAAAAATGTAGTTACGTTCTTGTGTCACTAGGGTGACGTAGTGAGAACAGGCATGTCATTAATAGTTCAAGATAGGGATGTATTATAAAGTTGCCATTTAATCTAAAGAAGAAGTGATTTGTAAGAGTAATTCTCCAGTTGTTCTCTGACAAGATTGCCTTGTAAGAGATAAAAGTCGACGTAGGGAAATCCATTATTACCTCTAGGTTGTAACTGTTGATTATGATGCTCCTTCCAATTCGTCGGTATCATTATTTTTTTGGTCTTGTCATCCGCTTCATCTTCTATACTCATAAACGTCGTCGCTTTAACACCTCGTTGTGTTTGGCCAATGATGGGAACCTGTAGTTGCACAGATTTATAAAAGATTCCAAAAAAATCTACACAAGAAGTTGGTTTAAGAAACCGCATTCTGATGTATAAGCATGTCTTAGGAATGGAACAGCTCTAATTGGGCGGCCTATCAATACCATATATGACTCTATATATATCACGCTTTTAAATTCAACTGTATGCGGCTTAAAAATCGTTAAATAGGTAATTGTTGTTTGTGTGGACATTTTCGGGTTTTCTTTTCCAAAAACTGCAGAACCTTGCGGATTGTAATGATTTTATCTGTTTTATACTTTTCTGGTATATAATAGGGTGGGATTTGATTGGTGAACGATTTCTTACCGCCTTGCAACCGATATTGAGGATATTTATGCAATTATTGTTAACTGGGCCACCAAATGTGGACTTGGCGCGTACCCCTTAAAAAACCGAATTGGTCCTTTTCAGTAGGAAATACAAAGTCCCCCACATTGACCCTCCCAAACTTAAATGCAGAATCAGCCAAATACCTGGGACTGGTTTTGGAAAAGAAATTGAACTGGAAAGCCAACATCCAAGAACACCGTACCCTTGTTAAAAGACAATCGGTACATACACTTCTGTATGTTGTCTTTGTCTGGTAGATGGCTTTAACCGCAACCTACTAGGTAAAGTTCAAAGATCAGCTTGCATATGTATTAGCTGAGCTCTTATAATAACCCCCATCCGCAGCCCCTGATGCTATCAAACATCAGTGCCCTTCTACGGCTAACAGACTGCAACTTGTGCAGCTGTAAAACTGAGAGCCTCGTCACAATGGACACCCGTTCAGGGTGAATACACAATGATTCTGAATCACCTTCATATTAAAGAAATCACCGACCACACCACTACCCAAATCATTTTTAAGCATAACTTCAGGACAACCATTCCCAGTCCCCTTGAATGGGAGTCGGATTCGATCGAAACAAATAACTTAATGTATTTACATCAACACAGAAGGGTCTAAAACAGAATCTGGGGGTGTTTTCTCCTTTCGCCTTCCCGATCATTGTAACGTTTTCCAGGCGGAAATCATGGCACTCAAAGAAGCCTTGTCTTGGCTCGAAAGGAATCAAATATCCACGAAGCATATGGCGTTTAAGATTTGAATTAAAATTAAAAAAATTGTTTGTTGTTTCCTCAAAATATATTTATTTTTGTTATAAATAAGTGATTTAAAATAGTTATTTAAATTATTCAGTTGACATTGTAAATCATATCTCTGTAAATTGTAAATTGTGCGATAACCTATTATATCAGTCTATATAACAAACAATAAAAATGTTATTAATTATTTAAAAAAAAAGTGAAATACCAATTTTTATTTATGTTTTATTTTACTTTATTATTTTAAAAAAAAAATTTCATTTATAAGATCCCTCTAAAATAATGGCAACTTGCAAACTATGAGGATATTGTAAAAAAAGGAGAACTGCTAAAAATATTCAAAAACCAACTAGTGGATGTACCCAAAACCGGATTCCTGAATGTAGGTTTTTTTATAATCCATAACTTGCTGCAGAAATTAAAGGTGTCGATTTTCAATTTATTTATAGGCAAAACGTTATAAAATCGATATTTGCATGTTTGGTAAATACCACAACGATACAGCAAAACTTTGTGTAGATTTGTATTATTTGCATCCAATTAGATCCACAATGTACAAAATATAAAAACATGGATGAACAGTGATTGAAAATGCAATAAAATGCAATTTTACCGATTGGTCAGCTTTCACAGAAGCTCGAAAAAAAGCAATTCAGACCCTACTCTTGCTGACCCAAATCTTAAAACTGTCAATAAAAATATTTTTCAATCAAAGAACATGTTTCATTACTTAACACAAACATGAAATAAATTTTAAATGCCATAATATATCGTATATATATATATATATATATATATATATTCTGTTCCTAATTTATATTAACTACCTTTCCAACAACCTTTTGCGGGATCAGTAAAAGCGTTTGCTGACGATCTTGCCATTGGATATGATGCTGATAATCCTCTTAATACAGTTGCTGACATTAATCATGTTTTGCATTTATTAAGGTTGTGGTAGCAATAAAACAGCAATAAAACAAAACTTATGTTTTTAGTCATGAGTCAAATGAACCGCTTATAGTTGAAGTTATGTTTCATGACCCCTTTTGTGAAAAATACAAATTAATAAACAATAATTGCTTTAGGTTAAACTCTATGTCGCTTTAAAATTCGTACGCCGTTTGCAGTCTTAATTGCTTTTGTATCGATACCGTAAAGCATTTTTAATATCTAGGGGTAACAATTGATCAAAATTTTAAATGGAACGAACACTTCCATAATTCGAAGTAGCACTTCTTGTATTATGGATTGTTTCATTCGAGTTAACAATATGGAATTTGTTGTTAGAGGGGTGCTTATCTTAATAAATTGCAACAGTTAATTGTGCTTCAAAAGTGAGCAATAAGAAACATTTACAACTCATTCATTTGCGCCTGGTTCACTCCATGGAATTAGTTTGACAAACAAACATTTTACCCGTTTGTCACCTATATTACTATAAAGTTGTAAAAATATTTTTATAAGAGGTGGATATAGACAAAGTCCTATTAGTAATTTTTATAACTTAAGAAGCAATACTCGCTCTGTTCCCTCTTTGCCTTTTCGAACTACACTTTTAAGAAACTCTTACACTATAGTCTCCCACAAATTGTTCAATAAACTCCCTGAAGATATATATAATATAAGGATTCTGTCACTGTTCTTAAAACGAATTAAATCATGGCTTCTTACTTACAGTATTGATGAAATCGAAACCTTGCTGCATTACGTTGTTTGATGTAATTTTATTTACTAGTTTTGATAAATTGCGTTCCCTATAAACTTTGTTTTATTGTTATTTAAAGCTTTGCTAAAATAATGTATTTTTAGAGATAATATATTTTCAAATCTTATTGCTAAATTTCAAATCAGTTTTGTTAATCATAAAGTGTAAATTACTTATATTTGTCATCCTAAATTGTAATTTTTCACATCCCTCTTTTTTATGAAATGTTGCATTACCCCTACTTTTATTTAAATATATAAATGCTACAAACTATTCTCTAACACTTAAAATTGTAAACGCATAGACTTAAGTAATTATAAAGAAATTATAAATGAGAATATGAACAAATATAAATAAATAAATAAATAAATAAATATTTATTTATATATATATATATCTACCCAATGTAGCCAAAAATTGCATGCCAAAGTGTGGCGGATCATTTTACAATTCACCTCTTTTTGGTGCCGGTCCACGGAGACATACTAGGCAGATGAGGTAGGCAGGCAGAGCACTACCCTTGTTCAGCTCTCTCAGAGAATATAAAACTTCATTTGAGAGACTACTCCTATGATCTGGTGAGCTAGCTAATATCAGTATCAGAAACCTCCTACGCTGCATTGTTAGCTCTAAATTGTTCAAGAAGCTGCCACTACAACCTAACCTAACCTAAGGTACAAAAAAGATACATTTTTTTGCGGAATTGTGTTATTGAATGGGAGTTTTCGAATTGCCGAATCAAGGAAACACGGAATTGTCTAATGTGTTTTTATTAAATTCCAGATCATTTGGTTTTTTTTTTGCAAAATTAACAAATTGGATTCGCAAATATGCAAAGTTCTTCTGTTGTTCGTACATTCTTAGAATCGATGTTTTTAGCACTCTGGTTCGGTTATAGCTTTGGAAAGTTGTTATTTGTCGAACTTGCTCAATCGAGTTTAGCTAAAACGTCAAATTCTCAAATTTGTAAAACGCTTATGGCAAAAATAAAAATCACGTGAAATGTGGAATGTTACTCAAACTGAGTATTGGATTTGATAACCAAGTTTTAAGATTTGCACATGTTGTTTAATGCTATAACCAGCTTCCCTTTGAAGAGACATATTTTGTTACCTTAACTTTTTGTTGTGCTTGTGACATTTTTTTTAAAAATGTGTTGGTGTTTGTCTCATTTATGCTGCAAAATAAAAATACTCATAGCTAGCTCGGTTCCAGCGTAGTACGTATTATTGTCATGTGCTTCATATCTATGCCTTTGTAATCTTCATACGCTGACTTAACATTGTATCAAACATAAACTTTGTTGAAATTGTGGCAACGAGCAACGTGGCATTAGTATAATACGATTACTACCTTCTTACAATATTAAAATTATAACTCACTTCACTAGTGAAGACATAATTATATTCATTTTCACAAAAAAGTGTGAAAATTTAATGTATTAAATATTTAAAAAAAAACTGCTATTAAAATGGGTTATTTCTGCAGTTGTTTTAATATCTGAGGTCATCAATTAATGTTAGTAGGTAAAATTCAGAAAATTACGCGCATTGTCCTGGTAAATTTGAACATTGCCAGTGAAAGAAATTTTACTATAAAAACATTCATTATAAGCTTGTTTGATACAATGCCAATTCATGTAAGAAGAAGTCATCTGTTGAAATCTAGCCCTGAATACAAGCATCTAAATGAGCAATGCTCGCCCGCTAATTAACCTCGAATTCAATAAAATAATCGTCTCGGCAACGTAAATTAAAAGCTCATTTCTGTTTAATAGCCATTTTGCTTAACTCCTTAACATTATTATAGTTATCTTGTAGCAATAAAAATCACTCAAAACCGATATATATCTTTCGTCTGTCATATTACATCAAAACAGTGTCAAACATTCAACAGTGCCTACCGTCGACTGACTTCTCTAGGGAAAAATGCTTGCAAAAGCAAGTTAAGACTCGACAAAAAATCCATACCTACTATATATATAAGATATATATACAAATATATACATTATATAGGTATCTGTTAAAATTCGCTGACGCCTATAATTCTGTTCCTTCAGTAAAAGCAAAAAAAGGAAAAAAATAATAAAATGTCAAGATTGCCATTTTACTGGCATTCCTACCGCGCGAACTGTCACCCTCACTTCCACTACCACACTACCCACAATGATCATCGTCATTCTCTACTTCATTCATACAACCCTACATTTTATAACAGGAAACCCAGGCAACCATGATCATCATCGCCTTAGAGCTGGGGAGATAAAAAAAAGGTATCCCACCGCCATCGTTGTTGACAATTTTCTCTCACAAAAAAGGTCCAAAACACAACGGAAAAAATCCTTTCATAAAACAGCAACCCCTCTTACTCTCAACGCAAAACATTAAAAAATACAGTTATTCATTTAAATTTTCATACTATACAAGGATTGGGGAAGGAGGCTCTAAAAAAAATGTTGCCAAGAAGGAAAAGAGAAAACAAAAACATCCTTGAAGTCACTCACTCAAGTCAGAAACATCGCATTTGCTTTTTATGCACATTTTATAATATTTAGACGTGTCCTTGTCCGTCGTCCTCGTCGACGCTTTTGTCACTGACATCGTCATCTTTTTTTTTTTTTCATCGCGTAGTAGTAGTAGTTTATCTGTTTCGGGCTAAGTATTTTCTACGATACACAATCATGAAAAGGGTGTGTTGTACAACTATTCGCCACCAGGATGCTAATAACACCCACATCGGGATTTCTTGTTTTATTGTCAACTTGTCTCTGATACTGTAATCCCAAAGAATCGCGACTTCTACTGGAAGAAGGTGTAACACAATCCCTGGTCGTCCTGCAGTCTTAGTGAATATGCTATGTTGGAGCAGCCATCCCCCCCTTTCCAAGCCAGCTCTTTAACAACTTGCCACAGGCGGCCATCAACTTTATTATTATTTCCTGTGAGGATGTTTTAACATTAAATACACAACAACCATGCTTTACCTATATATGTATGTATGGATGTATAACAATAAAATGTAAAAAGGAAAATAAATAAATATAAGAAGTAAAAGAAGCAACGAGAAGATGAAATGAAACTAGGGTATGATGGATAGATCTGGGGCAAGGTGTCCTCTTATACGCGCCTCACAGCTTGTTGTGTTGTTCTTTCACAAGGAAATTGAGACAACGCCGGCAGAAGTTGTGGCTTTGTGCGAGAGTACGGAGAAAACAGATTGAAGCGTTGGACTCTCGGTAGCAGGCTTTACACACATAGGGATAATATTTTTTATGTTGGAATTTTTATTTTATTTTTTTACCCTTTGTGCGAGCCTTTTTCGCACCCTGATTTATATTTATGGAGAGAATGAACTCGAAAAGGACATCTCACTAGCAATGCAAATAAAATCCATTTTTTTTTCTCCATTTCACCCAGTTCTACACTAATTGTAGGGATGTGATTTTATATTCAATGCAAATGTAAAAATATTTCATAAATCGTCAATTTTCCACCTATTTTGGAGCGATTGTTTACCGGATTTGGTAACGGTAGCTAATATTTAGCACTTTTAGCATTTTCGATAAATATTTTCTATAGATATTACAAAAAACAACATTTTTGGGACCACATTTTCAATCCAAGCTAAGGGTGTGAGACTGGATAGTTATCCAGGCTTCCCGAAATCTATATAGACTAAGATGTTGTTGTATTGTACATGTAAATTTTTTTCTAAGCCTATGTACAAAAACACAATTTTTTGGCGCAACAGGCTCTCACAACCATTCATGTGTGCGTGTGTACTTCATAGACGATGGCGGCACCTCCTGTTTTATGCCGGCTAGGAACGGCGAATTTGAGATAAGCTTTTTGTTGAGAAAATTACTTGGAGTACTTTTAATACAATTTAATATTTATTTCTTATAACTAGGTGTATTATTTTAAAATGATCGTCTTTTCGCGTGGCGTCAGAAGTGGCTGATGTCTGGGAAAAGAAAGGCCGAAGGAATTTTTTGATTTGATACATTCGTTTTCCAAATTAATCCATTTGGATTTTCGTAGATATTGACGTGCGAAAACTGGTTATCCTACTTGGAATTCAGTTACTTCGCTCACCCTCCTATTTTGATAACAACTACCGTGAAATATTTATGCGGGGGATTTCCCATCTGCAGCAGAAAATTATCCAGGAGATCGTCGATACGTTGCTTCGATGGGTAACGTAATGTACACAAATTTTGTACTTGATGTTTTGAAAGTCAGCACCGTGCGTTCAGTTGCTACGTTAGAGTCAGGATTGAAAGGTGTGGAAGTTATATGAGTAACGGAGTTGCGTTAGCAAAATTCTTGAAACTCTCGCGATGAAAATTGTGTGCCATTGGCAGACACAATGACTTTGGGTAAGCCCTCTAATGCGAAAACTGAGAGAAGGGCTTTGATAGTTGCCGCTGACAACAAAATACCTCAGTCGGGTGTTTTGATCTAAAACCTGGACAAAAATGTTTGGGCACATTTCTCACATCAAGTAGGTACCAAATGACTTAAAAGATATTTGGATTGTTAAATTTTTATTTTTTATTATTTATAAATTAAAAAAAACACGTACAACACCATGATATAACCTTTTTAAAAGCTTATATATTCCTTTTAGTTATGATTTTTTTTATTCAAATTGTTTCACTTAATAGTTTTTGTGAAATTAAGTTTTAAAGTGAAAATTTAAAACAAAAATGTTTTTTTTTTAATCGATTTTTTTTATAAAAGTTTGATTTGTTAAGGACATTTTTTTGTCAATATTCAATGGTCTCATAAACATTTAGTCGAATATTAAAACCTCATGTCAATAAATGTAAAGTTTTTAAGAAATCAGGAAAAAAGCTGAGATATACTTTTTCTCAAAAAAAACTTTTTTTCATTATTTATGAGTTTTATTAAAACCCGAAATGTCCAGTAACAGTGTGCAGATAGCCAAGCCTAAAATACCTGCGATAGACTGTTTTTTGGGTCTTGCTTTTTTTCCTTAAACTACTGAGGTGAGGGTCTGACGTCAATAGAAGCCTGTTAAGTACATGTTCGTTGCATGCCGTCTTAGAGAATTTTCGTGAAAAGTGTTCCCTGTATTGGCAAAAATGTTTATTTCTAGCTTTCGCGGCTTCTTAAAACAACTGGCCGATAAGCAACAATGCATGGTAAAAGACATTATAAGAGTGAACTAATATCTGTTGGAGACAAAGGCTGCCGTGTATACAAGCTTACATAATATTTATCAGTATCCATTGTTATTAGGATATCTCACCAGAGAATATCACTTCTAATATAATTATTGATAAGTCCACGCTTGAATGGAATATGCTTCTACTTTGCTAAGAAAAAAATCTACGCGAGGTTTTGCCGTCAATGGTGTTGAATGTCCACCAATAAGCCCATTTTATTGTGAAACTTTTTTGTATTTGTCTCCTGGCCGCATTCATTTTTGCCATGCCACTTTTTTCTGTAACGCGACCCTTATGCACTTCTGCTCATAGTTTGTACGACAGATGCAGTATAAATTAAAAAAACCTAAAAGTAAAGTGGTTGACTCTTATATTGTCGCTTATTTTTGTTGCTTGAAGCAACAACCTTGATGATGAAGAGTGGAATGCGGAGAGCATCTCCACTTTTATACGAGTTCTAAATCTGTTTCAATGTGCTCATTGCACTTTTGGACTTCTGGTTCCAAATATTTACATAATCGCGATGTTGTGCGATCTACTAAATCTTGGAGCTTCACTTCGGCAACTGTCTCACTGACGCTTTTTAGTGGGAAACAATCTCGTAGGTATAGTACGGATGTATACCTTTGTTGGGCTAATGAATCATCTTGTATTAACTAGCGGGTAAATTAGCTTCGAGGGGCTTACTTCCAGTCGCAGCTCCTTTCCGGAACTTCATAGCCCTGGTTGGAGTTTTGGTCATATCCTGCATCACTTTGGCTATATCAATATTTCCCGCCTCTTTTTGACTCATCTGTGCCGCGTACACCAATTTATCAACGGACACACTCTTTCGAATTTCCACTGTTTTTTTTTTTTTTAACTTTTAAACTCATTTTATATTTACTTAAAATATTAACTTACTACTAGACAAAAATGCTTAAATCTAACTTATCAATAACTGGTTTACTTAATCTAACTTATCGGCCCTTAGTGGGCGCTGTAAGCTTATATTTAGCTGTTTTATTTTGCCTTTAGGCTTAGATTTGTCGGTTTTTTGGTTTTTTATTTAATTTTAATTTACAAAGAAAAAATTTAAAACTTTGTTTAGTGACTTTTTTGTTTTATGTAAAAGCTTATTCTAGATTATATATATCTTAAGACTACTTAAACTGCATAAGCCTAACTTAAGACTACTTAAGCCTAACTTAAGACTACTTAACTACTTAAACCTAACTTAATTATAATCGGGGTGGCGAGCCCTCGTTGCGCATGCCCCGAGGGGTCGCCATCCTGATTGAGTCTTTCGGTCCCACGGCAGCCTGCGTTCAACCATATTGTACGCCAATATGGTGCACAAGCCCCACCCCAGACCTTGTTCCTAATTTAAAATCTTACCTATGGAGTTGGACTAAAAGTCCGCAAAGTCCTGAGGAAGTGCAGAATCACCTTCCTCATATAGCCACCAGAATTCAGTGCGCTGTTTTGCAGCATCGATCCTATCGCGATCCGATACCGCCGTGCTAAAGCGGAGGAGCTCCGGAGCATTGTCGACGTACCCGTCGCGGATTAGCCGTTTGTCCCGCGCGTCACGATAGCGGTGGTATAAAACCGGGATACCGTTCCTGTCTTGTACCGAATTTCCACTGTTTTTGACGCTTTGTTCGGTCACTTCATTCATCGAACTTTTTGCTTAGGCGACCTTTAGACCTTCTGGGAAGTAGGTATGCCAAGAGGCAGTGTTATTTCTTCGCTAAAACACTCCTCATTTTTATCCAAGAAACGCTTTTCTGTACTATTTGAGAATTGCCATCGTCGTTTATAAATTGTATTGAACGCCCTGATAATGTTATGAAGTTCATAATCTTTCTCTGTAATATAAATAAGTTTTTTTTTTTCCAAATCTTCAAGTTTTCCATAGAGGGGTTTTTATGAGCTTTTATTACCAACTCATGGAAATATTTTCTGGTCAGAGACATGGTGGAATTAGAGTAATCTGGAAAATAATTAAAAAGGTATTAGCAAGAAACACTTTAAAGGATTTTTTTCAAAGGCTTTGTTTTTTCTTAGGTGAAAACTTGTGAATGGTTTTGAAAGCGTAGATGCTTCTGCACATCCAGGACTTAAATAAAATATATGACGGACTAGTACGCGAAACAGTCCACGTTATAGATCAAAATACCACACTGTGCGTCGTTGACTGCATTTTGACTACGGAGGAAAATTTGGAAAATGAATCGACTATAATCAGCCACGAGTATTTATCGAATGGCCCCGCGTAGTCAATGTGTATGCGCTCCCACGCCGCATCTGTAACAGGCCAGCTGGTATACTGTTTTGGAGAATGATTCGCGTTGATTTGATATGCATCACATATGCTGACGCTTTGGTGAATCATCTCATCGGTCCCAGGCCGCAAACAGTAACGTTGGGAATTTTGCTTCATTCTTATTATTCACCCCAATGACTTTCGTGGAGTAATGAAAGCACTCTTTGCTGCAAACGCTGAGGAACAAATATTCTTGGAGTCGCAGTCTGTAATAAAATCAAATTAGCACACACACACAAGCTTAACCTACGACTAAAATATGACATCGAAGGGGATTCGTCCGTTGGTAATTGTTTTGGCCAGCCATTTTGGATATAATGGGTAACTTTTCTGATAGCAGTATCCTTTTTAAATTCATCAGCAACCGTCGTGGCATTCACGGGAAATGTTCAATAACAGAGTTGTTATCGGCATCTAAAGCATGACTTGATTCCTCGGAGTCTAAATAAAATATCTACACATAAAAATAAAAACAAGTCTAGTGTAGATTTAATATTTTAAAATAATAAAAAACGAATTTAAAAGTAGAAGTAAATGATTCCTCGGATTTGTCGAAGTTTTCGTCTGGTCCGATTGGTGAGCGGGATAGGCAGTCAGTATGTCCATGGTGTGCAGTTGGTCAATACTGTGAGTTAAGCTCATTAAATTTATTGCTCACCGCTGAAGACGCGCGAATGTCCTTTGCGGTAATTTACTCAGGTTGAAAATGCTTACTATAAGGGCTGGTGTTCAGTGATAAGCTCAAACGGACCCCCGTGCAAATATTGGTGAACTTTTGTTTGTACCATAAATTATTGACAGGGCAAACGCTATGGGTTTTTCTGTTCCGTCCGTGTGATGATAAGGTGACTGGCAATTAATTTCTAAAACTTACCTAGAAACCTGTATACTTTTATATTTACACGTCTGAAGGCCTTCTGCTGTTCATTGCCCCATATGAATTTGCCATTTGTGGATCGTAATCTGCTGAGTGGAGCTGCGAATTTATCAACGAACTTCATCTAAGTGTTTAATATTCCCTGGCACAGGCAAGTCTTTAATGGCACGTAATCGCGACTCTGAAGGACGAATGCCAGTTGCGTCTATGATGTGGCCCAGGTATTCTACTTCTGTCTGCGCGAATTTACATTTTTGTATGTTACAACGCAGTCCGTGACTTTAAAGCCATTCTAAAAATGTTTTCAGGTTACGTTAGTGCTCTTTTTCAGTTTCGCCTGTAATGACCATCAAGGCCAGCCGAAAGCAATTGATACTACCCGGATGGTTTGTCTGATCATCACGAGAGGAGGGCCAGTATAAAATCATTTAGTTGTTACAACGGCTGGGAATCAAACCCAGACCTTCTGCGCGGCAGTTTATCGCACTAGCCATAGCTCCACTGAGCCCGTTTAGATTAGCAAAAAACGCACCTTATACCATTGACATTGACATTGACATTGACATTGACATTGACATTGACATTGAAAAGACACGTAACAGCACTGGCGACTGAGGCCATCGGCTGGGACAGATCAAGACATTAATACAACAGAGAGAGACGGATAGATATTTACATAGAAGGAAAGACATAACCTACGTGGCACAGAGGAGGAGACATAGATTTTTACTGTCTCATACTATCGCACAGGTGGCCTCAGATAAGCTGGCAATTTTCGTAGAAAACAAATGCTGCCGAAGCTGGGGCTTGAATCCGCAGCGTTTGGCTTAGCACACAATATTAAATTAATCAATTTAAAGCTTTCTCATAAACAATATTTTGTGTCCATGCTTGGAAGTTAATTTCGCACACTTCCAACGACGATAACCAATTGTAACCGTTTAAAATCAAATGGTGAATCCGTTATCGGTTTATGTGGGATAAAGTAATCCCCTCCTTTATATTTTCCCTTTATTAGCCTTTTCATAGTCAGTTCATTGCACAGTCGAAGTTTAATTAATGTTACGCAGCATGATCACAACTGATCCTACTGTTAATTGTTTATTGTGAGGTGGGAGTACAGAAGCAACTCCAAAAACTTAAAAAAATCTTGACTACGTCATCCTGGCTTATAACTGTGTCAAATGATTTGAATGATTTGCATGTGGCGACTATACCATTTCTAATGTCTAAAAACTAAACTGAAGCTTGTTGCAAAAAGACTCGCATGTTAGTGTACAATTGGAGTGTCTTTACGTGCCGCCACAAATTGAATGATTTTAGGCATGCGTTTGGTTCGACCGCAACAGTTGATCGGTGAATAATTGGATGAGTCTGATCAAAATCACCTGGCAACAGAATCATGACGACACCAAAAAAAAAATTTGGTTGTCACGAATATCTTTCAAAGTTCTGTGCAGTGCCCTGTGGGCCATTGTGCATTCGTCCCATATGATCAATTTTAGCGACTGTTGCTTGTGTTTCGTTGATTTGTATGTTCGATTGTTATTTCAAGGCGGAATGTGCAGTTCGTCCGTCTTCTAATAAACTCGCAGCTAGTCCAGATAAAAGCAACGTTAGGGATACATCATTTTGAAATCTGATGTTAGCAAATAACAATGAATTAGGTACGTTTTCCCATTCCCTCCCGGAGCATCAAAGAAGTAAATTCAACCAGATCTACTGGTCAAAGCTTTTATCAAAGTATCGTATGCAATCTCATCAATTTGTTGTTGATTCAATTGTGGAACATTTGTACTAACGACTTCGACCAATAAGTAAAATTTTATTTTTTTTCGTTTGTTTGTTTCTTCACCGCTACATTAGTACATTTTTCCGGGACATTGTCGATATTTACTTCTGAATTTCAATTTAGTCGCAAAATTAATTTCTGAACGCATCCTATTTGACAGGTACGAACAGTTTGTATGCGGAAATAATATTCTTGTTTTTACTAACTTCCTTGCAAGTCCTTCATATTTTCTCAACTATTGAATCCTTATTTTTCTACTACAAGTATATCAAAACAAAAAGCAACCAAATCGTCTGAGCCGTTTGCTAGTTTAAGTGAGACTAACAAACGTGAATGAATTTTTATATATATAAAGATTCTAGTCAATATTAATACAAAACAATTCAACTCTAAGATTCGAATTCATTGCATCGATTAATTACAAATTCTAAAGGTGGCTTCCTAAGGTCAGTCTTCGTTGTATCTGCACTCTGTTCCAGCACGATATCGATTGATAGCGTGTCTCCTTGAGGAATCCGGATCATGATTGTAAAAGTTCAGATAAGTTGTTTCCAAACATTTGCATTACTTGTCTTCCAGTGTGAGGCAACACAGCTGAATTAGGACCCCGAATTTTGTTTAATAACTTTTCCATTTTTTTTCAATTTTTATTGACTTATGATATGGTCTTTACTATGTGCGGAATGTGATGTAGGTCAATTGGGCGCATCTGCCCATGATGCAAAGGCGAGCTTTTTTAAACACATAAGGGAGAACAGTTTCGCAGACTTCTGGTTTTATTACAGCAATTTAATTTCAAGCATCCAAATAAGAAGAAATATATAGGCCCCACATTCCCAGTCGGCATCATACCTTTTTGACGTTATTCGGGTAGATTTCTCGTAAAATTCGCATCGAAGCACGAGCTGTGTGAGATGTGAGACCGTCTTTTCGAATCAAATTTTCTGAAAGGCCTAATTGATCGAGGCATTCCAATATGTTCTGGTAGCGGTTACCAGTAACTATAACAGCATTGCTTATGGCATCCTTAAAGCAACATGGCTCAATGACGCCACAGGGCGCACCATACTGTTTATCTGCAAGGGTGTAGTGATCATTAACTTATCTCTGTGCTGAATTAATATCTCGGCACATGATTGAAAAAGTCACTTAATTTTCTTCGCTTATTTACAAATGGACATTTATATAAATATATAAATTATTTGAATAATTGATGCGTTAGTGCGATGAACTGTCGCGTAGAAGGTCAGTGTTCGATTCCCAGCCGTAGCAACACCTAAATGATTTTTCACTGGACTTCCTCTCGTAATGGTCTGACTAATCATCCGAGTGGCATCAATTGTCAAGAATTGGCATAAAACTGGAGGTCCCGCTTTCGTGCAAAAAGTACACACGCACTCATGAATGGTTTTGATAAAGCTCGGCCCTATGTAGTAACGAGCCTGTTGCCGAAGAAATTTGTATTTTATATGATCTCTACTACTATCAAGTGCCACCTTCACACAAAATGGCAACAAAATTTAATTGATCTGGAATATAGAACGATCTATTATTATACTAGCCTTTTGATGATATGGCGATATTGCGATACTGCGTTCACTGGTTGTTAAAATTGATAGGAGATGAGGACACAGCAGAGAGTCTCTGACTCAGTTATACCCTGTAGACTCTGGTAATCCCTGGTTCACTTAGGTGCCTCTTATCTATGAACACATGGTTGATTTGGTTGGCGGTTGGACCAATCGCCAGGTTGCTTTTTGCCAAGTCTTGGAAATATAGCGCTGCTGACATTTTTCAAAGCCGTTATTTGTTTTTTTTTCTGTTATCCAACTAACCCGATGTTTTTCTTAAGTATAGCCAAGGAGTTCGTAAAATTCATCCTTAATAGGGTCTTCAGTCTCATCGGTAAAGGCATTTATAATTCAGATGTTTGAAAAAAATTGCAAGCTTTTCGGATTTCTGCTCTTCCGCCACCATCTCTGTTCAAAAGCCCCGACTAATTATTGAGATTTATAAATCACCTATTGTCCGAATACGGCCAAGCAGCTACTCTAGGCTTTTCACTTTGTACATCATAACTGCGTGACTGTAAACGAGTTCGATGGAATATGTGCATTAGAGGGAGAAGACACTTTACATCTTCACAATCTGCCTCTTTATATGTGCCGAATTCTAGTGCTGCACTGAGATTCTTGTCTCAGCGTAGACTTCACCATGGCATGCTTTTTAATTGTTATCTGGACAAATTGATGCTGCTGATCTTTTAGGTGCTTTTGGTTTTAACACCCGAGAAGAAAGTTTAGTTGAAACACCCCCTTTGTATACCCTTTCCCATAGGGGTTTATTAGTTTTGATACATAGTTTGTAATATAGATAAATAACTCATCTAGCAATTCTGAGTCGATCCATGTACTTTGAGGCATAGTACATGGACTCAGAATTGCCAGCTGAGTCGATTTACCCATAATAGGATAATAAAATTTGGTATATAGGATCCTTGTACGATGCTACGGAGCAATTCTATTTTTTTTAATCCGCCCATTTTCAGCAAAACATTGTTTTTGGGCAAACGGTTGGAAATTCTAAAAAAGTATCTGAATATAATATTAAGACTATCTCAACAGCTATATTTGGTCCATATCAAGTTTTTTTTTGCCACGCCCACTCTTTGAGGAATTTTCTTAAAAAAAATTGTTCAGTGAAATTTTAGAAAAGCCTGAAAAAACTTACGACGAAAACATTTCGAGAATAATATTGTGATCTTTTCGTCTACAGATCATTGTGGCCCACGCCAACTTTTTGGGTGCGTTATGATAAAAAAACAACTGGTGGCTGTCTGAGTAATATATTGTGAAAATGCCACGCCCACTTTTTGGAGATGTTCAATTTGATGATGGAATGGGATTTTAGTCTTCGCATATGTTTGATATCAATAAGCTTTTCATTTCCTGCTGCGACCCTAACTCGCTATAGCTCTTTTACCTAATAAATCGACACTAAGAGATTAACCAACTTGCCACTATGTCTTTATACCCTATCCCATAGGGGTATATAAGACTTGGCATTAGTTATGTAATAAAGAGGAATAACTTCGATAGATATACCTCAAAGTATATTGATCGATAAGAGTCGCTAACTAAATCGATCTAGCCAAGTCTGTCTGTCTGCTGTCCGTCCGTCCGTCCTTCCGTCTGTATATCACCATTTTTCGGCCCATAAATTTTGATCTGTATTTATGAAATTTGGTTATAGACTCTCCATCCGTCGAAGCAGAACAAGTGTAACTATTTTCAAAATCCGCCCGCTGGTACTCCCCCTTTTTATTTGAACGTTGTTTTTGGCCAAACGGAACAAATTTTGAAAAACAATAAGAACAAGATATTTTGACAATCCCAATATCAATATATCATCAATGTAAAAGTTTTTGAGCGCGACCACTTTTTGTGGCGGTTTTATTAAGAAAACTTTTTTTGGAAAAAGTTTAAAAGCAATAATTTCGGAAATAAGATAAGATGCACATCGTCTTTATATAATTTTAATCCACGCCTACTTTTTGAGGGCGTTTTCTTAAAATACGATTTGTATACTGGGCAAAACAAATAGCACGTGAAATATAAACAAGTCATTCTTTGTTGAACAATAAAATATTTTAATAAACTGGCCGAACAATAGGTAGTAGGGTACTGAAAGATTTGCACAGCGGATTATAGCCTCCTCATATGTTTTTATCAAATCTCCCATTTTATTATTGACTGTATTCGTGTTTTGCAGATACTTTCAAGACTAATAAGAAGAAAAGTATGAGGCCCGACGTATCAAATGACAGAAACTTGTACCAAGCTTAGTTTTTTCATCTCCAGCCGCCCGGTTGCTTTATTTCATATCCCCTTCATAGAAAAGTAATGTGGTTGTGTGAGGGTGTATTAAGAGCGTAATAGTTTATGTGATGTTTTTCTTGCAACACGTGCATTTTCGTCGAACTTGGAGTTCAGCTTGTTGACCTAAAACTACCATCCACTACAGGATTTGGGTCACAGATCCGATTAAATATTTCGTGACGATTTATTGGGGCAGATAAGTGTACGTGTGCTCGCTGAAATTTTGATTGTGTGATATTTTCTTTAGACATGTTGTCCTTAAACATTGTGGGTGCACGATTCAAACGAAATAGTGCCTTATGCTGTTTTTTTTTAGTATGCCATATCTGATACAAGTAAAGACAAGTGGATAGATGACTGCATCTTTAGTGAAAGGAAGGACATTTTTCCTCATGCGGCATGTTGATATAAATAATTCTCTTTGATTAGGATTGAAAATTGAAAGAAGGCTTTTGCAAGATATACAATACCAATTTTTTGATAAAACGTGACAAATAGAATTTGTAGTTTTTAACGGAATTGGAATCAATAAAGTGTCTGCTGTATGGTGACGTATATTTACGTAAGGAACATTGCTACTTCAATTTTAATAACATTCAATTATGATTTTAACTGTAGCTTAATAGCATTAATATTGGAACATCTTGTGGGTGGCTGCGGTGTAGTGGTAATGTGTTCGTCTGTTGAGTGGAAGGTTGCGCGTTCAATCCCAGCCAAAATCCATTTCACTTTTATTTAAAAAGAAATAAAAAGGTCGGTGTAATACCTAAAAGTATGCACACCATCTTAAATTTCTTCAAATTTAACGAACACAAGAAAAAGTGACTCCCCGAAGCTAGTTCGGACACCACCCATGAAGTTTAAGTCTCCACTACATCCAAAATCTTTCCTATCCTCTCTTTCTTCCCCTTCTCTAACGCTCGTACTATGGTAACATATAAGGGGTATTCATAACCCCTTGAGTACGTGTAAATTATAAAAAAAAAAATTAATATTGGAACATCTTGTGTCTTAAATAATTAAAAAAGTTAATTTCTTATTTGAAATGCATAATTAAATTAAATCAAATATATCCTAATAGAAAGATAATTATCATTATCAAATTATTATATTGTAAAATGTGCGGTTACAAACTACCTATGTAAATTTTCCTATACAAAATAAACTATCTATCTATCTTACTTACTTAGGGTGGTGGTTTTTGCAGAGTGAACCTGAACCTTAACTATAAAGCCTCTCTAAATTAGCTTTATATTAAGCTAGCTGGGTTCAGTTCCACAATTCAAGTTGGTTAAGGTCAGTTTCTACTTCCACACCTAAGGTGTGGTCTTCCCATTATGCGTTTACAATCTTCGGGCTGCACTATTGATGTCAATTAGCTCTACACGTACTACCCATCTTAAACTTTTTTAAACAGAAACTGCGGTTGGCATAGCTTGATTTTTGATTAGATATTATTTTACATTCTTCAATAAATCAAAATTAAAGTTTTCGATTGTGACGTTCTGCTTGATTCGTCGATGGTGTGTGTTCCCTCTTGTTAATAGTATGTTTCACATGTGAAATGTGGATTTCACGTATCCTTGGTGATATCCAGCAGTTTTTGCACACCAATAGTGGTGGTTAGACGGAATGGTCCAATCTTGTCCGTTCAGCGCTACGATTATAATAACTGTTATCAATGAAATTGAGAAACGTATTGAAATTGTTGGTTGCCGTTAACATTAGGGTGATGGAGCAGGCCGGAAAAGTGGGACTCGCAATTCTCTGCGTCTGTCGCTGTGTGCACGCAACGAAAAGCTAAATAGCGAGACGGATTTACTTTAAATTGGGTTTACAATGTTCTTGAGCTGATACTCAGAAAGGGTTTTGGAATTGGCAATTAAGTCCAGAACCAGCGAAAACACCATTATAACGGTTTTGGTAAAATATTGCAAAAAACTATAATATTCGATAACAAACAGTGTACAAAATTTTCACTTAAATGTCGAAAGTCTTCAATATCTCGTTATATCAGTATTGAATAAAGTTAGAAATGAATGTTACTATTGAGATTTGTAGTTGGTCTTAGATTAGAACTCACTTAATGCAAAAAGAAAGATAACTATTTCATTCCGCAAGAATGCTTTTACAGTTTTGCTTTAAATTCAATACTAAAAGTTCTACAAACACAAAATTATTTAACACGTACGTGGATGGAATGATAAATTTTACTAAAAGAAATAAATGTTAATCATTAAAAAACATAAGGTGATTTTCTGCGAAAACTTTAATTAAAAATTCAAAGTTTTTTGAATAATCTTGTTTTAAAATTCATAACTTTTGCTTCGGCACCAACTCGCCTATGAGACTTTTGAATGACGCAATGACTGCCCTTCAGATTTCTTAATTGTCATTGCGAATGCTAGCCGTACTGGAGACTGCAAGCATTTAATAAGGAATGACAAGTCAGTTGGATTGTTAGGTGGTAATCCAGTTAATTCCAGCGAGTTTGAAAACTCGGTTGGATAGTTGATCTTGGGAAGTAACGGTATCAACCTGTCATCCCAAACGATCAATTTGCTTTGCTGCAAAACTTTTGCCATCGCACTGTTCTTGGAAATGTTGCATGTTGGGTTTGCATCGATTTGCATTCGATGGCAACTTGAGTACTTGCGATTCCTGATGAAGCAAGTGCAAGTGCAATATAATTATGTTCCTCCTATCAAAAGTTCCTACAGTTCCCACGCTCAAGAGAGTGTCATGCGCATATTTTGTTGTCGATACAACAGCGTAACGTTTGTTCGAACTAATTCCCACAAAACATCGCAATCATTTTGTTTCTTGCGTCGGAACTCTTGAATAAATGCGTCGTGCATCGGACGATTGGGAGCTGTCATGCCTAAGTCTGATAATACCTTGTTCGAGATCATCAAGAAAATTAATATCAAAGCGTCGCTGTGAATTTTCTCGCTTAGTAAATTCAAATAAATTTGGATGAAGTGTTGTAGTTAATACGCATCTGATCCAAAATATGGTTCCACATGGCATCCCAATGAGTTTCATTCTGTGACAATCGCACACGTTGGCACGAACAATTGGCAACGAACGTTAAATAAAACTGTCTTACTTAAGTGACGCTACTGTCCGGAATGAACATGGGCCTCAACCAAAATGCCTCTCCAATTAGCATCGTCTGGCTGGGAATCGAAGACTCTGCGATCCAGAGTCCATTCGTCCTAGCCGTCTTAAACGGCTAATGCGGATTTGTTTGACCAGGGGCATGTCGCTGTACAGCTCGTATAGTTCTTGGTTGAATCTTCATCTCCATAGCCCGCCAATGCAAACGGGACTGAACATTTTTCGCAGAATTTTCTTCTAGAATCGACCAAGGATTCCTTCATCCGCTTTTGATACGTTCCATGCTTCAGCGCCGTCCGTAGAGCAGGACTGTGATGATCAGGGTCTTACATAAGATCTTTCTAGTAGTTCGAGTGAGGCCTTTACTAATAAACTGCCTTCTTAGCCCAAAGAAACAGCGGTGGGAGAGAAGTTCTTGGTCTAATTTCTCACGAGATAGTGTTGTTCTGTCCAATTCGCCGATGTTGCGTGTCATTTCGTGTTGAGAGCATATACTTAGCCTTACCCTCATTTACTGCTAAACCCATTTTTGCCGCTTCCTTCTCTATAATTGCAAACGTGGCTATGACATCACGTTGAGTCCAACCAATGATGTCAATATCTTCGGCGTATGCTATTCTCTGATTTTAGATAAATCAAAAAACGTTTGCATAGAACTGGGTGCGGTCGTTCTTAAGTGATTCGATTCCAACTAAACGACATTTGATTTTTAGTTATAATAGTTCATTTCGACAAGTTGGCTCGGTGTTAACAGTATTAGCATTCAAAATTGGATTTAAATAAATTTTTTTGATCGGCATTTACTGAATAATTATTTGGCAATGCTGTCAAAGCAATCCTCCTATGAACGTACACACAAAAAGATAATCACTAACAAAAAAGAAAACTCGCTTTTGCAAGTGATTGGCGTGACTGCTGGTGCAAATAAATAATTAAGCACAATGAAACCTATGTACAGCCTAAGTTTGGCATATCTCCCTTCTAATGAATTTAAATCAAAAAGAACCCTTCTCATTCTATTCAACAGAAGACGGGTATAGGGTGACAGAACCCGATTGGATCTAGATGTAGGCGTAGCATAAAATGAATTATTTGTACTAATTATTGTAAATATTTAACAGTCCTTAGTAAAAGTTCCTGCCCGTCTTCGTTTTTCTCGGAGAAAAACCCGTTTATTTATCGTTATATTCACAACCGTCGCGCTGTCCTTATTTTCCATTCCCCTTGCAGTTGATTTACCGCACGTTGTTATCGTTCCCAGCCTAATTAAATGGAATGACAATCAAATTTGAGTTGTTGCAGTTCTGTTTAGTTGATATATCCTTGTCGCATACGAGTATGTGAGAGTATTAACTACTTGCGGTAGACGCATGCTGACGCGACGTGGCTGTTGCTTTCACATTTCAAAATATTAATTTCCCTCTGTGGATCTTAATTAATTTTAAAATCCGTTAAGAATTTCGTTACCGCGTAGCAGGTTGTATGCCAGTCGTAAACGACTAGGAATTTCATCCTATAAGGCTTGGTGTTGTGGTCTGCCATCGGAGGTTACGCACATACTGTTCGACTACGACGTAGCGCAATATATCCTCGAATCGTATGATGCCAGTTGTGTATTCAATTATCGGATGAAATTTCCAATCTAATGAGATGCCGAAAAGTTGTGTCGGTGGTACCTCTTATAGTAATATCGTTGTCGTTGAATATTTAATTGCGAGGGAGAATTCGCAAAAGCATCCTTGCGAAGTATGCGAGTATATGGGGGAGTAAAGCATTGAAGGTTGCTGTGGGTGTGGAAAGGGCTTACGAGGGGATGGAAATGCTTGCTGTGGTGAAACTCGTTATTGCTCTATACAACCGTGAAGGATGATTAATGGGCTTATGGTTGTCAATATCGGCGCAGTTTAAGGACGTTTATGTCAAACTCTGCTATTAACGGGGATTTGCGATGGCATCTAAAGGTTAAAGCCCACGATTGGCTTTGTTAACAAGCCAACGGATTCTTTCTGTTTTTCTTTTTCTGGTTAATTGACAGCACAACATGACTTAAGCCGAGCGAGTTTATTGATTTTTTGTCTTGAGATGGGAATAGATGGGCATGTGATGCTAATAAGCGAAGAAATATATTTATTCTGATCCGTATATGTATTGGCATTGTGCTAACCGCATTTGTAGAAGCCTGGTTAGGGTTTGGAGGTAATCTGATTCTATTGTATGTTTATGACGGGCTCAGTGGCGCGATGGTTAGTGCGATGAACTGCCGCGCATAAGGTCTGGGTTCGATTCCCAGCCGTAGCAACACCTAAATGATTTTTCACTAGCCCTCCTCTCGTGATGATTTGACAAATCATCTGAGTAGTATTAATTGTCAAGAAAAGCTTATCTCAAATTCGCCGTTCGGAGTCGGCATAAAGCAGGTGGTCCCACCATCGTGCAAAGTGCACACACGCACACAAGATTGGTTGTGAGAAAGCTCGGCCCTGGGTACTAACGAGCCTGTTGCGCCAAAAATTTGTATTTTTTTTGTATGTTTATGCAACATATCTGTTTTGAATTCACTAGATATTTCCATAGTTTTTTTAGATTTGCAAAATGTTGAATTGAAGAAAAATACGATTAACGGCTCATATAGGGCCTCAATTCCAGCATCTCCATTCTTTGTCCAAGAGCCAGCGGCTCGCAAAAGAAATAGGGGGAAGAGTGTCCTTTCACTAAGTTACTCACTCTCAGGCTCCAGTGGAGGAATTTCTTAGATGGAATCCACGGTGGCGCCCACAGCTTTAGATAGATAGAACTAGTAAGTGTAATCTCTATATCGACATATATGAACACCAGTTTTATAGTTATTTCCAATTCGGAGCGAAGGTGTTGGAACGGCAGCGCTCATACCAAAATTGATTACTGACATCGGTTTTTCCAACCCGATGACCCTAGGACGTCAAAACAAGGGCATGGCCCTCCAGGTTTAGTTTTGTGCCTTCGGGGTAACTTCCCGACCAAAGAAAAAAGCCATTAGTTATGAGAAAGACACAACCAGCCTCGGATAATGAAACTCATATGCAACAAGACCCGGAACGTCAATGTACCATGATATGAGAGTATGTACCTGTAATGTACGAACACTCTACACCCCGGGTGCTACTCAAAAACTTGAATCTGTCCTCACACGGTACAAACCAGATATAAATGCAATCCACGAGATACGAAGGATAGGATCAGGTATAATGACCTTTATTACAGCCGCAACAAAAGATTGCATGTATTAGGATGCGGATTCGTCGTGGCGAATAGGCTTAGAACAAAAGTCATTGACTCCAAGCCGATGAGTGATCGCATTTCTGTGATCTGCATCAAAGCTATTTTCCAAAACGAACCTCCAACCAAATCGACCATGTGTAAAACGTCGACTCAGAGCTCGACTGTCCAAGAAATTCGACGTTGGACGCCTTAGCACAAGAAGCTTCTTATTTGGTGTCCTTTTTTATTAAGTGGTGATGTCGGCACAGCCCTATTAGCAAGTACGCTTTCATCAGTATTGAAAATATCCACTGCTTGGTAGTTTTTAATATAGTTTAAAAAAAACTAAAAAAAAAACTAATCGGCTAAGTTTTTGGATGGTGCTTCTCCGTGTAATTTCTTACGCTCATTCATTCGCACTTTTGCCAGCGCCACAACCAGCCTGCAGTAAGACTAAACTCTTCGATAATTTGAACAGCAGACTGTTTTAGCTTTTCTAGCAGCATATTTGAGGATACATCAGCTCCCGAGGATCTCATATTTTGAAAGCAAATGCAAACGGCGCGTTTAACTTTGCTGCACGCTCCCTTTCGATCCCGCTTAGCTTTCAAACTGCATGTTTTAGGTTTTTTTCAAAAGGTTCTGCTTGTTCTGAATAATTCTGTTTATTGTTAATTTTGTTTAAATAAATCAAATACAATATCAATGCAATTAAACGGGGAACAATTAGGAGAGACGCATTTAATCGGGAAAAGTTCAAAAGTTAATTTCTTCAATTTATGCTCAACCACCTGCAGATAAGCACTCTGCTTTGCAGGTAATACATGTAAATGAAAAACCCTCTTTTGTGCAAATAAAATTCATTAAACATTAAACATATATTTTCTATGAAATTCTAAGTTGCATGATTTTGAACGCAATTAAACGGGAAATGCAATAAAACGGGGCGTAATCAACCGGGTATTACGTACGTAATTCGTTTGTATTCGTTTGTTCATTTCAATCCTTGGATGGAATGGTCATTCGTTTTTGTCAAAAAACAAAACACAACGCACTGAAACTCTTAATATAATTATGTTACTGCTGGTTCAAAATCACATACGCATATGATTTTTGGAGTTTATTATATGCCTAGATTCTTCTGTGCATTGACTTCCTTTAAAGCCAATGGTTGATAGCTCGTATAAATCGCGGAGAAATAACTTAAGATTTCTTATATCCAATAAGCGGTGATCACATATTACACGTATACATGTACCTACGAATTTTTCGCTAAGCTCCTTAATATAATCCGCTCTAATCAGTCCTAAAATACTGGTCATGGCCACCACTTGCATAAGCCACAAAAACATATTAATATCCGTCATGCAAATTGACTTATGCAATTAAAATCAGAAAGGGCACTTTGTGCTCAAATAGAATCCAGAACCAATTACCGCAGACGCTCTTAATGTTTAATTCAACATCGACCTAGTTATTGAATGAAAGTCAAGAGATCACTCTATTTTTTCAATTGACTGATTGGATGAATGAATTAATAACTAGCTCGACATAGCACCGTTCGTTTTCTCGTAGCCTCGCCTGTGTGTTCCGATATAAATAACAAACGTCAAAGAAATCGCAACGAACCAGAATAATTGAAGAACAGTGTCATTAAATATCATTCATCGCCAAGGACTCTGTCACTTGTATACTACACCATCAGCACCATCAACATCATCATCAGAATCGACTTCAACGAAGCTTAGGATCTCAATTCCAAGCGATTTGCTTGCAATTTAATCGGAAGAAGAAAAGCGATTTACCCAGTTCACGAGGGTATACCACCACCACCATCATCAGCGCCATCCCCATTATGGCGGTCCATCATGTCGCTATCAGCCACAGATTTCCATTTCTCCACTGCTTTGGCACATCGAATTCCCCAAAGTGGATAAATCACCTCAAAAACTTCGACAACTGAAAGTGTTCTAATTGACAGCCTTTATGGAGAAAAAATGTATAATACCCATAGGACATTTCCATAAAACAAAACAAATCGCTACAAAGGAACTGATACGCCGCTTTATATTGGGAATGGGGATGGGATAATTTTTTAACGACTCCACCACGTTACATCACTCAATAAGGGATTATCCAAGCTATTTTCGATTCTTCGTTTTTTTCTGGACTTACTCCTTCTCTATCTCTCCCCACCCGATCTCAGTACCACTATCTCTCTGCCACATTTAATCCTCAAACAGGATGAACAACAACAAAAACAAAAAAATCACTGCATACGAAACCAGTCGAATACTCAAGTAGATTGAGATTGAGTAGAACTGGCAACTTGGTGGATTGTCCAAAAGGACACCCCGTTTTATTGTTGTAATTATTATTCGCTTGTTGTCTACATGACAATGAGCGACAATCTGGGAAATAAAATAAGTGTGAACCTGATTTAGAGGGTTGTGGTATTGGGGGGAGCAAACAAATAAAATATGCAAAAGAAAAAAAATCATTCGAACCGACATTGTTCAGTAGTAAGGATTAACTTAGCGAACCAGGTTGGACATATCCACGGAATGAATGTTAAATACATGCATTTCTCTGTAAGTCCTTTATATTTTTTTTTCGTTTCCCTATAATCTGATTAAATTGGCTCTTTGCCACTGCAACAGTGTTATGTTTGAGACTTTCTGCGATTTTGTCCTGCTGCATAATGGATAACATAGTCACCCCGCTGGACGCTGCTGCAGCTGTGTAAGCTGTCGATGGAAATGCCTGATCCTATTGATTTTCATAGCACGTATGTGACGTAACCATTCGAGTTACATGAGTGTTCTGGTGCGAGTCTGGAACATGCCACCATCACACCAATCATATCAACTCGACTTATAAGCATGTATTTATGTGCATACCTGTGATTGTGTGAGTTCACATTGAGCCTATACAGCGAAGTTGTGTTGGCCCTAATCCAGAGAGATTCAGGTGGTGTTCCTATTTTATTTCTATTGTTTTACAACGCTGATCGGTTTAAAGAATTGTCGTTTTAGTAGATGCATATAGTGAACCAAGGACTCAGAGACTGTCTCTTCTGAGCGGTTGTGTAACAATTTATTTGCGAATGCTTGTGATCAAACGAAATATTGACAGGAGTGGTTTGGTATTGTTTTCTGGTGTAGGATTTAAGAGATTCTAGTTTTTGCTATGCGCCAGTAAGAAGTGAGTTGTCCCGCACCCTGGGGCACATTAAATAGTTTTCAAACCCTGTTAACCGAATCTACTTAAATTTGCTGTTCGAAATCGGGGTTAAATTGTATGTCCTATTTATACACAAACACAAATAAACATTTTAGCTATGTTGTAAGACATATATAGGCTTATAAAGCCGGGATTACATTTATTTCAATTTAGTTTTGTAGTGTAGTTTTGACTATAGAAACTACTATAGAAGTTACGCAGTAGTTAATGTGACCTCGGGGCACGGTGCCCCAAAAAGCCATATATCGTGGCAAAAATATTCGAGTGGTAATTGCCCGATTGGGTCATTTCTCAACGTCTGCGAGGTATGGGTAAGATCAAATACTAAACCAGCTAAAATTTTACGATTTTCAATATTTGGCTGAAATGCAAATACTTTAGTTTTAGTTATTGTTTGACATCAATAACCTAAAAAGATAAAAATTATGCTTAACTTTGATTATAAGAACTTTTGTTCCGAAATAAGAATGAAATAAATGGCTTTGTGAATCTGATTGATTTTCTCTCACTGGCTAAAACTGATAGTTGCATGAAGAAATATTTGCGTTAAAAGTGATTATATGAAATTGTTAGAAAAAGAAAATGTTGATAGATATTATATTTGATTCAATAAGACCAAATAACTTGGGAGAAACCGATTTCATAAATTGGCCTAAATTCAAAAATCAGTTATTACGATTCTGTCGGATAAAATGAGAGTGCACTTTTGTTGGAACCAATATGGTCATAGTAGGTATGCATATGTTAAGTTTGTAGCTACATACCGACAGACTGACGGACGGAATCGCGGCAGTTATTTTTTGGGTTCCCTTTTCATTGAGTTCAATATCTAGAGTTCAACAATTTTTTTAAAAACAATGTCTTCCTCATGTAAGAGAAATTCAAAATATTATATGAGAAGGCTACATCCGATTGACTTCCACAAGATTGGCTTCGTTTTTGTTTTGTATAGTAGGCGTTCTTACAATGAATCACTTTGACAGTTTATTAACCTTTTTTGTAGAACTGACTGCGGTTCTTCTTGTCACAAAACTGTTCGGTTAGCCTGAGTTAGGGGATTACGTGTTATCTTTTTAATTTTTGTTTTTCAAATACACTTGACCAACAACGAATCCGCGACATAATATGTATCTTATAATACTTCCGAGCCAACACCAGAGGCAAAATCTTTCATAAATCGGTGGAACTAATATCATACGCCGACAATATTGACATCATTGCTAGTATAGAGAATGAAGCGGCAGAAATGGGTTTGGAAGCGACGGTGGGTAAGACAAAGTATTAGCTCTCAACACGACGAATTGGACAAAATTTCACAATTGACAGATATAACTTTGAGGTATTCTACCACGGCTTCGCCTTTAACGACAACATTTCGTCAGAAATTAAACGAAGAATTACTCTTGCCAACCGCTCTATCTTCGGGCTAAGAAGGCAATTCAGTTTTTAATGCTATCAGGTCTGTGTCTTAGCGAGCTTAATACAATCAGCATCTTCGAGTAGAGATTTTGACAGCATATAATGAACATCCACAGGCTCATCATTTGTTAAAGCTTTCACTCGAACTACCGGGAGATTTTATATAAGACCCTGATCATGCCAGTCCTACACTACGGCGCTGAAGCATGGACTGTATCAAAAGTTGATAAAGAAATCCTTAGTAGATTTGCGAGCAAAATTCTTCGAAAAATCGTCGGTCCGATCGGTCGTCGGTCACGAACTATGTAGACGAAAATTCAACCAAGAACAATACGATCTGTACGGCGAAATGCCCCTAGATGCCCCTAGTACGGCGAAATGCCATTAGACGCTTAAGATGCTTAGGACATGTAGAACGAATGGAGGCCAATACTCCCGCTCGCAGAGTCTTCTACGTTGGAAGCAGTCTATTAAAACCTCGCCTTAAGTGGCGCACACGTGTTGAAACCGACCTCAAATAACCTGGAGTGTGTAACTGAAGGCAATACTTAAATACCGGGCAATTGGAGGGGCATGTTGGTTGAGGATTAGGTTTATTCCGGACTGTAGCACCACTTAAATAAGTAAGTAATATCGAGGTAAAAAAAGCGCTATACATTAGAATGAATATGCACAACGAAAAAGAAAACTGCATGTCGTTGAATGCAGTGAGAGCATTTGCCAGATAAGTTACTTTTTGCGTAATTACACTCTTAAAAAAACATATATTTTCCATCACAGTCTTAAGTAAATTATATGTAACATGGCGTGCGAATAAAAATGAATCACTCATGTTTGATAAGCGTATATTGATTTACATTTACAACCAGACCGAAAAAAACACCATTAACATTAAATACCACTGTTAGTTATTTTTGTTTACAATGGATTTTTGCTATGAACAAGAGACGTAGCACTTAAATTGTGCCTTCTAGGTAAAAACAAAAAATAAAAAATCCAGCTTAAAATATTTTTCAGTATGAGCTTCAAGGATCTTATTCCAGGCCGACGGGTTAAGTTCTGGCCTGATGAAAGGCATTTTACAAAATGACTGGTCACAAGGACTGCGATATTTGTGCACAACACCCACACAACAATAACTGGGAAAAATAATTTAAATTTTGAAGAGTATAATGACAGTGAAAGGATGCTTTTGTCCGTTATTATCGCACTGTTTTTCCACTACCACATACTTGTACACGTATAGGTCCGGTCAACTTAACAGAGCTTTGTTTTTAATAGCGTTGCATTGCAGGGGAGCTTTCAGCTCTACAATGGCTTTCATGTGTGGAGTTTATTTTATACAATTTTCTCTGACCCGGCCCACAGTGGGGTTTTGGTCTATGAAAGATGGCATAATCGTGAATTGTTTTATGCTGGTTATGAAAATTAAAACAATGCCCAATTAAACACAAATACCGTGGCTTTCAAGAAATGCATAACACCATGCGAATTAGTCAAACCAGTTGTCAACAGAGACATTGCAAAGTTGAGCGTTGTTACAAGTACACGTTTGTAATGTTAAAAATAGAAAAAAAAATATTTTCGCAACAATGTTTGAATTAATTAGGTTTTTTTTTAACAGGCTAAAGGTTTGTGTAATACAAATAATTATCGTTGATTGTCTCATAATGTATATAATTGTCTAATGGAGGCCTTATGTGAAGAAACCTCTCCGGTAGTAGTTTTTCTCCTTACCCACAAAATGCAAAGGACGATTTGTTTTTGTTCCTAAACAGTCCAGATCATTTTTTTTGAGTCTCTGAAATTATTCTTATTTTTTTGTATTATTTCTCTATTTTTGTTCATCGATTTTTTAATTTTTTTAATACATGTGCTATATGTCCAGTAGTTGTGAGTCGTACAATAAAATAGAAGGTATAATCCTACATTTATGTTTTTGTTAGAATATTGCGATAAGCTGGGCGTGTGTCGAATGTGCATGTTCGAAATTATGGGGAGTGCAAATTCACTAAGTTATGGTATACAGGTACAGTCCCATTTAAAAAATGAGATGACATATTGCGCCCAAAACGCTTAACCAATTTTGCACATAGCTGTTTTAATGCTGATGTAAAATTTAAGTCACTTTTAGTTCATACCATGATACCATGATAATAACAGATCAGCTTCGGAATTTAAAGTTGATTTCAAAACGGTATTTCCATGGCAGCTCTGGATATGGGCGTTACAAATAAACATTGATGCAGATAACATCGAAATTGATAAAAACGTTCAGTTAACTTCGCTTTTACCTTTGCGGATAGAGCGCTAAAATAATTTCATTGTTTGGAAACATCTACAGCCCTCTTCTGCTCGATTTTGCAGACCAATACAATTGAGTTTTATCCACAAAACCAAAAAAAAAATTCCTCATTTCTAATTTATTTTTATTTAACTACATTTAATTTAATGAGAATTAATTAAAAAAAAATGAAATTGTAGCAACATATTGTTCAGACAGTTTATCAAAAACTTGTATGGTTCGACCAAAAACAACGGTATGGCGTAGGGTATACAAATGGTTTTTGTATGAAAACGTCTCCAAAAAGTGGGCTTGGGTAAAAATTATATATGGAAGAAATGTTAACATTACCAAAACCAATTACTTTGCATCAAATTTTTTTTCGAAATTTTTAAAATTTTACCAAAAAAACGTTTTTTTATTAAAAAACGCCTCCAAAAAGTGGGCCTGGACATTAGGATTGCCTAGATATCTGGTTCAAACACTTTTTCAAAATTTTGAATGGTTTGGTCTAAAATTAGGTTTTACTTAAAAGGGGGCGTGGTAGTAGGCGGATTTCCAAAAATTGTACACTTGTTCGAACAGCACGTACAAGGATCACATGTACCAAATTCCATTATCCTAGCTCAAAATTTAAGGCCCAAAAAACGGTTACCTACAGACGGACGAAAGACGGATAGACAGACTTAAACGGCTTAAGTAGCGGTTCTGAGTTGATCCATATACTTTGAGGTAAACCTATCTAAATTTGTTCACTATGTTACAAACTATTTATCAAAACTAATATACCGCTATGGGATAGGGTATAAAAAGCGTATGTCTGTCGTGAGAAGTCTGTGCTTGGAGCCCAAACTACTTGCTCGATTTGACTTCTTTTTCAATATATAGCGAAACTCATTAAATTTACTTATAGTTAAAGAACAAATATTGAAGTACCGAAAATTTGTTGCCCAATCCAAACTGAATATGTCATGTTTCATAGTCCAATACCCCACTGTGCGGGGTATATGTTGTATATGTATATGTTGTGGTTGTGATTGTTCAGCATGATAACAATGACAAGCAAATACCGTATGCGTATTAACAACACACTATGAAAAACCACTCAAAAAAACGATAATTCATTAAACGAGCAGGTTGAATGCTGATCAGGACTTTCAGTGGATATAAAATTTGGATTCATATATATGATGTAATTGTGTGAGTATCAAAGGAATAAAAATTCATATACCAACCTGTCACATATGCTTCAATGCACTTTATTACCATCGTCATTTTAATTTCATAAAAAAGTCCTTTGTTTGTAAAATCTTTTGCTTTTATATTCTGAATAGTAAAATATAAATTCAAGGACCAATTCGAAAAATATGGTATGGTCAAAGAAAAATTGGTCAAAAGAACTCATTAAAACTAAATCCGTTTATTTTATGAATTTCATGAACATACTTCATCATTAAATTACCATTGAAGTGACGGCAATGTTGTCCTTGTTAATTACGACCATACGCATTCCATAAGGCCACAATAATATATTTAAAACGAGGGCTGGGTATACCACGTACTTCCTTGCGTGCTCGATTCTGTAAATGTTAATACGAAATTGTTGTACTGGTAAATAAAGGTAACACTTTTACCCACTAAGTATAAAATGATTTAAGCAACTTTTACAGAATCGATTTCCTTATGAAGGTCTTAAGCCGAAACTTAGCATGCAAGTTTTTGTTAAGATGTGGGTACGTGATTTTTAATAAATTTAAAATTCGAACCAAAGGCAATTTTATATTTACAACACTTGGAATTAAAAAAACGTCGTGACAAACCAAGAAAATTAGACAGAAAATTTAACTTTATTCTTAAAAAAAAAACATATGAGAAGGCTACAATCCGATGTGAGGATCGTTTAATACCCTATCCCATCCCATCCTTAAATTCATATCCACAAAATGTAGGTTTCATATCAACTAAATATTGAAAATGACATTATCACTAAATATTGTTCAGACTGTTTATAAAAATCTTGTATGGTTCGACAAAAAAAGTTTTTCTCATGCATATGGTGTAGGGTATAAAAAGTTTTTTTGTAGGAAAACACCTCCGAAAAGTGGGCGTGGGTAAAATGATATATAGGCGAAATATTGATATTATCATAACCAATCATTTTGCATCAAACAATTTTTTCGAATATTTTAAAATTTGACCGAAAAGCGTTTTTTTACGGAAAACGCTTCCAGTAGGTAGGTGAGGCGAAAATTTTGCGAAATGTTTTAAGTATTATTATTGTAGTATATTTACACTAAATATTAAAAATGAAAGCTGTTTTATTTGTCAATTCAGATTTTGTTAACACACCAATGTAGCCAATCGACAACCATTCAAATGCTTGATAATATCCCAATCCCATTTCATTTTATAACAAATTTGTTTGCACAAAAATATTTTTTTTCCTGTCTTACATGTTGAAATCCTCTATCGAAAATCACGTTCCGACAACAGAACACTAAAGGTTGACATCCACATCCAAAATGCCAAAATACATTGGTACCTGATAAAATATACAAAATAATTTGCAATAAATTGAAAGGAGATGATCTTGTCAGATTGAAAGAATTCTTCTTGGTCAAAAATTCATTCAAATTTTAATCGATAAAAAATAATTCCCTTGATTCATGTCAACTTTTTTCGGTTAAGAAGAACAGCGTTTAACACACAAACCAAGTTTTCGTAGCTACCGGTGCTATTGAATTTTACCTGTTTTGTCGTTGAAAGTAAAAGTTAGTGTTCAATTTCTAAAAAAAATCGTGTCGAAGACATCATATTGTGATCGGTTCACATTTGCAGCATCTTGGTTTAAATATTTTCGTTTTTTCTAAATAGTGAGACTAAATTGCGAGATAAAATTTGAACTTCTCGAAGATGCTTTTAATGAAATTCAGACAAACATCATTGGAATTGAAATTGTATTTTTTTTAATGTTGTGCTTACGTATAACTCACTTAATTTTTAACCAATTTACTGTTTTTTTTTTAATAACTCACAAAAAAATCGAGAGGACAAAGGCCCTTCGCAACTGCCGTCAAAATTTTGAAAACGTGTCTGAGTAAGACATTTAATTCTCATTGGCCTTGCACTATCTGGTATTTCAGTAACTTTATTGCATGAAGCCAAAATAGCTCATTCAACATTTGAGCTGCCTCTGAATATTCGAAGCAAGTCAGATAAACTTTGCAACATAAAAAAAAAACAACTGTCGAGGGTCAAAGTGCTGAAACAATGCGATGCAATGTGCACTTTGGCATACAAACATTCTCTTGAGGTGTTGAACAGAACACTCAATGATCAAAATAAACAACGATGAACTATTTAGCGACCCTCAGGTGATTTCAATTAAATACTTTCCGACGTATCGTGTTCAACGATGTTGAAAAAGTTCAGCTCAAAATAAACATGCACATCAAAATTCTACAAGATCCATCCGCTGAGACATTCTCGAAGCAATTGTTAGATATCGGCGATGGGATAGTTTCTGTCCATGAAAATACTGGCATACCCACCGATTTCTGCACAATCGTTGATACGAAATATGTTTTCATTGACCGCATGTTCCACGATGTGCGCACACAGAAAGTCAGGAAGATCCGTTTTGGAAGCAAAAAAATTTGGAGGTCTACGATTTGAACTGCAGTGTTTTTAAACTCACTGCAACATGCCTGCGACTGCCATCACACTTTCTACTAAATTTGAAAGTTAGATCTCCGGTTATTTTGCTTTGGAATATGAACCCACTGACATGCCTACTTTTCTAAAAACGTTTAGCCCAACCGGTTAAGAATGTAATAATATATTTCGTTTCAATCAAGTTTTTTGCCACACCCATATTTTGGGAAACTGCCACGCAGAACGTCTGGGCTCGATTCCCAGGCTAAGCAACACCTAAAATTATTTTTCATTGTCCCTCGTGATGATTTGACAAAACATTCGAGTAGTATCAGCTGTAGAATGGCTTTTCTCTATTTCGCCGTTTGGAGTCGACATAAAACAGGAGGTCCCGCCATCGTGCAAGTAGTACGCACGTATAGATGAATGTTTGTGAGAAAACTAGGCCCTAGGTACTAACAAAATTGTATTTATTTTCATCTGTAGATCATTTTAGCCCAAACTTACTTTTTGGGGGTTAAATATATTTATATAAACTTCTCTTGGCACTATATTGTGACAATAGCATTTTCTATTGTACCATCTTCGTAATGATTTAGCCGCGCCCACTTTTTTTTAAGCATGGAATGGGATAGGGTATTGAACGGTTCGCGCAGCGAGTTGTAGCCTTCTTATATGTTTGTTTTAGTTACTGACCAAAATATTCACTAAAACTAATTTACATGGCAAAACAGCGTTTGCGGGTCTGCTAGTTATTTAATAAAAACACAGCTAAGGTTTATGAAAACTTTGATTACAAGTACTCTTTTTAATGAATTTGATAAAAATCAATTAAGATGTCGCTGACCGATATAGACGTGAATGTCCCCAAGGATTATGACTTCAGCCTTGGGGTGATGATTTAAATTCAGTCTAATTTTTCTCAGCAAAATGTGGACATTTCATCATTTGGGGAGCGGTAAATACAGATTTCGAATAGTTAATACAACATGGAGGCTCCATTGAATCCTCTGCTTAAGTACACCATCAAAGTTGTGTGTATTCCTGTGAATCTTTGTCATACGATTCCTAACCCACATCACCAAGGCCGTGAATATAAACAAATAGTTGACCTAATTTTGCAAGGCTACTCAAAAATTAACCAACATAGATATTTAATGATAATTTACTGCATTCTTCAGAGTACATATCTGCACAGTTTATAACAACAAATTTAATGCATTTTTACATGTCTATGACTATCCTATCTCGAAAACGAAATACGAATGTAATCGTCATATGTCAGTGAATAAAAATTCTTGCTTCCCCTGTGCGACTATTGTGTGTTATTTCATTTCGCTTCGTCCTCGAGTAGCTTTTAGCCTAAATTCATTTTCTTGAAGTGGATATCCATTTAAATTGCGCTCACATACAAATTTTGTTGCAGAATTTCCATCACACAATGTTTGCGCACCAAACATTTATACCGAATGAAAATAGATAGAAATGTAGCTCACTGAAGGTTCCCTTTTAGATATTCCCTTGTTGGTGGTATGTCCTTCACTGCATTACCAACTGATATGTGCCTAATTACGGAAATTCATCAGATTTGGGGTACGATTTCATGATGGAACGCCAAACAGTGGAAGTTGGCTTTTCATCCTGCAATTCATTGAAAAGGGATCCGCGTGCTCATCAGAGAACCGTTTGCGTTGCAGGCATTAAAATTCAATTGAGGTCATACTCTTGACTATACTATTTTTGCCTCGGCCTCTGTACAACCTCTTCTTATACCACAAAGATTTTTTACGTTTTTTTTTTCTTTCTTTTTCCATTTAACGTTTTTTGTTCGTTTTTCTCCTAATAACAGTGAACGTGTACATTCATATTCATATGATTGCACCCAGTTACCTTTCAGTAGTAGTGTTGCACACAATGTTGTCGCGCTGCTGTGGAGTCCTTAGAGGGCATTATGCTCATGCAATTGGGTAGAACATGTCAAGTTGCTGAGGCTGTAGTGTTTCAGGTGGTATAGGTGTGTTCGTAGGTATATGTGGTATCTAGATTCTGGGATTTTGCTGCAATATAAAGGGCACACAAAGTGTAGTTGGGAATGCCGAGGGATTCATTGGAAAGCTCATAGACATCAGCAGGAAGTCGGTGCTATCTGATGACCTCATTTTATTAAATTTCATCCGTTCTTCTTTGTCTTCCGTTTATACTGTGTTGGTATTTGGGGTTGGGCGGATAGGTGGACTACAAGATGTAGGCTGCTTAATGGTTATTGACCGAAAACATAGTGAGGTTTATTCTCCCCTCTGAGATTTATGAGTATCCATGGTATAGATGAGTGCGAAAAATTAACTTTAAAGTTTAAATTTCGAAAAGATTTATGGGATGATATAAAATATACGTTACTAGTATTAACTTGAGGTGACGTAATTCACTATGTACACTTCATTGTTTGTGACCTCCAACAGAAATTTTATAGCAACAACATTGCATTGCAACATGCCAAAACGTCGCCCTGGTGACACAAAAACTTAAGTACATTTTTTTACGATTTTGGACTGGATATGTCACCTTACTAAAAATATAGAAAACTAAAACTATCAAATATTGACATACGTTTTTGTGTCACTAAGGCAATGAAAATATTTTGAGGGCTACTGTTTTTTATTGGATTTTATAAACTTTGATAAAACAAATGCAAACTTTTATCGACATTTTAGCAGCATTAACTGAATATGAAAATAAGCGATCTAACTTTGTATAATATGTAGATTTAGAAAGGTCCCTGCCTTAGACTTATATCACCTAGTTGAACGGCTACTATGACTGTGTAACTCATCTAAAACGAGTAGTACAGGCATATTTATTGTGATTTTACGCATTTAGTTAGTTAGTTTTGGTACATTAAGTCCTTGAGCTAGGATAATGAAATTTGGTATATAGGCTCCCTGTCCATGCCTACAGAACAAGTGTGCCCTTTTCAACATCCGGCTACTGCCAGTAGATGGTCAAATTGCAAAGACTTTTGAAAACTTCTCTGAGCAAAATATTAAGACAATATGATTACTTAAACAAAAAAGTTTAAATTCCACTTTACGTGGGTAATTTTTTTAGAAATTTCGAAATAAATGATGGTGAGAATAGATTTCCTATGTTTATTTATTTGTATATTATTTTATCGTTTAGCTATTAGTTATGGCCGTTTTTCTAAAAAAAAAGATTCCTATGTCGTATCCCATAGCAAATGCCTAACAGATAGATGTATATAAATCCGCCCCTACATTTTGAGCTAGGATAATGAAACTTCGTATAAGCTCTTTGTATATGCCTCCAAAACAAGTTAATACTTGCTTACGCTACCACGACCACTTTTCAAATAAACGTCATTTTTTAGTAAGCAGTAGGAAATTTTACGAAAGTTTCTGATTAAGATATTAGGACAAATTTAAAGTTTTTTCGCAACGCCAACTTTTGAATAAAGAAATGTTGAAGAAATATTGACATTGCGATTGACTAACTATTTTGGTCAGACCAAATTTTTTGAAATTTCTTGCCGTTTGAACAAGAGTAACGTTTGTATAAAAAGTTGACGTGGCAATAGTCAGATTTTTAACATTTTTACACTTGTTCTACTGTAAGCAAAAAAGATTTCGTATACCAAATTTTATTATTCTACCTCAAAGACGGAGGGACGTAGAGACCAGGATTAATCTCAGATGGCGATCCTGAGCCAATCCATATAATTTAACGTATATCTAGCTAAATTATTTCAAAATCCTGCTATTGCCACGTAAATTTTTTAGAAAAACGTTATTGAAAAATCTGTATTTTAACCATATAAGGTTTTATGCTTCGCCCACAGTAAAATTTGAACAAAATAAAAAAAAACCTTACGGTGCAAAACCATTGGTAAAGTTAATATGAATATTTCGCCCATAGATCACTTTAACCCACGCTCATTTTTTGTGGTGTTTGCCTACAAAAACAGATTGAATACCCTACCGCATAGCATACTTATAGAGAAGGACTGGGATGATCAGGGTCCTTTATAAGATCTCCTTAGTAGTTAGAGTGAATGTTGTTGTCAGAGTTAATAGCGGAGCCGAGATAGACGAAGTCCCGAACTACCTCAAAGTTATATCTGTCAATGGTGACGTTCTGTCCAAATCGTCGATGTTGTGTGTCCTTTCGTGTTGAAAGCATATACTTCGTCTTGCCCTCATTTATTGCTAAACACATTTTTGCCGTTTCCTTCTCTATACTAGCAAACGTGGCTATGACATCACGTTGGGTCCTACCAATGATGTCAATATCGTCGGCTTATGCTAGTAGTTGTACAGATTTTTGGAAAATTGTGCCTCTGGTATTGGCTCGTGAGTTTTGCACACCGCATCGCCTTGCCTAAATCCTTTTTTGGTATCGAATGTGTCGGTGAGGTTGTTTCCGACCCTGATGGAGGAGCGAGCATTATTCATCTTCGTCCTACACAAACGGACGAGTTTGGGCGGTATACCAAAATTAGACATGGCTCTGTATAGTTCGTAGTTCGTTGATGAATAGATGGAATAGATGGTGGGTATCGGTTTGGACTTCTTGGTTTTTTTCCAGAATCTGCCCAAGTGTTAAAATATGGTCGGTTATGAACTTTCCACACTGACAAAGGCCGATCAGGTTGTTTGTTAAAGGGTTTAATCTTTCTCATATTAAGGCAGATAGGATCTTGTAGGCGATTTTGAGAATACTTATAAATTTGTTGTTGGCGCAGTTTAGAGGGTCTCCTTTTTTGTGGATCGGCAAACGATGTTGAGGTTCCATTCTTCTGGCGTACTTTCTTCCGACCAGATTCGGCTTATGAGTTGGTGGATGTTAATTACCAAGTCATCTCCGCAGGCTTTATAAAGCTCGGTGGGAAGGCCGTCATTACCGGCAACCTTATTGAGCTAGAGTCTAGGTATTCACTCAGGTCGGGTGGTTGGCAGTTTTCGCTGTCGTTGCCAATGTTGAATGGTTCGTTCTGCCTGACAGCGGAATGTTGGTCGTCATCGCCGTTTAACAGTCTGCAGAAGCGGTTCTTCCATATCCTCAGCATCGACTATGTCTTAACAACGATATTTCTATGTTCATCTCAACAGGATTCTGTTCGAGACTTGTATCCTTGACTTTGACATTTTACACTTTGATAAAACCTGCGAACATCGTTCCTAGAGTGGCACCTCTCTATAATCCGATCGCGCGCTTTTCTTGCTCTTTTTCTTCTTTCTGAAAAGCCTGTGTTCTTCCCTTTTTCTCTGCGTATAAACCTCAACGGCAGCTCTTGTCTTCAACTGCAGCTAAGCCTTGTAGGCCTCGTTCTTGGTTGCGAGCATCTGTCGGTATTCCTCATCAAACCAGGGGTTTCTTGCTGGTGGGCGCGAGAAACCTAGCACATCAGTTGCGGCTGATCTAATGGCTTGTTGGCATCGTTGCCATTGTTCTTTGACATTCGATGCTGGTGGTATGGTGTTAATCGAGAGGCTTAGGGATACTCGTTGCGCGAAGTTCTTGGCGGTCTCTTGCGATTGCAGTCTTTCGACAATAAATTTTTCACAGTATTTCTGAATTGTTGTGGCGTGGTGGATAACCGCATTCTAACCTTGGCTGCAACAAGGTAGTGGTCCGAGTAGATGTTAGCTCCTCGGAATGTTCCTACATCCAAAATACTGGATGCGTGCCTCTTCTCTATCGCTATGTGATCCATTTGGTTGACCGGTCGTTGATGCGGAGATCGCCATTTCCCCTTATGGATATCGAGGTGAGGAAACCGTATGCTGGCTATAGTGGCATTTCGTTCCTTTTTTCAATTAGCCTAAGTCCTCTTACAAGACGTGTTGTCGTGTAGGCTATGTTTCCCGACAATACTGCTAAAAATGTCTTCTCTTCCTACCTTGGCTTTAAAATCTCCCAGCACGATTTTAACATCGTCCTTCGGTAGTCGCTCATAGGTTTTGTCAAGGATCTCATAGATAGAAAGAGCTCATCGGAGCTTATCTTTTTCCTCCGTTGCGGGGGTGAGCGCATATAAGGCTTATGTTGGCAAGTTTGGCCTTGATGCGGATTGTTACAATGCGTTCGCTAATGTCTTGGAAACATAACACTTCTTGCATAAGTTTGGCACTTATAACAAATCTGCATCCGAATAGTCGCTGTTTCTGCTCACTATAACACGGTCCGTAGTAGATGTCACAGTTTTTCATCCATTTTTTTCCTGGATGGCAGTAATGTCTGTTTTGTAGCAGTTTAGGGCTTCCGTTAGTTGTTCGCTTGCACCTCTCCTTTTAATATTCTCACATTCCAGGTGCGGATACGAACGTCGTTGTCCTTTTTTCGTTTAGCAGGGTCGTCAACAATAAAATCAGTCCTTTCCGAAGCTATTGGTTGCTTCGTAACATAATTTTGTTTCTATGGTTGGGTAGTTAACCCAAAGCGAAACCCCCAACCTGGAGGGCCAGTACCAATTTAATAGATACCCCTATGACACGGGGCCATCAGTATCCACTACGGGATTGAGCGCTGCCGTTGGCCTTTCGATTCATCTGCCACCATCTCTGTTCAAGGGGCCAGACTAACCCTTGAAATTCCTAGACAACCTGTTATCCGAATATGTCGAAGCAGTTTGTTTAGGTTCGCCTGGGACAGCAGGCCGGGTATTCATTCCGTACCATTCTCACCTGGCTGTTTATATTGTTGATGTTTATCATCGTGTGTCTGAATGTCTGAACAATATGTTGTGACAAATCCATTTTTAATATACAATCCCCATAAAGCTTTTAGCTATCCCCACTTTTTGGGATATTAGTTTTAAAGATGAGATGAGATGGGATAGGTTATTAAACGATTCGCACAGCGGATTTTAGCGGATCGACTCAGAATCGCTATCTAAGCAATCTAGCTATATCTCTTTCTCCATCCGTCTATTCGTTTATCTGTCTCCGATTTTAGGGCATTACTTTGAACATCTGTCTGAAGGCGCAGATTAAGTGTTAACATTTCCAAAATGCGTCTCGCCCACTTCTCAGTAAAACATTGTTTTTCGCCAAACAGGTTTTTAAAAATGTCAACAATTTGGTCATTCTCAAACCTCAGTCTTCTTTGTGGAGACATCTAGGAAGACAGAACTTCTGGTCTTAGTTCCAATCCATCGCCGATATCACGCTTTTCACAGTAATTCTCGTCAACGTTTGCAGTCTTGTTTCTTAGGTTCCATTCCTGGCTGCGAACATCGTTGTTTTCCATGGTACGATTATGTTTACTGATATTCTCAGATTTCTGCAATCAAAGTTCTTATAACCGCAGTTATATACGATTTGTTTTTTTAGTTGTATCCTCAATATAACGGATATGAAACATTGATTATATAAACAACTGCTATAGTCATTTTTAATAGAGCTAATAAATGCTTACAATAGAATCGCACTTTTTGCAATAAAAATATTTAGCAAAGTTTTTGCACATTAGGTTAAACGCCAATATGCTCCAGAGCCCAGCGCTATTTCATACGTCAGGTCAGTACAGGGATGAATTTTCACATAAAAAAAATATGCCAACATATACATTAGCTATCTATTGGTACTATGCCAAAATTAAAAATGTATGCTTTAGCTCTATAATGAAAAAGACAACCAAGAGGAACAGATAAATGTCACGGTTGCTGACGAATTGTCTATGTTGCGTATGGTATGCTATCAACTATGTTCCACAATGTATAAACAACTTGACAACGCACACCACACCGACAACAGCAGCAACAAAAAAAAAATACGGACAATGTTCAAACTGCGGAATATTCAAATTCGTTATATGTTGTGCCTGTCCTTTAACCCACATTCACCTAGTCCGGGACGTCTCACTTGTGCTGTCATTACGTTGCTGAATTTGTCATGTTTTCGCAAAATGTTGAAATGTGTATGACTACGTATCCCTATTGTGCGATTTTTTTTTTACTGACATCTGTCAACGACATTTCAAGAATGGCGATTGTGACAGGAATCTTTTGACACATTAGTCTGGGGAGCTTTTATGGTTTATTCTTGTATTCTGTTTTTACGAGAGTGGTTTTCAAATGATCGATAAGATACACTCGTATCTACTGTTCTTATTTTGATGAGTTCAATTTGTAAAACTGTCAAATAGTGTGATGGATCAGTAATGCTTGTTCGTAGTCAACTGCCAATTCCGTAGATGCATAACAAGAAATGAAAAGTTCTCATAGGTAAAATTCACTTTTGTACTTAGTTTTGGTTTAACAAAAAGCTTGAAAATATTATTCGCAACAGACGTAATCTACCTTCAACATGAATAGATTTCTTAAAATTCTTACGTGGAATGCCAATGGCCTTTGACAGAAACTTGGAGAACTAGAATTGTTTATGCAGGAAAAAGATATCGACGCCTGTTTAATATCAGAAACTCATGCAAAGAGTAATTCCCACTTAAAGATTACAGGTTATTTTGATTATCGTGCTCTACATTCATTAAAAGGCTGGAATCACTATATATAAAAGAGTGTATCGCACATTCGATTGATTTCAAATTCGAAGTCGAAACAATGCAAGTTTGCTCTATACAAGTCAAAAGAAGGCAATCCTTTCTGAAGATATCTTCTGATTACTGCCCACAACGATACAAGGTTGAGAAAATTTACTTTAAAAACTTGCTTAATTCCCTTGGACAGGGTTTTGTCATCGTAGGGGACTTTAATGCAAAACATACAAGATAAAACACATCTCAATCGGTTGAGTAACATGCTATCAAATTCGATTAAAAACTTCAAAAACCATGCAGTAGAAACCTATCTGAAAAGCCTAACCGCTGGAATAGAATCGAATTATTCCCTTTGGAAAGCAATTAAAGGCCAAAAAACGCTATGCCACCAATTAGGGTAGTTCAAGACTTTTGGCAAAAAGCGATAAGAAAAAAGCAGACTTTTTGCCGCACATATTGAGGAAACATTTAAACCGTTTGATGTGATTATGGTTCTCAAACCAAGAAAATCACCGAATGAAATAAAATCTTACGGACCATCTTCCAATAATTTCAATTTTTTTTGAAAGGATATTATTCGGTTGCTTACACCCCATTATTGATCAGAAACGCCTTTTACCTGACCATCAATTTGGGTTTAGAATAGAGGCCTTCAATACAAACTAAGACAAGTTCTGCCTGAAAAATTATTTAAAATCCTCATGTCGTATCTTGAGCATAGACTCTTCCGTGTGAAACTTGGAAACAAATATTCGGAGTTCAAAGAGATATTGGCAGGAGTACCCCAAGGAATTGTCCTTGGTACACTCTTGTACCTCCTATTTACACGTTTGCTGACGATACAGCTATATTAGCAGTTGGCACAACAATAGAGGAAACAAATATGAAATTACAAAACGCTCTTAACGAGGTTAATGAATGGACGAAATACTTGCGGATTGCACTTAACGGGAGCAAATCGATTCATGCAGATTTTTCGTATAAGCGGACAAACAATTTGCCAGTATTTCTCAATACGAATGCACAAATACCTAGGAATGACACTCGATGCAAAATTAAAATATAAGCCGCATGTAAAAAAGGAATGCGAAGAACTTTTAAATAAATACAGGGAACTGTACTGGTTACTCGGAAAATATTTGGAGCTTAACCTTGATGACAAGCTAGTATGGTATATAACTATGGGGTTGTACCAAGTGAAATGAATCTGAATATTTTGCAGGTCTTTGAAAACAAAATGTTAAGATCATTGGTCAATGCACCGTTGTATATAAGAAATGAAAATCTACGCAGAGATCTGGGTATTCCCGCTGTTAAAGATGAAACGAAAAAATTTGGACGCAAACATAAAAAAACGTTTATTGAGACACGTTAACACAACGGTCCTCCAAATTCTTGACGAATCAAATTTATTGCGGCGAACTAAGCCCTTAGATTTGGCCCGATAATAACAAACCGCGTTATAAATTGCGGAAAAAGCAGGAACTCTCAAAGGAAAGTTACCAGCCAAACATTCATTATTCGTGATAAACAAATTACTAGATAAGTCGCATACTTAGTTGCAATACAAATACAAAAAAGGGTGGTTAGTGGGTCAAAGTCCTACACTACTTTGTGCACGTGCTCATTGTGTCTTTTGAGATTTCCACCAGCCCACGGCAAAAAAAATCGTAACTTAAACGTATATAAGCAGTTCCATCTGGTAAATATTGGAAATTTATTTTCAGTTTTTGTAATGTGATTTTCAATAAACGAAATTAATTATTATTTAAGTGTACTGAATATTATAAAGTTATACATCCCAACAAATAGAAGATCCACTTTTTGTTATTTACAACAAAGAGACCGCAATTTGCAAAAATGCCAGCATCAATGTCTGACCAAATATGGATATCTCCTTTCCTAGTTTCCAAGTAAGTTGGAGCAATAAACATAACCCATAATAACATTTCAAAAGTAGGTCGTCCCTCCAGCATTGTTTAGTTAAGCAGCTAGAAAAATTCGATTATAAAAAGAATTTAAGCAACGCTGCCTAGAGGCAACATAAACATTTAGGCATGCCTAACTAGAAAACCTATGAGACACCTCTTAAGACAATCTAATAAATATGACTTCATTTTTTTTTAAATTTATTAACTTCGATTTCTTTCTTCTACTTCCTGGGGAAGTACCAAATGCTATCAGTATCTTTTATTCACTTTTTGCTTCATCGATCTGATTTGAACTCCCATTGTTACTTTTACTTATCGAAAAATGGCTTAACTAAATTTCTATTTGAGATTTTGAGGGTCTCAAAAAGCTTATGATATTAGATCTTAGACATCATATTTTCTTATTTCGAAATGTGTTGTTACAGCTCATTTTATGGTTCACATCCAAAACTAGCATAGGGGTCTTAGTCTAATAGGAATAGAACTAGAAAATTCAAATTAATTTTGGTGTCAACATGAGCTTTAATTGCAAATGTCTTCTTTTGACTCGACTTTATCAACATCTTTATGTGTAAAGTAGTGCGTTGTGTGGGTGTTCTAACACTTCAAATTCACGAATTTTTAATCCAAACCAAATGTAATGGTGACCGCCCGGAGTAGAGCGCTGTAGATATGTCTCACTGTGTGACGTATATTCAAAGTTCTTTATGCTATATCGCACCAATTAACATTATACGGTGGGAATATGAGCTGTGAGCGGCGCTCGTGCGTTACTGTATCCCGTTTTTAGTAACTATTGGTCATAATTAAAAATTCAGTTCAGCGAATTTCGGACTAAAATAATCAGATTTAATAAGGATTAATTTAAATGTTAATACTAACAGTAATAGTGTGTAGATTCACATTAACATTCATATTCTCAAATATAATAGATTATCTTCCATAAAAACTATGTTGAGTTATTTGTCATGGTTGAGTATAAATCAGCGAATTATATTTAATGTATTAGTGTTTATTTTTAAGATGAAACTTAATATGTTACCCTCTTATTTATGTGAAAACTTAACATTTGTTAATCAAGTACAACCTTATTCATTGAGAAACGCAAATGATTTTATAATTTTATCTCTTACAAACTATTGATCAGGTAACATGATTATGTGCAAGGGTCTGCAAATATTTAACGGCTTACCGAATGCAATCAAAAATGTATTTAATGTGTATGAATTTATAAAGCAAACTGTTATTCTTGTGAAGCAAAGATTTAGATAGTAAGTTATATATATTTTAATATAATGTTTATATAAATAGCAACTCAACGCGACTATTGATTTTTCGTTAATCGTTATAAATTTTCAAAGCAACCTTTCAGCAAATTTGTGTTGTAACAATTACATTTAGTGTACAAAGAATAATTACATTTAACATCTTGCTCTGGCTGTTGACTTAAGAACCTCGTTTATCGAATTTGTATCAAATTGATCAAACCGCTGAGCAGAATTGCAAGAACACCTTTTTTTAAATTATTCATCATCGTAATGTTAGTTTTGAAAAAACAACAGAAATAATTAATTTGCGCTGAATGAAACATTTTTTGGTGCTGAAGACACACTCTCGTTTCGGTGGATTCCGAATTGGACTCATATATCACTGTTTTTATTACCATTATATTTCTTTTATGAGTTTTTTTATATCAACTCTAGACAATTGTGTATTGAACGAAGAGATTCATAACAAAAATCAGTAACATTTATGCAAAATAATCATTAAAACTTTCAACAGTAAAGCAGTTGAGTTCATTTGCCGCATGCGCTATTCCATATCCTATCCTATACTATATAGAGGGTGGTTAAATTTTAAACGTCGATGTTGATTTTGAATAGAACTCATGATTGACATCGCCACCACGTGAGATAACACGGCCATAGAATTTGTCGCGCAAAAGAGCCATTGTTTCGTTTGCGGTGTGGCAAGTGGCACCGTCCTGTTGAAACAACATATCGTCCACATCCATATCTTCCAATTCAGACCATAAAAAGTTTGTTAGCATCTCACGATAGCGAACACCATTCACAGTAACTGCATGACCGGCCTCATTTTGGAAAGAATACGGCCCGATGATGCCGCCAGCCCATAAACCGCACCAAACAGTCACTCTTTGTGGTTGCATTGGCTTCTGGACAATCACTCTTGGATTATCATTCTCCCAAATGCGGCAATTCTGCTTAGTGACGAATCCACTGAGGTGAAAATGTGCCTTTTCACTGAAGATGTTTTTATTCGATAATTGATCATCCACTGTTGCCATTTCTTGCCACCATTCTGACTATGACGCCGCTTGAAATGGTCAATAGGCTTTAGTTCTTGAGTCAATTGCACCTTTTAGTGTGTAAATTCAAGTCTTTATGCATAATGTTCATCAATCAATTGTTGGGCACGACTACGAGTTGAGGTGGACGGCTCTTCAGCCACACTATCGCGAACAGCAGCAATATTTGCTGCAGTACGAGCATGCACTGGTGTTTTCAAATTTTTGTTTGGTTTGCTCAAATTTTTGCACGATTTTTCCGATTGTACGGACATTTGGACGATTAAACTGGCAGAAAAAATCACGAAGTGTACTATATGCATTTTGATTTGAACGCCTACTTTCATAATAAGCCTGAAAAACTTTTACGCGTTGCTCGATTGTGTATCTTTCCATTATTCAAATTGAGTTAGTCTGAAATTGAGAAATGTCAAATGAAATGCCTAAAAAAACTTGAGTTTTAGGCGTGGTTCACATGCAACATCGGCCTTTAAAATTTAACCACCCGTTATTATGTTTTTTAGTAAAGAATACTTTGCTCTCTATTTAATTCGAATATTGCGTTAATTTTGATATATGAATTGGAGCAAAATCAACCTTAAAATATTATTCATCATGGTGAAATTATGTATCTTGACGAACCACGTTCCACGTTCGTCAATAACCTCAAATATAAAAATTTTTCCGTAAAAGATTTTCCTTGTGACACCTCTTATCAGCCACATTTAACTATATTTTTATACATAATCTAGTACTGGACACTTTTGAAAGTATCATTAAAATATAGCGCTTATACATATTTTTTTTTTTTTTTAATTATTTCCAATAACACATCTTTTTTTTTACAGCTCATCACGTGACTAGTTTTCTACTGCCCATCAAATTGTAAGTACTTTTTGTACCTTTCTATCGTTTTCGTAAAAACTTTATGTTTACCTGGAAGCCTACTCTACAGACCATTACCTTCAAGTCTAATAATTGAATCATCCTGTTCTTTCCGAATATCCTTCCACAACTAGAAATACATGTTTTCTGTTCAGCTAACCTCCAAAAGTGTTTATACCCAAATAAAAATGTCATACGGGGAAACTATTAAAATCTATGGACTGGAAGTCAAAAAGAGATGAGCAAGCTTAATAACTCACCACCTCATGCAATGTGTTATACATACCCTCTATACATACCATACAGATGAGGTTACAGTTTGCAGAGTTATTGTTTTTCTTTTTGTAGTGTTTAAGCAGTTTAATTGTATGTGCCCACATAAAAGCCCCACCAGATAGTACTGTTTTATGACCATTGCCCATATTCTCTTATCGAGTCAGAAAGAAAAGAAGAATTACTACGCCTCGCCTAGCATCCATCACTGCTATCAAGGACGATCGTAAAACTTTTGTCAAGCCATTGCGAGTAATATTCTTTCGTTATCAGTAATTTGCTTTTACTACCATTTACTTTTAAGGACATCCCCAAAGTACCATTCACTATATATAAACATATATACATATATATATATATATATATATCGTCTACATACAATACATACATATAGCATACTGCCCACATAATAAACATTGAAATCGCAAATATCAACGTTCCTGTAACGGCGTATTAACATTCAGATATATTCAAAGTGACACATTTTTTCACAAGTCCCTTTTCCGTTTTCATCGGAATCTTTATGTCTTCATGATCATATAATTGAAATGTACACCGTACACGCAACAGGTCAGTATTAATATTCCACTTAAGAGCTCTCCCTCGGCAAGAACATTCCTTTCGACCAGTGACGTTGAATTGTTTTGTGTCGCTCCCTCTTCCAGTAGTGGAATTTCAGGAACGCTCGACTTCATAAAACCGAAAATTCATGATTACGTGAACAAATACATACCTACGGATGCACACCCAGGAATAGGTCATCCTGTCGTCCATAAAAATACTAGAATACTAGAAATAATGTCGCTGTTAATTGATATCTCCCCATGCGGATATTCCGTATCTACTTGTTTTTATTACAACCCCACATACGAGTGGTGGTAGGAGTTATTGATTTAGTGCGGATATGATGTCGCCTGTGAAATATGCCCGCCAGGATTCTACTACCCAAGCATTTTGTCTTGATTAAGGATACGTGCCAATTGCTGTTCACTTTTCCCTGTCCCTTGTCGGCTGCCCCGCAGGCGTTCTTAATCAAGCGAACATGAACTTTACAAGCAACGTTAAGTTCGAAATGCCCGACTTAGCTTAGGTAGCTGTTTGATACATAATCGTGCATATATGGCTAGTGACATGATGTCCTTGGGGGTATAGGAGGTAGACAAAAATTGACAAACAAGTACGATGGCATCGCTTAAAGAGACTTAAAGCATGACAGACTTATGCATCGCATACACACTGTGTATATGGTAGTAGAGAGGGATTGTATATTCTAAGACAAATTCAAGGGATAAGCCTCGATCACATACCACTGCTGTGGCTAATTAACTCGGCTTAAATTAATTGAACTGACGTACATTCAATACCTGCCCGTGGCATTATAAAATGAAACAGCCTCTGGTCAGGATAACAACAGGCCTTTGCATGTACACTATGCCAAATTGAATATAATTCCGAGAATCCTTCATCTGAATAACACCAATCTATTGTCTTTGATCTCTGTTGATGCTGATTAATTTATCCTGCTTGTTGCGATGCCCTCCATGCATATATTATCCTTTTCCAATCACGGCGATCCGAGTTTACACACATCTAGCTTATTTCTATTTTATCATATTAATGCCCATCTATATCAAAGAACCGATGGCATCCAGCTAGTTGAAATGATCGCAACGGAACAAAAACCTGATTTAGATAGATTCATTTGATTAGCACATTATAAAGGACTCATAGGTACACACTCACACAGATAAGCAAATTGTTCACCGACGGCCAGGGGCAAACTGCGCCAAAAGAGGACATTTGTCAGCTCGTTAAAACGTTCGAATATTGTGCGAATTGTTTGGTTATATTGCTGCTCAAGTCATTTGTCACTACGGAATGGTTCATTAAGTTTTTGGCAGTTTTGGAGCACCACCACCACCAGTGGTTTGTATGGAGGTCATGGGAGTGGAACAAAGGCACGGGCCAAAACTCATTACGAAAAGGACACCAACCCAACCCCATATCTGGAATAAATGGGTTGTTCTGTTGCATACAATAGCTAACTTCATATATAATACTATACCTCCTGCTGATTTGATTGTATGTTGATGGTATATGTATTGTGTTAGTGGTCCGTAATTAAGGACGTTCGTTTGGTAAGGGACATTTTATTGAGTTGGGAGTGTTGAAATAAAGAAACTTAAGCGCAGTATGAAACATTTAAATGTCCCATCGGGAACAAACGATTAATACATACATACAATGTGGCGTTGTCAATTATTTCGCTATTAACTTTCATTCGCCTTCCCAGAGATAATATGGTTGGTATGGGTAGGTAGTAAGATTCTTCTTTCTAACGGATGATGTTGACATATATAATGTGATTTTATTTAACATTGGCAGGACAACTATCAGGGGGAAAATCACAAATAATGTAACCGGGTACACTTAATTACAATAAATAAAAGTGCCATCACGTATTCAAAATTAAAAAAAAAATCCCTATTAATGGGTCATAGTGGTCCTAAAACCTAATTTGTCTAAATATTGTGTGTGTGAAATAAGTTTTTAGAAAATCAAGGAACCTTGAAATTTTTCCAGAAGAACGCTCTCATGAATGTTTTGTGTTCTTAGATATCACGTGCTCGTAAATAAACTACTTTCTTACTTACTTAAGTGACGCTATATTCCCGAGTCAATCTGGGAACGTTCCTTCAAGAAGTTCAATCTTTGTCTATATATCTCCATTTTCGCACCTAAAGTTTGTTGAGGTCGGTTTCCTGACGTGGAGAATCAAAAACTCAGCAATGCCATCCATTCGCTCTACATGTCGATCCAATCATAAACGTGTAGTGCAGACTAGGTCTTATTCGCTAAGTGAGTAGTTGGTCTGCATACCCCGTCATCGCAAATAGAATCGAAGATTCTCCAAAGACTTTTTAGCTCAAAACGATTTTTCACCCGCTTTTGATATGTCAAAGGTCCAGTGCCATAAATGGGGATGATCAGAGGCTTACATAATATCTCCTTACCAGTTATGGAGAGGCGTTTGTAAATAAATTATCTTCTTATGCTGAAGAAGAGTAATCCTTGTAGAAATCATGTGAAAAGTGGAACCGAGGAAAAGTGGAACTTGTATCTGTCGATGGTTTTTTTTTTCCATTTCGTTGATGCTGTGTATTCTTTTTTTCCTTGCCAGCATGGACTTGGTCTTGGCAGGGAATCTTTATCGCAATTATTATAAGTAATAACTTACATGTAGCAAAAGCATTTACTTCCGTCAATGATATATGACAATTTCCATGATATATGACTGAAGAATGCTACAACGATTAAGAAAACAAAACGATAAAGGTACTGAAATTAAGCAAGCATCTCGTAGAACAAGCCTACGCGCACACTAGACTGAGTTTTATACACATCCCATACATGTAGATTTAGATGTGAACCAACTGAATCTGAAGTTCCATTTAAGTCGTCTGGGAATGGTAGTTACACTCTAAACTGAATTGGTTAGCGGTGTCGTAGGTATTTTATGTAATATTTAGGTAATTAAGATGTAGATGAGTGTCCTCTCTGATAGAATAAAGTAGCATTCACTACACGATAACAGCATACATGAGTTTGTGCGTCTGCGAATGTAAGTCATGTAAAGTAAGAAAGTGATCGCTGGTTACATATACCGATTGTCTGTTTACAAAGGCCTGCGATGTCTTTTACCGGGTTCCTAAATTTTGGACATCCAACCTAGGTAATTGGTTGATTTTACAATTTTAGACTATCTTACTCTACTTACTTAAGTTACGCTACAGTCCGGAATGAACCTAGGCCTCAACCAACATGCCTCCCAAATTAGCCCGGTTCTTAGCTAGCTGCCTCCAGTTGCGCACTCCAAGTTGGTTGAGATTGATTTCTACTGTACGCGCTACTTAAGGCTAGATTTTCTTCTATTGCGTCCAACGTCTAACTGGGAATGGAAGACTCTGCGAGCCGGCGTATTAATGTCCATTCGTTCTACATATACTAGCCACATAAAACGTACAACGGGGAATTTTTGACTAGAGGCATGTCGCTGTACAGGTCGTATATTTCTTGGTTGAATCTTCGTATCCAGATCCCGTCAACGCAAACGGGACAGAAGATTTGTCAAGCCGACCAAGGATTTCTTCATTAATTTTTGATACAGTCCATGCTTCAGCACCGAAGAGCAGGTCTGGGATGATTAGGTTCTTATATAGGATATCCTTAGTAGTTGAAGTGAGGGCTTTACAACTAAATTGCCTTCTTAGCCCGAAGAAACAGCTTTTGGCAAGAGTAATTCTTCGTTTAATTTCTGACGTTCTGTCCAATTCGTCGATGTTGTGTGTCCTTTCGTGTTGGCGGCATATACTTAGTCTTACCCTCATTTACTGCTAAGCCCATTTTTGCCGCTTCCTTTGCTATACTGGCAAACGTTGTTATGACATCACGTTGAGTCTGAACTTTGTGAAAGAATTTGCCCCTGGTGTTTCCTCGGGAGTTTTGTATAAACCTCTCAAGAATTTAAGTAAAGAAGTCTTAGTTACCTAAATCCTTTTTTGGTTTTGAATGTGTCGGTGAGGTCGTTTCCGACCCTAGCAAGAGTTTTCTATCGTCATCCAACACAGGCGGACGAGTTTGGGCGGAACAGCAAAACTAGAAATGCGGCTTGCGCCAAAAAAAAACATTTTTAAAAATATTGAAAACTACTGATAATTCTACTGCATTATAAGTCAAAATCGACCCGACATAGAATGCTGTCAATTTAACAGAGACATGGTTGTTCCGTCTGTGACTGGGCTGTGCATATTACAACATTGGTGACAGATTTCACAACTACAAAAATGGTGTATACAACAGCATTCGTTTTTGAATGTACATGACAACTTGTAAAAGACACAAAAATTATGTGTATAAATACAGATTTTCATTGTATTATACAAAACAAAGAAACATTTTTTTTTCAAATCTACACATCAATTTGTAGAAACTACAACCGTTTGTGCCATTTTTACAACTGTTTGATCTCGTTTATACAATTTTTTTGTGAAATCTTTTCTCCAAATAAAGTTATACACCAAATATTAAATTTTCATTTTATAAATTATTGTTATTATTTCCATATTATTATTTCCTTTATGAATTTTATACTTAAGAGCTGAATTGGTGCTATACCTATTGCAGATGTCTTTAACCCAACCTGCATGCTCAACTCGCTGAACACTGTGCTGCACTGTTTGTACTTAATAAACAACAACTGATTTGATTGCTAAAATGGCATCCATACAGGCAGATGAAAACACGAAACACACTCAGATTTTGTTAGATTTATTGTTTTCTTGTACAAATAATTTATGTTACAAAAATCATTAAGCATGGCTTTGCCGTCTGCCTGATTGACATGAGATTAAACATTTAATAACAAGTTTGTTTTAATGTATATTATATTCTTGAATTTAAAAAGATTGAAAAAAATATATAAAAAGCAAAACATACTAAAAAGTTAAAAGTTCTCAGATATAATTTTACAACGGTAATTAGTTGCAGCTTTATAGAAATAAAAGAGTTGTTTTACATCGCTTTCGCAGTTTAGGTAGGCTATAATTTCTTCCTGAGATTTTACGTCGTTTCCTTGAAAATATCTTCTTATTTCTTTAAGGATGGGGCATCTTCCTATAAAATGTAAAACGTCTTCTCTCGCGGATAAGTTGCAAAGACTACAATAAATTGGTAGATCTGGACGATGTGGGATATAATTGAGTCGTATTAATTCGCCTCTCATCTTAAAGAGAGCCGAAATCAGTTCATTGCTGTTGTCTTTGTGGAAGTAATTTTTTTCAGACAGATTGTGTTTTAAAACGCTGTATGTAGCTCGGTGAACGGATGATGAAGCCATATTTACGCAATCCGCTCTGTATTGTTCATCTACTTTGGCAATAAGATTGCCAATCACATCCTTATGGTACCTTTCATTTCCATAAGCTAAATTGCATTCGAAACTGCAGTATGTTGCTAGCTCTTCGAGTTTCTTATACCAGAGCGTATTTCTTTCTATTACCTTCTCTGTTTCGATATTAATCATATAGTTTGGTGTTGTGCTTGGTAAATTAAAGCATCGTTTTATGTAGTATCTAAGGAGTTTCTCTACTGTTTCATATTGACAATATCCCCAAGACTGCGCTGCGTACATCATAACAGATTCTGATACAGCTTGAAAGACCTTGTATTTTACGCTGTGGTCAATTAGTTGATTTGAAAAACATTTTTTCCATGTAGCCGATATGGCACTTTTAGCTTTTATTAGTCTTTCCTTTAGATGTGGTTCCATACTAAGATTACTAGCTATTGTCACCCCGAGATATTTATAGGTTTTCACAATTTCAATGGGCTGTCCGTTGAGGTGCCATTTTTCATTTCTGCACTCTCTACCAGCTCCCTTCTTAAAAATCATAATTTTTGATTTTGTAAGGTTTACCGTAAGATTCCATAATTGGCAGTACAAATCAAGACGGTGAATCATTAATTGTAAGGATTCTGGCGAATATGCAAATAGAACCACATCGTCTGCAAATAGAAGTGCCTTTATTAAATGTCCCGCGATCTCTATTCCTCCAGGTAAAAAGTCGGTGAGGTCATCGATGTACAAAGCAAAAAGATATGGGTTAGTGTACATCCCTGTCTTACTCCCATAGTTGTTTCAAACTATTCTGATGTTTCGGTCCCGCTCCAGACACTCGATTGGTTGTCCTTGTATATATTTTCGATAACCTTCCCGAGCTTTTGGCTCATCCCAGCGTTATAAAGTTTGAATATTAAAGCTTTTCGATCGATATTATCGAAGGCTGCCTTGAAATCGACGAAAAAGGTGAATAGTTTCTTTTTTTGTTCGATGAATGACCCAGCTATATTTTGCAGTACAAAAATGTTGTCTACGGTTGAATAACCATTCCGAAAACCTGCTTGGAATTCTTTGATCAAATGGTTGTTTTCGATCCAGATTGACATACGCTCATTTAAAAGTTTTGTGAAAATCTTATAAGATGAGTTTAGGAATGAAATTCCACGATAATTTGCGGGATCAGCGATATTACCTTTTTTGTGAATCGGATATATTATGGCTTGTTTGAATTGTTGGGGTAGGTTGCCTGTTTCCATCATCCCATTGAAAATCACCGCTATTTTGTCGACAAAATTGTTTGTCGCATACTTAAAAAATTCAACGGGTATCCGATCAGCGCCAGGTGCCTTTCCATCTTGAAGTTTTTTTTTTAACGTTACATATTTCTCCCTGTGTAATAGGTGCATCTAGAATTTCATTTTCAATTAATGGGATTGCGTAGTGAATCGGCAGTATGCTACTTTGTGGGTTCAATAGCGTTTGGAAGTGATTCATCAGTGTCCTTGCGTCTAGCTGAGTGCCAATTTGGGGTGCTCTGTAGTTGAATTTTTTAATTGCACACCAGAACTCCTTTGTATCTTTACAGTTCACCAATTTTAAAGCTTCGTTTTCAAAAAATCTTTTCTTTTTCTTCATACATATTTGCTTAAAAGCTGTATTTGTTTGGCAGTACATTCTTTTGAAGAAATGATCTCCAACCTTTCGAAAAACTTTTAGCCATCCAAAAGATATTCTTCTCGCTGTTTCACACTCGGTGTCAAACCATTTTTCTTTAAAAATGTTTCTTTTTTGATGAGCATGTATTTTTGGCGTGTAGGAAATTTTTATTAAATTGTCGATATCTGTTATATCGAGTTGAGTAGTTGTCTGCAAGTTGAGGTCGAGTTTTCGTCTATACTCCGATGCATATGATTGTTTCCACATCATCTTATGGGGTAGTTGTATCGTTCTTGTATCTTCTCTTTCGGTCGGTGAAGTACCAAACTCGGCAACAATAGGCATATGGTCTGAGAACTGTTGCGTCAAAACTACAAGATCATTTACTAAGGATATCCATAATCCACGTACCAAGCAGTAATCTATGACTGAACATCCTTGTTGTCCTATGAATGTATACTTTCCACTGGAGTCTGAATTGGTTGTACCATTTAGTATATGAAATCCGTGAGAATCACATAATTCTAATAATTTCACTCCCTTTGCATTTGTGGTTCCATTTTCTGATTTTCTCACTTTACCTGCGAATCTATTTTCCCTTCCCTCTTCTTTTCCTATTCTGGCATTTAGATCACCTATGATCATCATATCGTCGTATTTACAGTGTTCAATTGCTTCCACTAACGCACCAAAATCTCTTTCCCAGTTGTTGCAGTTGATATAAATTGGTAGTATATATAGTTTGTTTGATTCAATTGATATTTTTAAAAGTTTAGTTTCATTTACCGATTCAAATTCAAAGGATAAGTTGTGTTTGGAACTATGTTTTTTATATCCAAAGAAGCATCCCCCACTTGCTCTTCCTCTTGTATTTTGTTTTACCGCGGAAATCCAAACAAATTCGAAGCTTTTAAAACGGTTTAAATATAATTTATAATCTTCTTCTACTAAAAATGTTTCATACAGAAAAATAATATCAAATTTATTTATAAATTCATAAAAACCTACTTGTATTGACTTATTAATAAGGCCTTTGATATTATAGCTTAATATTTTCAGTTTATTTATTTCTATTATCAATAAAATCTTTAACTTACCTGCTAAAAACAACACAACACGCTTAGGCAATGTTAAATTGCGTAAATCCACGTAAAGAAATAATAAACTACCAGGAACCCCGTTTCCCATAGGAAGAGATATTGAATCACTATTAGCACTTTTAGGCAAAATGGACCCTTTGGACTCAAGCTTAATGTCTTTTTACTTTCACAATTATTCATGATGGAATTAAACAGGAGTAAACTATGCAAATTGCCTGGCTCGGTGAATCTTATAAATTTTAACGTCGTTTCAACAGCTTCTGGAGCTTGCTACATTTTGTTGATTTGGACTTATGTTCATATCTACTCCAAATATTTAAAACCACACATGCTGTAGATTTACTGCATTGTTTTTTTTCAGATCTAAAGAACTAGAATTGTAATTTCTACAGCGTAATGTAATCACTACAAGAAGTGGCTTTCGATTTTACAATAAAACTCTGTTAAACATACAATTAATTGTAAATATGAACGCATTTGCTGTTTGTTAAACAAATTTGCAATTTTTTATGAATTTGACTGCTACATTTTGTAAAATTCACAGCGCATATTTTTTTGGGCGTATGTTCTTCTTTTCAGGATATGAGGAAATGTAATGATTTGATCAGTTGTGAACTTTCTTGGCTTAAGCCACACTGACAAGGGCCGATCAGGTTACTGGTAAACGGTTTTAGGCTTTCACATGTAACGGCAGATAAAATCTTGTTGGCGATGTTGAGGAGACTTATGCCTCTGTTGTTGGCACAGTTCATGGATCCAGCAACCGATACTGAGAAAACATTCAATGAGCGCATAATTTCGCGGAATGGACCTGTCAATTGGCCACCAATATCGTGTGATTTGACACCATTGGATTATTTTCTTTGGGAATATGTGAATTCGCTCGTCTATTCCAACAAACCAGAAACGTTAGGGGACTTGGAAGCCAACATTCGTGGGGTTAGTGCCGACATACGGTTACTAATGCTCGAAAAAGTGGTTGAAAATTGGTTCTATAGACTTGGCTTCATTCGAACCAAATCATATATAATCATTAATGGCATAAAATTATCCTTCCAATAAAGCCAAATTAATGGACATTAAAATGATTTTATTTCAATTCGAAGTTGGATGCCTAAAAAAATAAATAAATTCTGTCTGACAGCGGAATGTTGTCATCGCGGTTTAACAGAAGTCGTTCTTCCATATTCTCAGCATCGACTGTGTCTCGACTACGATATTTCCTTGTTCATCTCGACAAGATTCTGTTTTACCCTTCGCTTTGATGTTTGACACTTTGGTAAAACTTGCGAACATCGTTCTGAAGTGGCACTTCTCTATATCCTCGATCGCGCTTTTTTCTTGCTATTTATTCTTCCTGCTGAAAATCGGTTCTTCTTCTCTATCCATAGAGCTCAATGCTACCTCTGGTCTTAACTTTCTGCTTAGCTCTGTAGGCCTCGTCCACGGCCACGGGTTTTGAGACTAGCGCCATTTTATTTTTCAGACTCCTCATGTGCATGCCAACAACCCATAAATTGATTTTCATAATCGCATAAATGCTTATGTTATCGAATTTAGACTTGCTATAGATCATTATTATGTCTGGTATCTTTGAAGCATAAGACTTCTTGGCTAAGTATGAGGCTTATAAAAATACACATATGAAATGGTTTTATCTGTGCTAATTCATAGTACTATTGGATGTTTTTTATAACTTCTTTGTAGTTTGTCGCTGTTAGGGTGCCTCTTTTCTGGAAGGTGTTCTAACGTTTCGTGTGCAGATTCAAACGTCGTTGTTCTGTTTTATGCAGCTTGGCCGTGAACACAAATATTTTCCGTTTAAACTAAGGAACAAGATCAGCTTAGCTCATGTTGATTGTCCAGCCTTAATGGAACTGTAGACATAACCGTTAACTCAATATTGAAATGCTTCCGCTGACATCTGGGAAAATGAAAAGTGACCTAGGAGAAATTGCTTATACTTCCGCCACTCATCTGCTGCCGCCAAAACTTTAGAAATAGGTTGAGGTTCGAGGTCAGTAGGAACCAGTTTCAGCTAGGTTTTCATCTGCTTGTGTTCTTATATTGTAATCCCATTACATAACATTTTCGCATTATTTACTATGCTTAACGTAACTTTTCATAGAAATTCCGTCTTTAAGATTTGAAGGCTATTCAAAAAATAATTCTGTTGTTTTTCTGAAGAAAATAGTGTATGCATCTACGCCAACAATCTTAATGTTTTAATTTGATAACTTATGTTAATTGCAATCAGAATTGTTTAAGAATATTGGTTTTCTAATTTCGGTATATGTGTGCTTAGGGCTTATTATCCCATCCTAATGGACCACAAGTCATTAGATCATGGGATCTCAATATAGTCTCTATAATAATATTACCATCAAATATGCAGGAGGTGTAAGAATTGTCTAACCCAGTATATAAAAATTATCCATCATCGCGTTATGGTAGGTTTGAATACAATCCCGAGTTTGATTTGTTTATTTACAAAACCAATATAAATAATAAAACGCAGCTTATAGGTATTATTTTTTAGAATTTTGACATCTCCAAACCACCTCTAGATCTACGTCACACCTTCAAAAGTTTATAATGATTTGATAGCATTCAACTTGTATGCGAAGTTTATAACTCTGCTCTCCAATCTAAATGTTAATTATGAATAAACAAAATTATACGAAATTCTCTCCAGTCATCTACTTTATTCCCGCAACAACTCTGGTATATACTTAAAGTTAATTCACAAAAAAAAATCGTCATCATCATCATTATAATTAACTTTTTCGCGAATGAAGTTCTCATACCGTTCATGATGGAACTTCAATCTTCATTAAGATTTTATTCCTGTCGCAAGAGATCCTCCTCGTAGGGGGCCTTCAATTTTATCATTATTCCATTTATTTAATCCAAACCCGCACAATCCAGATAACCGTCAGAAACAATCCTTGGAATTCATTTATATCTACTCCTTCTCTGTCCTCTTTGTTGCCATCGTCATCGTCGAAGACGACGTCGGTCGTCATGACACTCAACAATATAACGAACAAAAAAAGCATGAATAAAGTCCTTACACCATGAATGTAAGGGCGAATAACATGCTTCTGGCAACCTTTCTATTTTCATACCTGACGATTCCTTTGTCTATCGGTTCATCCTAACCCTTCTTTTATCCAATCTGTGACGAATTAAAATTCACAAAGTAGGTAAATATGTTTCTATTACTCTCGTTGTAAAACGATTGTTTGCTAAGGATACGACCATAACTCGTAGAGTCATTATATTTTGGAACCCGCCCACTCCATATTCATAACCGGGGGTACATACATCCTTTCGCCGCTTTATTTAATGAATCTTCATCTTCTGTTAATATTGCCTGCTTGCTACATACATTCTTCTCTCACGTAAGAAACTTGATTTCGTTTAAAAACAATCTAACACAGTAGTACGTATAGGTGTGGAAAACAAATGCAAATACAACACAGAAACGTTATCCACCATGTGTTGCTCTTCTGATTTATCTACTGTCAATTTTCACTTCGACGACGTGGGCGAAGTACACGGGACACCCAACCAACGCACGTCGTACGTCTGGAAAGACTAACTCAAGCTTAATGAACATTTCTGCTGGAATTAATGTGCATCCGAGTTAAGTTTAATTGGATATCTTCCGTTTGATATCCTTGAAATTGTCGAAGTTTTCTTTGTTCGCAAGACGGATAGAAGAAAGGTAAAAGGAAGGATACTTCCATCCTCTTTTATTTTAGACGACAACATCCTTCCTCCACTGCCTAGGATATGTGGGATATGATGAAAATCAAATCAAGGATGTGATACTAAAAATCACTCAAATACCTCCTTTCATTTGTGATAGATTGGAGGTTGGTTCTAAAAAAGTGTGTAGACCCCCTTTAAGAAGTGTGCGTAAGATAGTCCTTTTGATAGGGTAACGAAAAAAAAAATCGATTGTCTACCTTTTTACCGGCAAAATGAAAGAAAAACGAAGTTGTATACCTTAGAGAGCAATGAGACGAGTTATGCGAGACAGGCACAACAAGAACGACGACAGCTGACATGTAGACCGGAACCGTATCAATGATATATTACACACGTGAGTGGATAACATACACAACCAGATGAAATTTAGCCCCATAGGGCTGTATCCTACATCGTCGTTGTTGATAGCAGTTGAACAGGAAAAAGGTTTGCCCCCAATCGAACCGAATATGTAACATATTCGCGAGAGACAAACCTTCACACAGCCCACAAGCGTACATGCATGTGAAAAATAGGTTGTGAGTGTAGAAGATGTACTAGTAGTGATACAACAACAGTTTCTATCTACTCTTTGTCAATCATTCAGCCTATTCAATAAAAAAAGGAAAAACGTATAACCTTTATTCAAAGTGGTTTCCAATGGAGTTGGTGTGTGGGAGGGCGCGTCAAAAAGGCCAGCTTTTCACATCCCGACATACTAAACACCAATCAGACCCCGCGGATTGCATGGCTTCTATGTGTGCCTTCATCGGGAGAACATGAATCAGTAAAAGTTTGCTTCAGTATCGTCTTAACTTTTTTTTGGAATAAGCACGATAACTGCGTATAAAACCTGTTCATAGCGACTACCCATTGTGCACATTGGCCATGGGTATACCACCACACTGCCAGATATTATTTTTCTATACTTTATTATTATATCCTTGCAGAGGCTGGTAGGCCTGAGGAAATTATTCTTTAATTCGAATTTGATGGAACGCTTTTCAAAAGATTAGGCATAAATCAAGGGGTAGCACGTTTGTTTTGTTGAAATAATCGTACCTACAGGCCTGGATCGAAGTAGCAGGTTTTTAAAATTGACATTTGATGAGCGTTCACATCTGACGTTTATCTGTTTTCATTCTCTCCCTTATGGTGTAGCAGTGAATTTTATGTCAGCTGTTTTTTTTTACAGCGAATCTGCGGGCAGTATGGGTTTTTAAATTTAACGGTTTGGTATGTAGGTGTATGCATGGATCGGTACGTGTAAATACGGACAAACATTGAACGATTTTACGGTTAAAATGTGAATACGCAATAATTGGGTTTATGATTTGAATTAGGTTTCTGATTAAGCTTCACCGTCATAAGAGACGAAAGGTAATCATTTTTGTGATTTTATAAATTTCATCTAACATGCAGGGTGTCACTTTATTAAGTTTTGTTTTTAAAATCCCAATATCTTATAGAGTGTTCAATATTGTGAGTCTGTATCGAAAAGCATCCTGCGTTTGCCTTCGATTCTTTTATTTAAAATGACGATAATCACATTAATGCTTATAAACAAACATGTTCAATATACTTTATTCTGTAAATAAGCGATGGGTCAATTGCACATACACATACTTCAAGAACCACCAAAAACATTCTTGAGGTGAGTCAAGGCTTGTGTGCAAATTGGAAATTCGCATTTCGAGAAATGTGAACCCAAGAAAGATGGTTTATAAAATTCTTACAGACTACTTGAATGTTTGCATTTTAAGATTCAATGGGTACAATGGGTACAATTTTATTTAAAGATCTTTTGCAAAACAGTGCTGTGGAGATTAAATTATATCTTGTCATGCTACTAGCTCCAATCCCCTTGAATGCTCACGAAATTACGTAAAACTCTTTTAGAATGACCCACGAAAATGCAATCCATCAAATGAAATACAATCCGTCTTCGCCAACAGTGGGTTTTAATAAATAGTCAACATTTTCATGATAATATTTTCAAGGAATATAGTTCGCTGCTAATGAGCACCCTATAACTTGATCGGTCGACATTTTTGTGAATATATCAGATTACAGCTTCAAGCTTGAAAGTAGTTTTTTGTTAATTATATAACCGATAGCTAATACTTAAGCTAATAATTATGTCCTGATTAATCAAAAAATTCTTAAAAAGTTAGGTAAATAAATAGATTAGAAGATTAATTTGTATAAGGTTTCTAAAAGGTTTCCGGGGATGTATGAACATGTGACAGTTAAAAAGATGTTTTATTATAATAACACTAAATGTACAAAACACATTTTACATTGATTGCTATAAATGATGCACATGATTTGTTACTATCAACAATTAATGTGGAGTGCACCAATGATCTGACAGCACGTTTCCTCGTCTTATAATCAATGGTTTTACAGAACACGCTGTGGTTTGTTACTTTGGCTACTCTAACATGTTGCAGAGAACAGCCTAGTGGATGGCGTGGTGGACTGACGTGTAAAGAGACCCGAGTTCGAGAACTTTATTTAATTGTTTAAATTGAATATATCATATCAGAAATGGCTATGTTTACATTGAAATTATTAATTAATAATCATTAATAGAAACAATGGTAGATACAACAATTTTTAAAATAAATACGCCAATGGATTTTTCGTTATTTGTGAGTTTCGGTAAGGCTTTGTTAACGTAACCTTAAAGAGTACAATAGAGTGCGCCAAACGTGTTTGCAAAAGACTTTTTACAGCTAATATTGCTTCGGTGGTGCTTTATCTATGGCTCAGTGGCGCGATGATAAGTGTTATTAAACTGGTTTCGATTCCAAGCCGTAGCAATACCTAAATGATTGTTCACTGGCCTTCCTCTCGTGATGATCTGACAAATCAACGGATTGGTATCAATTTTCAAGAAAAGCTTATTTCAAATTCGCCATTCGCCGACCTCCTGTCGGCAAAAACAGGAGGACCCGTCATCATGCAAGAAATACACACGCACACATGAATAGTTATGAGAAAGTTCGGCCCTGGGTACTAACGAGCCTATTGTGCCAAAAATTTTGTTTTTTTTTGTCCTTATCGAAGCAAAATTGTTAGTTGGGACTGTGTTGCCGAAAGTACTTCCATAGGAGTATTGTATTACTTTCAACACCTCCGCACTCCCGTACTCCTCCTTTTACATTTGTACTCCTACTTGCAACATAAGTAAATTCAATTCACTAAGAAGGGTTTATTAAATTAATATCCAAACTATTGTAATTCTTGTAAGAACAATTCAAAGTGAACTTGTATTATAAATACAAAGTAAAATTGGATTCCTTTGAATCGGTAAAATGCCGCAGAATATTGAGGTTATTAAAAAAAATCTATTTTTACTCTTGACATAGCCCAAAGAAGCAAATCTAGTTTAAAGTGTTTCGAGAATATTTAAACTTTGAAAAACATAAGTTTTAAAAACACCTTTTACTGGGTGGCCAGGAATTGAACAGGTTGTGGCTAGAATGCTACAATAGTTTCCTGCGTTATTACATGATTTTTTGCAGAATTCTTTTAAATCTTTTGACAACAACCTAGATGTTGTTCACAAGATTCAAGAAATGCTAAATGATACCAAAAAATTGTATTTATTATATATAGCCTATGTTCTTCAGTTAACTTAACAACTTTACTTATAATGTGAATCTCCGTCCTTCAGGATTTGTACATTTTTGCCATACATAACAACTTTCTACAAAACAATTTTACAAAATTTTAATTAATCGGAGTTTTTACGTAACGATTTCCTCTACGATCCGACCATTTTTCTGAAAACTATTAAACAAAATATTGGCTTTGTATATATTGGGGCTGAGTTAGATTAGGTTTGGTTGCAGTGGCTGCAAACAATGCGCATGTACACTTAGACCATAAAGGTCCATTGCTGTACCACGTGGATCTGTCAACTTTCCTTACATTCCTTATACCGTGCAGAGCTGACTATATAGCGTATGAGGTTCCTTAAAGTAATTTTAACAGGGCGAGAGCAGAGAAGGTGATCAATAATCTCCTCCTCTTCTTCGTGCAAGCAGATTCTATAGAAGTCACTGCTAAGGAGGCCAAGTCTTTTTACGTGAAGGCCTATAGGGGCTGCACTTTGATCTGCTGAGCATTGTCAAGCAGATAAAGCGCTTCTGATTATAGTTTGGCCAGAGTTGCCTGGATAGCTGCCACGTTGTCCAGTATATCCATTTACATTTTTATTTTTTCCTGATCGCATCCAGTTTCATCTGTGATTTACATGTAGCGAAGGGCATACCTATCATATCTCCTGGTGGTTGGATATAAAGGGTAGTGCCATATCTGGCAAGCTCATCCGCCTGCGGTTGGAAGCTGTTTCTTAAGTCTGTCATTTCGCCACGTGTTAGCGGATGAGATACCGCGAATGAACCGCGGTATGACGTAGGGCTTCGCCCACCAGACTATGACACCATACAGGATAATACATACAGTTTTATGATAGACATGTAAAACCAAAAAGAGATATATGGTTGCATACCCCATTTCTTTCCGATTGTCTTTTCACAAATGTATAAAATATGTCTGTATTAATTTTTTTTTTGAAAAAAAAAAAACATTTTGGTTGGGTTGGGAATGTCTCTATCTAATGAACTATGGAATAGTACGAATAGATGGAGTAAGGTTAACTCGTATAACATAAGGTGTTTGTTAAAATCGATCTAATTAACATTGAAGTGATATGAGTAGATGCGCGCTGTAAGATAAAATAAAACCAGAACTGAGTGTGGCATTAAAGGATTCCTTGTTCGAACATTGTGGAAACAATTTTCCCATAATTGTGCTGAATATAAAAGAGATTATTGCGCAATTGCAGCAAGTATTTGCATCACAAGTTTTTCAAAATTCTTTAACAGTTGAACAAAAACTGGGCGTGGCAAAAAACTTTATATGTACACAATTTTTTTTTAAATTAAATAAACCGTTTGACCTAAAAAGACCGTTTTTCTAAAAAGTGGGCGTAGCAGTGGGTGGATGTTGAATTTTTGTACACTTGTTCTGTAACCTCGGACAGGGAACCTATATAAGGCCTTAAGAATCGGTGACATACAGGCAGACGGACGGACGGACAGACAGACATGGTTCAATGGACTCAGCTAGCGATTCTGAGTCGATCCATATACTTAGAAATATACCTACCAAATTGTTTTCTCTATGTTATAACTATCTATCAAAACTAATATCCTCCTATGGGAAAGGATATAACAATTAGGTATTTATGGCTTATAAAAAGCCTCAAAACATACATTTTGCTGTTGTCAGAGACTCTTAAGAGGTGTTGCTTCTTTCAGGATATGAATCAGAGGTCCCGCGCTTATTAGTCCAGTGCAGTAACCACTCAGCTACTGCACCTACATATTTTTTTTTTAAAAGACAGTTGCCCAATGTAAAAACTCACTGCAGAAACTCATAGGTAGATTCGAATCTATTGGTTCTATTTGGCCAAGGAAAAAACGGGAGCATTGGATGATTTTTATTACATTGCCCGCATAGAGTTCATTCACGTCATTCTAACTGAAGCGTTTTCTTTTTACTACGAGTACTTAAATAGATCATTCGCTTTATAACCAACTTAAAAATGTCTCTACACAAAGCCAATTTAAATATTCAAGTAAATACCCCAACCCACTTTAAAACATTTAAAATTGCGCCCAAACCTCATTTTATATGATCATACAATTTAATGTATACGTATCCTTGTTGTTTGTATTTATCTTTGTCGCGTGTAAATCTTTCCTATTATGACAGCGCAATAAAGATTTTAAAATGTGATATCCTCAAATTTTGCCGCATATTCATCCAAAATTTTGCAAGCACAAAAAATCCACCATCCAGAGCTGACAGCAATTATTCGCGTGTTTTACATTGCGTCGTCGGCACTTTCTGGCGCATTGGACAATCATTATGTCCCGCTACACCAGCTGTATCGTAAAATGCTTAAAGCCCACGTAATTATTTGAGTGCCCCAGCCGTAATGAAATTGAACCCTCCCACAAACTGAACGCAAACCGGTGTGCTACACATGTCTAATTATCCCGTGAAATAATAAACTTTAAGTGCTGATCATGCAAACGACGCAGCCAGGATACACCTCGCCATGCCGTGCCCCATGTATAGCGAATGTGGATGCGTATATTTGCGCCTCGTACCACCGTGGACCCATAACAATTAGCCACTTTAATTAACATATAAAAAATGAGTTTGCTATCGCTGCTGAAACACATGTTGAAACTAAGACAATAATGGGATTGCCGCTGGTGAAGATATGCCAATTTAAAAGTTTGTATGTCGGTGTGGTCGTTCTGGCGGAAGGACTTTGAAAATGGTTTACCCTTCGTATGAATGGGATGCGAAATGAATGGTGTTGGTTTTATATTTTGCGGGCTTTTTAATTGGAAAACATGGTATTATGGATCGCACAGAGATAACCAGACTTATGACTGCTTTTATCTGTTCATCATCAAGTATTCATGTTTTGTTGCATAAAGTGACATTTAATGTTGGTGTGCTTTAGCGGCTGAGTCCTTAAAATATAAATTATATTTGAACTGACTCTTGCGGAAATTTATTGCTCATCTAACAAAACTATTTATAAACCTGGACCTGAAGTGCACAGATTGGAGTAGATTGTGTAACAACATCAGAAGTGAGAAACTAACTAAAATAAGAAAAAGATGAAACTAAAATTTCTTAACTATAAACATCAGGGAGATGTATAAGCTATCATTCAGTCATATTCTTATGTCAGCTGAAAGCAAAAGTTGTGTCAAAAATTTAAGTCAGCCACGTGTTTTGTTCTTATGTAGAAAATAAACAAAAAAAACGAAAATCTTCATTTTTAGTATTGCAATTTTGCAAAATTTTATGATGCGATTTTTTTGTAAGTTAATTCAAATTACAAAAAAATTGAAAATCATGTAATATTTTCAATAAATAAAACAAAAAAAAACTTCATTTAGCTGTTTGTTTGGCGAATAAAATGATCTTGATAGAACTTTTTTGTGCATGTATTTGAATTTTTCCTTCTCTAAGAAGCTAAGAGAAGAAATATATATACCTATTTCAAGTCTTTTACTTTTTTGACTTTTTCTTAGAAAGTGAAAGGTGTTGTTTTCGTAAAAATCGAAATTTTGATTGAATTTAACATTACGGTGATGTACAGCGTACATTTGAGTGATATTTTGCAGTGGCTGAATAAAAATACAACAAATGTACTAAAACATTTAATATTAATTTCGTAAAATGTTTTTACAACCTGTACACAAACAGTTGAAAAGTCACGTAAATTTATTTAATGATTTCATTATATAACATATTGTCACCAAAGTGTTGTTACTAATTTCTGTTAAATGTAAAGTTTTTATTTTTGAACGATTTCGAATATTTTTGGCTTAGATCTTACAAATTCAGCACGAACATAAAAACATTTTACTCGAAAACGATTCTACAGAAAAAGCCCTTAATCTAAAAATAAATGTAACCAAATTTCCATTAAGCCCATGTCACGGCACCGATAAAAAGAGAAAGCTAAAGACAGAACTCACCTACTTGCTACCGTCTAAAGACAATGAAAAACTATTCACCTCCACCTCCACACAAACTGTAAGAAAATTTCCAACAATTACCGAAGGCATTTTACAACATGGCTCACTCCAAAGCCCATAATCCTTAAACGAAACTGTCACTCTAAAAAGTTGTTGGACAACACCCACGTGCTGGTACACTATTCGTCTCTGCTCCTATGCTCAACAACCACCCGCATTTGTACCCAAAAAAAAAAACTGAAACACAAAGTGACAGCAGGACTACGACGTCTATCTATACGACGAAGGCAAATAGTCGAAGGAAGAGGGCGACATCACTGAAGTTGCAAAAACGAAAACTTTTAATTTAAACTTTTCCAATAAAGGGATAAAACATTGCCGAACTTACCATACACGATCGATCCTTTTAATATTTATTGCTTAATAATGCATATCACGTCCGGGGGTTGGTGGACATTTACCACTATAAACCCACACTCCTTGCTGTCATCTGCAGTTATCCTTGGGAGCACACCCACATTATATTACTTTTCAATGCGAAGTCAAAAGCAGTCGCATGTCACCCTATGAACAATGCACCAGCAGTCGAGCAATAGGATAGCACCATTGAGAAGGATAACGAGAGAAAGAGAATTAAAATTTAAAAGAGTTGATGGCCTGAAGGTGCATCCTTGAATATCTTTTTTCATTCAGTTTTTTTTTTCATGGAATATAGCAGAGAAATGATGGGTGCTTTATTTTGTATGGAGATTGAAAGAAAAAACGATTTCGTTGGTAAAAAGCATAACTCGTCGGTAACACTATAATGGAATTAAGTAAATAATTTAATATTTTTTTAGTCTAATTTGGTTAAATTACAAAGTTAATAAAAAAACATTGCTTTTAATTTTGAAGCTGGGTATTGTAGTTAACAAAATAATACAAGGGTCAATTTTTATATCCTCCTTATGGGATCAATGTTTTGACATTGATTTTGTAACATATAGAAATAATATAATGTTTATATTATTATTCATATATAAATAACCATGCGGCCCAAGGCATGATATTTTGGGCCCTATATACTTTTCCACAACTACTTATTGTTTTAATTAAAAAGTTCAAAAACAAATTATTTAACAAAAAAATAAATAGTGTTTCAAATGAACCAAATAATTTCTTAATTCTGAGTTTTGAGAAATGCCATAGCTATGTTAAATTTTTCAACAAATAAGTAGTCCATTATTTCAGTTAAAGCCTATTATAACATAATTTTTATTTTGTCAAATTAATGAAAAAAATGATCAAAAATATTGGCATCACTCACTATGCTTATAAATTTATTGTGTATTGTGTGCACTTAATTTTTTTAGTGTTCTTATTTGTATTGCTCACTTGTTTCGTAAAATTTTGTGGCAGCTCAAAATTTTGAAAGTTTGACAAAATAGCATTCAATAAATTGACTGCAGAAAATGTGTCCGCTGTCAAATCTTGCTAACGGATATCGCATGAATTTGCATAAAAAAAAACCTGAGCCATTTATTGAGGGAGGATTTAATTGCGAATGTTTAATAATAGCAGCTGAAAAGTTATCCTGTATCCAGTATATTTAGGATGTCCGAACATTCCGAGGAGCTAACATCGACTCGGACCACTACCTTGTTGCAGCCAAGGTTAGAATGCGGATATCACCCATGCCACAAAAATCCAGAAACGTTTAAAAAAAAATAATGTCGACATACATTAAAAGACAGCGCATATCCCTAAACCTCTCGATTACCACCATACCACCAGCATAGAATGTCGAAGAACAATGGCAACGATGCCAACAAGCCAATAAATCAGCCGCAACTGGTGTGCTGAGTTTCTCGCGCTCACCAGCAAGAGACCCGTGGTTTGATGAAAAATGCCGAAAAAACTAGCATCTAATAACGAGTCCTACAAGGCTAAGCTGCAAGTGAAGACGAGAGCTTCCATTGCTCTCTTTAGGCAGAGAAGAAGGAAAGATTTTCAGAAAGAAGAAAAAAGAGCAAGAAAAGGGCGCGATCGAGGATATAGAGATGTGCCACTCCAGGAACGATGTTCGCAAGTTTTACTAAAGTGTAAAACTTCAAAGCCAAGGATACGAGGCACGAACAGAATCCTGTCGAAATGAACAAGAACCCGACCTGAGTGAAGTAAGGATATCAATATCTAAGCTCAAGCTTATTAAGGCTGCCGGAAATGACGGCCTTCCCGCCGAGCTTTATAAAGCCGGCGGATATGACTTGGTAAGTAACATCCACCAACTCATAACCCGAATCTGGTCGGAAGAAAGTATGCCTGAAGAATGGAACTTCAGCATCGTCTGCCCGATCCACAAAAAGGAGACCCTCTAAGCTGCGCCAATTACAGATGCATAAGTCTGTTAAACGTCGCCTACAAGATCCTATCTGCCGTAATATGTGAATGCCTGAAACCATTTATCAGCAACCTGATTGGCCTTTATCAGTGTGGTTTTACGCCAGGAAAGTCCACAACCGATCAAATCTTCACACTTCGGCAGATCCTGGAAAAAACTTAAAAAGTCCAGATCGATACCCACCATCTATTCATCGATTTCAAATCCGCATACGACAGCATTTATAGAGACGAACGATACAGAGCCATGTCTAGTTTTGGTTTACCGCCCAAACTCGTTCGTTTGTGTAGGATGACGATGGACAATTCTCGCTGCTCCATCAGGGTCGGAAGCGACCTCACCGACACATTCGATACGAAAAAAAGGATTTAGGCAAGGCGATGCGCTGTCATGTGACTTCTTCAATCTGATTCTTGAGAGGACTGTGCAAAACTCACGAGCCAACACCAGAGGCACAATTTTCCAAAAATCTGTACAGCTACTAGCATACGCCGACGATATTGACATCATTGGTAGGACCCAACGTGATTTCATAGCCACGTTTGCTAGTATATAGAAGGAAGCGGCACAAATTGGCTTAGCAGTAAATGAGGGCAAGACAAAGTATATGCTGTCAACACGAAAAGACACACAACATCGACGAATTGGACAGAACGTCACCATTGACAGATATAACTTTGAGGTAGTACGAGACTTTATCTGTCTCGGCTGTGCTATTAGCTCATTAACAGCATCTCGTCAGAAATTAAACGAAGAATTACTCTTGCCAGCCGCTGTTTCTTCGGGCTAAGAAGGCAATTCAGTAGTAAAGCCCTTACTTGAACTACTAAGGAGATCTTATATAAGATCCTGATCATCCCAGTCCTGCTTTACGGCGCTGAAGCATGGACCGTCTCCTTATTCGAATTGAGAGGAAAATTCTTCGAAAAATCTTCGGTCCCGTTTGCGTTGACGGGTTATGTAGACGAAGATTCAACCAAGTACTATACGAGCTGTACAGCGACATGCCCCTGGTAAAAAAAACTCCGCATTGGACGATTTAGATGTCTAGGACATGTAGAGGGAATGGACACCAATACTCCGGCTCGTAGAGTCTTCGATTCCCAGCCAGACGTCGGACGCAGTAGAGGAAGACCTCGCCTTAAGTGACGCGCACAAGTAGGAACCGAAATCAACCAACTTGAAGTGCGCAACTGGAGGCAGTTAGCTAAGGAACGGGCTAATTGTAGAGGCATGTTGGTTGATGCCCAGGTTCATTCCGGAAATTAATTTCAAACTTAAAATATTAATTGTTATTTGAACTCGGTTTCTTTTCATAAATCGTCTGGAATTTTTGTGTTAAAATACATTATTTTTAATACGTTTCTTTAAAATCTAAATTACAGTACTACACTCATATATTTTTCACTAAAATTTTCAATCGCGTTAGTTTATCCCAACAATTTTACAGATACTAAAATGATCGGATTGAAATCACTCACAAAACGATAAAACCGAATAGTGGAACATGGAAATTCACTTTCGTTAACTTCGAAAAATGTGAAATTGAAATCGGTAAAAGTGGAATGTAGAAACAAAAATTTCACTTAAGAGCGATTTTAATTTTGTTTCAAGTGAAAGTTAAACGTAAATCCTAGCTGTTATATGAAAAATAGATTTTTGGAAATCGGAATGATTGGATTACTCCATTCTCTTGATTTTTAACTTTCCGCTTAAAGAAGAATTGATTGTTTGTTTTTGAAAATTTTCGAAATCAAGATTTTAATTGATTCTAACATTACCGGATAGGGGATCTAAAAAAGTGCTATTCCGGCCGTGTCGGTTTGTCTCACTTCTTCAAATTCTATGGTTAGAATTTGTATAATCTCCATTGCACATGTTTTTTAGAGTTATTATTTTATCCTGATTATTAACAGTAAATGCCATTTAACGGATGTGTAACAAGTAAAACAAAGTAATTAAGAGTCAAGCGAGCATGGAACGGATACGAACCAGTCATGCACCCACCAGTACTCCTTTCGTTTATTGCTATGTGGTTTTGGTCCTTTTAACATTGATGCAGGCTGTAATGTTTGGAATTATTATTTATGAAGTTTAATTTTAAAGTCTTAATTGCAGTAAAATTGTAAAATGTTATACTGTATTAAAATGGTGGCTAGGTAGCACCAATACATTCTGTAACTTACCGAATATCCGGGAGTAGCTAGATACCAGAAGAATTTTTCAAAAGGAGAAAAATGTCCTAGATGGTTGATATTGATTTTTTAGACTGTTGATAATGAAAAAAAAACTTGAGAAAAATATGCAAACAGACGCAAATACAAGGTGTCTGAACGTAGGCAATTTGCACACTATAGATATATTATTTTATATTTTCAAATACAAAAACCTACGTGTTATATAAAAAATCATAGATATTTTATTTAAAATTATAAAACCAAAAGACCCACCATCGTGAAGGAAGTACACATGAATGGTTGGGAGATAGCTAGACACTGAAAACTTACGAGACTATTGCGCGAAAAATTTGTATGTTTTTTTGCCATAACTTGAAATCAGCTTTAACGATTTGATTAATTATCTATCTGTTCAACTTGTGATTCCGCCAGTGATTTCACGATTGTAAATATTACTAAACATTAAAACGCAAAATCTTTGTTAACATTTCGTCTGAATGCATTTCATTCCCTTCCGATTTTCGTCAGTTGTCCTAATCTAAGACCGCTCGCATCGCGAAGGTGTTCCTTAACATTGCTGATGTCAATAACTTTGATGTCAACGAAATTAATTTCCAAATTCAAAATGGAATTGTTGGCTAGCCAAGAGGATGTCGTTTACTATCCATAGGAAATTAAATATGTATTTCGATAAATATTGAAATTTCAATTTTAAATTAATGAAATATATTATTTGGCTAACATGATACTTTTACTAAATGTTAAATGAGAGTTTTGCTAATTGTTTGTTTCTTAGCGAATTAAATGTACATGGGCAAGAAGAGACAACGTCTTTTCGGTCATCTACTATACCAATAAATCATATTACTAGATGGATCTGCAAAACAGTTATTTAAAAAAATTTGATTCAAATTAATAGCTTTCCAACATATGGGACTCGCTTGCTGAAATGTTTTTTTTTTTTTCAAAAACAAATATCTACATATATACACAATAATGGACCATTAACACCACATCCTGATGCTTTTAATCCCCCAATCAGCACGTTCCATATCTTTGGTTTCGTATCCACATGCCATTCATTCTAATATAGATACCAAGCGACATGGGTCAGCCAGTATCCAAGTAAAACTATTCCACATTTAGGCACGAGCTAACGCAACCAAATGTAGATTAAGGGTCAAAATAATGTAAATTTATACCTTTCACCGAAACGAAAATTTATTCTTGTTCCTTATCATGTTAGGCATGAAACCACACTTAGTCTTACAGTTTCCGTGCAGGCTATGTACAGAAATTAGTAAAACAGAACTCGTCTTCGCTGGCAAATATCATTTCATTTTGTAAATAACACTCCCCCATCCATTTACAACGACAGCCAACCCCCAAAAAACATCCCAAAGCGTTTTCTCCATTTCGTCACTCATTACAAAAGCCAAGCACGCTCAACTGTTTAACAAAAAAAAACGAACGAACAAGTTATGAACACACTAACATGCTGACATACAGAGTCATGAACGCGCTCAAGATATGATACTATTTCGACGAAAATAATCCCTCACGTCCTTTCCTTTTCCGTTTCGTTTTTTTTACAATAAATTCCGTTGGCATATTAGATGAACAAAACAAAACCAGAAGGCGAAGAAAAAATGACGAAAAAAAAACCGTTTAGAATGAACACAGCGAAACTCCACGATGTTGCTCTGTATCATCTGTTAGGACATGCGGAACTATCTCAAACTCTCTGACGCCGAAATTCTGGAAGAAGTAATCGATCAGAAATCGAATCACATGTCAAATCTATAAGTACCTTTTATTTTATGATAGAGGAGTAGCAGTCGTTGCGTTGGATATGGGGTTGGATAGGGTTGGGTAGAAACGGACGGTATTAAGGAACTCCAACATTCGTGTTTTGTCGGTGATGATGATGATGATGGTGATGATGTGGATTTCCATGTTTGACGAATAACCCGGCATGAATATGGATTCCAATTCGTGTTTGATATGCTAATGTGTTAACTTCAGGTTTGTTGGGTGCACACACTCGATAGTAAACTTTCACGTATCGCGCATTAGCACGCACGTATTTTATTTTCGCACACAAGCAATATAGTTTGCATGCCGACATATCGGATTAATTTCTTGGGGAGTTTTTTTTTTTGCTATATGTATATAGAATATTATAAGATCTGCAATATCTATGCTATGGTGGTCATGCATAAGGAAAATATATTCCACATATTTGATTGAGAATCTGGACTTTTCTGATCGAAATCTGAACACGTCATCCTACCCGAATCAGACCAGATACCAATTTCCATCTTCAACTTGCAGCCTCTTTCGTCCAATCTGTCCTTTTCAAAGAATCGCAATTTGTATTTACCCTCACAAACGTTTAAGGCGTTCCCGATATCTAGCATATCGATTTATAAAAGTCGTCATTTGAAAAACTCCGTGCATCCTGAATTTCAATTCCAAAAATACATTTCCATTAACACTTATCATATACACATCGAAAACTCAATCAAATCTACCTGTTTGGATTCAAGCTTCAAGTACAGACTCCAGACGTCAGTCACACACTTTCGCTAAAACACAATTATCACACCAAAAGAAAGGCAGGCAGAGCGAATGGTCTATTTTAGCCACCTACATTTTTCCAGATGTTGCATATATACATCTAGCAACTTACGTTTGATTCCTTAAAACATTAGATATTAGTTTCATAATTTGATTTTTCTCGCACACAATCTTACGTACCCAAATTTGTTTATTGACCCCGGTGCACCAACGTCTTTTCTCCAATCAACATGCCAACAGGAAACCATTCCTTTTCTCACACCAACGTACGTGTTGCCTTAAAGCTCCGTCAAACAGCCGCCCAACAGCCGTTAAAAAAAACGTTCACTTCAAACAAACAACAACACGGGAGCACCGACATCAGATTGTGGTTAGTACTAGGATGGTGGACCGGATCAGAACGCCGTTTTATGTTTCATAAAATCCAATTCACATCGTCCCATCTACAAGTTTGCTCTTCGAGCGTTGTAGGTTGTAGTGGTTTTTGGAATTCAGTCCATCTGTCCGTAATGGCCTCGCAGCATAAACGGTTTGTCCTATTTTCTTCAAACTTCGTATCCAGGTTTCTCGATTTTCTAAAAAAAAAATATGTAAATATTTTTATTAAACTTACATATACTTACTTGAAACATGGGCCTCAACCAACGAGATCTTCCTCCACTGCGTCTGACGCCTGGTTGGGAATCGAAGGCTCTGCGAGCCGGAGTATTGGTGTCCATTCGCTCTTCATGCCCTAGCCATTTTAAACGTCCAATGCGGAGGTTTTTTTTAATCGGGTCATGTCGCTGTACAGCTCGTATAGTTGTTGGTTGACTCTTTGTCGCCACAGCCCGTCATTGCAAATGGGATGGAAGATTTTTCCTTTCAAATCGACCAAAGATAATAAAGTCATACAGATGACGCATTGGAAACAAAAAACAGAAACTTTTGCTTCCCAGTTTTTTGGTACGGGCGGGCTGTATGCAGTGTGCACACATAAGAAACGAGATCCAAACATATGGCACTGTGTGTACGGGCTGTGCCAGAACGACCCGCCAGAGAACAATGCAGTGCGTCATCTGTATGACTTTATAATGTTTGGAATCGACCAAGGATTTCTTCATCAATTCCTCAGCGCCGTAGAGCAAGACTGGGGTGACCACGGTCTCATATAGCATCTCGGTAATATTTCGAGTTAGAGCTTAACTACTAAATTGAGTTCTTAGTCCAAAGAAACAGTGGCAAGAGTAACTTTTCGTTTAATTTCTGACGTGATGTTATTGTCAGAGTTAATAAAAGAGCCGAAGTAGACAAAGTCCTATACTACCTCAAAGTTATATCTAACAATGGTGACGTTCTGTCCGATTCATCGTTGTTGTGTGTCCTTTGGTGTTGGCAGCATAGACTTATAGTACGTTTCCATCGAGCCGAAATTCTAGATTTCAGCCGAAATTTTATTCATTTCGCCAAACAATTTCCCATTCCGGAATGCTGAGTTTGGCGAAACTCAATTTATAGTCAACTACGAAATTACTATTTTCCCCGATAAAGTAGACTTTCTCTCATTTATAAACAAAATTATTTCACTAGGTTACTTAGTTACAATTATCTAGTCAAAACCAAAAACAACAAAATGAAAAATAAACAATGAAATTTTGCAGTTGGAATGTGATGGTTTTGGTGGGAACACTGTAATGAAATAACGCATTTCGGTTCGCTGAAAACGTACTATACCCTCATCCTACACAAACGCACGAGTTTGTATAGTTCGTCTCAATAAATTCTGTCGTATGTGGTTTTGAAATTGATGATTAGGTGGTGGATATCGACTTGGACTTCTTGGGTTCTTTGCAGAATCTGCCAAAGTGTGAAAATTTGATCGGTTCCTGGCCTACACACTGATAAGGCCCGACAAGGTTATATGCAAACGGTTTCAGGCCTTCACATCTTACTGCAGATATGATCTTGTAGGAGATGTTGAGGAGGCTTATGCCTCTGTAGTTGGCGCAGTTAAGAGGGTCTCCTTTTTTGTGGATGGGGCAAACGATGCTGAGATTCCATTCTTTCATCCGACCAGATATTGCTTATGAGTTGGTGGATGTTTTTTACCAAAGTCATCTCCGCCGGCTTTTTAAGGCTCATCGGGAAGGCCGCCATTTCCGGTAGCCTTATTAAGCTTGATTTTAGAAATTGCTATCCTCTTTTCACTTAGGTTGCGTGATTGGTAGTTGGCTGTATCCATCGCCGTTTAACAGTCTGCAGAAGGGGTTCTTCCATATCCTCAGCATCGACTGTGTCTCAACTATGATATTTCCTTGTTCCTTTGTTTTTTTTTGGCTTTGACGCTTTACACGTTCCTGAATGGCACCTTTTTATATTCTCGATCGCGCACTTTTATTGCAGTTTTTCTTCTTTCTGAAAAGCTGATGTTCTTCTCTTCTTCTCTGCCTATAGAGCTCAATGGCAGTCTCCTCTTCACCTACAGTTTAGCCTTGTAGGTCGCGTTGTGGGCTGTGTGCCTCTGTCGGCATTTATCATTAACCAGGGGATTCTTGCTGGTGGGCTCTTTGGCATTGTTGTCATTGTTTTTCGACATTCGATGCTGGTGGTATAAAGGCGGCCTTGAAGATTCTTAACATGACAGCTTTATATGCTTTTTAGATTGATTGAGGTGGGGCAGTGAACAAATCGTATGTGTTGTTACTTTCGGAATTTGAATCAGGGAACCAGCGCTTAGCAGTTCAGTTTCAAGGCAATTGATCTGTAGTTTCAATTAATCCTTCCAAGCTTAAGCCGATCTGTGTTATTTCTATATAGACAAAAAACGGCGTAAGAGTGAAAAAAAATTAAACAAACTAGAATTTTAAGAGTTATACACATATTATCAAATTTAGTTTTCCTCAAAAGTCAAGTGTAAATGACGTTGGTCGAATCTATTTTCTTAAATTCACATGTACCTTTTCCCAAAGAGTATAATATTTTGTGTGTTATAATATTTATTTCACAGTTACAGATATTCAGATCTATCAAAAAAGATACAGTGTCATATGTTTACTTATTTATTTTCGATTCGCTTTTGCGAAAGGATAGATATTAAAAGAATGCTTTGTAGATTAAAACTTTTAATTGTATTTACAAAACTTTGACTCGTCTGTATTATTAACAAATTGTTCGTACCAAGCCAAAAAGTATACCAACCGAAACATGCTGCGGTTAATGATACCAACTTCCGTCCTTAGCAAAGCTATTCCATTATCATTCTGTAAATTAAAACCCAGCTATTGTACACAATTGTATTTTTACAAGGTTTCCACTGCCTTTATCTACGCTCGCTTATCTTGTACACTTTTCGAGGGCTGACATTTTCTTCCATCTCTCTTGCTTGGCACTTTTATCTGAAATATAAAATTCTTACCATCTCCAGTTGGGAGCATGCCTTACTTCATCGTAAGCTCACCTTTATATTCATAGCAATAACTCACCTGCCACGGGGGTGACAAAATGAAACGAATTTGCCAAAAGCAAATAATTTATCTTCACTCCTTGAAATTGCTCCTTTCAACAGTTAATTAACAAGAGATACAGCCATTCTAGCTGGAGGGTGAACACAGCATATCTGCTACTTAGATACCATCACCAACACTTACCTAGCTCATTCGGTTATATCTATGCTCGTGCTTCTTCACCCTCCTCTGGTTCTTCGTCCAATCGTAAATGCCATGGTGAACAGTGCGGAAGGACGACACAGCAATGCCACAATAAAACGCAAATTGTCAAAATAAATTTCCTTAATGATTTGCACGATTGTGCCAGGATGGCGTTTAGAGTGAAACGTGCGCCACGATACTCTCTCATTATATGATAAATCGTTAAAGGGATTCCTGACTCCAATCCTTGCGAACAGTGAAATCCAGCAGCAGCAGGTTTGAATGGTGTCGGTCAAAATGATGGTATCCACCTTTTCCCCTCCGCCGACATCATGCAATTATATAAACATTTTCGACCAACCAAATAACCTTCGCCAAGGTTCATTGCCAGTATGTGTTCAAAATACTAATGACACTAGGATCTGAGGATGGCATCTACTGGGTTAGTGGTTGCCACCTCCTCTTCACAAATAAATTACTAATTGAGAAAGTTTTACACCCAAATGTGTCCTTGTGCGCTACCAAAATCGACTTTGAAACACAAAAGCCAGGCGAAAACTTAACTCATATAACATCCTTCATTGGAAAAATGTAAATACGTTTTTTTCCTTTATTTTGTTTTGTGTTGGAATGAATGTCCTGTGTGACTGTTAATCCGTCTGGAGATTTACTGATTCGATGGGTCTTTTGTGTACTGAAGTTGATTGTGGACGTGAAGGGATTTCAATGCGGCGATCACGTATTTCGAAAATCCCTCTTAGTGTCGACGGGCAAAATTGTCAATATGTCTTAAGGAAAAGAAAAAAAGAGAGGTAAATGAAGGATTTGGTAAGAGTACTCAGATGTCGTTTGGAGTTATTTTTTTTTTATTCGTGAGAAATGAACTTGTTGATGGTTGAAATCCATTTAAATAACAATTAGATTGCATATTAATTGTAAAACGTTAGTAATGTACATAATTGTATTTCCAAAAAAAAAGTGTGGAAAAAATGTGTGGCATTTCAACGAAACGAATAACATTCTACACTTCTTTAAAAATATTCACCTTCACTTTTATGGTTTTTTTTTTTTTGGAAATAACGTTGTACCCTCATTTGGGTTCTAACGGTCTAATGTATTCTTTTTCGATAAGTAGACATATTTTGTTATTGGGGATTTACCTTCGCGAAAAATATTGTCGTTATCAGAAATTGCTTCTCGCTTCATAACGTTTAGATCCAATCGATTTTCGTTCAATGAAAATGTGTCTAAGTGAATCAGAAAATATTCGAATACTATACAGGGATAATAAATATATGGGCGGATACTAAGGAAACAATAAGTGCATCAGCTTTGGAATTCCCCGCTCTATTTCAACAGTAGATTTAAGGACTGTAATTAAAACAAAATACTAAGGACGTTGGGATTTTGAGCATTTAGTCTGCTAATTTTAGAAGCTATTGCCTTGTTTTAACATTTGTCTTTGATCTTATGAGTTTTCTGGAACTTTTCGTTGTTCTGCCGCTTCTCAATTCTGATGACTTGGTATTCTTTCGATGGTTTTTCCGACATCAAGCACCTCAGGCAAATCGGCTGAATCCCTTAATATATGTTTGCTGAGTAGTTGAAAGTCTCTGCTCCAGACTCGATCTTGCATCCACATTGATTTAATCTTTTATCTAGATATTCGGAAATCGAAATCACCTTAAATATTGAGTCTGCCAATTAAAAATCCTCTTGGCTGAATCATTACTTATCATTCGCTAAATATTTCGTAGCCGACAAGTTATTATCTTTCAGAATATATCCACATCTTGATGTGATTTATAAAGCCAGTGATTGTTTCTTCTTCTCTATTCGGCAGTCTTAAATAAACGCAACTTTGCTTTCCAAACAATATTACTTCCTTCCATATTTTCAAGATTCTGTTTCCGTCTGTAACAGTTGTGGTTTATTGTTTATACCGAGGCCAACTTCTTAACTATCTCAAAATTATTATTACAACTGTAATTTGGCAAGAGGATGCGTTTTTAAATTTCTCTTATAAAGAGAAAGATATTGTTTTTGTGAAAATTTTCGACCTCGAGATTTTGATTGATTCTTTTATTACGATAATAGCGGAACTCAAAGAAGTGTTTTTCAGAACTCCGTCCGTCGGTTAGTCGGGCCGTCCGCTTGACCGATTTTCTTCAAACTTCGTATCCTGCGTTTATTTGGCCATAGTTCTAGGCCAATTTTTTTTGCTTTTAGCCATGTTATTACCGGTACCTGCCATATAAAAATCATACATAATCTCAATTTGCTCGAAAACGGCTTTGATTTTGATAAAACTTCTTATATACTATAAGCGTATTAGTTCCAGCAAAACTGCGTACCCAGTTTTTCCGAGAAAATCCATATACCGGATTTTTGCATACATGTCATATACAGAATACTGTCAATTCCTCGCAAACTATTTGGCCAAATTGAATGAAATTTAATTTGTATACTACAATTATTGTTTTCATGAGTTACACGTAATTGGTTTCGGCCCAATTATCTCTAAACGGAATTTTCAGTTTTGACCAATAACGGAAAATCATGGACATGGACATGGACACCGATTACTTTCAATGACGGAACAAACGTTTGTTTAATCACATTTCGACATTATTAATATCATTTTTAGCATCATAAATCAAAATAAATATTATTGTGTATTTTGGCCAAATTGTTAAGATCGTCAAATTTACTCGCTGTCATTACACTGGATAAAAATGACAAGTCCTAGGCTCCTAATTGTGTTTGTAAATCGTGTATTTAATACTTTCAAATTTGGAATCCCTACAATTTTGAGAAAAAAATCTACAGGAATGCTTCTTGTGTAGTGTTGTCATAAAGGACATTAATAATTAAAATCGAGCTAAATGGACGTACCCAAGTACTACGTCTGTGCAGCGTCCCGAACAGCATTCAGTTGGAGCCCCAGTTCCGTCGTATTCGAATAACGACCACATACCTGAACGTATAGGCTCATCCAAGAATCTAGATCATCAGACAATTATACTTATTTTTCTCAGTCAGAAAAGCGGTTATACTAAGTTTCCCTGTTGTATATGCCTCTGGGACAGCAGACCCAGCACATTGGGTGCCCTTAAGAAAACATATGACAACTTGCAGGCAAAACGTATCCTGCTATTCATTGATACTTCGAGACGGAATTATACTGGTCAAGCTTCCCGAAAGTCTATAAGATCTGAGCGTGGAGTATAGGGAGAACGTATGTATCAGTTTTTCCGTATCATAGAGTAGCGTTACCTGGGTTTCTGGGATACGCGAATGGTGATGATTCTAAAGCTTTTTCAATTTTACTCGTCAATCGATAACCCTGATCGATTGGTGAATGTAAAGTGTTTTTCAATAAGAGCGCTACAAAATTTTTTTTTAAATAAAACAAAAACGGTTTTGGATATCAATGAAATTTGTTTTTCCTGTAAAAGTACGTTTGATGCCAACATGTATGGAACTCGATTTCTTTTGCATGGCCACCACGGGCTCGCTTGCAGAATTCCAGACGCCGAATCCAATTTTCGACGGTTTTCAAGTATAAATCGGCCGATACTGCTGCAATTTCACGTTCGATATTCGTACGAAGTTTATCAATCGTCGCTGGCTTGTTGACATAGACCATTGACTTTACGTAGCCCCACAGGAAATAGTCTAACGGCGTCAAATCGCACGACCGAGGCGGCCAAGCGACTGAACCATTTCGTGAGATAACACGTTCTCTAAACTTGGTTTCCAATAAATTGATTATGGCATTCGCTGTGTGGCTTGTGGCGCCGTCCTATTGGAACCACATGTCCTCCAAGTCCATATCATCCAATTGGGGCCAAAAATATTCGGTTATCATTGAACGGTAGCCATTCCCATTCACAGTAACGTGCCGGTCTCGATCATCACGGAAGAAGTACGGCCGAATGACGCCGCCGGCCCATAAACCGCACCAAACCGTAATTTTTTTCGGGATACAATGATGACTCCTGGAGTACGTGTGGATTGCTACCTGACCAATACCGCATATTTTGTTTATTGACAAAGCCATTCAGCCAGAAATGAGCCTTATGGCTGAAGATGATTTTTCGATGAAAATCCAAATCATTTTCAAGTTGTTGCTCAGCCCAGTTCACGAACATACGACGCTTCTGGTGGTCAAGCTGCTTCAGTTCTTCCGTCAATTTAATCTTGTAAGGATGTAGGCCAAGATCTTTTCGCAAAATTCGCCACAACGACGTCACAGAGATGCCCAACGCTTGAGAACGACGTGTTAGAGACACATTTGGGCAGCAATATTCTCGACACTACGGTCACTTCTTTGTCTCACTGACACGGGAACATTTTGTTCTGTGCCTGTGGGTTCAAATTTTTCCACTAGACGCTCAATTGTTGATCTGCTAGGACGTAGCACTCTTAACGTTGAGGCCGCTGACTCCGAATTTCGGTTGTACATTTTAATAATTCGACTCCTTTTTGGATCGTATATCTTTCCATCATGAAATGGCAATTCTTACTGAAGGGAAATGTCAAAAGAGCGGCAAGAAATATGGTGTCGTTTGCTGTCCCTGTCGCTCAACTATGTTTTTTAATAGTTTTTGCACGTTTTTCTCGAAAACTGAAATGGTCTATATGATTTGTCTTTTGCACTTTCAGAACCTTTGGCGGCTTTCTATTGTCCTGTAACATATTAAAGTTTCAGAGAAGCATTTATAGTAGAGCCAATTAACTAATGTCTTTTTTGGTAGCTTCTTCAGGATTTCGCCAGTGATTGGATCATATCCTGGAACTTTGTGATTTGTTAACTTTCCTATTGTCATTTGGAGCTCGGACATACATACAGCGTATTCTTATTAGCATTCGATTCCACACTTAAATGTTGTCCATCGAACGGATTGAATGTTTCTTCTAAATGCTCCGCAAATAAATCTTCTTTCTCTTTATCTCCTTTTGCCCATACGCCGTTAGCTTTTCTTAATAGTGTTGAGTGTATTATATGTCTCCTTATGGTCTTCAACACTTTTCATAGTGAAAAGTTTGAACTCTTCTCAGCGCAGTCAAGCATTAGAGGTATGAAGAAGTCTCGCGATTTCATCCTGCAGCTAATTCTTGAGTTTGTTGCATAGATGGTTCAGATAAGTTTATCAGTGGGTATGAGGGATCGTTGCTAGCCCTTTCGCGATAAAAAAAGTCGACGAGGTTAAAGAAAAAAGTGGACTTCATACAGGCCTGTACAGTAGTCTGCATTTCGTTGAAGTTGGACATTGGACATTGGACATCACAGTACTTCGCACATGAATGCAACGAACTACAGACACATAACAGCACTGGCGACTGAGGCCATCGGCTGGGACAGATCAAGACATTAATACAACAGAGAGAGACAGATAGATACAAAGAAGGAAAGACATATAACATACACCTACGTGGCACAGAGGAGGAGACATAGATTAATATTGTCTCATATTATCGCACAGGTGGCCTCAGATAAGCTGACGATTTTCGTAGAAAACAAATGCTGCCGAAGCTGGGGCTTGACGACGATCAAGTTCGTCGTGTACTACAATGAATATATCATGGTGGGAAGTAAGTGCATCCGATGAGGTATTTTGTTTCGGGAACGGGCATACCACTATCTATGTGTTAATAAAGACCTAATAGGATGGAGGACAAGTTGTGATAATGTCCTCTTTATGAAGCAGCTGTTGCTCCATGACTATCCTTGCCTCAATTAATATTTAAGTAAATATAGTAAAACAATTTATTTTGTTTAGGTGTTTTTAAAACACGTTTATTTACGAAGACGTGTTCGTCTTCGGAGTCGGATGTATAATAACTGCAGAAATGATCTTAATCCTATCTTATATAGGCACAAACATCTCATTGTGATGACCTTGTTGATCATTGTGAGATGGTTCTGTCTGTTAATCTCTTATTATTCTTGTTTATTATCTTACTACAAAGTATTGAGACACAAACATCTCATTGTGATGATCTTGTCGATCATTGTGAGATGGTTCTGTCTGTTACCTCTTATTATTGTTGTTTATTATTATACTACAAAGTATTGAATTGAATTGAGTTGTTTGGTAATCAAAAAATGACTGTGTGTGCAAAATAGATAAGAAATGCACATACAATGTTGTAATTGGATCTGTACGTAACTCCTCCCTTCTTAAAAATTGTTCGTCCTCGAAAAATATAGATTTTATTTCAAGGTTACAAATATATTTTCGTTTAATTTTGTTTCAGGGTATTCCTTTAACTCTACATTTTCTTTTTTTGACGGTGTATTAAAAATTGTAATTTTTTTGTTTTTACATTTTTGTACAAAAATTATAATTGTAATAATTATTACCAAAATATACAATATGATATTATTTGTTAGGGAGTGTGTACTGATAGTTTCAATTTTTTTAATCTGTTTAATATTTTCTAAGTGAAGGTGATCAACGTTTATTTTTATATCTGATTCGATTAATTCTGCTTTAAATACTGTTGGCAATGGTATATAATTGACATTTTCTTTTGATGTGAATTTTTGATTTTCTAAATTAATCGAACAATTAGAAAACTGTATAATATAACTACCATTTAAGTTTCTTGTTTTATTCTGACAGTCATTCAATTGTCCATAATAGTTATCAACAAAAATTAAATTTTCGGTAGTTTGTTCTATTTTTGTTTTAGTATTATAAATGTGTGTACAATTTGCATTCCTTGAATTTATTAAATTTGAAATACATGATTTTTTTGATAATTTTTTTATTTCATCTGATCTACATATTAATACTTTTTGAATTTCCAAACATTTTTGTGTTAAGCCATATATTTCGTTTCTGTCAACCAATAGATCTTGATAAGGAATAGAAATTTGTTTGTGGTTATTTGTAACAGGTCTTATTTTTAAATGGTTGTATGTTTTCTTCGTAGTGATGGGTAAAGAAATAATGTAAAGAATTAGTTCATTTTTGACTGCTACCGAGGGGGTTGCATAATTCAATGCTTCTGCATCGTTACCGTATGGTAAACTTTCTATTTCGTTAAGAATTTGTGTTAATTCCTTTTTGTTAAGGAGTTTAGAATTAATAATGCCTTTTTTGGCCCAATGTATTGCATTCGTAATGTCCTCTAGTTCTTCTTTTAACATGAGTAATTTATTGAATATAGATTGTGCGAAGTTTTCTTTGGGGGTTTTACTTATTTGTTTTAAAATGATTTTGTAATCATCTATCATTTTATTTGTACTCGTTAGTATGTCTCTATTTATTATGTATTGTTGGTTATTGTTCCTAATTTGTTCATTTTGTCTATTTATTATTTCGTCCAAGTCATAGGAGTCGGGTGATCCTGCAATCCATTTCCATGCGGATCCAATCCAATTAATGGATCTTTTATTACGGTGGGGTAATAGTATCTCAAGTTCTTTCTCTATTTTATTTAGTAGATATACGATTTGTTTTTTAACTGACCAAGAATTATCTATTTTATCTTGAATAGTTAGGATAGATGATTTGTGGACGGTAATGTAATCTGTGAGATTTATGATGTGTATAATCCTAAAGTTTCCTTCAATAATTTTTCCTTGTCCCATTTTTATTGAAATCATTGGAGAGTCATTGTATTCGAATATGTTGAAGTCTGCAAATGTTGATGCCATGCAGATGAATATTAATCTGGAAAAAAAATAGATTCAATCGTTTTTTATGTTGGCTTTGTGAATTTTCCTTCCTGTCATTGTTGTTATTGTTACCCTATGATCGTCTTTTACTATTTCTTTAGTGTATTTTTGCTTTAATTTCCCTTTCCTACCGGGGGCCTTTACATAAATAATGTCTCCTGCTTTATATTTATTTGGTTTTTGACGATTTTTATTTTCATAGCTTAATCTTTGTTTCTGAATTCTTTCTATTAGATTTTTAGTTTTTATGTTTGTTTCTTGTCTAGCTTTATATAATTCTTCTAGAGATTTTGATGGTTTTCTTCCGAAAAATATATTAGCCGGTGTATCCTTTACTGTTGAATGAATTGTATTATTATATCTGTCTGTTGCTATTAATGCTAGTTCCTTTATTGGAGATGAGTTGTATTCCTTTTGTATGCATCTTATTATTTCTTGAATTGTTGAGTGGACTCTTTCCACCTGACCGTTGACTTCACTTCTATGTGTAGGTGTCAAATTAATATTTATTCCTAGATTTGACAAGAAATCTGTTATTATTGGACTAGTAAGGGCTTTATCTCTATCCATTACTAGTAGTTTCGGTGTAGTATAATAGTGCATAAGTTCCAATATTTTATCCTTTAGGTAAATCGCAGATTTGTTCTCTATGGAAAATAATTTGGCGAATTTCGAAAATTTATCAATTGAAGTAAGAAATAACTGTCCATCTAGTTCCATTATATCTATATGAATTATTTCAGTTGGGTACTGAGGGATTGGTGTACTTTGTAATTCTTTTCGTGTTGGATGTCTGTCGTATTTATTTTCTTTGCATATCTTGCAATTCTGTAAAATTCCTCTAATCTTTGCATTCATATTAGGGAAGTAAAAGTTCTGTAATATTTTTTCTTTATTTTCCTTGATACATCTGTGAGCTTTCCTATGTTCTTGATGAATTAATTCCAAAATTTGCTCTTCATCTATTAAATCTGTTACGATTTTTTGTGTGAGTCGTATTTTTAAGTTTCTTCCAAAATCTTGCTTATTGTATAAGTTGCATTATACTTTCTGGAGCTTTTAATCCGTTTACGATATCTGATCTCATTTCTGTTTTTAATATTTCTTTTATAATCTCAGCAGTGTAATTAATTTTTCTTATTGTTTTCCTATGATATCCTGGATGTGGTATTTCATATAATCTCTCTCCCTCCTCTCCTTCTATTAATATAATTTGGTTCTTGAAAACATTTATTGGAGCTTCTACACAGGTTATTAAATCCGTACTATCTTCTTCAGCACTGTGTTGGGTCATTGAAGTTGTTGATGGGTTACATTCACTTATATTCATTCTTGATAATGCGTCTGCGACGAGATTCGTTCTTCCTGGTTTATAGATTATTTCATAATTATATTCTTCGAGTCTTGCTTTCCATCGTTTGAGCTTTGAGTTATAATTTTTATTACTTAATGAATATGTTAACGGTTGGTGATCCGCTAATCCGATCATTAAAAAATTCAGTTCCTGTCCTGTTAATTCATCAACTTCTTCAAATTCTTCGTTTAGTGTTGCCTCGTAGCCTTCTATATCATTTTCTTGAACAGCGTCTGTTTGATAGACTCTCTGTTGTTTTGGTGGGCTGGATGATGGAATGGTATTATTTGATCCCATTCGTTTGTACTGCTGTTGCTGCTGATTTTGTTGTGGATGTTGGTATTGATGTTGTTGTTGATATATTTGTTGGTTCGGTTTCGTAAATTGTTGCGGACGGTTCATGTAATTCACTTGCCTTGTTTGAATGCTATGATCTACATCCATCGGTTCAGGTTTTAATTGTCGTTGGAATGGTACTGGTCTGTATGTATATGTATGTTGTGGTGGTCTATGTCCGTGTGAATAGATCATGTTTTTTTGTTGTTGGGATATATGTGGGAGTTGATATTGCCTTGGTTGTGCATTCGGCATATTATGAGGTTTTCTTGGGGGTGGTACCGGTGGTACGAGTGAATTGTGTGGGACGACGATGGGGTTAAAAGGGTTACTTCTAGTAAAATTATTTGCTCTGTAATTCATGTTTTGCAGTTCCAGACAAGCTGAATATGCTTCTGGTAAAGAACGAGGGCTTTTGATGGCGATAAACCTTGACAGATCACCGTTCAGGCCTCTTATGAACGTGTCTAGGGCTCTATTACGATGCCCTTCAATTATAATTGCCATTGTTTCATGGCTCAGACATTCCGTCTGTACTTTATTTATTATTAAGGTGAGTTGGTGATTAACATCACCGAAGAACTCATCAATTGTTTTTCTACCTTGGTAGAGAGAATATAGTTGATATTCTAGCGTACGTATATCACGCTTATCGGCGTAATGAAGAGATAAGCATCTTTTAATTGCTAGCCAGTCCTCATCTGGGATATTATACGCTACTAGGGCAGTATCCGCTTCTTCAATAATTTTTTGTCTTATTGATCGGATTATTGCTCTATATAAAGGTTTACTTTTGATGATTTTATAATCGTCCAAGACATTTTCAACCGATTTGACCCATGATGAGTATTTCGTTGGGTCACCGTTAAAGGATCGAATTTCCTTAACGGGATCCGGAATCTTACTTTGAGAAAGTAGGTCCGTTTCGGTGGATGGCCTAGCCAAAATTTCCGTTTCATTAATTTCAACCATATTTTGTGACCTTAAAAATTCTTTTTGAAGATCATTAGTTGCCTTCAACGAAGCATTAACTGATCCACTAAGATTGGTTATTTGGGCTTGTAATTGGTCTACTACATCTTGTATTGTAGCCATTTTTATGTTTGTGTTTTTTCTGTTACAATTTTAATATCATGTAATTTTTTAAGTATTCTTAAGTTAAAAATTAAAATGGTTCGAGTGAGTATTCTTATTTACTAAAGTTAAAATGTAAAGGAATATAATATGTAAAAAATATAATTTTGTATAATATTTTATAAAAGGTATACTTAAGTGCTTAAGTATTTTTGATTTGTTCTTCCTTCTTAGTGTTTATTTTCAATTGGTTCTTCCTTCTTAGTGTTCAATTGGTTCTTCCTTCTTTGAAATAATTTTTATTTCTTAAAATTTTAATTGGTTTCTGCACTAATGTCTTTAATTTTTTTTTTTTTATTTCTTGATTTCTTTGAAATGTTTATATATATTTTTAAATTCTTAATAACTTTTTTCCACTTAGGTACACTATCATAAAATTTTTTTTATATATGTTGGTTTTTTTTTTTTTTAGTCACTTACACTAATTTTAACATTTTTTGGGCCCTTATTAAGTTCAGCTTTCCGTTTAAACAAGCCGATGTGTTCCTCTTTGCTCGTGGTTTTTGTTTTTGCCACTCACTACTAATGGATCGGATTCTTCTTGATATTCACGGTCACTTAAAAAACAAGCCGAGTTGTTCCTTTTTATTTGTGGATATTTCACTACAAGTTAAGGCTCGGATTCTTCTTGTTGTAAGTTAATTTATTCACTGAATTAATTTTAACGCGATTTAACGCACAAGGTCCCTTCTGATCGCGGTTTTTCACACAATGCTCAGGTACTCATGGTTTTTCACACAAGGTTCAGATGCTAGTGGTTTTTCACACAATGCTCAGGTACTCATGGTTTTTCACACAAGGTCCCTGCTGCTCGCGGTTTTTCACACAATGTTCAGATGCTCGTGGTTTTTCACACAATGCTCAGGTACTCATGGTTTTTCACACAAGTGTCCCTGCTGCTCGGGCGCCAGTAAAACAATTTATTTTGTTTAGGTGTTTTTAAAAAACGTTTATTTACGAAGACGTGTTCGTCTTCGGAGTCGGATGTATAATAACTGCAGAAATGATCTCAATCCTATCTTATATAGGCACAAACATCTCATTGTGATGACCTTGTTGATCATTGTGAGATGGTTCTGTCTGTTAATCTCTTATTATTCTTGTTTATTATCTTACTACAAAGTATTGAGACACAAACATCTCATTGTGATGATCTTGTTGATCATTGTGAGATGGTTCTGTCTGTTAATCTCTTATTATTCTTGTTTATTATCTTACTACAAAGTATTGAGACACAAACATCTCATTGTGATGATCTTGTCGATCATTGTGAGATGGTTCTGTCTGTTACCTCTTATTATTGTTGTTTATTATTATACTACAAAGTATTGAATTGAATTGAGTTGTTTGGTAAGCAAAAAATGACTGTGTGTGCAAAATAGATAAGAAATGCACATACAATGTTGTAATTGGATCTGTACGTAACTATATATATTTATTTAGTGAAGGGTAAGCAAAATTGTATATGTTACATAGGTTCAATTTAGTTTAGTCAAAATTATTTGCGGTAGTTCATGCGGTAGTTCTAGTTCTGCCTAGTTTTCAGGAAACCTACTCGCTAAAGTACAATCAAAAGCCCATCGCATCTGCCATCACATCATCATCACTATCAACATCAGCATGATCACAATAATAAGTCGCTGCAGCAACCACATCAGCATACGCATAATTCCATTATGTGTGTTACATACTTAATCGTATCCATGCATTTTGAGGATCCTGTTGCGTTGAAGTTTGTGCACAAAATTCCCGCTTCTAGATCGAAACGATTTTGTTTTATGTAATTCTAGATATTTAAGAACATTTAATATCTAAGTTATTTAAAAAAACTTAATGGATATGTTTAGATAAATTTAGTTATGTATATAAAAATAGGTTAGGTAGGTAATTTAAATAGATGTAATTTACTTTTAATTTTTAATTATGAAAAAAATTGAAATATGAAATTTAAAAAAAACGTATAGCCATAGACCAAAAGTATATACACCCAAAAAACATGTTGTAAAAATATTGAAAACCGCTGTTAACTATACTGCATTAATAGTCGACCCGAAATCCAATGCTGTCAATTTAACAGAGACGTGTTTGTTTATTCTAAAACTAAGTTGTACATATTACAGCATTTGTTGTAGATTTACAGCTAGAAAAATAGTGAATACAACAGCATTTGTTGTTGAATGTAGAACACAATTTTTAAAATACACAACATTCATATGTAAAATATGCAGATTTTTTTTGTGTTATACAAAACGCTATGCTGTCAAATTCAATTTCTACCGTCAAATCCTCAGCTCAATTTGTATAAACTTCTACCGTTTGTGTCATTTTTACAGCCACTTGATTTCATTTACACAAATCTTTCGAAATCTTTGCTCCAATATATAAAATATACACCAGATAATTTAATTTGTCTTTTTTTATTTGATTATTTAAATACCATACAATTAGTAAGTGGATTAATAGGGTGTTTGAGAACTGCATGATGAACTTGGTACTAAATTGCAGATGTCTTAAGCCAAATCTGCAGTGCTCAACTCGCTGTCAACTATGCTGCTCTGTGTGTACTAAATAAATAATAAATAAATAACTAATAAAATTTAATTGCTTAGATGCAAACAGAATAAAATATTTATATACTTCTTTTTTCCACTTTATAAGTCATCTTTAAGCTCCTGCTGCAGCCAAAGTTCACTGTCCTGATGTTTTTTAGAAATATGCTCGGACCTGAGCAGAAGTATCTACACTTCTTCTTGTGTGCCCACGTACTAATTAAACTGGTTAAATAAAAATCACCCAGCACAATCAAATCTTTAACATACCTGTGATTTTAAGACAATATGAAATTTCCCACGACTTCGAAATGTCTCCAGAAACCACATTTCCCATATGGGGATATTTGAATTAAATCGCCTTAAAAATGGTAGCTGCAACACTCCTATCACTTTCAGGCAAAAATATTAAATTACTGTCCATTTTGGAATACTCAACTGACAATTTTTGACTTACGGCATTTTCACTTTCACAATTTGATGATTGAATAATCAAAGAACTGTGAACAAACGTTGCACATTTTCTGGCTTCGTGAGTGGATTACAATTTCCCCAGAAAACGGTTGTAGATTTGAATGCACAACTTTTTGTACTTGTTACATTTTGATTGTAGGTTTGAAAAATGTTTGCTGTTGATTAATTTTTATGCCTTCTCTAAATAGATAGAACTACACATTCTGTCGATTGACTGCGCTGGAGTAAGTCATATCTTTAGTGCCTAATGTACTACAAATATTAGTTTTAGATTTCACAATTTTGCATGGTAGATTTTACAAATTCATATTTGTACATTAAACAACAGAAATCGACAACGCGGTGTTTTTTTTATACAATAAACAAAACATTTAAACAATTTCATTGCTGAAATGAAAGCAAACGCTGTAAAACCAATAAATAATTGTGAGTTTGAACGTTTTTCCTGTTAACTCGACTGCCACATTTCGTAAAATATACAGCGTAGATTTTTTTGGTTGTATGTATGTCATACATCAATGCACTAAAATGTACAAAAAAGCACAACTATGATCACTGAATATGATTAATGGTGATATAGAGAAGATGCGCGTTGTATTTTCTTGATGAGATGATAGCCTTTGCTGTTAGTTTGATTTTTGATTATACAAGGTGGCGCAAAAGAAATCCTCCTATCAGAAAATGCTATAAATTTTGCGATTGGCCCCTTATGTCAGTTCTGTTTTGACATTTGTGTAGTAAACACATGCGAAATACACGTTAATAAACAATGTTACGCTACACTGCTCCAGAACGCGGAATATTCACCACCAAGAGGAAGATGATTTTTCATCAAAAATAATCATGAGTGATGAGGCCCATTTCCATCTTAGCGGGTACGTAAATAAGCAAAATTTACGCTTCTGGGGCACTGAAAATCCGCGTGTAACCCACGAAGAGCCATTACACCCGCTCAAAGTCACTGTATGGTGTGCTGTTTTCGCTGGAGGAGTCATCGGACCTTTTTTCTTCGAAGACGTCGCGGGCCAAACGGTTACTGTGAATGGTGAGCGCAACAGAGCAATTATCAACGAGTTCTTTTGCCGCAACTTGATGAATTGGGATTGGAAAAAATGTGGTTCCAATAGGACGGTGCAACGGCACACACTGCACGTGCCACAACCGATATGCTGAAGGATGCATTTCCCGGGCGCCTAATATCCCGTTTTGGCGATTTGCACTGGCCAGCAAGATCGCCTGATTTGACCGCTTCAGACTTCTTTTTGTGGGGCTTTTTGAAGTCGCGGGTTTATGTTAACAAGCCTCAGACTCTTGCAGCTCTTAAAGACAATATCCGTCAAGAATGTGAGGACCTATCGCCGGAAGTTTTGGCCAAAGCGATGGAAAATGCCATAAAAAGGGCTCAAATGACAATCAACTGTGGCGGCGGCCATTTACATGGCATCATATTCTCGACTTGATGTAAAAAATTAAAATACCAAATAAAAATAATCCACAAGAAGAATCAAAGTTTTTTTTTTAAAAATTACAGCCAAAAAAACATCGGAAGGTTATTTTTGCGCCACTTGGGTACTTGATGTTCTCGAGTCCAGGTGCACCCAGGAGCACTGAATCTGGTTGTTAAAACTAACTGCAATTGTAACATTTAAAACAAATTGATCACAATTGATCACTATTTGAAAAGTTGACACGTAACTTCACAGATGACCACTCTAGCTTAAGTGCAGCTCAAAAGAAGTAAGTTTTGCCACTGGTATTTCTGGTTATTCTGACACACATCTCGTGAAGATGACAGAATACTGTTTTATTTTTGATTTCATTTGCCAATAATGTAAGTTTGTACTACGTGTAATGGAATGGTTGAAAATCAGTGTTAGTAAAAGGTATCCCGTTTGTGTACAAGGAACCGCAGTAGGCAGTTTTTTTAATAGTTCTAAAATTATTGTTACTATTTTTTTTTTTTTTCGTGTTGGAGGACGTCATTGGAGCAAAAGTTTAAATGGTTTAATTTCACGGAGACTAAACTTTATTTCATAGTATTGAATTCTCGGATTGAATTCGAGCTAGCTTAATTTGTTAAATATGACTAGAATAATCAGAATAATGTTCTTCAAGTTTTCCTAATATTACAGTTTATAATTGACGAATCGGATCTGTTGCATCCGGTCGTGACTGGTTTCCAAGTGTCGCGACCTCCTCGTATGATCTCGCACAAATCAACGTCGGTTTTTCCTTTGCACTTGGGCCACCGAAGTTCTTTTGCGCACTGGCTTAACGATCTATTTTAAACACGACCATTTTGATTCTTCCTGTATAACAAGTGTTAAACATTTCAAAAATAGGATCCCATTCTCTGAAAAACGTTGTTTTCGGTCAAACCGTAAAAGCTTGGTAAAAGTTTAAACAAGCTATTCAGACAATATCAGTAAAAATACTTCATCCATACAAGTTTTAAGCCAAACTATTCTCTTGGGATTTTTTTGATTTGTTAAAAAAAACAATTTTGGTGTAGGAAAAGTTATAAAAATATTCGCACAGCGGATTGTAGCTTTCTCAAATGTCATAAAATTATTTTGAAATCCATTATTTTACTGGGTGGGACAGAATATTCTAGAATGCTTGTGTATAATCATTCTATGATAATCTGTAGCTCGTAAGTTAAAGCAATGTTGCTTATATCTATTATCTTATAAATAAGAGTTTAAGTGAGTGAACATGCATTTTATTTTTGAAAATGTATTTAAAAAAGGTAACATACCTAATACAGACTTTTTTACTCGATTAACATAATTTATATTTTTTTCCTGCTAACTATATTAAAAACACAAAACTTCAACGAATCGCGTTACATTTTTATTGCCTACTATAATAACTAAAAATTGAATAGATTACGGGGCTTTCATTGAATTATTTCAACTATCATAAAAATATAAATTGCTCTCTCGCATTAGCATTAACGTCAAGTTTCATTAGAGAAAAGTACCCCATTAAGACAACTATAATTGAATTAAACTTTCAGAAAGATTAGCCAACATTGCATAATACAATACCACCACTCAGCAGTTGTCAGAAAAAAACAACTTATTCTAAGGAATTATTTTCCAACTTGTGTTCATAGTCTGCCCTTTCTTCTACTTCCATAGCGAATAATAAATTGCATTACGCGGATATCTACTCAAGAAGGACTACCTACACCATAACGAGGAGCCACTTTCTCGCAGCATAGTATATAGTATACAACTTGACAAGAACCGATTTGAAAACTTCCGCTTGAAGTGGGCAAAACACAAATATTAGCAATTCCAAATGGATAACAAATCGAATTAAACCGAGTAGAAATGGAAATCTTCAATTTTTTCCTTCAATTTTTAACTCATAGAATGCAATGCAAAAAAAAACTGCTAAAAGGCGGAAACAAGAAAATCCAATCGACCGACTACCCACTATGTGCACTGCACAGTCAAAGTAAGTAAAAACAAAAATTAAAAATTGGTGAAAAAAATTGAGAACAATATGCAAATAATATAAGGAGCTCTTCTCTCCACCGATTTGTATGCTCTGGAGTTCTGTGATATTCTAGCGCTGTTAAAACATCATCGGTTTGTTTTTACCTTCCTGGGTACTCAAGGGTTCAGCATGAAAAACGGATCAAGAACGCAAACAGTTCGTATAGCCTTTACGAGGGAGATGAGAGAAAAATAATTTGCATGTAAGCGAACAAAAATGTTGCATTGTCCAACAGTTGGAATGGAAGGGATTTCAGGTCGCAATCAGTTAAGTGCGGTATCTACCAGTATCTACGGGTAAGAAAATAGAATTGATTTTTGGAGAAGAAGGTAGAACTTTTTTGTTTAATTATTTCTAATAGCGTTTAGGGTTAAGCTTGGTTTATCTACTACAATTTACTGAATTCATCATGACTGTACCTCTGTAACGTACGCAAGCTTAATCTTAAGAAATTTTGGTGATTAGTTCCAACAATGTATTTTACAAAAAAAAACACACAGTGTTGGAGCATCAGGCTTGTTAGTACCTAGGGCTTAGCTTTCTCACAACCATTCATGTGTGCGTGTGTACTTCTTGCACAATGACGGGACCTTCAGTTTTATGCAGAATCTTGACAGTTGATACTACTCGTATTATTTTTCAGATCATCACGAGAGGAGGGCCAGTGAAAAATCATTTAAGGTGTTGCTACGGCTGGAAATCGAACCCAGAACTTCTGCGCGGCAGTTCATCGAACTAACCATCGCACCACTGAGTCCAATACGATATTAGGTGTTCTATGAACACCAAAGGATTTGAGTTTATTTCATTAAGAAAATCATCTTTTAAAGTTTGGAATGAATAAATTATTCAAAGAGTGAGCTTTTCAAGTTTGAAATGGAAATGGGTCATTCACATCAATTCGTTAGCCTAGTCGATGTCTACAGATGGAAAAATTCGCATTCCTTGAAAGTAGTATTTCACCGGTCTTAAGAATGCCTTTTAAATTAGCCCGGTTCTTAGCCAACTGCCTCCAGTTGCGCACTTAAAGATGGTTATGGTCGATTTGCATTTGTGCGCGAAGAGTAGGTCTTCCTCAACTGCATCAGAAGTCTGGCTGGGAGTCGAACTCTCTGCGACCCCGACCATTGGTGTGCATTCGCTCTACATATCCTAGTCATCCTCAACGTACAATGCGGAGTTTTTTGGGTTTTGGGTTAGGGTTATGTCTCTGTACTGCCTCTTTAGTTCAGGACCGAAGATTTTTTGAAGAATTTTTCTCTTGAAACGACCAAGGATTTCTTCATCCACTTTTGATTCGGTCCTATGCTTTTACGCCGTAGAGCAGTACTGGCATGATCAGGATCTTGTATAGGATCCCTTTGTTATTCGAGTGTGGGCTTTACTACTAAATTGTCTTCTTAGCGAGAAAAAACCAGCGGTTGGTAGAAGATGTGTTGTTGTCAGAGGTAATAGCCCAGAAGAGGTAGACAATGTCCAGTAATGCCTCACAAGTTATGGCTGTCATTGATATTCTGTCCGCTTTTGCCTCTTTCTTTTCTATACTAGCAAACGTGGCAATGATATCAGCATCCGACCAATACTGTCAATATCGTCGGAGTATGCAATTAGATGAGCGATTCAAAGTAGATTGGCCTTTGGAGTTGGCTGGGAGTTTTGCACAATCCTCTCAAGAATCCGATGAAAGAGGTCAAATGACAGTGCAATACCTTGCCAGAATCATTTCTTTGGTATCGAATGTGTCGGTGAGGTCGTTTCTGACTTTAATGGATCAAAGAGAATGCTCCATGATCCTCCTGCGCAGACGGACTAGACATGGCTCTGCATAGTGCGTCTCTATAAATGCAGTCGTATGCGGTTTTTGAATCGATGAATAGGTGGCAGATATCTATTTGTACTTCTTAGGTTTTTTACAGGATCTCCCGAAGAGTGCAAATTTGATCAGTTGTAGAGCCTTGTAAAACCGAACTGATAACGGCCAACCAGGTTGTTGATAAACGGTTTCAGGCGTAAACATATTACTGCAGATAGGGTCTTGTAGGCGATGTTGAGTAGACTTATGCCTATTTAGTTGGTTCAGTTTAGAGGTACTACTTTCTTGTGAATCGTGCAAACGATGTTTTGGTTCCATTCTTCGAGCTTAATTTCATCCGACCGTATTTAGCTTCTAAGTTGGTAAACTTTACCTACCAAATCCATTTGCAAGACTGCAATTTGCAGGGGGTTTTTGTTTTTCTTGTTTCTGAACAGCCGGGATTATTTGCTCTTTCCTTGCCAAAAATCTCAATGGGGGTTATATCTCACCTGCGGTTTTACCTCGTAGCCTTAATTTTCGACTTCGAGCATCTTTCTGGATTCTAAGTTTCTTGCTGCTGGGAAGGAAAAACCAAGCGGCTTATCTTGTGGCCTATGTATGTTATGACTTTTTGACAAAGTATTCGACATTAGATTTTGTAATTGAGAGGTTATGGAATTCGCATTCTGTATAGGTGCTATCAATTCATTCTAATCTTCAACTAAAACTTCTAGAAAAGAACAATACACTAAATTTTAAACATTTTGGTATACTCATCTCATAAATATTTTTAAAGAGAAGCTTTCTATCATAAAATAATACATTACCTCCAAATTAAAAAGGAATATCGATTAAAAACACGGTATGAAAAACACTTGTTATTCTAGGTCTGTCTACAAAACAATTATTTTGGTATGAACTTAAATTTATTTTATTTTTAAATATCTGTTGATATATTACACTTTAAATTTAATTCTAACATATGCATGTAAACAAAAATAAATAAACTGAAGTATTACAAAATAAGTCTTTTTTTAAAGGTTCTTTCGCCTTTCATCAAATAAAATAATTAAATACAATTCATAGAAAAACAGATTCACAAACATATAACAAAATAAAAACTAAAGAACTAAATCGGCACTAAGGGCATTCAACAATAACCCAATAAAATGCTAACGACTCCATGTTGCATATATGGAACATTGTTCGTACATCGCATCAGAACCCATTGCCTTCCGTTGTTGACCTCTGAAACCAGCATTTCCGCCGCCATCCCTCTCATCCTCTTTCTCACTCACTCTTAAACATTACAACTTCTCACCACTTAAATTGAGTATATTGTAGTAGTTGTGATCGGGGAATCGCTCCAACTCAATGTAGTCCATTTCCGTGTGTAAAAGTTTATCGAGCATTTGTACTATCTCCGAGAATGTTGGTCGTTCAATGGCGTCCTGCGCCCAACAATAGTACATGATGTTGTACAGCTCACGACGACAATGCTCTGGTTTTTCCAATCGATAGCCATCCCTCACCTATTTATAATCACACACACAAAATAGACAGAACAAAAAAGGAAAACAAAAATTAAAAAGGAAGTAAAAAAATAAATACAAGGGATAAAGGTACACTCAGATTCGATTTTATATGAATGCAGGTTGTGGATATAGGATATAGAATAGGATAGTAGGATAGCAATGGAATAGATACAAGCATTTAAGTGAACGAATACGATGGCACTTGTGTTTTTACACAGTTAGGTGGAGTGGAGTGGAAGTATAATAAAAGCTGAATGACTGCAATTAAATCTACTCTCGAGTGTAGGTATACCGAAAAGGACGAAAATTAAACGATGGCGGACATATAAAATTGGTATTACGGAATGGCATCCTGAGTACCACTAAGCACACTGTTACTTTCATAGAAAGATTGTGGCACTTAGATGCCATAGTCACAACCATATAGTCAGTCATCATCATTGATACAAACAATCAGATATACATCTATATATATATATATGCGATTGCTGGCATAAGGACGATAAGCCGGGAGGGAGTGTGTTACATTACCTTTCGCATAACATCAGCAGCTGATACCCCAGGATATGGTGTTGAGCCCAGTGTAACTATTTCCCACATTAGTATTCCGAAGCTCCAAATGTCCGATTTCACTGAGAATATATTATCGTAGAGTGATTCGATTGCCATCCATCTAAAAATAGAACAAGCATAAAATACGAAATTGTGAATAAAAGAAAAGAAAAAAAAAGAAAATTACACATTTTATCGTTTGAACTTGGAGTTGCATGGAGTAACTCCTTATATACACAAGCAGATGGAAAGGGTGCTGTGCACACGATATCGCTTGAAAATTTATGAATTCATTTCACCCGCTATTCGCCGCGACGTTCTGGCATCCTTTGAGAATGTATTTGTGTGTGTTATTTTTCCTTTCAGAATTTTCAGTTGAATTGTTATATCGTTTTATATTTTCCTTCTTCATTGCCAAATGCCAAACAGGTTGTTTGGGTTCAGAATTCAAAGTAGGATCCCGGATCGTACACATTTCTTACTGACAACAGCGGGATTGGGTCACCCACATCCTTTTGCCGTCGGTTCGCCTACCATTTGCACGATTCGGATAGCAAACAGATGCCAAATATATAGAGTACAGCATCAGAATAGACAAGGACATTACCTAATGTGTAGGAATGTACTTCAATATGTAGTCGACGACGATGTTGTCCGGACAGACACAGGAAAAAAAAAGAACAAACGAAAGAAAATGAATTTACGAACGGGGTATCCTTCTGATTTTCCGGCAAAATGTTCGTTTGGCAGCTGGTTGGTTTGGTTGTTGGTAGTACTATGATATTGAAAATGTCGAGGACACGATGGATGTCTATCAAGCAGAGGAAAATTGATGATTGTCTCGAGGATGCGATGTGCATATGGATTCATTTGAAATGCTATGGTACAGGATGTAATTAGGTAATTGTACAACATCTGGAGTGAATCCAGGAAATGTTATCCGTTGTGCTGAATGTCTTATGTTTAGGTATGTCGATATTTAAACGGTATTTATGTTCCAATTGGGAGCATAGTTTAATTTGGATCTAGGGTAAAGTCAATTCGCCTGTATGGAAGTCATGGAATAGCATAATGCAAAAAATGTTATGGTGGGGTGAACAGTGAACAGTTGACAAGACTTGAACAAGGCTTATCTCTATGATCTTTTGGTACATTCGAGTCAAGTTCATCGTGCAAAATAATGATTAAATGGAAGATATAGGGAGAATAGTGGAAGGCAATACTTAGCGAGAGAATTGAGAAGGACTATGAAAATAGTTGCCTCTTGGATAAAAGTCATAATAAGATGATATTTATACTAGTATACTGAAGTGGTTATCTACACAATAAGCAATATGTAATATACATATATTCATATATATAATTTCATAATTTTAATTTTTAAATAAAAATGTTACGTATACGCCTACCAAAGGAGTCACTCTTCAAATATCAAATTTAAAAATTATTTCATACACAAGGTTGGGCAATAGTATTATGCTAATATGAAATGGCTTCCGTTTTGCGTTTTGGTTTCAGCAAAATTTATGTTGAAAGTGATATGCTCATAACATTCGAATGACAACCATATGAGCTGATGCATATTAAATCCTTGATCACAAAATATATACTCTCTGTTGCCCAAGCAATAAGACAATGAGAAGTTCCTGAAGCCTTAATTCTAATTCAGGCAGTATAGACTTACAGAATCTGTTTTTAGAAAGGCTCATACAATGCGGCAGCGATCTCTGGATCCCCCTGTCAGTATACTGGAGGATAAAATAAACTAGTGGTGTGTGCACGACTGCGTCGTACGCAACTTTCTCTTTCACAGCGAGTTAATTTGACTTTTCTAACAATTTGGCCAAAATAACACCATAATATATATATTGATTAATGATGCTTTAAATGACATAAATAAAGTCGAAATGTGATTATAAAATCGTTTATTCCTTCATTGAAAGTAATCGGTGTCCATGTGAATAATAATGATTTTCCGGTATTGGCCAAAACTGAAAATTCCGTTTAGAGATAATTTGCCCAAAACCAATTATGTAGAACTTATGAAAACAGTAAAAGTAGTATGCAAAATAAATTTGATTCAATTTGGCCAAATAGTTTGCGAGAAATTGACAATTTTCCTTATATGGCCTAAATGAAAAAAACCGGTATATGGATTTTCTCGGAAAAACTGGGTATGCAGTTTTGTTGGAACTAGTACGCTTATAGCATATAAGAAGTTTAATCAAAATCTTTAGAGCCGTTTTCGAGAAAATTGATGTTATGTATGATTTTTATATGGCAATAATAACATGGCTAAAAGCAACAAAAAAAAATGGCCTAGAATTATGACCAAACAAACGCAGGATACGAAGTTTGAAGAAAATCGGTCAAGCAGACGGACCGACGAACCGACGGACGGAATTCAGAAAACCACTTTTTTGAGTTCCGCTATCATCGTAATGTTAGAATCAATCAAAATCTCGAGGTCGAAAATTTTTACGAAAACAATAAATTTCTCTTTATAAGAGAAAGTTAATAATAATTTAATCTATTGGCATCTAGGTTTTTAAAACGAATAAGCGTTTCATATGAAGTTCGTGTTGCTCAGTTGTAATGACAGTAATGACAGAAGTTTGTAATATTGAAAATTACACCAGATCAGACTCCATACCATGACCAAAGATAAAGCTATACAGATGACGCACAGCATACAAGAGAAATGGATTTCTGGCGGCTCGTACTGGCATAGCCCGCCAGTACGAACCTATCCTCTCCAACAATTTCTATGAGCGATTTTATTTTACCATAGATAAAGGAACCTTCACTTTAAGTTTAACTTCAGGCCTCTAATTTGTGAAGCTCCTCCTAACGGGTTTGAGGGCTCAAAGGTTTATGTGTTTGACGCCTTACAAATACCATTAACCCACAAAATCTTACCTAAAGGATGAATCGACGTTCGCCGTGTAGGGTCGAACCAATTTTTTTTTGTGGAAATAAATAATAAATCATTTCTCTACGGTATGAAGAACCAACACGAATCTATTTATATTTATTTATTGGGAGAAAATGTGTCATTTCATTAATTCACCTATAAGGATGCAGCTAACTCTCATCTGCTAACGCCAAGACAAGTGGTTCATACACTAGTGTTCGCTACGTGAAACCGGAGAACCAGAGTTTGTCATTCAATCGAATTCGGCGAATTACCAACTTTTGCCAAGAAGATATTTTAGTAATAAAACCTTTCAAAACTTCTGTTTTGGATCCCAATCATTCAGTCTTAGATTACCGCGCTAAAGCATTGACCGTATCAAAGGCAGATGAAGAAATCCTTAGTCGTTTCGATTGAAATATCCTCGGTTCCTCATGCGTTGAAGGACACACTTCTCAAGCTGTTCAACAACTCCTTATTGGACGGTTAAAATATCTAAGACATAGCAATTAAACGCTAATACCCCAGTCCAAAGAGTTTTGGAATTTGAGGCAAAGAAGACCTCGCCTTAAATAGCCCGCAGAAGTACAAACCTCTGAGCTGTAGTAGTTGGCTTAAAATCGGACTAATTAGTGTTAGTAAAGAACAAAGTTCAACCTAACTGTCGAATCACTTAAGAAGAAGAAGTAATTGACTGTGGGGAGGACATTTATATTTGGAGGAGGAGGATGATGGATTGATATCTAATTGTGATACTGAAAGAACTTTTAGTGCGATTTCTTTTAATTCTTTTATTTTGAGTAGAGACTTGCCGAAGAGGAAAGTAATGCTATTAAGGATGACTGCGGTCTCATAGAAGTACGAGTTGAACATTAAATGGTTTGTTGCTTTTAAAGCGTTAACTAGAAACTTGTCGTTTAGTAGTAATGTACCGACCAAAAGTATATTTTCTTAATTATTTGAAGGTTAAAAATGTTATCAGTTTGATGTACTACTAATGCCCACAGTGCGAGGTAAAGTGTTGATACAAGGAAGAACTCAGGATCTACACAAATTTTGTGGTTTGATTTAAAAAACCGAATGCCGTGGCCTAAGTTTTGGCATGGCCATTAATGTACTATATAATAATAACAGTAACCCAGATATACATATATTCGAATATATTCAATTTAATTTTCTTGCCAGAGCAAAATACATACATTTTCTCATTTGTAAACAAAATAATTTTTCTAGGTTACCAGGTTACGATAAAAAGTTTCACAATAAATAGTTTTTTCAGCATATGACTTCGTTAACAAAAGTTCAAAGAACGGCATGCGTTATAATAACAGGAGCCATGTGCGGGTAATCTGTGTATCAAACCCTTTGGTCACAGCACAATATTGAAATTATTAGCATAAGAGAAAAAGGGATCTGACTACACCATCCCATATCACGATTTCGATGTTAAATAATTAATCAAAATACCAAGCAGAGACGAATGGTCGTCCAATCCTGTGGCATCCAACACTGAAATATCAATCTGTACCAACTAGACTTTCCTATGGGTATAAAATGGAAATAGGACTGGGCTCTGGGTTCTACTGCGATAAAATCAAGTTAACCAAATGCCTCCGACTAGCAAACTCATGCAGTGTATTCCAAGCAGATATCCCAGTCATACTAGAAGCTGCCAAGTCGACTAGAGTACTAGACACATCATAAGAGCATTTCTCCATTTACGTAGATAGTCAATCGGGCCGTAAATCTCAGGAAATCAACATAATAAAATCATGAGTACTTGGACGCTGCCGCACAGAGTTAAAGGCTCTATGTAACTAGAATAAAATTCAAATTATCAGGATGCCAATTAGGTATCGGAGGATCTTCCAGCTCCATCTCTTTATGTGACAGCAGGGTTAAGACCCCCACTTGCTTATGAAAAAACAGGCAATAGCTAAATATATACACGCAAAGCCGTACCAAATCTAGATGGCAAAACATTAACACTTGTAACACCAAAGACTTTAGTCCGGAAATAAGCGGTAACAAATCAAACAAGCATATAGCTCTGAACAAGCTTCCAACAAGCTTGATAACAGGTTACAACCTAGGTAAGTCACACCAACTATGCATAAAATGCGGCGACCCTGAAGTCGAGGAGGACATCCCACACCTACTCTGTCACTCACCCGCAACAGGATAGATAAATTTATAATTAAATCTGACGCAAAAAGTTGAAATTATTGTACCCTTTCCCATAGGGGTAGGTTTTGATTTTGTAACAAAGAGAAATAATTTTTGTAAATATACTTTAAAGTATATGGATCGACTAAGAATCGCTAGTTGAGTCGATTGAGCCATGTCTGTCTGTCCGTCGGTCAGTCCGCCCGATGTGTCACCGACTTTTTGGTCCTAAATTTTAAGCTAGGGTATTAAAATTCGGTATATAGGATCCTTGTCCAAGGCTTAACATTTTCAAAATCCGCCAACTACCAAGCACACTTTTTAGAAAAACAATTTCGTTGGTCAAACGTTAAGAAAATTCAAAAACTATCTAAATAAGATATTTCGCTAACTGAAAATCTATATTTCGTTTATATAAAACACCCCCAAAATGTAAAAAGTTTTAATGAAATTCAAAAAACTTTTGATGCAAGTTCTTCCGTAATGGCATTTTCACTCACGCACATTTTTGAAGCAATATGTTGTGACAATGCCATTTTTAATATTTCATTGCCATAAAGCCTATTTTTTCAAAAATTCACATCGCTTCGCACTACATAATTTTTCTTATTTATCAACGAAATTATTTCCCTAGGGGAGTTTCTATTTTCTCCTAGGCAGTAGGCATTTTTCGTTTTGACAAATTCGATCCATTTACAGAGGTTATTTACACACAAACTGTCCACAATTACTTGTTATGATTGGCTTAGCTAAACCCCACTTTTTAAATGACTGTGAAACCCGAAAATCTTAAGCCCAAACTTGAGCTCTGTGGTTGCTAAGTAATGACTTCAGCTCCCACTGTAAAATCGGGCAAAAATGATTTAAATTTTTAAATTGTAACCGATTTATGGTACAAATTTTTCTCTCTGTAACCTTTTCCAAACAAAAAAGCAAATCTAATAGAAATTTTCAAGTTGTAGCAATCCACAATGCATTCTTTAGCTTCAGCTTATAGCTTTCACCAAGTATAATTTATTAAGGTGTCATATAATTATCCGACTCAAATAGCTCCAACACTTTTTTGCATATTCATAAAACGTACCCTTACAGCACATGAATATATATCTAAAGGCAGTCACCATCAACACGCTTTCGGCCGTGACTTAAAATTGCGCCAGTGGCTGAAATGCGGATGGTTGGTTGACTCTTCTACAGCCAACTCCTATAAATTGGCAGGATTTAAATTAGGTTTTCATGAGGGTGCGCCAATGCTATGAAAAATTCACAAATAAATTCGATGTTTCATTTGGCTTATGACATCTCACTCTTGCTAGAACTGTGTCGAGCGTGCAAATGCCGCTCATTGGCATTTCTTTTATTAGATACGTGACGGTACATAGAACTCGGGGTAATTTTAAATTCATAAGTATACTGCATTACTTATGTAGGTCCTGCAAAATTAGAACATTTTTTTTTATTTCATTTTATTTCCTTTTTTTGCGTTTGTGTTATGCATTCGCCTCGCTGTCTTTGTTGATTTATCTACTTTGAGGGCTTGCAAGAAGTAGGGAGCCATAACAGAATAACGGTGTTTATAAAATGTTTGACTTTATTGGTCGATTGCCGTTGACCTCCTTTCAGAGGTACTGATTCAATTTCTATTCACTTGATTTAATAACGTTCTCAAAGGAGTTCCTGCATAGAAGAAGCCAAGGTAAACTTATTTATTATTTTCCTCAGAATGTAAGCATTCAACTTGTAATTCAATTTGAAAACTGCTGGTAGATTATTTGAAGTCATACAAATATCACACATTCTTAGATACTTCTTAGGATAAAGAATTCTCTTATGGAATTCCTTGCATATTTCCTGTGCAATAAGGTATTTTATTTCGTATACGGAATGGTTTCAAAGTAACCATTCGTAGGTTGTAAAAGTTTCAAGAAGACTTTTTTTTTAATGTTGTGTATCAAATGGAACTGAGGTAGGTGCATTGGTAGCATAATCAAAAATCCTGAACTGCTCATTTGAAAGCATGGCTCTATGTCTCTTTTGTGGTTGTGGAAATTATTTAATTTCTTTTGGATTTCTTAGAATCTCTTAACCGAAAATGAAGTTTTCGAAATGAATTCGGTAAGCCTTGGAAAGTTTTTGACTTATGTTTTTCGATTTTTAATTTAAAGAGCTAACGAATAAAAATGTACACAAGATTTGAAATAAATATAAGACACACCCTTTTTAAAGTTTTGATCGATTTTATAAAATTGTTTGGTTCCTGTAGATAAGAGGTATGCACTGAGCGGCATTGTCAATGGCTAGTATTTGTAATCATAACAACACAATAGTTGCACTTAGTACACTTCCTAGTGGTAACCCTCTGATACAAATCCCCTCGAGCCGGATCTGACTTGCTAAACTTTATTGCGCGAGTGGTGACAACAGAATGACTAATGCCAACCCTATAAAATGGCTTAAGTCGTCAGAATGACTGGAATCATCAGGCGAACAAATAGGGGAAGTCCTTAGCGGACATAACTTGCTTCGAAAACATTAGCCAACACATTATGTGGCTGATATTTTTTGATGCAGGGTTGATTTTCCTCTATCATTAAACAATTGGTTGTGGGCTTGTTGGCCTAGACCTTTGACTTCAAATAACCATATAGAACGAAATCCATTGGTATTAAAAAACATGATCTGTGCGAACATGTTTGATCATCGAAACGATAGAATACACAAACAGTAGATGTCTCATGCAGAAATTCATTAATGTGAAACCGTGCTCTACATACCACATATCTACGGCCACATCAATATCAAATTTAGTCATAAATAACTATTTTATCAATATTAATTTTCACGGAATTATGGTCAAGTGATGCTTGCAGCCCTAATTCCACACCGAAAAGTGACACGTTAAGAATTCATTTGTTTTTTCGACAGTCAAATATATATTCTCTGAAAACCAGGTCAAAAAAATTGTTGAAAATCCACATATACTTGATGATATTTAATAATCAATTTTACGATCACTCTTCGCTGCGCTCGGTCATAGTTTTAGTTAGGTGAGTATAGAGAGATTCTTGGAATTTGCTATTTTTGACCACCACGCAGATTTGATAATCCAGGAATTTAGCCAACAGTCTAACGGAGTGCTTCGATATTACCATTTGATTTTTGGCATACGTTTGGACAGCTAGCGTGTAAAGTATCACCAATTAATCCACACTCTCTGAAATTTTCAAGAAGTCTCTTCGAAGATATCGAAGCGAAATCCATGGATGATATTATTGTCACTTTAGGTAAATAATTTAAAAAGGATTTTTCCGACGTAAACTGATGCAAAACTTGGTAAGACAGATTAAACAACCACATTCATAAAGACACATTTTATATCTTTTAGAGCTTTCCTGCAAATGTAAAATGGTTACCACGGCTAGTTATTATTAGCATTATTTCACATATATTAAAAGTTCATGACTGTTTGGAAAAAGTAATAAATTAAGACGCAGACCAGTAGGATGATTATTTTATAATACTTTTATAGTGTTAGTAAGTCCGTATTGAATATACTTTATCTTACCTAATGGGAAGCTTTCCCTCGCTTTTTCGTTCGTAAACTTTTGACGTCACAATATCACGTGCGAATCCGAAATCTGCAACCTTACATGTGTTATCATCGGTGATAAGGATGTTTCTTGCTGCCAAATCCCTATGAATTATCTGAAAAAATTAGAATTATTCAAATATTTATCGCTGTTTTATAATAATGTCAAAATATTTGATGAAAGTTGTAAGAAGTGTTTGCCGCAAAATAGTGAAACTCTCGGTCTTCAAAATAAATGAACAATTTCTCTTGAAAAACACTATTTGTTCGGGCTAACCTCCTACGAGAACCTCCTACTTCCACTGCACATCGCTTAGTTTCTAACCGTATCAAAAACGAATGAAAAAATGCATGGTCGTTTGCTACAGACGTAAAAGGTAGGATACAAACAAAATTAAATAATTTTATGAAACGTTATTTTTTAACTGATTCATTAATCCTTCAATTCACATATCAAGACTATCATTTAATTGTAAAAAAAAAGCCTGTAGGCAGATAACCCTATGCCTCGACCATCTGCCTATAGTGGTTGCTACAAAAGAAATTTTAATCGTTTATGCCACAGTATAATCAGCAAAGAACAAAAATAAGCTTTTAAAAACAGAGGACAAAAAATTAAGCCTCGTTAAGCCCAGAAAGTAGTGGATGACTGTGATGCAAGGTCAAGACATCTATAAAAATGTCAAGCAATTTTGGGGGATCGACTAAAACTAAAAATGTCAAATTGAACCTTAGGTCAAAGATGCGCACAATTTTCATCATGGTGTCCGTTTTGTAAGCGTATGTGAATATTTTAAGTGCCTATGTGTTTAAACTTCTTGCATGAAATTACCTGTCATTTCTGAAAAGTGGTAGATATACGATAATTGCAGAAAGAAAAAACATGCATAACATCGAATTTACTTTCGTAACTGTTGCCGACTCAGTGGCGCGATGGTTAGTGCAATGAAGTGCCGCGCAGAAGGTCTGGGTTTGATTCCCTTGACAACATATAAATGATTTTTCACTGGCCCTCCTCTCGTGATGATCTGACAAATCATTGTCACGAAAAGCTTATCTCAAATTCGCCGTTTGAAGTCGGCATAAAACAGGAGGCCCCGCCATCGTGCAAGAAGTTCACACGGACACATGAATGGTTGTGAGAAAGCTCTGCCCTGGTACTATAGAGCCTGTTGCGCCAAATATTTGAATTTTTAGTTTGAACAGGTGTCGGCCTGCTTGTTGGCAGAAATCTTTGACATTAAGATCGCAAGTAAGAGCTCTCGTGTAAGGATACACTAATGCATATAATTGCTGCTATTAATACTCCTCATTATAAACCCCGAGTGAGTCAAGTGTTGAAACCTCCATCCTCGGACAATGAGAGACATAGTTCACTTATAGCAAGAAAGACCCACTTCGTTCTTCTAAGCTGCATTCTATTTTCATCATTCAACTCATTATAAATACATAGTAGGACAAGAAATTAAAATTTTGGGTATAATTTCTTATTTTTCTATTTGTGCGTTTTTACGTTTATTTTTATTTTTGAGGCAAGTGACATTTTTCAGATCACGGGCAATTTGGCACAGTGTTGGTGGAGCGAAAAATAATTGTTATTTCTAGTTTTTATTTTTCTCTTACAAATTTTCCGACCACGAAATTTTGATTAATTCGAACATAATGATGATAGAAGAACCCAAAAAAGTATTGTTCTTAGAATACCGTCCGCCGGTTCATCTGTCCGTAATGACTCGACCGATTTTCTCCAAACTTCATTTACACAGTTGTTTTGTTTCTATGTCATTTCTTAGTCTTAAACATTAATTAACGTCATACCTTTGATTTGCAATTTACAATATAACGTGCAATTTCTCGAAAACGTCTCAAAAGATTTGTATTAAACTTAACATACATATACTATTACTATATTAGTTCCAACAAAACCTTATATCCATATAACGAATTTTTAGATTTAGACCGTGCACACAGCATTATTTATTTTATAGTGGGCGGTATGGCTGCATTTTTGTTCAGTTAGCTTTATATGCGTAAAGGGCTGTGATTGATTTGGTTAACCTTTTAAGTATCAACGGATAACATTTCCAGCGATTGTTTTTCTTTATGTTTTGCAATATAAAAACAAACTAGGTATTTAAATAATTTAAATACATAGAGCAATCCACACTTTTATGTCGCCAATTAAAAGTGTATTAAATTTGAAATCATCCACTTGTTATGGTTATAGTGCAATCCCGTTCATGTGCGATACCTCTCCTTACATATATGTTCATGTAAATTTATAACAAGGGTTTATTTAAACGAGCTGAATATCACCTGAAGTATTTTTTCCGTAATTAAAATAATGAAATTTTAACCGCTGACTGATATTCATATTTTTTTTTATCCTTAATGGTGGGTTTTTCTACTGAAGCCTTATAGATAGATTAATCTTTTTTTACAAAAGGTAACTAAAAACAGTAGGTATAAAATTTAATTAAATTTTCTGCTACGCTAACAATGGGTTTCTGAACCATATTTCAATTCGTCAGAGTTTGGAAGTATAGTTTTATTTAATAGAATAGAAGACAAAGTCCACTCCTATAGCAGAGTTGCAAAGTTTTAATGACTTAAAAATTAATACATTTAAGTTGGAAAAATGATACTTGTCAAATGGCCACTCCCTAGGTTTGGCTCCAAACTTCTTTCGTTGTAATTTGTTTGAATTTAAATCCCGCAAAGGGAGTAGTAAAAATAAGTAGTAGCTTTATAAAGCCATATCGAAGGTCACGTGTACTTAAATGTTAAATTTAAGGTAATTTATACCTAAAGCGATAAAGGTTCTTAAAGAATTTAATCAACTTGTTTTCTAGAAACATCATTAAATTTCCACAAGACTAATACCTATATAGTAATCTGTATACCACCCCTAGGAACAAAAAAAACTTCCTGACTTCTATCACATTCATCATTTTCAATTTTAAAAAAATCTCACTGAGCTATTCACATATCCACCTAAATCCGCAACAATCCCCGGAGACAAACGTAAGGAAATTTATCATGTTTAAATCTGTTTGATATAACTCTCACACCATGGATCTCATGGCTATGGACAGGGTGAGAGGAAATATGTACCTACCTACCTAACGCGTTATACTATACTAACTCATAGCAAGGTTAATGTACTTCAAGTTAATCCGATTTACTCGAAACGAGCAGAGAAATCATCGTTAGTCCCCGACCGCTTGTTGTTTATCCTTTTGCGCAAATTGATTCAACAGGTGATGGTTATAAGCAAGCACACCACGCTAGAGGACTGTGAAACAGTAGCAGGATTGCATCCTAAAGTCGTTTTTTTGCTTGTACAGATGTGCCACTACGAAAATTGAGCTCTTGTTGAAAATAAAACTTTCAAATGCATTTCGCTAACCATAACGGATTGCACCCTCGAGATTATATACCTACATATGTACGCTTTAATTCTATATATATCCGGAACCCTCATCGACCCCCATTCCTATGCACACCGACCGACAATAGAGTGAGGCAAATCGTGCTATCTCTGGGTTCACGAGTGTGTTCCGCTTCTCTTGCTGTCAGTAAAGGCCTGCCTGCATCCCGAAAAAAATCGAGTTTGCACTTTTCCTTTGTGCAGGATATACACTCTATGTGTGCATACTTAGTCAGACGATGACGGCAGGTAGTAGTGTGCTTTAAATCCAGCGAAATTCAACAAATTTATTTCTCTTCGTTCGCGCGAAAGGGGAGCAGGACAAAAAAATGAACAGGACCGACCCCACCAGTGCGCAACGTAACATAAAAGTAAACACAGGTCTTGTTTTTATTTTACTCCCAGAGTGAGTTTCTTGATTTTTTGCGTGATCCTTACTCGTCCTGGATTTATATTTTCAGTCTGTGTTTATTTATCTTTTGCTTTACTTTTCTGTTATTTTATTTTTGTGTGGGTTGGTGTGCTTCCTTATTCTCATGCACTTAAGCGATACGTAAAAAAAACTACATGGTATAGGTAAAAGTGGTGTAGGCAGCGTGTGCTTGGTGTATACTCACCCCTCGGGATGTTAGGTAATCCATACCCTTGGCAACCTGATACATGAATGATGTTAAATCGCCTGACGTCAGGATATTCGATTTTCCGTGTGTATTGCCATAATGCCTGCAATAAAGGAAAATGGTTATGAGTACGGCGCACATGCACATCATACACTAGATAACATAGAAGGGGGGACTCTGGAGAAGTACGAGTGGTAGTGGGTGTATTCGCGCTTTCTATGGTATCAGAAGCGCGGCAACAAGCTGTATGTTCAGGGTAAACTGCCGCTGATGCTGCTAAGCCGTATGATGAGAACGATGTTGACGTCGACGAAGACGACGACTACAACAAGGATGAGGATGACGTTGATGTAGTCTATGCGAAGTATCAAGTAGAGCGAAAGATTATTTTTCAATATGGTGAATGCAAATAGCATGGCCGTTTGAACATGACTCCTCTTCATGGCTGATAAATGAAAATAAAAATGAAAATAAGTAAGTAGACCAAGATTCGCTCTGGTAACCTCTTATGATGCGGGCTTACTGCATTTTTATTAAAAAAAATCTTAAGGTAAATAGAGAAGCAAGTTTATGTGGTAGTTGATATGACTGTGAGTATTTAGGTCAACGTCGTGTGGCAACAGTTAAGCGCTGATTTAACATGGTTTCGCTTCCACTTTTCAACCGGATGGATTCTGGGAACAGCTTGTATTTTGTTTTTTTTTGAGTAGCAGAGCATTTTTGACAATAAATTGGGTAAACTTGGAGAGCTAAATCATGCAATTCATTTAAGATTAAGATAGGAGAAATTTTTGCAAGCTTTAAGGTATCAATATGACATCTAAAATTATATTAAAACTTGATAATGTTGGGAAGGCTTTAAAGTATCATTCATGACGACGAAGTCAATTTCCGGTAAATTCTACAACAACAACCACCATTTGCGAAAGCGTCTAAAAATCATTTCTACCACACCTTCTTATCCTAGCTTACTTCGACAAACGACGACGTACGTTGAGTTATTTAACTTATAAGACGAAAACATACCAAACTGAAGAACTATTCAGGGTGCGGCAACGACGCCTTCTTTTCCTACAGTTGGGATTGTTGGGGCTCTGGTTTTTAAAATTAAATCACATGACCGATATGAAAAGTTGTTGAACTCATTTTTCGTTCACGACCTAATGATTTGGAATTAGAGCCCAGGACAAAGCAAATGTTCATACTTCTACGACATCGATATATGATTTAAGCAAACCATTTCCAATTTCAATAAAGTTCGATTTTGAGTGGCCAATCACAAAATTTTCTTTTTGTGAGTTTTTAATTACATCGCACGTTTATGTCTACTGTGGAACACTACAACATATGAATACAGTTATGAAACAACCAAGAGTCTCGAAAAGAACTGCTTTTATAATATTGACAGTAATATTATGAGAAAAAGGATAATTAAAATTGCATCTGAACCTGCAAATAGAGGATTAAAGACTTTGACTGTGAAATTCAATCCAATAGGTGTAATTGTGAGCAGATTTAGCATTCATTCAGATCAGAATTTATAACTTCAGACTTAGGCAGGAAGTTTTATGTTTTCAATAAATTCGCGAACTTAGACAGTATCAAACCCAAATGTAACTGGTGGTTAAATTTTAAGGCCCGATGTTGAATGTGAACCAAGTGAAAGATACACTATCGAGCAACGCGTTAAAGTTATTCAGTATTAATATGAAAATGTGCGTTCAAATCAAAATGCATATCGTGCACTTCGTGAATTGTTTGTTCAATTTAATCGTCCAACTGTGCCTACAATCGAAAAAATCGTGCAAAAATTTGTGCAAACCGGGTCTGTAGGAGATGCAAAAACACCAATGCATGCTCGTACAGCTCGTATATATCTGCTGTTCACGATAGTGGCTAGCCGACCACCTCAACTCGTCGTCGTGCCCAACAATTGCAGCTCTCTGGCGATGTCAATTGTCCGCTAAGATCATGTGATTTGACAACGTTGGTCTTCTTTCTTTGGGGTTATTTGATAAAAAAGGTGTACGTCGATAAGCCAGCAACAATTCAAGAGCTAAAAGATGAGATAACTCGGCACATTAATGGCATAGGTCCTCAATTATGCCTCAGCGTCATAAAAAACTTGGACCTTCGGATGGAGGTAGCCGAGATCGCTGCACCCATTTGGCCGATATTTTATTCCATACATAATTAAACCATACCAATATTATCATAATACAACGAAATGGCAATAATTTCCTAAATATTTTGTGTTTTATTCAAAATAAACATCGACCCTTAAAATTTTACCACCCTTTGCAAAAGTCTCAAGTTTAGTTAGACAGTGGTTTTATAAGGGTTTAAACTGTCGAAGTACGATATTAAAATCGTGCAAATGTATATATTCATCAAGCCACAAGAAGGGCAAAAGTTTAATGACACGAGATACTTCTTAAACTTTTGTAGGACGATATCTCTTAATATCTCAATGCTTCTGCCTTCCACCAAATGAAGTGATAAAGATAACCATATTCAAGAAGAAGACCTTAAAGTCAACAATACATGCTTAGATAGAGGATGAATGTTAACATAGTTAAATGAATTGATGAAAGCTATATCTTTAGTACGCTTAAAATGCTGAGAAAATACAATATGGATAAAGCACGTAAAATTTGGTTGTTCGTATGCCCGAAGAATTTTGATCCATTAAAAAGGAGATCCATTCAGAGACTGTCAACATCGGTGTGGTTTTATGTTTAAAAAAATCCACACCTGATCTAATTTTTTAGCCTCGGCATATCCTGGATAATATCCAAAATTTCCATTTCGATATCCATTACATATCATCGATTTAAAAGCTGTATACAATATCGTTTATATTCCGTTTTAACACATACGTCTTTAGAGGATTACGATGCAGTATTCTCGATCTTCAAAGTTGGCAATAGCCTATCTCACCAAAACATCCAATACTAAAATTGGATTTAGACAAGGTGACACACTGACATTTATATTTTACTGAGCTCTCTATTAATCTGCAACTTTTTTTATAACTAAAAGCCCTTTCACAATGCTACGATAAATAGTACGATTCGACATTAAGCCGGAAATTTTTCCTCCGTGTAAGAAATACACATGTGCACAACATTTTTAGGTCATAACGAGCTGTTATTTTATATTTATTAAAGACCATTATAACTCCAGTCCTGCTACTGAGTTTTTACCATCCAAAAATGAGCTTCATTGATGAAGATGATTTTGTGACAAAGTTAAGGATTTTCTTCATTTTGTTGAAAATTTTAAGCTATTCTTATTTGTTTCCCTAGTTATATAGCATAGCATTGAATAGATTCTTTAAGCTCTCATAGTGGATGTTCGTAAAGGTTGTGGGTAAGTAAATAATATCACTCAAAGACTTCATATGGTATCTTTTACATTCTGCAGGTCTTCCTACGAGTTTGTTGGAAAGCGTTGATAAGTTTACTATCAGCACATACTTAGTAGAAGAAGTTAATGGTGTACCTAAAGGTAATTCCTCTAAAAGTTCTTAAATCCAGATGAAGAATACATCTGTTATATCAGCAGAATCCATGGATCTTTTGGGTCTAATTTCCTTAGATCTATCATGACAATTGTACGTAACCTTTACTACTTTAAAAGAAGTAGCAGCAAAACGTTAGATATGTGAAGTCCTCAGGCTTCTCCACTATATATGGACCACCATTCTTTGTGGACGAAATGATATATTTGAGAAGATTCTTATGATCGTTTAATACTCTGCGATGTTTGTCAGACTTTCGCAAGAGGCGGGGTAGTCAACAAAATTAAGGTTTTATTACTTTGGTTTTTGAACCAGGGATCCCCTTCATCGACCAACGCACAAACCCGTAGATCACTGCACCCACAAGTCAAATTGTAAGTCTTAATGTCAATATGTCATAATTTTTTTAGAAATGCCATTAAATGTCATTGTACTCTGACATCACTTATACCACATTCTTACTGGAATTGAAATGAGCACATTTACAAATTCAAAAAGGTGTTCTTACTAAGTTTGCGAATTCCGTTTAACAACTGGCTATATTTCCGAATTTACTGTGAAATTTTATAGATGATATTTTTATTGTAAGAAAGAACAAAATAACAATCCTAATTTAATAAAAATAATTACAAATCCTTTAGAATGTATTTAAATAACTTAATTTGTGGTCAACTCAGGAGGGTAAATTGTGTTGCTAAAAAAGGAAAATTATATCAACTATAAGTTTCGTCGGGAAAAAACAGAGGAAGCGGAATAAGCAAAGTTTTCTGTTCCGGATACACATGTTTTCGATCCTGACATTTAAATGAAATATGTACAATAAATGTACCTTCAATTCTTCCTGTAAATAGCAGACTCGAGAAAGAAATCATTTTTTGGAAGAAAATTTTCAATGTTTACACAGTGATACGTCAACTCGACTTAACCTGAGTCGATTAAAAGAATCGAATAACAAAATGCAAAACTGTATCAACACGAGTTGAACACATGATTTGGTTTCGGTTTGGTTAAGCAAAAATCACACCTAAAATACGAGTAGCGGCAGGTAGTCAATAGCCAGTGACCCAATCAGTCAGCTACCCCCAACTAAACCCAAATTGATGGTCAGGCGTTTCTGATCAATAATAGTGTGTAATTATAATATTACTATAGCTCCCTTTTTTGCATATTTGAGGAGTATTATTCCATGCCGCCTTTTGAAGGGTATCGATAAAGGAGTCAACTTCGACTTCGAGTTCCAATGGGAATCTAAGCGATACACCCAGTCAAATATAATTTTTAATATCGTTTTCAAATCCTTTCCAGTTGGTTTTCGGGTTTGTTAGGCTGGGTGGGCTTTCATTTCTAATGAGTGACTTGCTCGTTGTGAGAATGACCAGAAAAAAAATAAAAGCATTCTTAACTTTGATTCGATTGGATGACAGGCCTTTTACAATGAAAAAATCGATTAAATCCGGTACTAGTATTGTACTTTCTGAACATATCGTACCTTTCTGTGATATGCATGTAGATTCCCAGAATGTATGTTTTGCATTAAAGTCCCCTCCGATGACAAAACGCTGTCCAAGGGAATAAAGCAAGTTTTCAAAGTCAATTTTCTCAACCTTGCATCGTGGTGGGCAGTGAACAGAAGATATCTTCAGAAAGGATTGTCTGCTTTTGGCTTGTATAGAGCAAACTTGCATTGTTTCGACTTCTAATTTAAAATCAATCGAATGATCGATACACTCTTTTATATATAGTGATGCTCCACCTCTAGCCTTATTTGATGGATGTCGAGAATGATAATCATGATAGCATTTAATCTTTGTGTGAAATTACTCATTTCGTGAGTTTCGGATATTGAACAGACGTCATTTTCTTTTTCCTGCATAAACAATTCAAGTTTTTCAAGTTTCTGCCAAAGGCCATTGGCATTCCACATAAGAATTTTGAGAAATCTATTCATGCTGAAGGTAGATTACGTCTATTGCGAATACTAGTTTCAAGCTTTACCAGCCTGTCGAAAATAAGTTTTTTCGATTCGCTTTGTTCCTCAAGTTTTTTAAAGAATAATCGAATCGGTCAGGTGAGATATTTTTATCGGATAGTGCAGCTTGGGCATACGTTATTACATTTGGTTTTGTCGTACTTCTGATAGCCGCGGTGTTTGTATTCGATTCTTGCCTTCTTTGGCCTTGAGATTAGGTATGGCGTCTTTTCCGTCTTTTTTGCAGCTCTTTAGCTGCTTCGCAGCCGCGGTAACTTGCGGGATGATTGCCCTTACAATTTATGCAAGTAGTTTTCTTATCTGACCTGCAATCTACCATCAGATGATTTCCGGCACATTTTACACACCGCGGTTCTTTCTGACAATAGGTTTGCGTATGATTATATCATTGGCAGCGCTTGCACTGAGGAACTATCTGTGAATCATTACGCATGGGTTCGATTCTTACAAAAAATATAAAGAATTGTTTTGATTTCATATATTTTTTCAAAGTTTCTGCTTTATCGAAAGTGAGTATATATAATTAAATAATTAAAGAACGACGCATATGACCCTGTGGCTTCAACGCGTAAAGGCCTTTCAGATTTATTCTCAAATGAACACCATTCTATTTTATCTGCATATAGTTTGCGAGATATTAGATAATAACATTCTGTGTCTTTTACGCAGACTTTCCATCTATTTTTAACTTTCTCTTATAAAGAGAAAGATATTATTTTCAATCTCTTATAACCAATCTCTTATAATTTCAATTTCTTATAATTAAAACCCAATTCGTTATAATGAAATTCAATGCAATTAATTATGTCGTGTCTATTTTTTTGCGTATCAACTTGTCTGTAGTGTTGACGAAGCGCGAATTCCGTCGCCGATTCCCCGGCCGTCCGACAAGAACTGTGCAACCCCTGCGCCGTTTGGCTGAATAAACGACAACAGTGGACGATGCGGGTTATAGGGCCATGTTAACCAAGTCTTTTTCTGCCGGAATTAGATGAATTAGGACTGGAGGACTTGCGGTTCCAACAGGACAGACCAACGGCAAATACTGCGCAAGCCAACCGATTTGCCGATTTGCACTTTCCCGCAAGATCGCCCGATTTAGACTTTTTTTGTAGGGTTTTTTTGAAGTCCCGTGTTTATGTGAACAAGCCCGAGACCCTAGAAGCCCTCAAGGACAACATTGGATACGAGTGCGAGAATCTGTCGCCCGAAGTTCTCGCGGAAGTGATGAAAAATGTCATAAAACGAGCCCGTATGGCAATTAATTATGACGGCGCCCATTTGGCCGATATCATCTTCTCGACTTGACCAATAAAATTCTAAAGGTTCAAATAAACATGATAAAAAAAACAGAATCGAAGTTTTTCATTTAGAAAAAAGAGCCAAACAACATCTGATGACTTCCTGTGGCCCAGCCTGTATGTATGAAAATCAAACCGAGTTGCAATCGTCTTTCGTGTATATACCTGAATCGAATTGAATAGTTAGATTTGCATTTTATTTCTCGGGCTGATGCTGATATGCAAAGGGTTGGTGGTGTGATCGTGATAATCTGTAGCTACTTGTTGGATGTTTGTTGACGTTTTGTCTTCCCATATGATTCATGATGGCGTTGTCCGTTGGCAGTTGGAAAAATATTAATTTTGTGGTTCGGTTATTTTCAATTGCCGGGCCCTAGGAAATCATCTATAATGTGGGAAGTTATCCGAACCCCAAATGACTCGGTTCATATAGATTGCAACTTGGGTTAACTCGAGTTGACATAATTACTGTTTGGCACATCACTAGCTCTACATATTTACAATTAACCATTTTTTTCACATGATAGGTTTGTTCGTTTTTTCGATCGATTATTTTATCATATTAGGAACCATAAATCTTTATATAAATTTGAATTGGTATGGGAAATTCAGTAAAATTCGATCGTATTTGCAAATTTAATGCCGATATGAGCGGGTTTGCTCAGTGAGAACGTAGTTTAATGTTGTTGACAGATAGAGAATTATTTTATAAAAATCAGCATTATTGTTACATATAACTTTTTAAACAATTTTAGGTCTGTTGTTTAAACGCAGCGTGAATTTTTTTGTCATTTTCCTTATCGCCATGCGGTAATAACTAAGCGTTTGGCTGAGCGTCTCATGCAATGTGTTTTGGAATGAAAAGTTACAGGCTGATTGTTTAACCGTTTTTTTTTAAATTTGCTGAGTGAGGTATTTCTGAGTTTATACCATGCTTTCGACATAAAAAAATTGTTTAAAAAAAAAGGGTTGTGAATCCAGACTGCCTTGAATCCTTAAAAATCTGTTGTTTATAACTTTCAGTTCAATGCATATGGTCGGTCCTCCAAATCTCAGGCTCTGCGTACCTTAATTTCTTATTTGATAAACAATATATTCAACAATAAACAACTCCACACTAACCACAGTTGGAATTCGCAACAACACTCACATTTCCACTGTTCGCAATAAAAGTCCTGAAAACAAAAGTCGAAACAAAATAAATAAAGAAAAATCCTTACCTCTCAGCACGCGAATTCCGCAAGTACGTTTGAAGTTTTCCTCTATTTACATATTCGATTATCACGAAAATTGGATCCTTATCAGTACAACATCCCAACAGGCGCACAACATTTATATGAGGCTCCAGTGTCTTCATTACCTATGTGTATTGGAGAAAGTGAAAAAAAATGAAAAAAAAAATACAAGAATTAACACAACAAAATATATAGACAAACTAAGGGGGAGCTTGTACAAGGATACTACAAGCATACGCGTGGAATGTGAAAATTTATTCAAATTTCCGATATTACATCCTCGAAACGTTTTATAGCTGTTGAACATATTATTACGCCCTTACTGCACGTTAGGTACATTCATTTGGTATTTTCCAGGAAAAAAATGAAACAAGTTACGGATGTTGTGAAGTAACCTCCGCATTCTCATTTCCAAAAGCGTTATTTTGTTCACCATTTCCTTGGGAGCGTAAATTGTAGTTTACATCAGTATTGGTGTTAGATATCCCCCAACAAAGCTCATCAAATTTTATCGAAGGAAAAAATATCCCGCACAACACCGGATCAGAAGATAGGTGAATTTTTAATACGCCTACCTACAAGTATACTCAAGCTGGATATATAGGATGTGTTATTCATGCAACGAGAAGACTTTCAATAGCTCTATGTGGGTAGGATATGAAGATGACAATGTTTTTCAAATGAGATTGTGAAAGGTGCTTGAATACTAATCGGGGAGTTGCCATGTAAGCTTTGTCCCGTTTGCATAATTTTTCGACAATCATTTAATTCGGTCGGCCTAAGCTGGGACTTTATGGGGTAGCTTTAGCTTTATATGATGGCATTATGTGGTTGTAATACTCATTTGGTGTTTTGCGTACATTACCTGATAAAAAAAATAATAGGGGATAATGGGTATTTTGAAAATGTGCTTGTATAGATGGTCATATACAAACTGAATTGGTTTGTGGTTTAAAGAGGGTGCTGCTGTGCCCTTGGGTAGTTTGTGAATCGTGTGAATGTCCGTTTTTTTTTATTAAAATTAAAACATTTTTGTAAGAATATATGAACAGAATTGCCTAACAGAGATGGAACAATCTGAGCTCCTTAATGTTTGCGGTAGAACAATTAGAGCGATTTTCACAAATTGTTTTTAGCTATAGGTGCATGTATTTTCTAATGGCTATTCAGTGGGTTTACCGCCTCAAATCTATTAACTCGCTTTAGTTAAATTAAAATGTTGAAGAAAAAATCCCTTCCGATACAAAAAACAGATGGGTGGTTAGATAAAAATGAAAGTAAATATTTGACATGCTTGTCAAGTCAAGTAATATTTTGCACACAACTGTAAAAAATATGTATTTAGCATTGTTTCTTCACAGATTTGTTTTTGCAAAGTTATACTTTTGACACGAAAAATAAGAAGCTGCTCATGGTAAGGTGAGGCTCATGGTAAGGTGAAATAACTTTAGGTGTTGTCGATTTCGAAATTTTAAACAAACACCCCATGCCTAGCTGGTTAAAGCACTAACTTAGGCCACTGACCCGGTGACTCGCAATAATGCCAAATCTAACAATGCCAAGTACCCAAAAATGTTAATATTAGTAGTATACAGTTTGATCTGCTTCTCTTTTCATTGTATATTTGGAACCGTAATTCATGACTAGGGTCGTATACAGATTTGGTTTTACCAAAGCAAAGCCGCATTGGTTACCCAGATTACATAATCGTCGGATCTCTACTACGGTGGCATTCAGAGTTGTGCGTAATTAGCTACTTGCAATCAGATAAATAATCTGATAAGATGAAATCATAATTACTTTCAATCAGATTGAAGAAGCCACGGTTTCTTTTGGGTGACAATTTCGGTAGTTAACAACACGAGCTTGACGTTTTGCTATGCGAAATAAATATCCTGATTTGTAATCCGCCTTTTTGTCGACGAGCTCAGTGGAAAGACTTTTTTCATGTGCAACTATAATAAATTTACTAAAGTAGCATAGACACTCAGATGAATTGTTGGAGAAGAGATTACTATTGAAATGTTATTCATTAGTATCCTGATATTCAGATATCAACAATTAAATTTCTATGAAATAATTTTTCCTAAAACAAATAAGTGTTCAAGCATGTGATTCTTTTTATTTTATAATTCCCATGGACCAGTCTTGTACCTCCTATTTGTTCGTAATATACCACAAACAAACGATACAATAGTTGCCACGTTTGCTGACGATACAGCTAAATTAGCAGTTGGCACTACAATAGAGAAAGCAAATATGAAATTACAAAACGCTCTTAACGAGGGTAATGAATGGACAAAATCCTGGCTGATTGCACCCAACGAGAGCAAATCGATTAATGTGGATTTTTCATATAAAGGAACAAACAATTTTCCAGTTTTTCTAAATACAGCTTGAGTCTTTTTTGAGAATGAAGCAAAATATTTCGGAATGACATTCGATGCGAAATTAAAATGGAAGTCACACTTAAAATAGAAATGCGAAGAACTTAATAACAAATACAGAGAACTATAATGGTTACTTTGATAACAAGCTGCTATTATACAAACAAGTGGCAAAGCCGGTCTGGATATACGGTATGCAACTATAGTATTGTACCAGGATCATTAAGATCATTCGTCAATGGGCCGTGGTATATAAGGGTTGAAGATCTACGCAGAGTTGTGGGTATTCCCGCGGTTAAATATGAAACGAAAAATTTTGCATGCAAACATAGAAAGCGTTTATTGGGACCCTTTAACACAACGGTTCTCCAAATTCTTGACGAACCAAATTTATTGCCAGTGAAACGAATCTAAACATTCTACAAACTTTTGACAGCAAAATGTTAAGATCATTGGCCGTGGTATATAAGGGTTGATGATCTACGCAGAGGTCTGAGTATTCCCGCTGTTAAATATGAAACGAAAAATTTTGCACGCAAACAAAGAAACGTTTATTGGGTCACGTTAACACAACGTTCCTACAAATTCTTGACGAAACAAATATATTGCGGCGTCTTCAAAGAACGAACCGTGCTATAAATTGCGAAAAAAGCAGGAACTCTTAAAAAAAAGGTTACCTGCCAAACATTCATTACTCGTGATAGAAAAATTGCTATATAAGTAGCATTCTTAATTGCAATACAAATACAAACAGGGTGGCGATTTTAGTGAGCTAAAGTCGTGGTTTCTATGAGATTTCTAGCAGCCCACGGCAAAAAAAAATATTCCCGTGGTAATTCTTTTTGATTTCATTAATCATTAATCAATAATAAAATAAATAAAAAAATCAAATTCACTTTTGCCCAACTGTGGTAGTAATCTTCCTCCTACTCAGATTATGTTTTTTACAAAGGGTGTTAAGTATTTTAAACCTTTAATCCTTTGCTGTTTCTTCTTCAAAACCTGTTTACTTTAATCGGTGAGAAAGTAGATTATATAAATGTTTAGTGCTATTTACCTTCTTAAAACTACTTTCTTCGAGGCTTTCTTGAATCGCAGGTCTATGTGAAAACATTGCAAATAATTGATGCTCTCAGCCAGGAAATTCAACGAAGTCATTATGATATTTAAAAAACCTAATATTGTATAATTAATATTGATTATATATACAAACAATTTAATACAAACAACTACATGTTCTTAATTTAGATTTAGTAATCGGCCATATTTTTTGAACTCATTATATTAAGATATTATATATTTATTATGCTAACATCCCTAAATTAAAAAAAAAAACACTCTTGCAATAATGTATCGTTTCTTTAAGTAACAAATAATTTAAATGAAATGGGTTCAACGTAACAATACATCTTCCCATGTAACCCTTATCCAGTTGACATTTTTGGCAATTGAACGTTTGGGTACGTACGAGTTTCTACACAAACTATTCTCACATTTAAATATCTTTGGTACACTTACAGAGATTTAAATATAAGATACCCCATATACCACTTTTCTACATTCAGTTCACCATCAAAATGGATATTATATCTTCTAGACTAGATATTCCTGCTAAATTGTATCCATCAAACTGATAATAATATAATTCTTCTCTTATCTAAGAGTTTGCTTTAAAACAAGTTCCTTGGAATGTCATAATTCAGTAACCAACTAAGGAATACTGAAATACACACAACCATGTTATTACCCGAAACTTGAAATGATCCAAACCAAATGTGTATTTATATCTGGAATACAGTAGAACCCCGAAGGGCAAAAGTAAAAAATACCAGAGAAAGGACTTTCGAATATTGTCACGCATGCTTCACGCAAATAAAACGTAAAATAAACACAAATTATGTTGAATATTTTCAATTGTAATATCCCACCCTAGATGTGTCCCAACATAGCTATGTACCATCTCCACCAATGCCAGCGAAGAACGACGACACAATATTGAACGGATCTCAATTGGAATCCTTGCAAATATAAATTCTCCAATACCAATGCTTACAAAAAAAAAAACTTTGCCATTCCTTAAACTACGGGATATGCTCCGCCATAGTCAATCCAACTTATAGTTCCGAACCGCACGGCACACTGCCTGCGGTATGACGGCATACAATTTTTTTGTTCCTGCAGCCACCTACGTCGCTAAGGACATTCCAAAATGATATACGTAAATATTATTCACTTATTGAAATTGAAAACTATGCATGATAAAAACAACAGAGAGGGGAACAACAATGATGCCACATTTGCAGAGTGGAAATGATGCTCCCACACTTGTTGTATGAGTTGGGATAATTTTTTTTCATTTATAGACATTCACCCCCTCCTCTGTTTGTGTGGGATGTTTTTTTTTTGTAACAAAGGAATATAAAGTGATACTCTTGTATAGTATTGGCAGGGGACAATAAAATATCCTTGCAACATTTTGCGATATGAAATTAAATTTGAATTTCAAAATACTTGGTGAGTTGTGACAACTTGTGTGTGGGAATCAATAGGTTCCGAGGATAAAACTTGCAAATATGTAATGAAAAAATGAAATAGTTTTGAAACACTTTTCATATGAGACTTATGTCGAAAGTTGATATTTTATGATATCATGTTTATAGAGGCAGATATATTCAGAAACTAAAACTATTGGAAATGATTTGAACAAAAAAAAAACGGAGTGCGTTTTGAATCATGAATCGGTATTTTAAAGATTAATAAGTGGTGGACTTTTAACTAGATCATGCGTTCTTGGTTTTTACGCACTCGGCTTTAAGTTATGATTCCAATCTATTCCAGGCATTGAATTCAAATGAAAGGTTGTAAGTGCGAACAGCATTAATATCTGATATAAGTGCGGACTATCGGCCCCATTACTCAAGGAATGTAGAAGACATATACAGAGTCTGCTTATGACTATTAAAGGGTGATTTTTTCTTAGAGGTATAGGTCTTTGAAATAGAATAAAAGAATGATGTGTTTTTGTTTTATAAAATTTAATTTACTCGAATGATAATCTTCTGGCATTATAATTTAAATATTATTTCTGGCATATCACGGCCACGACTGGCTCGAACGTTGTATAATCTGAAGGTCCAATTTTCGATTACTTTTTCCAACATTTGTGGCCGTATGTCGGCAATAAAGCAGCGAATGTTGTCCTCCAAGTGGTCAATCGTTTCTGGCTTATCGACGTAGACTACGGACTTCACATATCCCCACAAAAAATAGTCAAGTGGCATTAAATCGCAGGATCTTGGAGGCCAATGCACAGGACCAAAACGCGAAATTATGCGCTCACCGAACGTTTAATTCAACAAATCAACTGGGTCACGAGCTGTGTGACATTTCGCGCCATCTTGTTATTCAATTGATGAACGAAAAAGTCAGTAATCATGGCTCCATAGAAGTCACCATTGACTGTAACATTCAGAGCATCATCGTTTTTAAAGATGTACGGACCAACCCATAGAGCACACCAAACATTCAGTTTTTGTGGATGTAACGGTGTCTCAACATACACTTTAGGATTGTCATCACTCCAAATACGTAGTATTGACGTATCCATTCAACCAAAAGTGATCTTCATCGCTAAACAAATTTCGCTTATGAATATTGGGATCTACGGCAATTTTGTTTTGGGCCCATTCACCGAATCTACGCCTTGCTAGGTGAATCTCTAGCTTCAATTATTGTACGAGTTGAATATTTTAAGCACGCAGATATTTCATCAAAATCTTCAATAAAGTGGATAGACACATATGTATACAACTCCTGTGCACGATGGCGGATAGAACGATTCCGGTCTTCCTCAAGGCTACGCTCTACAGCGGTGTCCTTTTCTGTACGCATTGTACGACATCTCTGTAGATGCGTATTAACATGGTGCGAAAACGTTCATACTTAATCGAATAAAATGCTCTGATGGACTATTATGTTGGCCGTAAAGTGAACAAAGTGCGCGATACGTATTTCGAAAAGAACCATGATTTTAAAAATAAATTTTCACAATTTAGAAGCGTTGTTCAGACGTCAGTCTATTCATGTTTAAATGCCAAACCAAACCAAATGAATCGCTTGACAAAATGCTCAACAGTTAAATAGTGTTGCCGACTTAAAGTTCTATACCTCAACAAACAAAACAACAATACCCGTTAAATATGATATTTTTTAAGATTTAATATATCCTTCGAAGGGTGGAAAATCTTCTTCATGTGAATCCCACAGATTTTTGATTTGAAGAAGTTGCAGGAGCAACAGGTTCAATTATTTTTTTCGTTTTCAGATAATCAAGAAAACTGTTGACGTAAAAATTTAAAAAAAAAATGTCATAGTCTTGCAGGTTGCTACTCCATCATTAGTTAATTATTTGGTTTTACATCTTGGATCGATAAAAAAAAATAAATAAATGTATGGCGTAACAGGCTCGTTAGTACCCAGGGCCTAGCTTTTTTCTCACAACCATTCATGTGTGCGAGTGTACTTCTTAGCACGATGGCGGGACCTCCTGTTTTATGCCGAATCCGAACGGCTAAGTTGGGATAAGCTTTTCATGACAATTGATACTACTCGGGTGATTTGTCAGATCATCACGAGAGGAGGGCCAGTGAAAAATCATGTAGTTGTTGCTACGGCTGGGAATCGAACCCAGACCTTCTGCGCGGCAGTTCATCGCACTAACCATCTTGCCACTGAGCCCTTGGATCGATAACCGTTAAAATAGATAACGAAGGAAACATTTTTTCTTACGAAAAGCGTTTACTGACCGACTCACACAATCGGGTTTCTCAAATACCTATCTCTTCGAATCATTTCATTTACTGTAAGTTGTAACGGGTGGTTAAATTTTAAGGACCGATGTTGATCCACACCTAAACGTCAAGTTTTTTCTGCATTTCTGAAAGATACACAATCGAGCAAAGCGTTAAAATTATTCAGGCTTATTATGAAAATGGGCGTTCAAATCAAAATGTATATCGTGCACTTCTTGATTTGTTCGGTCAATTTATTCCTCCAAATGTGCGTACAATCGGAAAAATCGTGCAAAAATTTGAGCAAACCGGGTCTGTAGGAGATGCGAAATCACCACTGCATGCTCGTACAGCTCGTACTGCAGAAAATCGGCTGAAGTATAAGGAAACATTTTAAAACTGTTATTAGGTTGTTCACGAAAATTCACTCTTCCATAGTCGGGACATGATTTCCACCACGTTCTGCCATATAGGGCTGGATCGCAACTTTTCGCTTATAAAGTCTTTCCATCATTAAATAGGCACTGTTCCATCTAGTCTCTACATATTGAATTAAAGCATGTTTTGGTAGACCACACGTTTCTTGAAATTTATTAAGATATCGATTTGCTTTTTCGCTATTACTAACCTGGCCTATGATTCGGTTGAATTTCATTAAAACGTTGTGGCTTGTCATAATTTGGGAATTTGATTGTCTTGTGACATTACTTCCGTTTACTTTTACACACAAGCACAATATACAAATTCTACTGTAAGTACCTAGAAAGTCTCCTAGACTATCGTTTACGATAATCCTGCACAATTCTATGTTTACAAAAAACTGGAAAATCAACATTCGTCTTCGGCCACATTTTGCCAAAGCCGAATGATTGGCCAAAGGTGATTTTTTTTTAGTTGAAGTTGGTTGAAGCCGACGCCGAATGTTCGGTCGGACTCTTATTGCTATGCGGACTATAAGCTCTAGACTATTGTCTTCGTACGCGCCGCGGATCAGTCGCTTGTCCTGCATACCACTGTGGTGATGATACAATTCAGAAACATTTAAACAAAATTATTTCACTAACTAAACCTAGCAAATCGATGTAAATAAACTCCTCTGGTGGAACAGGACCCAATCCCTACATATGCATTATTGGGGTTTTAATCGCAGATGGTCAGGCCAGTCAGGATTTTGTCGTTTCGAATTATCTTAACTAAGAAATTGTCAATTCTTTCCAGCTGAGCCCCATCCTAAACAAAATGGTTGGCTTGTGGAGTTTGCTACAAACCTAGACAGAATTGGAGTAATCGTCTATCAAACACCCGTATATTTTACATGAAACCAAGGTAGCCGTAAGCGATGATTGGCATTATAGTTGCCATTTCAACTCAATACCCACTAGGTAACTGAACTCATAGAAATAGATAAATTGAATATAAAAAACGCCCAAAGTTGAAGAAAACACGATAACAGGCTTGCTATTAGAATAGACGACAGAAACATAAAGGCGAGCATTCTCGAAAAGTAATCCGCAATGCCTTTTGAACATTCAGCTTCGAACTTGTAGGTAAGTAAATTGTGAGAACTATGAGTAAAGGCTTCATTTATTTACGCAATTGCTTTTGCGTTGTTGGTGTTGACTTTCAAAGCTAGCTTTCAATCACTTGGATACAACCTTTTTTATCAGAATTAATGATCTTCCTTAAAGGCAAATTGGAATAAATGAATTCAATTTATACACTCAGGAGGATAAATGGTATATCTTGTGGCCTTCATTTTTTGTTGTACAAGAAATAACATAAGGAAACAAGATGCTGTAGGTATTCCCGACCATCAAGTGCCATGATTTATCTGCCACTAAAGACTAAGAGGCTATACTCTTATCATCAGTTATCAAATTTACTCTGCTTTCCGGTACACTTTTGCACTTGCTCATTCTCCAATTTCCCCCCGCCGGGTTATGGGTGAGTTGTGCGGATATGGTGAAGAAACACAAAAGGGCACTGAAGGAAAAGGCGATGAAGAAACAAAAAAAATACTCGTTATTATTTATGGTCGACCGCCATGGGGTGGTAGTATAATTTTATTAGAAGAGAAAACTTTTCCCGGTAAGTGAACAAGTGCGTATACCTACACCACGCTAGACAAGAAGCCTGAATCTTACAAAAATTGGCTTCAGTTAGAGAAGAGAAATCCACCATTGCTGGTTGAATAGGTATAAGACAATCACTTTTGAAGATTCAGCACCCTCAACATCATCAGCACTCCCAACACCATTGCAGCACCGCAATCACACAATACATTCATAAGGGAGCAAAATGAGAGGGGATGGTTACGGCTGGATACGATTTCATTTGTAGCAAATGAAAATAAATGTCAGATGCTATTAAATTTCCAAAGTGAAATGAATAAATCGCAATCAAATTACGCAATAAAACATTTTTCGAAGTCGTTTTTGTCTTTGTGTTCAGCATGGTAGCCGCAGGGGGATGAGCTGAATGCTGGAGGCTGCCTTAATGCGAATGAAAGAAACAGACAGAAAGCAGAGATAGTGTACGCCAGTGAAGCTCATTAAGTAAGCTTAAGTGAGTAGAAATTGCAAAGGCACTGCGAATTTCCTTATCTCAAAGATAAGGTATGGGGGCCTAGGAGTTGGCGATGAATTTTACTGCTCTTCGGCAAGATGGAGGCAATTAAATTGCGTCTAGTGGTGAATTGATAAAAGCCGTATTAGAAGGATATGAATTTAAAGTGGTTTAAATCAATAAGATGACTTGCATCTTAATTATACGGTTTGGCTTTATGTCCTTTAAATTGATGCACAAGAGGAGGTAATAGCAAAATAACTGGGAAGGCATTTCAGTGGTATAAGGGCATTTATATATGTTTATGCAGTGATAGTAAAAAAATATATTAACAAAAAAAAATTTTTGTTAAAAAAACTATCCCAAGCTGAATTTTTTGAAACTTACTCACTTACTTACTTAAGTGACGCTAAAGTACGGAATGAACCTGGATCTCAACCTGTTTCTACAATTATCTCAGTCCCTACCTAATTGGCTCCAATCGGAAACTTTATGTTGGTTGCACGCGCCACTGAAGGCGAGGTCTGCCTCTACTGTGCCCGACGTCCGGTTGGGAATCGAAGACTCTGCAAGCCGGAGTATAGTCTTCATTCGCCATCTTAGCCGTCCAATGTGAAGTTTTTTTTTGACTAGAGGTATTTCGCTCTACAGCTCGTATAGTTCGACGAGATATTGTTGTTAATGTGAGAACATTAAACGGGAGTGTTGACATCTATTCGGATGTAGAATTGTTATAAGTGCCAGACTTAGGCAAGAAGTCTTATGTTTTCAAGACGCTCGCGAACGCTATGTAACAATCCAAATCAAGGCCAAATTCGCTAACATAAGCCTTATTTACACTCACGCTCCGATGGAGGAAACAGATTACACAGATGATACTTATGAGCGACTGCCGAAGTACGATATTAAAATAATGCTGCGAGACTTTAACGCAAGGGTAGGAAGAGACGACAACTTTAGCAGTACACTGCTATCCACAGATATCCACCATGCTACAATTAATCAGAAATACAGTGAAAAAACTTAATGTCGAAAGACTGCAATCTCATCGACTGTGTTTCAACTACGATCTTTCCTTGTTCATTTCGACAGGATTCTGTGTAGCCTCGTATCCCTGGCTTTGAAGTCTTGCACTTTGGTATAACTTGCAAACATCTTTACTTCTCTTTATTTGCGATATCTCGCTTTTCATGTTCTTTTTTTTTCTGAAAAGCCGATGGTTTTCTCCTTCTTTGCCTATACTGCTCGAATTCAACTATCGTCGTCACTTGCACCTTAGCCCTATGGGCATCATTCTTGGCAGCGAGCAGCTGATGACATGATTTATAAAACCAAAGACTATAAAGCTTTATATGGCTATGGCTTTATAATCTTGAATCTTGACGGTTGTTTCCATGGGTGACACAAAAATGTATGTCAATATTTGATAATTTTCGATTTTTTTTATTTTGTGATTTTTTACCATTTTTCATAGATATGCGCCTTATGAATACATTTGTTAAGTGCTTACTTCTATTCTCCTTAACTTGGAGGTACAATTTTTTGTTAGAATTTAGAAATTCTATATTTTAAGTAAGGTGGCATACTCAGGCAATAATCGTATAAAAGATTATAAAAAAAATAGTTAGGTACTTGTGTCACTAGGGCGACAAACCTAAGTACGATATAAAAACTATCCGGGTACTTTTGAACGGGAAAGGTGGAAGACTCTTTACATTCATAATTGTCGGAAAACATAGATTACACAATACTAAATGTATCAACGGGGTGAGGTAATTTTATTTCACAGCAAAACGAAACCACATTATAGGTATAGCATACTGTTTTCTCAGCTACTGTTTCCTGTAGCTGAGCATATTGTTTCCTTATAAATAGGATAATTGCAGAATCCACGCCAACAAACGATCAATCAAACTGACAACATTGGACCAAATCAAAAAAAAATCAGCTATTTAATTTTTGGATCTAAGCAAAAGAGATGGCATCGCCGAGTTTCAGATTATTGAAAAGGAAGTGGCTAAAGTGTGTTTAGCAATAAGCTGGGTCAAACCCGAGTTTATCCTGCTGTCAAGAAAGGACACGCGACATAGAAACATTTGGCAGAATATCATTAACAGCATAAAATTTGAATTTGTAAGAAATGTTGTCTTTGCTGCGCTATTGATTCTGACAATGACATCACTTCAAGAATACAGATATCGGGCTAGGAAGGCAATTGGTAATTAAGTCCTCACTCGATCTACTAATGGTATCCAACATAAAACCCTGATCATCTCAGTCCTGTTCTATGACTGTAAAGGATGGACCATATGAAAGGCGGATGAAAATCTTCGGTCCCATTTGTGTTGATGTGGTATGGAGACGTAGATTAGGCCAAGCAATTTGCAAGGTAAACAGTAATATAAACCAGCTAAAAGAACTCAGCATTAACCGTTTATTATAGCTTTTAAGAATGGTTGCCATTACTCTCACCTGCAGAGTTTTCGATTTTGGATATGACGTTCCACGCAATAGGCGTTCGCCATTAGTATCTTATACAAATAGAGTCCATTTCAAACAACTGATAGTGTGCAACTTGAGGCATTTAGATATTACCTGGTCTAAGTTAGTCATTGTCAATACGCTAAATACTGCTATACCATTAATATTTTAAATATCAATGAATATTACATGTTCATGAACAATATCCTTTCGATCATTTTTACCAATATATCTATGTTGGTTGTCTCAGGGACAATCATCCCCATGAAAATCTGTTAGCTGTGTATTTTTATGAAGAAAAAATTATTTGATTTCCAACCTGTCTACGAAGTGCTCTATGTTGCTTCCTACGGAAAAAACACAACAATCGACTAAATAAAAACCGAATTGCCTAAACGAAACCTAAGCACGTTGACATTATTACCGTATAAACTACCACTTTCTATGACACATAACCTCCGCCCATACCATAAACCATTCCACATCTGCAAGGAAGTTATGGTATTTTTAAAGCTAATTGCTTATTTGCATATGAAAGTTAATTTATCCACTTAACTGGACAAATCCGTGTAATTGGATAAAATAAACAACCGTCTTATGGTAATTGATCGATTACATTAAATTGGGATATCTACAGATACTATCTTGTGGTGGCTGGCAATTGCCAAAACCACTGACCCCCATACGAAAATAATTCCATATAATTAAAATATCTCCTTAAATGTGTGTACACGTTATAGGCTATATGGTGCAAGTTAAATCCTCTTCCCGGCAATCAATTTGTTTCATTTAAAAAAAAATAGAGTACAAATACCATGACGAAACAGCCCCACCCATTAAGTTTGACAGCTTTACGCTAGCGCTTATTATTAATTGACATAAATAGCTTTTAATGCATTTTTAACCTAGTCAGTGCTTAATTACTCCTGACCGCCTTGCGTGAGCCAGCATCCTGGCTGGTTCGGTAAGTGCGTGTGCAGTTTGTGACATATGCCATATTTCATAAGGATTAAGCGTACGCGCTGCCTTTAATTCGTTATGATTTCATTTTATAGCACTGTCGGGTAGTAGCGTCCCGTCGGATTAAAGGCAAATTAAGTTTTATTGTACACATTGGAGTGATGTTCTCTAGGCAGCTGACGTTATAAGGATATAATGTGCGATGGACATAATTGCGTATATCTGAAGGTATATATAAGCAATCAATAGGATATAACTGATTGATGATTATTGGTTTCGTTAATTGATTTTACAAGAAACTGAAGGATAATGATGAAATAATTGGAATTTTGTATCGAATGGAGGATGTTCTTGTAAGTGAATGATGTATGAGTACGGAATTGAAAATGACGGTCATCGGTGATAATTGAAGATGTTTGTACACCGGATAATTATCCGATTAAGATACATAACTGATATGTCGATGCGATTATAAAAATATACAAGTGTTTCATTTAGCTGATGTGTACCAACTCCGATTATCAGACTCTTCGTGGAGTTAGTGTAGATTTGGTTTAAACTTTTTTTTTAATCCTAGCAGCAAGAAACGTATTTTTTCTAAACCGACAATTAAAGATTTACAAGATGAAGTAAAAGGTGTTTCTACAGTCCCAGTTAGTGTTACCAAAGTGAACAACTTATATAAGCAGTATCGACATTTTTTGACAACAAGTCATCCAGCCAGGCATTGTGCGAATGAACCGAAAACTAACGGCAGCGCTTAATTCAAGTGACTCTGAATCCTCGGGGTGTCTTATAAATTGAAACTGGTATGCTATTAGATATTTTCTTTTCTACGTAAAAAAAATCCTAGTTATGAAAGACAGAATAGCTTCGGCTATGAGATCCCTGCGAATACCCAGTAAATTCAGAACGACCATAGAGATCGACCAACAAGTGTGCACTTGGACTGTATGCACGCTCTAAACCCCGGGTGCTAATCAATAAATCGATTTAGAAAATACGATGAATAAAATCTAGAATGCAGAAAAGAAAAGAACTTATGTCAAGCGTGTGTGACTTCAAGCCGGTTTGTGATAGCCTGGCCGTGTTTCACTTCAGAACAACGTTTTGTAATATCAGCCTTATTCCCCTACTTACACTGAAAACTGAAAGAAAAGGTTATTTGAAAGCGCAGCCTTCACGAAACTCCCTGTAATAATACAATCAGCAGAACAATGTTTCCTCGACTTCAAATTTAAATAAATTCCACCTGGTGATTTCCATATGGATGAACCAATGTCCAAATCGACCATGTGCTTATATAAACGATTCTGCCGTCTCCAAAATGATTTTAAAGAAGTCACAATACAATGCATAATATTTCGGAGAAGTAATTGACGACTGTAAAAAATCGTTAAAAATGCAATAAAATCTTTTTTCGTCTGATTAACGAAGGGCAAAACTGAACCTAACATCAAGCATAACATCATAAAGAGTGAGTTGTAAAAACACAAGTAAAAGACAACTCATTGTTACAGTAAGAAGAAAAAGTTTAGGTATATCTACATATTAATTTAATTGTTAGCACCCTCGCTCCGGCAACTCAGCGCGATCTCGATTGGGTGGCACCGGACTTCGCAAATTTAAGCCATAAAAAAGCAACACACATGATAGCATATTCCCATCACAACTACTATATGACTCGTCGACGACAGCCAAATTCACGGATGTGGGCCGCTTTTCAGAATCGAATAACAAAACCACGTCATCCGGCTTGGGATTGGTTGAAGAATGTCCCTGAGACGAATCAAATGAACGCAAAAGCTGGAAGTTATCCATTACTTAGCATTCTGATGAATTTAAGCATCCATCTGAATCTTATCTGAAGATTTTTTTCCTAGTAGATCTCAAACACCACCGTCACCATGTATAATATACGTAGGAGTGGTGTTGGATCTAATGGATCGCTGCCCAAATACGTTAGTGGATGTGCAACTCAACTTTGCTTCCTTGATTACTGCCTTTAAAATACTTTTAAACGTGCGTACAAGACGGACCCAGAATTCACCTTACTAGGGAGCCTTCTGGAATCCGGATTGGAACATTTGATTGCGAACGCCATTAAGCATAACAGTTTCTTGTCGCGCAATAAAATTTCTCAAAACCCTAGGGCAATGTTCTGTTGACATGGATGTAACTACATAGTTCTGAATATAATAATCTTAGCTCAAGTGAAAAGCTTAGGGTAAATTTATGGTAAAAGTGAAGTTCTGCAAAATCAATGCCTACGCAGTCAATTTGTCTTGAGAGCGTTAAACGATCTAGTGGTTTTGGACCAAATGGTTGCGAAACAGGAATTCCGAAAAGTTTTTAAAAGCACACATTTTTTTTTGTTCCTCTTTTAATTAACGGACGCCCTTTAAATATCCAAAAACGGTCCCGCATCGTACCCCCATGAAGAGTCCCCAGATGATAAAAGTCAATGATGAGATTTATGGGGGGTATTATTATGGGGTATTTCTCGTCATATGGGTCCTTCAAAACAAAACTTGTCAATAAAAGAATACTGTGCAGTGACATAAGGCCATGTGAAATAAGGCCATATTTCAAAATATGACCTTATGATGCTTTCGTTCCCTTGTGTCACCTTCGAAAAGCGACATAAGATTATATGAATTTGAGACTAAAGACCATTTTTTTTTTCCAATTGACCGTTATAAATATGATTATGACCCTGACCACTGAAAATTGCATGTGAAGAATTTGCGATTCTGTTAAGGTAAACCAACTCATCCCAAATCCAACAGTGATTCCAAGCAGGGTGGTTACAGGGCGGCAGCACGCCCAGTAGCTGAATATTGTTCGTTTAACAGTCGCCAGAAGTAGTTTTTCCATATTTTCAGCATCGACTGTGACTTAGCTACTATTTGTAATCACTCATCCCAACAAGATTTTATTCAGACCTTTTATCGGTGGCTTTGACACTTTACAATTGTAAAACTTTCGAACATTTCTGGTATCTACCATATCCTCGATCGCCAGATAGGTGTCTCTTGCCTATCACAATGCGGTGAATCTTGAAGGCACCGTATCCCTGTATTGATAAAATGATGAACTGACTTTAGTATCATTTCGTTAGAAAGTGAAGACATTATCCTTAGACCGTTGAGAGTCGTGTGTTTTTAGAGGGGTTTTTTTCGCAATAGATGTTTTCACTTCCCCCCTTGGTGTTAAAATCATCCAGCTCAATTTGAGCATCGTATTTCAGTAGCCCGGAGAAACAATGTTTAGCAATGTCGTCGTCTTTTTCCTCCATCGGAGCGTCCGTTTTGCGTTGGTATTGGTCGTTAAAATTAAGATCATTTATTTTCGATTTTTGAAGCAAACTTGATTACAATTTTTGTATATATTGTATTTGTATTATATGTTTGCGCAGTGAACTCAAAGCACAATATCAGATAACCCTAGGAAAGTGGGCCAGTCAGTAACCATTAATCGATTGAGACCCACAGTTTTTTTGTAACAACTTGGTGTTAAGATCGCTTTTTATCCAGCTTCAAATTATTTCAAATGGCACAATCTTGGGGCAAACTCGATCGAGAGGCTTCGGTGATGTGTATTATGTATCTATATATAATTTGTGTTAGTTATTCGTATAAATTGAGTAAATGAAATAAACGAAAACCCAAGCACTGTTATAATGTTATTTTACTATCCAATGAATTTTAAGCTCACACTTTATATTTACCCATCAATTAATAACATTTATCATTGAACTCATTTTTGGATAATATTAATGCAGATTATTAAATTTAAATTTGAATAGCGTAGCCATCTGTTCATTTAAAGCTTTAAAATATCGCAATAATACTTTGTATAGAATGCATTTATATGTTTTCCTGTGTATACTCCATATTTATAGCTAATGCATTGAAAATCATTTTTATATTGTTCACATGTGGTTCATTGATATGTAATTAAAATTCTCTCTCATGATTTTTCATTTCAGATTAAATTTATATGGGAATCATCCTATAATGTTCACTGGTAAGTGTTTAACTCATCGAAAAATGGTCAAAATAAACCCATCAAGAAGTGATTGCCACCCTTATATACATATTTTTTTTTATAAATAATATTTATTAAATCAACATTGAACAGGTGCAAGTAATTATATAACTCAAATCAGTGTCAGTAAAATTGGACACGTGCATTTTATCCACTCGAATAAACCCCACTCTTCGACGACAATGACCACAGACAACTCATCATCAAGGGTCAGCACCTGATTGTGGTGATTTTCGATGAAGTGTTGATTAGTGCCGCAAAGTAAAACAAATAGATAAATCAACAGCCATAAACACACAATAATTGGATATTCTAAAATTCATTCAATCATGGAAAGTAATTCACCGCCCGGCCTTTGTGACCTGCAACGCGTCACATTTATCGACCAGCTTCCTACCGACACGACGACAACCAAACTATAATTCATATGGCCAACATGCAGCAGATATAATAAATTCAACCCAACATCCGCTCGGCAGCCCCCTTTTCCACCTTCCACCTTCCGCCAACCACTGCACTGCAATGCAGGAAAACAAATAAAACAACATTCGATAGCTGTTGTTGTTATTTCTTTATTGGGGGTCAGACATCGGTTAAGGGTAACATTAAGACCGACCGAAATTCGCCCGCTCAATTTGTTGGTTTATTCGGTTGCAACCAGCGATACCATAAACCACGCACACAGCCATCCTTCGCCATCAGCAGGACCACCATTTTAATCTCACGCTATGAACCACAACAATCTCTGAGGTTTTCTGTTTTCAAATTATTATTTTTTACTCTATCCGTTTTTTGGCTATCACCACTTGGATTTATAAGGACGTTCATAAAATATCGTCTGCACAAGTTTAAACAAAGCCATCATCAAACCGTATCACGCGTAATAATATGCCATTTGAACAAAGGAAACTTGCGTCCAATATCACACATCGATTGATCGTATAGAGGATAATCCACCGTCACTTTACCCCTACATTCTATTCACTAGTATCTACCATAAAATAGAGGTGCCATGCAATAACCATATGCGTCCGGTCTAAGAATGGAAAAATCACGCTGTTGGTATTACATCGCAAAATGCAAAAAGGGCGCATGGATGTCACTGTGCGAGAAGTGAGAAGAAACAATGATTGTTAATTGTATGGGTAAGCCTTATTCGCTTAGTATATGACGCAAAAAATAAACTAAAATGCTTACCCACCTCTTTGCCCCACCGTCCTGCACTCACCGGCACTATGGTCCCGTACTGACATATCACAAGGGCGAACTGCGGTCATACAAAGCGCCTGTGAGGATATCCGATGCGGCTAACCTCTCTTTTTTTGTTGAGTGTGGCTTTATTTTTGTGTGTGAAATAAAAATAATGCGACGAGATGTTCATTAACGTTTTATGAAAATTATGATCCTAGTAGTGTATATACCTCTGGCAATTTTTCCCTCAGTTGTTGGAAATAGCGCCATGTCCTTGGGTACCATGGAATTGGATGCATCGTATTTGATTGCATACAGTGGTATTTTTTTTATTTCTATTCAGTTTTCATCCGCATCTCCTAACAAATTTTTAAAATGTCGCCACACAGAGCTAAACCAAGGAAATACGGTAAAGAGAATGCAGAGAAAAAATGCTACACTACACACCGGGGCATGTCACTTCCCCCCGATGACAACTGTCATAATAGGGAACACGACAAAAACCCAAAAAAAAATAACCGTCGAACAAATTTGTTATTCCCTAGAATAAAACTTTCAACTCCGACTGAAAAAAAATTGGTTAGTGTAGGGTAATTTTACTGATAGAAATGAGAAATTCTAAGATACAGTAGAGTTGCAAAATTTTATACCATTACTAGTGAAATTGTTTAATTTTATAGGCTTTATAGATTCAGCCATACAAGTAAAATGAAGATAGACATTACGTTGGGTGTATATAGGTAGATTGAATCAGTCTGACTATTAAAACGACCTATGTTTGAACCGTTTGGAAGTTACAATTTGGTAAATCAATTACATTTCTAAGAATCTAGTAGTTCAATGTTGTAATCATTGTCAATATACACCTACAGCCACGTTTAGAGCCAGGAAAGGCGTAATTTTTGTCAAAATATTGGGTAGTTTAAAAAAAATATCGGGACAAAAGAAAACATAGATTTTGGTCAAACCGTAATGATGTTTGCAAAAACTCGGAACAATATATAACACATATTGATAATGTCGTTATCAATATTCATTTATTATATAATTTGAGCCACAAAAATTGTATATCCACTTTTTAAATGCGTATAAAACAATTTTGTTTTAGGAAAGTTCATACAAACACTTGCATACAAACATACTTCGCTTTACCTTTATCTGATTTCACCCTTAGTCACCTATTAAAACATTAGCAACTTTCGCTACCCCATTCTCATATTCTACTCCGCTTCTTTGAGGCGTGCTGCGCTTTCCGCTGCTGTGTCAATCAGCTGGAAGATTGGTGGGTGATTTAGAACTGTTTCCAAAGCTGCTGGTTAGTTAGTGCTTCGAATGCTTCGTCTTTTTCATGGAATTCCACCAGACTAAGCAACCATAGGTAAGGATTGGTCTGACAACAGCTGTGTATAGCCATTTCGTGACTTTCGGGGAGGTGCCCCAGTTCTTTCCTCAGATTCTGTTGCAGCTATATAGGACAATGTCAGCCTTCTAGTTTGGTTTTCTATCAAGTATCACCCCAGGTATTTGGCACTTGCTGATAGTGAGAGGATGAACCCTCTCAAAGTCGGTATCAGAAGTGTGACTGATCTTTTGTTAGTGAAGAGTACTAAATCTGTTGTCTTAGGATTTACATCCAGTCCGCATGGTTCTGACCATCTACTGAGTATGTTTAGATTTGTTTGCATAAGCCACTGTTTTTGTTACAGTGAATTCCAGTCTCTTTAATGCTTCGTTGACTACCATTAGCCAAAGAAGCGGAGAGAGAACTCCCCCTTGTGGAGTACCTCTTGTCGTTGTTATTGTTTTGGTACAATCACCCAGCGAGGATGAAATAATACGTTTTTTAGCATGGTTATTATCCAGTTACTTATAACCGTATCTAATCCTGATTTGTCAAGTGCCTTTTATGCTAGTGTGTGATTTTTGTGGACTGGCGATTTTTCTATTGCTTGAACTAACTGTAAGTTGGTAAAGTAAATTAAAATCTTTGCCGAGGTATAGCTTATGTAAATTACACCTTATTGGAGTTTAGAAGAAAGATTACTCTTGCCTACCCCTCTTTCTCTGGCAATTCGGCAATAAAGCTCTTACTCAAACTACTAAGCAGACACTTTACAAGACCCTGATCCTTCGGTGTCTTTTGCGCTAATGGACAATAGAAATGAAATTTTAATGGCAGACTTTATGATTCATTCAGTTAAGTATACCGTCAAAAAAATGTTGCATTGGACGATTAAGATGATTAGGACATCTAAAATAAATATACACCAATACCAAGGAGTCTTTGATTCCCATATCGATTGAAGACGCAGTTAAGAATGGTCCCGCTTCGAGTGGCAATTATGTCGGTCTATAGGTATACACAAAACTGAATGTACCAGCTATCAATTTACAGTGAAAATGTTATACTCACTGAGTTCTCAAGCAACAACAAAAGCAGGATCATTAAAATTGGTTCATATGTAAACCGCCCTGAAACAGAATGTAATTTAGTTTTAAGATTAGCTGACAGAATCAACGCCCACGACCGACGGTTGAAACCAATGGAGTGACACATATGCACCTGAGGAGCGCGGATTTATTGTACCAACTTATTTGACTAAGGGTGTAGTCTGTAGTAATAGCTATCATTTAATACCACCATTGGAAATTTTTTTTTACTCATTGCTGAATTTTTATAATTTCAATCATTGGCGAGTTGTTGTCAAAACAAAGCTTTTCAATTTGAGTTTTCTCAGAAAATCACTTTTTGTTTTGTAATTATCAAGATTTATTTTTGTGAATTAATCTTTGCCATTCCAACGAAATGAAACGGAATTTTCCAATGATTCCTATAACTAGCTATGGAGGTTAAGTGATTTTCTGCGAAAAATATAATTCAATTGGAATTCATTTTAGATAATCTTGTTTGAAAATTAAAAAGCTTCATTGCTTCATTGACATAAACTCTACACCTTTCTAGGCGATCGTTCACTTCTTGCACGAGTTGGATTTTGTAAGCACGCAAGCCAAGATATTTCCGCAAAAAAATCCATAAAGTGCAATTCCTGTGCACGATGGCAAATAGACTGATTCGGGTCTTCCTCTACAATACGCTCTACAGAAGATATGGCATATTCTGTACGCACTGTACGACGTCTCTGTAGATGCGCACTATCAAACGTTGAGCGAAATCGGTTCAAACTGAATAGACTCTGATGGATAATTAAGTTGACCGTAAAATGGACGTAGTGCGCGATACGTATTTCGAACAGAACCATTATTTTCCAAATAAATTAGCACAATTTGGAAGCGTTGATCAGACATCTGTCAAACTCAAAAACATATGAGAAGGCTGCAATCCGCTATGCGGATCGTTTAATACCCTATCCTCTCCCATCTTAAAATGTCGTTTTTATGGCGATGATATTATAAAAAATGTCATTGTCACAAAATATTGTTCAGACAGTGAATCAAAATCTTGAATGGTTTCACGAAAAACAAAGTTTTTTGCCTGGTTTTTTTTTTATAAAAACGCGAAAAATTTAAAATTTTACCGAAAAAGGTTTTTTTACTGAAAACGACCCCAAAAAATGGGAGTGCCAAAAAACCTTGTGTAAACGAAATATAAACGTTAGGATTTGCTAGATATCTTTTTCAAAATCTCTAATGGTTTGGCCTAAAACTATATTTTTCAAAAAAAGGGGCGTGGAAGTAGGCAGATTTCAAAAATGTTTACACTTGTTCTGCTAGGAGCAACCGCGCACACATGTAAAAGAAAATTTCACATGATGTTTTTATATGGTAGTTATAAATGGACCCTAATTTAAGGTCTATTGTTTTAAAGCAGTGTAAGTTTCTTTGTGGCTTTTTGAATCTCGCAAACCTCAGCAAACCAGAAACAAACCCGAACAAACCTTACAAGTCTTGAATATTGACATTGTAGATGAAATCAGAAATTCAAAATGCCGCAAGAATTAAAAAAAGTCGCAAAATAAAGAAAGCACTAATGTACATCAACGCAGCAGGTGATCATTTAACAGATTTCATATTTTTAACTTAATTTCATTAATTAACAATCAATTTTCCGTGAAAACAGAACGTATTTTTACTCATTTCTCAGAAATGGCTGCCAATTCACATCATTTTTACACCGAATACCGTCGTGTTGTATGACTGAAATATTTTGCTATAGGTAAAATACGTGTTCTGTTATTCGTACCAGAAATATACTAATAATTTACATTGTGTATTTGTGCAAAATACATATCCCGTTAATAAAAACAAATAATAACTTTTGCCTCCCACTGTAGTTCGGGTAAAGTATGTTTTGTGTTATACACGTTGTACATAGTGGTAGCCAGTTTTAATATTGTAAAAGAGTGCTCAAAAAATTCACTTTGATTAGTGCTGAGAATCTGGCGATGTGGTGGCGACATTTTTTTTTTAATTTTTTTGACTCAACTGCAGCGACAAGGTTTGGAAAATGTTTTCGAATAAAATTCAGCATTTTGTTTGTTTTTGTGTGTTAGCGTTAAAGTAATTGATTGTAATGAAAATGTTTTTGTATGATTTTAAGAAATTCTGTATGAAATGTATATTAATTATTTTTAATTATTTATTATTAATATAATGGGGGTAGATATATGTTTTGTTATTTGTGATGGGACTTCTATCTTAGCATCATAAATCTTTCAAGATGCAAAAATATAACATTCGATTATAAAATAATATGTTTGATAGGTTGACAATAAGCTTCTTCTTGTCGGACTAATAAGAATCTCGATCCATTTGGGCCACCTTAATCTCTTATTTACAAAACGATTACTTGTGGTTCTGTGAACCACCCCGAAGCACATAAAATTTGTTCGTGGATGAAAGTTTGTTTATGTTCTAAAAGAAGCATTTGAAATCTTTAAACTCAGAGTGAAACCTCCTTTAGATTACGTTTCACTGTAACTAAGCATTTAGTGACCATTGATTCATTTAAATATATTCATATACCTACAATACATTGTTCCTACTTTTTTTCAAGATTCTTCTGGTACTAAGCTTGTTATAATGTGGACATTATTCCCTGGTAATTACACAGGTCTGGAACTAGCGTACCATTCCTTCGCTGGATTTAAATTCATTATTTCCACTTCTTGTTTAACTTGGTCATCAACAAGGCGAAAAGCGTTGTTCATGATGTTATCATGAGTAAGACATATTATATGATATAAAAAAAACACTGTCAACGCACAAACTTGGAAAGAATGTCACTGTTGAAGAGTTTATCTACTTCGGAGTCAACATCAGTTCCAAAAATGACAACTTAGTGAAGATTTGACATGGACTGACCCTAGCAAACTGATGTGATTTTAGTTTGGCGAAGTAAATGTGGTTAAAACTTTGTCTCTATCGGCCCCTTAACCCACCAGTCCTACTTAACGGAAAATAATCAGGTAAACGGAGCAAATATTATGCAAAAGAAAAATTCTTCTGGATTATGATGTGTAGGGTACTAGAAATAAAGAAAACCAAATTATCAGAGATTTGCGTATGACCTGGGAAGTAAATACAGGGTGTCCGCCGGAAAGGTATACTACTTTGTTTGTTTATAATTTTTGATTAAATGAAAGAGAATGGATCTTATATTGATAAATGTTTTATTTAATGTCCGCAATTATGTATGAAATACAATATAAAGTAAATGTCAACCTCTGTTAGTCTCACAAATGCAAGCCCTTTTGAGCACATTTTTCATTACATTTTCACACATTTCACATTAGTTTCATCACGAATATTTTGCTTGAGTTGATCAAGCGTTTCTGGTTTGTTTGCATAACCCTTGCTTTTCAAATATCTCCACAAAAAGAAGACCGGAGCAGTCAAATCATACGACCGTGAAGGCCAATCAACATCACCATTTCTTGAAACAACTTGTTGTGTGAAGAGGTTGATGTGGCACGGTCTTGTTGATACCACATGTTGATCAAGCCGAAAGCATGCAGTTGTGGCATCAAAAAGTTTTCAATCATGTCACGATATCGCTTCCCATTCACAATTAACGTTAAGCCGTTTTACTTTTCATAGAAGTAAGCTTCAATGAGTCCTCCTCACTAAATTGCACACCAGACTGTTACCCAGAACCGACTATTCTGTTTATTCACATATCCATTGAAATGAAAATGTGCCTCGTCACTCATTATGATTTTTTCATGAAAATCGTGGTTGTCATGGGCTAGCTGTAACGTCATATTGGCATATGTACGGCGGCGTAAACGGTCTTGTGGAAGAAACTTTTGTGGCAACTGAATCTCAAATGGAAACAAATGCAAATCCTTTTGCAAAATTGTGGCCAAAGTTGTTCTTTGAAGACCTGAGAACGGCGTCGAATTGAGGTTGATGGATTATTTTCAACACTTCCTTGAGCAGCAGTAATGTTTCAGCCGATCTTGCAGTACGATGTGGTCCATGCTTGGTCCTATCACCTACAGACCCTCTTTCTTCAAAATCATTCACTCCACGATAAATAGTGCGTTTTGTAAGCACGTTGTTTCCCCAAAAATTTCACGAAACTTTCTCATCGTCACAGTAATCGATGATTGATTTTGATAAAATGTTTTAACGATTAAAGCACGTTGGTTAATCGAATATTTTTCCATAATAAATTTGCCACGTATCTACTTCACGAATGCCAAATATTAACCGTCAAGACTAATGTTTACCAGAATGGCGGCAAAACAAAGTAGTATACCTTCCCGGCGGACACCCTGTTTAAAATGAATGATCCGTAAATGTCACTTCAAAATCGACCCAAGTACCAGTGCTGTGGCAGCCCACATGCGAACTTTTAAGTCCTATAAAAGACCCTGCCAAGTCCAATAGCGGATAGTGAATTCCTGTTTTATCTCGTTTCCGTTGACGGGCTATAGAGAAGAAGATTCCATAGCGTCTGATGACGATATTTACGGTAGATAAACCTTTGCATTGGACGTTAAAGATGGCTAGGACACAGAGCAAATTAACACCAAACTCTTTCTGAGTCTTTGAATTCTAGGCAGACATTAATAGAGGAAGACTTCACCTAAAGAGGAGCACACAATAAGAAATTGACCTTAACCAACATAAGGTGCGTAACTAGAGCCAGTTTTTTAGGGCAGAGCTAATTATAAAGACATGTTGGTTGAGGTTCACCCAGACTATAGCGCCACGCAAATAGGTAAGTAAGTGTCCCTTCTATATCTGTTTGCCTAAAACTAAACTTTATTGTTTGTAAAAGTTTGAAGAAAATACACAAAAGTTGTATGGTAAATTTATACCAAGTATTCAGACAGTATTAAAATTAACACTTTTTCTATAGATCAATTCGAACCATAATCAGTTAAAAACAAAGACCAATGTTTAGATGGAATAATAATCATATAATTTGTTAATTTTTACAAACAACTAAATAAGCTTTTCAAACCCGTCAACGGCCATGCCCACTTTAAACAAAATGTAATACTTATATATGTTTTCTATATGTTTTCTTTGTATATTGTACATTTATCAACAATGATGCTCTCTCATATTTTCAAAATTTAGAAAGTGATTGCTTATGAGGAGGTTTATGGTTTGTTGACTAGCTGATCTGTTCATCTGAATTTTTACCAAACCAGGATTTTATTTGAAAGTACAGTTTTCAATCGGTCTAATTTTTTGTTTTTGTTTCATAATTTTCTCTAACATTTTCTTTTTGAGTGTTCTAATATATGCATATAACACTGACTTAGTATATATTGTCTATTTCATGGTTTGTCCTTTTTGCCGAATTAAACAGTTCCTTTGCTTTTCTGTGTTAAATGATAATCTCCTTAGATCACCACTGATTATGTTTCCTTTCGTCTTATTCTTGCGCAGTGAGCATGTGTCTATGAAAGCATTCTCGTATACACTACTTATTAATGAAGTTTGTGGTGTTGCGATAAACCCTTTATTTAAACATCAGATAACTTTGATTAAAATTTTCTTCAGGATCTACCTTAAAATAAATGAATATCTTTAGCATTTCCTCATTTTAATTCCAAATTTTGCTGTCGTAGTCAGTTTATCCTTACGCTAATGAAAGCTTACTAGGGAATCTTTTATAAATGTAATAACTAAGCGCATGTTACAAATTGTATTCCTTACAATCCAAATTGCATAATTCTTAGGCTAGGCGAAGATGATGAGATGATGCTTGCAGATGTTTATTGACTCTGCTCATGAATTGAAGTACATTGTAAAAATACCTATTCATCAAGTTCGTTCCATTTTGATCAAATAATAATTTCTAAAAATTATTTGGGTATATCGTTGTTCTTGACGTTGATAGATGAACAGTGTGCCTGTTCTCTTAGCCTTTAACATCTACCTACGTACTTAAGTGGCACTTTAGTCCGGAATGAACCTGGGCCTCAACCAACGTGCCTCTCCAATTAGTCCGGTCCTTAGCTAACTGCATCCAGTTGCGTGAGGTCTTCCTCTACTGCTTCCGACGTCTGGCTGGAAATCGAAAACTCAGCGAGTCGGAAAGCTCGTATAGTTGGTTGAATCTTTGTCTCCATAGCCCGCCAACGCAACTTAATTGCCTTCCTAGGCCGAAGAAACAGCGGTTGGCAAGAGTAATTCTTCGTTTAATTTCTGACGAGATGTTGTTGTCAGAGTTAATAGCGGAGCCGAGATAGACAAAGTCTCGTACTACCTCAAAGTTATATCTATCAACGGAGACGTTCTGTTCAATTCGTCGATGTTGTGTGTCCTTTCTTGTTTACAGCATATACTTCTTCTTGCCGTCATTTACTGCTAAACCCATTTTTGCAGCTTCTTTCTCTATACTAGCTAACGTGGCTATGACATTACGTTGGGTCCGACCAATGATGTTGATATCGTCGGCTTATGCTAGAAGTTGTACCAATTTATGACAAATTGTGCCTCTGGTGCTGGCTCGCGAGTTTTCCAGAAACCTATCAAGAATCAAAGATGATAGCGCATCGCCTTGCCTAAATCCTTTTTGGTATCGAATGTGTCGGTGAGGTCTTTTCCGACCCTGATGGAGCAGCGAGAATTGTCCACCGTCATCCTATACAAACGGACGAGTTTGGGCGGTATACCAAAACTAGACATGGCTCTGTATAGTTCGTCTCTTTGAAATCGATGAATAGGTGGTGCGCATCGATAGTCGGTCATAGATTTTGTCAAGGAGCTCACAGAAGCAATCCTTAGCTATATCATCTATTTCCTCCGTTGGGGCGTGAGCGCATATAAGGCTTATGTTGGCTAATTTGGCCTTGATGCGGATAGTTACAATGCGTTCGTTAATGTCTTGGAAACAAAAGACTTCTTGCCTAAGTCTGGCACTTATAACAAATCCGCATCCGAATAGTCGCTGTTTCTGCTCACAATAGCACGGTCGATAGTAAATTTCAAAGTTTTTCATCCTCTTTTTGTCCGGCCCATCCCTTCGTATGGGCCGTTATCTATTATCTGGCCATTGCTTGGACTGTCCCAGTTAAATGTTTTTATATTTATTTGTGATTCTGGATACTGTGGGTTACGAATATGTAATAGTTTTGTTTAGGACGACGCCATATCCCTGCTTCTTCAAACTCTGCCTGCATCATCCTGGTTGCTTCTACTATTGATTTGTGGCAAACAAGAATGACCGCGTCATCTGCATATACGAAAGGAAAGATCATCTTGAATGTTTTTAATAGTTCGTTGGTGTACAATATAAACAATAGGGGATATCTGTGATGAGGGAAAAGATCTCCTACAAGTCTTCGGTGTTTCAAAGGTTCTAGCTTTAAAGTAAAGAAAGAATCGTATATAAGCCGGATAGCACGTATGGATAGAGTTCAGTAAGTCTATTGTACGTTCGGGCCCGAACCCCAAATATGAGAACAGTATTCAAGACATGTTCCTGGTTCTAAGAGATATTTTTGGGCTTTGCAAAACATCTCTTAGCACTGAAAATGAACTAAGTGTAGACACAGCAGATTTCGCAATTGCAGTTACATGTTGTTGCATTATATATCTGACCCAATTGAGGACTGTATTCTCCGTATCGATTTGCGAATCTGTGGTCTTGTTCAATCTTCTAAATGTTGTGTCTTTTCTTTGAGCTGATTTGGATTAGGTTTTCCTTTCCCCATACTGAACAATATTTTTTAGGTCTTCATTTATAAAGTAGATTTGTATTCAGGAATAGCTGTAATAGACGTGTCGTTTGAGTTAGTCGCAGGTATAGCCAAAATAAATGATTACTGGTCCTCAAAAGATTATCAAGCAGCATAAATAGAGTGAGAGAGATCCTTTAGGTACCCCAGCGCTTGTTTGGTTGATTTAGCTACCTTTGCCCATGTCACTGTGGAATCATGGCAACATACAAACCTTATTTTCCAATAATCACCAGGAAAAGGTCACATCTTAATCTAAAAGAGCTGATAAACTTGCACACTCTGACAAAACATTGACTATCTTGTTTAATCGCCATTCAGTCAATATACTAACATCCATACAAGCACACGTGTTTCATGCGGAGGAGGGTTGAATAGAAATTGCTGCGGTTAGTTGGCGATGCTTGGCCATTTTGACTGAACGACCGGAAGGGGTTGATTGGTTAACTTGGCACAAAATCGACCTCAATTCCAGACAATTCGAAATGAACTGCCATGTCAATATAAATGGCAATTCGATTTGCGATTATTACACCCAACACCCTGTTTCTATAGCCGTCGTCGTCGTCGTAGTCGTTCGTGGTCGTCGACGTCTGTGGTTAGTGCCACGCGGTACCAGCAACCTCATTCTGTTTCTTATCGATAGAAAAGGTTATTAAACTCTCCTTCGTCTATGTCGTATGTATAGTATACGAGGGGCTACTGACAGATGGTATAGGTTGATTTTTCATGATACAAAATTTTGTCTGGACGGGTTCTCCCAATGGGGTGGCTATCCCTACAACTGCGGAACTGCTTAAAAAATCATAAGGATTTTGTTCGGTCAATGTCGTTGTATACCTACTGGCTGAAGAGTTTCTACACACAAATCAACTTTAAGAATTTTCTCCACTCGCACACTTATTTTGTTTTATTGTTTGCTTTTTGTGTTTCCTTGTAATGGAATTTAATTATAAAAGTTGGTTTCTTACTTCGAAGGTTGACGTGGGGTTGGTTTGGCGCTGGATTCTCTCATTTGGTTGTTGTTGGTTATTTTTCCCGAATTTCATTTCCCGAGTTAATACAGGGTTTTTGTTAATTTTCTACAGTTGCGGTCGTGCTAGATGGAAGGCCTGCCAACTGCATAACTTTGTTATAAACTCACCTAATTAAGGACGACGACGGGTTGGCACGTATGGACTTGTTTCTTTTTACGTTCTTTCAAGTTGATCCTTTTTGTTTTGGTTTCATTTTTTTCGTATTTATTGTGGCAAATGAAAATATTGCTTGAGTTTGCTTTGCTCTTGTGCATTATTTGCTAATGATTCAACAGGTGTCCTTATTGAAAGGATAATCAGTTTAATTCATTTGCAATCGGGGAAAAGGTTTCAGTCTGAGGGATGTTTTTAATGCGAACTGAATTGAAATATGAAGAGATGGGTGGGGGAGAGACTATCAACAGCGAGGTTTTTCTATTCACATCAATGTAGTGAAAGAGTATATAAAGGTAGGAAAACGTGCCTGAAAATTGGATTTGCCAACTAAGTAGGATTAAAAGTGTTCAGCATGTGTTCAATGCTGAAGATATTTAGATTAATCGTGTAGTGATTACGTTTATTAACTTTTTTTGCTTGGTTGTACGGGTAAAGGTAACAATGTGCTATCACAAAGCTGCCATAGTAGTGTTCAGCTGATGTATTCGATTTTCTTCGTAATTAATTACATGAATGGGATTAATTCAGACTGAATGGAATCTTTTTGCTCTTTATGAAGGGAAAGGATATTTTGCTTTGCCTGATCTGATTAATTTCAAATTGCAAAGGCATTTCATGATAATATTTTTTATCCGTTTATCGACCAAATCATGATTGACTTTAACCGATATGAATAGCTATAGTCTTTACTGCTCTGTATGTGAGATTCATCGATGTATTTCTTCGGTTAACTTTAGGGATTTAGGGATATATTTTTAAAATGAGAATTACTATCAATAACTCCTCGAGAACTAAAGAAACTTTGAACAAGTAGACATAAACACTTAAGAAAACCTAGGTAGTCGTGCTTCAAGATAAGAGAACAATTTTACTTTTAAACCTTTTGGGTATCGATGGAAAAAAACTCACATTATCCGATAGCGCAAAATTAATGGCATTCATACCCGACACAGGCATAAGCTGGAAACGAAATATTTATAAATGCACAAAAGAACCACAATAACTTCAAAAAATGTTAACAAATTAAAGTGTAGTTCAAACCATAAGATATTTCTATGGATGTTTTTGTATTTGTGAGACCTGATTTACCATATGAGGGACTTGTTTACTAATGCTACAGCGCTCTGCGAATTGGTCGGCCTCACTGGACAATAGTATTAAAGGGTGTCCCTTTATTGCAGAATAATGTAATTTTTTAAAAAAAATACAGATTTTTCATAAGAAAGCTTACATTTTTTATTGATTCTTAAAATTCTTATACAGGAAGGGGTTATGTTTTTTTTCGTTTTTTAATTAGCACGTGCTAAAGGGTCTATGAATACTCTTATAGTATTTGGACACAGCGCGGGCATTAGGGAAATTGAGGAGAAGAGAGGAGATACCGGTGTGCATTGTTTTTAGATTTTTGTAAATTGTAATGGGGAGGAAAGACTGAGTCATCAGTCCACGAATGTGGAATGATTCCTGTTGTTCGGTTTAGGAATGAATCTCTATATTTCATAGTACGTCACGGTTGAATGTTTGAAGGGGCGGAATGCAGGTTGCTATTTCGATTGTGCATTTCCTGTTTAAATAGCGGTAAAAAGGGTTAGGCAGGAGATACTCACAAGAGTATAGAGTTCGCTACGGTTGGATCTCCTATCAGTTTTATCGCACCCTTTTGTATCCTAACCAGTAGGTTCACTGATGTTTTTGCTGCAACTGACCATATGTGGGCGTTGAACTCAAGTTTGGGGCGTATATACGCTTAATGTATTGAGGCCAGATCAGAGGGGGTGAAATATTTTTTGCATCGATTAAGAAAACCTAGACATTTGTCTGCGTTTTTAGTGATTTCGAATACGAGGTCGTTACTAACACATACCGAGCATGGAAAGTTTTTCGGTTTCGGCGATGCAAGTGCCATTCATAGATGTTTGTAAATTTTGGTTTCGCTTAGATGACAGAAGACATGTTTTGGAAGCATTAATTTCCACACTATTCGATTTACCCCATTTAATTATGCTGTCAAGACCGGAATTTAATGAACTTAACATATTTTTCCGTTTCTGTTCCACGTCCGAAGATGAAGGGCGTGGATTAGAGAATGCAAATGCAAAGCTGAGAGTGCTGTCATCAGCAAAGGAATGGATTGGCTTAGAAATTGCAGACAAGAAATCATTTATAAAAATGAGAAAGAGTGTCGGAGACAGAACGGAGCCCTGGGGAGCACCATAATTTATTTCGTGAGAAGCAGACTTGAAACCGTCCAAACATTTTGAATTGAACGTTTCGAGAGATAGTTTCTAGTACATAGAAGAAGAGTTTCATCAATTCCAAAAGCAATCATTCTCGATAAAAGGGCTCGATGCCAAACCCAGTCAAATGCCTTTGAAATATCAAGTGCAAAGATTAAGTTGTTTACCTCAGCAAAGATCTCAACATACCTTCCTTCGGGTGTTGCCTGTCCAGAATGTCAAAGCCACGATGAATTGTGTACATTGAAATCGACCGCAATGACGATTTCAGTGTGGGATACAGGGATACAATTATTGGTTCTCTGGCTGTATATCATGTGGCATTTGATGAAACCACATATTTTTCATATCCATATTTTGTAATTTAGGCTTTCAAAAATTTGTTATTGTGACTCGATAACGAACACCATTAATTATTACTACCTGGGCTGCCGAATTTTTGAAGAAGAATGGTCCTATAATGCCTCTAAGCTCAAAATCCGCCATGCGTTGTAGATGCATTTGCTTCTCAACAATAAGTCGTGGGTTAACTGTTAAATGCCAAAATTTTGGCGATTTAAGAAGCCTTCAAGATTGAATTAGCTTATTCACTAAAGACGGGTTTGTTTTAACAACCCGCATCCTCTTGTTTTCCAAAATTCATTCATTCAGTCTTTAGTTGTTGTGTGAATTGAACTTTTTAAGCATTCATTTTCAAGTAGACTGTCAGCAATACTTTCGCTAACTGTACAACAAACAGAGCGTCTAAAATCACTAACTGATCTAATTTCAATTAATTTTTCAATTATTCTCTACACAGTTTAAATCACACAGTTTAAATCACTATTTTGTATAAAAATTGCGGACTTCAGCTGTCAAATCTTCATTATTTTTAAAACATTGCTCAACAATAAAAATGTGTTGTTCTTTCGTATCGCGCTCTATTTTTTGTAACCCCGAACTGTTAGCTGTTACATTGTTTTCTTTTTTTTTCCGTTAGAAACTCTGGAGCAAAACAAAAACTTTGCGTGAATTATGGCACACCCTTTAGATGCATTTAAAACGTATGACAATGTTACCATATTTGCAATTTGCAAAGTCCTGGAAATTCTGGGTGTTTACCATAATAATATGTTGTGATGGTTTCGTAGATACTGCTGCTTAGCTGCCGAGAGCAGATACTATCATCAGCCACTATTAGGTAGACTAGTTTTTTAAACCGTCTCTATTTTTACCTAAAACAACTAAACATATAAAACATATCGCATTTTTTTCAACCATTTCTAAAATGTCGAAGTTGGTTTGGGCTGAGTATGACAAGGCCGCAACCCAGGAAATCCTTGATCAAGAAACACGATATCTGATTCGTCGCTAGATATCTGATTTACATCTATTCGAAAAGTAAATTTTTTGAATACGGCTTCTATGTAGATGATGTCATTTTTAAGCAAAGATGACAGGATCTAGTATGGAATTTAAATGCTCGACAGTTATTTTTCGAAATCTGTCCGTATAATAATATATTATATAATATATAATTTTTATTACTAGCAAACTCTTTGGTTTGTTCGTCTTCAAGCTATGAAATTGGTGCACCTAACTAAATTTTACTAACCTTATCATTTTCTCACATTCAGTCAAAGTATTTCGGAATTCGTTACCTTTACAAAAATGAACAATAATTGCTTGTAGTTAACTATATTCGTTAATTTTTTGTAGCCATCCAAATGTAATGAAAAACAATAATCTAACTATAATTGAATTTCCCCACTTAAAATATGAAATCTCGCAAGAGTGGGAACGTTATCTTTGCGTTCCCACAACAAAAGAGAAAGACGCAAAAAAAAAAACACGATTTTTTTATTCACTCGGCTTAAATTTTTTGTACTCGCCTTTTGAGACGAAAGTACTAATGACAGTCTGGCAGATAGTTTACCTACTTTATTTTTCCTTCATAATTTTGACCTCTTTTTTGGAGTCGGCAACTGCTACAGTCACAAAGAAATTTCGCAGATCAACAAAAATCCCTCAAGTTAAAGAAAATCCAGGATTTCTCCCATGATGCTGATGGCGTTCCTCTTTCATTCGTCGTTCACACAAATGCACAGAGATAATATTTAAAAGTACATATCTGGTTACATCTGAAAATTTCTCCAATTGGAGAAAACTTTTCATCACGCAAACTGCGACGAAAGTAACAAACAATTTCGACGAAAAATCATTTGGGAAAATAAAACTAAAAATCTATATATATGTATATAAAAGATAGCGAGTTGGAAAAATCAATGAAAAACTTTCCCGTGTTTAAATTTAAATATAAAACTGCTGGTTGTCGATTTCTTTTGTATCGTCAGGGAGTTAGTTAAGGACGACAAGACTACGGTCGAAGATTACAGTTTGCAGACCATTTCGAGATACCCTCAGAGCAATATTCCTGACAAGCACCACATCCACCGTCACAACTATTTTATTCTCTATTGGTAGAAGGGATTGCATCATTTTAGATTTCTTTTAATTAATTTTTTTTTCATTTCCCAAAAAGGGTATCTAGTTAATGCCAAAGATCGAATTTTTAATTTAAACTAAAAAAAAGAAGCTTTTTCCTCTAAAATATTGTGTACGCTCTCGCTCTGCACTATTTCGCAGACAAATTGATGAGTAGAGGAGACAGTGAATAAATATTTTAATGAGAAAGCGAGTACTTGATACATTTAGCACAAAGAATACTCTGACCAAGACGATGTAATATCGGTTTAATTAACATAACGTTGAATTTTAATTAAGAAGACATTTATGGAAAAGTTTATGAGAAAATTAAAAAAAGAAGACTTTATACTTACTTGAAGTTCTGAGACCAGATCGTGCTTTTCAATTTCAGCAGCGTTTTCTTTGAGCGTCTTTACAGCTACAGTAGTAACACCATCATAACCTGCAAGGGAAACAGAGGCGAACTTAATTATATATGAATATATGCGTGGAGTAACTTTGTTTGAAGGAAAAACTGCTTAAAAACTATTTGAAAGGAAAAAGTTATTAAGAAACTTATATATCGATCTGAGCATTTCATGAGACATCATTTTTGCAACGAGACTTTCAGTTATTCATCAAATTTTATGATTTGTGTAAAATGTATTCTCTTTGCTCGAAAGTGAATATTAACAAATTTAAAATGTTTTTTTGTTTTTTTATAAGTTATTTAACTTAAGTTAGTATAGAGCTCGAAGACTGCATGTACGGCACAGACATTTTAGACAGAGAATTCGGGAATTGGCATTATGGATCCGTCAAAAATTAATCATACCAACGTTTTTGTTAAAATTAAAATTACTAAATAATGGGTGTAGCGATTTTAATTACACTTAAAACAACTGTCAATTTCAATTCATTAAACATGTATTTTTGTACTAACTGTACTGTGCGAAATTAAAAAAAAAACTTCAATATTTTGCAAACCACATTGTGGAGCTGTAAGAAAACTTATTCAGAAAGAATTCAACCAGCAATCATTTGTCTTCAATAATACAATATTTTATGAATGCGCTCTTAATTATAGATGTATCTAGGTGACGTAACAGTAACAGAACAGAACATCTTACCTCTCCATTGAGCAGTATATTTAGTTATCTGCCTCTAGTTGCGTACTTCAAGTTAGTTGAAGTCGGTTTTTAATAGTGCGCGTCTCTCAGGGCGATGTTTTTCTCTAATACATTTGATTTCTGGCTGCAAATCTGAGTATAAGTGTCTATCCGATGTAATTAACTCTGTCTTCCTAAACTTTACATACTAAACTTTACATACATTTTTTTCACCAATTCTGTTTTGGGGCAAGGACGGGCTCAGTGGCGAGATGGTTAGTGCGATGAACTGCCGCGGAGAAGGTCTGGGTTCGATTTCCAGCCCTAGCAACAACTAAATGATTTTTCACTGGCCCTCCTCTCGTGATGATCGGACAAATTATCCGATTGGTACAATTGCCAAGAAAAGCTTATCTCAAATTCGCCGTTTGGAGTCGGCATAAAACAGAAGGTCCCGCCATTGTGCAAGAAGTAAGCACGCACATATGAATAGTTGTGAGAAAGCTCGGTCCTGGGTACTAACGAGCCTGTGAGCCAAAAAATTGTCTTCACAGCCTGTCAACGCAAATGGGATCGGAGATTTCCTGAAGAATTTTTCGCTCACAACGACTAAGAATTCCTTTATCAGATACAGATATCCCATGCAGATACTAACTTCAAATACGAATACAAAATTTTGGAACACATTCATGTGGGCTAAGTTTAAATAAACTATTCGTGATAATTGATACAAATCGGGTGATCATCACAAGAGGAAACCAGTTAAAAATCATTTAGATGTTGCTACGGCTGGGAATCGAACCCAGACCTTCTGCACAGCATTCGATAGCACTAACCATCGAGTCACTGAGCCCGTTTTTCAGACACTTTTTAAACTGTCGAGTTGTTTGACCAAAAAGAGCTCTTGTTCCTAGTAGTGCTCTAGATATGATATCACTTAGTTTATTTTCAAACTTTATCAAACTCAACCAGGATCCAACAGAACATCAAGGACCACCGAAAACATTCAGGCGGTGGAAAAAAGTTGGTGTGAAAAAAACCTACGTCTGTCAGGGTGAAAGAGAGTAACCGGTTTGACACTCCCAAAAAGTATTATTCACGAAATTCGAAAGAAAGTCCTTTAATTTTATCATTTAAAGATTTAGTAAGTGTAATAACTCAAAGAAAATTACTTTAACTTACGCAAAAACTCTGTGAAATAATGATGAAGATATTTCGCATTACTAACTACATCTTTTGAAGCGACGAGGCTCACTTCCACCTGAATGACCGCTACAGGGTTCCCCGAACACGTAATCCGCGACTGAAACACCAACGATCACTAAATTGTCCATTAGTTTCGGTTTGTTGAGCTTTATCGACGAACGGAATCATCGGCCCTATTTTTTCTTTAATGGCAGGGGACAATATAATTGTGAAAAGTGGAACATTTTGGAAACAACATTTTGCTAGCAAATCCAATTTACTCGTTACATACGTGGTTTCAGCAAGATGGAGCGCCTCTGCATACTACTAGAACCTCATTGAATTTGCTCCGTAAACATTTTCCATAAAATCTTATCTGTCATGGCCACCATATTTTTTATGGGGGTACCTCAAGAATTAAGTCTATGATAATAACCCGCAGTCTGTCATGGAGCTGAATTAAAATATCCGCAGTGAAATTCACGACATTTAGCCAAGCCTACTGCATGGCGCATGGCAAGAAATACGATGGTCCGCTTCCAACAGTGTATGCAACTAAATGGTCGGCAGTGGACGACAAAATTAAAAAAACGTTTTTTTTTTACACAACAAAAATACGCCTCAGGATACCCTTAACATAACACCATGCTAATAAAATATATAATATATAATATAAAAAACCACACTGCCTAAAATTTGGCGTGCCTATAATTGTCTTGCGAAGAGCATTTCGGTGGTTCTAATAAGAAAGGGCTTTCTAATAATAGGTATGTTTTAAATTTCTTGTGCTTGCTCTTCGTGCAACAGATAGTTCTATGCACTTGAGTCAAGGAGTTCATATATTTGTATGTACACTATTAAAATACCCATGGGTGTATGTTTATATGCAAATTTTACTCTGCAATGCTAGCGCTGATTTTAATATAACTGGTGCGACAATAACATTTAAGAGCACAACAAAGAAAACAGAAAGAACACACTCTCCTCTATTTTCCAGCGATTTAAAAAACACACGTAAGAAAATTGCAGACAGTGAAAAAAAGTTCAAACTAACATTTTTCTATTACCCGGCTGTGAACTTTTTGTTCCGTATAAATTCTCAGAACATAATAAAGCGCATTGCTCACATAGCCGAACGCATTCTAAAGAATCGCTTCCTTTAAAAGAATTTCTCGCAATGACTCTTGTACAAATATTTTCATCTCAGCTTTGCACTTGATTGCATTGTCCACAGTCATACGTATCGAAGCGTTTTATAATCCTTCCGATACGATGGTACCATCTTTACCGAGAGCATGTCGACATAGGAGTACTTTCCTCAAAATTCAGTTACCATTAAATACAATGACCATCGAGGACGAAGCCACTACTGTCAGTGTCACTGCCACTCGTTGAATATCCTAGAGTATGTCGTCTCCGTAGACTTTGTTGTCGTTGTTCTTCGCAACTCTGTTCACTTTCAAAGGGTTTCTGCAAGAGTTTTGGCGATCGAATTCTCCGTGGCAGGACAGTCATTGTATCGGATTCACTGACCATCTTTTCTCTGGTCACAATATATATCCTTTGAAATGGTCATGGAACAACACTTAATTTTATCCTCGCTTGGTTTCTTTCACCATTCCGTATGTCGCCAATAAGCACGTTACTACGAGTCCATGCACTCGGGCCATCGATCCGAAATACGAGTGTTTCCGGCCACAAGGACATTATCTGCACTCAATTTCCTGTACAAAAGCGCATAACACATTGCTGGGATGAACACATATAGGAATTCGAATGGGACACAGAAAAAAAAATACTAACAACAACAACAACAATTGAAAATTCACAGCAGGACTTTAGATTCCAACATACGCCCAAACAAGAAACAATATTGTACTTGGGCATTGTGTCGTCGTAATATGCTCCACCCACATAATCCTTGCCCTAAAAACATGAATACACACTTGTGAGCGAGCGTTGTTGTCCTTAAGAGGAAAAGACGCTAAGATGATGTGGCGGCCATATGGGACAGGCTTGCAGAAATTCAAATCAATGTCGTTAAGTTCGAACCGATTCTAATCCACCCGGTCACCGGAAGCGGATGCAAAGAGCCTGCATACATGTTTTTTTCTTTTTTTCTTTGACAAAATGCATACATAAAACCCTAACGCAAATCCTTGACAAATTGCCATCATAAAAATTGTTGATGTGAGTATGGAATTATGGTCGATTGTACATTCATTCAGTGGAACTGGGTAGGGCCTGCCTCTCGTTGGTCTTGGTAGTCGTAGCTAAAAAGCCAATAAACCGCATCGTATTAGTGGAAAATTGAGAGCCAGCCGCACATACAGCCTTTTAGTTTGGCCACAACTCAATTGGCCGGGAGTGAAGTGAATAGGCGTCTGCCGGAACCCGGATGAAGAATGATGGTGGGGCAAACATTATTGAGAAATGGGCGTGCGGCGCTTTGGTCGGAAGGCAATTGTTGTCGGTCCCGATCCCGACACGGAACCAAAACACTAAAGATATCCATCGGGACATAACGGATTTGCATATTTTCTTCTTTTATTTGTCCATGAAAAAATGAATTCAATTTTTTTTTAACCTATGCACAACTTTTCACTGTGGCGAAAGGGGGTATAGGATAAACGTGTTTTGCTATGTAATCCGATTGAGTTGTTCTTCCTTCATATTTTATTTTTGTTTGAGTTATATTATGTGGAAATATAGAGAATTTTTATCATGTTGGCTATAAAAATCGCAGTATTTTTTTTTTGTAAGCCAGATATGCTTCAATTTTATTGTAATTTGGAATGTAATGACTTTAACAACTAATGCACGAGTGATAGACGTCGTTTTTGTTACTTGAATAGTTAAACCTGTGAGTTAAAAAAAGCACATTGAACCCTCTATGCCACTTTTTCCTAGATGTTGTTAATATATGATTTGGAATTGATCTGTTAAGTTTATGTTTAGAAAGGAACATGACTTTAAATTCAGTTTTTAGTATTTGCTTCTGCCTTCAGCAAGAAAAAAAAGAATATAAAAAAAAAATTTGTATAAATAATAAAAGGTCAGGCACAATTTAGCAAACTCACCCGCTTTATAAAAAATTTCTATTCGATATAAAGTTTTAACAAATCTACTTTCGCTATGCAGGCAATTCGATGTATTACCCTTATTGTTATTTTAAGAAATTCCGACGCTGTTTACATTTGCTTGTTAAGCAACCAACTGAGTATGCAATATATTTAAGAAGCCCGAAATATGCGTAGGCCTTTTACCGGCAGCCTTTTTAAGCTTGAGTTTAGATATTGCTATGCGCACTTCACTCAGGTCGGGTGGTTGGCAGTTTTCGCTGTCGTTGCCAATATTGGACGGTTCGTTCTGCCTGACAGCGGAATGTTATTCGTCATCGCCGTTTAAAAGTCTGCACAAGTGGTTCCTCCATATCCTCAGCATCGACTGTGTCTTAACTACGATACTTCTTTGTTCATTTCGACAGGATTCTGTTCGTGCCTCGTATCCATGACATGGGCATCTGTCGGCATTCCTCATCAAACCAGGGGTTTCTTGCTGGTGGGCTCGAGAAACCTAGCACATCAGTTGCGGCTGATCCAATGGCTTGTTGGCATCGTTGTCATTCTTCTTCGACATTCGATGCTGGTGGTATGGTGTTAATCGAGAGGTTAAGGGATACGCGTTGCGCGAAGATCTGTTTTTAATATGTATAAACGAACTTCCATAAATACAAAAAAATACAACTGGTTTATTATTTGCAGATGATTTTGAAATATTTTCATCAGTGAAAAGAACGAACGATTGTATTATTAAGACTCAGAATGATATAAATTCAATAGTTTATTGGTGTAAACACAATTTTCTTTCACTTAACATAAATAAATAAAATAAAATTTAATTTTCATCGATCTCAAGTTGTTGTCTTACATGAATATAGTTTTTCTTATACTATTTTAAATAGATTATCGGAAGTAAAAGATCTTGGAATAGTGTTTGATGAAAAATTAAATAACTCCTTGCATATTGATTTTATTCTTGCAAAAGCAAACTCAAAGTTTCTTAAAAGAAATTTGCTCACAATTTTCCAATCCTTATGCAATTAAAGCTGTATGCACTTCACTTGTCCGTCCCCATTTGGAATAATTTCATATGGGATCCACAATCAAAAAATCGGATCGAAAAAGTTCAAAAGCCTTTTACGAGATTTTTAGTTAAACGATTAAACTGGAATTTGTCCGAAATATCGCGATACTCTTCAAGGTGCGCTTTAATTGGCCTAAATTCTCTGCAAAATCGTCGGCTTGTGAATTGTGGTATGTTTGTTTATTATATACTGTTATACCATATCAAATGCATCGAGTTACAAAATCTTTTAAATATTTATGTTCCAAGAAGAAATTTTCGTGGCACAGATATGACCATTCTCAACATTTATGTGACTATTTTATGAACTAAAATTTTATTTAGATATAAGTTTTGAAAAAAAAAGTATTTAAATTATTATTAATTGCTAATGTAATATAGGTCAAGCTAAGCAATATGTAAGAGGTAACTCGATAGGTGAATGAAATTAATAAATAAATGTGTACATACATATTTCAGTCACAATACATGCTGGCTTGAGCCAAAAAAAATAGCAACATCTGGACTATGTGAGTAGTACTTTGATCGAGCTATTAATTAATTACGCATATCGCATACATTCAAATTGAATCAAGTAAATGTATAAAATAGATTATAAACAATATGAGAAGGTCATGCCTATCCAATTATCCCGATCCCTAGATCATTTCCTAAAATTGGACGCTGAAAGGTCTGTTAGTAGGTACTTGTGCGCGAAAAAAACAGTGATTGGCAAAAGTTTTTTTTTTCCGTGGACTGGTGGAAATCAAATCTCAAAAAAACGATGAGCTCGTGCCCAAAGTAGTGTGGGGCTTTAACCCTAACTAAAACCACCACCCTTTTTGTATTTGTATTGCAACTATGTATGCGACTTATCTATCAATTTCTTTATCACGAGTAATGAATGTTTGGCAGGTAACTTTCCTTCGAGAGTTCCTGCTTTTTCCGCAATTTATAGCGCGGTTTGTTATCATCGAGACAAATCTATGGGATTAGGTCTTTGAAGACGCGGCAATAAATTTGTTTCGTCAAGAATTTGGAGGAAATTTAAATGTTTCCTCGAGATGTGCGGCAAAAATGTCTTCTTTTTCTTTTATCGCTTTTTACCCAAACTAATTTGGACGTTTTATGACTTTAATTGCTTTTCAAAGTGAATAATTCGATTCTTTTCCAGCAGATAAGTTTCTACTGCATGGTTCTTAAAGTTTTTAATCGAATTTGATAGTGTGTTACTCAACCGATTTTTTTCGAGCTTTAATTTTTTTTCTAACCAAATCTTTTATTTCCCATGGGTACTTGATATTACTAAAGTTCTTTATTTTGCGTTGTTGAGGAGTATTATTCCATGCTGCTTTTTGAATGGTATCGATATAGGAGTCAAACGAGACTTCAAGTTCAAATGTGGATCTCAGCTATATACCCAGTCCAACATTATTTTCAATATCGTTTTTGAAGCCTTCCCAGTTGGTTTCCCCGTTTGTTAGTCTGGGTGGGTTTTCATTTCTAATGTTAGAATGACCGCAGAATGATCAGAGAAAAGATCAAAGCATTGGTCTACTTTAGTTGGATTGAACGGCACACCTTTTACTATGAAAAAATCGATCAAATCTGGTATTTTTGTAACATCATTTGGATAGAAAGTTGGATTACCCGTAGAATGAAATTCGGTATTGTACTATCTACCTAATTCATAAATCAAGCTAACCTTTTGTGATATGCACCTCCGATGACAAAACGCTGTCCAAGGGAATTAAGCAAGTTTTCAAAGTCAATTTTCTCAATCTTGCAGCGCGGTGGGCAGTAAACAGAAGATATCTTCAGAAAGGATTGTCTGCTTCTGACTTGTATACAGCTAACTTGCATTGTTTCGGTTTCTAATTTCAGATCAATCGAATGTTCGATTCTCTCTTGTATATAAAGTGAGGCTCCTTCTCTAGCCTTATTCGATGGATGTAGAGCATGATATCCTAAGTAACCTTTAATCTTTAATTTCGAATTACTCTTTGCGTGAGTTTCGGATATTAAACAGATGTCGATATCTTTTTCTTGCATATACAATTCAAGTTCTCCAAGTTTTTGATTGACAAGAGTAATACTTTAATTGGTTTCTATCGAAATGTCGTTGTCAGAGATACTAGCGTAGCCAAGCAGATAAAGTCACCCACTTCCTCAAAGTCGTAAATATCAATGGCGATATTCTGTCTAATTCGTCCATATTGTGTGTGTTGCGTCCTTTCTTGTTGATGTACTTCCAAAGATGTGCTTGTGGTCGGCTCTTGAGTTTAGCACAATTGTTTCGGTAATTATGTGAGTTTTCGTTGTCTTCGCAAGTATTTCATTTTTTTTTTTTTTTTATAATTTACACGTACTCAAGGGGTTGTGAATACCCTTTTATATGTTACCATAGTACGAGCGTTAGAGAAGGGGAAGAAAGAGAGGATAGGAAAGATTTTGGATGTAGTGGAGACTTAAACTCCATGATTGGTGTCCGAACTAGCTTCGGGGAGTCACTTTTTCTTGTGTTCGTTAAATTTGAAGAAATTAAAGATGGTGTGCATACTTTAAGGTATTACACCGACCTTTTATTTCTTTTAAATAAAAGTGAAATGGATTTTGGTTGGGATTGAACGCGCAACCTTCCACTCAACAGACGAACACATTACCACTACACCGCGGCCACCCACGGTGGCTTCGTTTTGCCTGCCAGAGGAATATTGCAGATTATTGCCGTTTAACAGCCTGCGGAATTGGTTCTTTCATATTCTCAGCGCCGACTCTCACTCAACAACGGTCTTTTCTTGCTCATCACGACAGGATTCTATTCAAGGCGTTTTTTTTTCTATAGAGCTCACGTCATCAGCTAGTCCCTCGCCATATATGCCTCATTTTTTGCTGCTAGCATCTCTCGGTATTCTTTGTCAAAAGGGGGTCGGCGACAGAATTCTAGGACATCAGTTGCAGCCCATCTTTCGGGTTGTTGAGATCGCCGCCATTGATCTTTGTCATTTGATGATGGCAGTAAGATATTAATACAGAGATTATATGTTTTCTGAAAATATGTGGTCACTCTCTTGTTTTCACTTTGTTGTAGATAAGTGCATGAAGATTTACCACGCCCTCTTTTTGAGGATGTTTAATGTAAGCATGAAATTTCATAGGGTATTCAAGGATTCGCAAAGCAAATTGTAGCCTTTTCATATCTTTTTTTCTTAAATATGTATTGCCATTGTCATGGTATTCCAAAAAGAAACCGAGGCATTCACAACTTGAAAATTGTTAAAGCAAGCGGAAAGAGGCAACGATTTGCATGTTGAACACTGTGCGGTTGTACTCCATCACGCAAAAATTGTGCTAAATCGCTTTAAAGTTTTCACAGCAAAACACACGGAATAACTTTTCAGATAACCCGACGACAGGATAAATAAACGGTTTCCGCAATAGACTGTGTAGTGCGTCGAGAGAAAGTATTATGTGCACCCAGAGGCGCGTATCCGGAGTAAATATACGCGTCCAATATATATTGTGTTAGAGCGAAACGTTTTGTGGATTTCCGTATAAAGGACTTATGATGATGGTTAAACCAATGGTTGATGATATTGGTTCTGTATGCATGGCACAAAAATCTAACCACAAAAATAATTAGAATTAGCGACCAAAAATGGAATAGTTATTTATTTTTTTTTGTATCTAAGTATATAACCCAACACGCACGCCAGAACAGCTTTCGGGCAGTTTGTGTTTTGTTGGAAATTGTTCGTTTAATGGTCGCTATCGATAAGCTAGCTAGACTCTACTGGTTTTTAATGAGTTGCATTTCGAATGGATTTATATTCCTTGTTGACACATTGTTTCATGATGATTTTATGCAAATATTAGCTATGATACGTGATTTGAGTTTAGAAGTTTGTGGCATGGAATCGCGTCGCGTTAGCCGCAACAGAGTGTGTTGTTTTTCCCTGCCAATGCACTTACGCGTCCGTTAATGTTGACTTTTCAGCTAATCAGTGGATTGAATGAATTGTAATTAGTTGACGATGGGGCTGGGAGTGTAAACTACAAAGTGAATGCAAATATTCTGAAAGGTTATTGATTTGTAAACTATTGGATTAGTGTCCACAGACACTTGCAGTGGTGAGCGCGAAAATATGTTTGCAAATGATCACGTGTTTGGTCGGTTAATTTTAATTTGTTTACTCATTCAAAGTGCTCGTGGCAGTAAAACTGCATTTTTTGATATCAAAAATTCAAGTACAATTGATGATGTTAAAAGAACCAACAGGCTATCTGATTATGTGGCTACATTGTTAGTGTATTAAATTAATATTAATAAGGTACACTAAAATAAATAAAGTGTTTATAGATAGTATTGAAATAAATTGACTGGGTAGCACATCCTGGCATCTTGGGCGTTCAACTTAACCAATGTTTTGATGGCGCAAAAATTCAAAGCTGAGATTTTTTACATGTTTTTATGTTTTGAGGTACCTTGGCTGCAAAATGTATGTCTGCAACTGGAATTTTCCGTTTCGGGAATGTAGCATAGAACTTTAACGGAATTTAGTAAGTTGCATAGCAGTGTACAGGTAACATATCTGCATACTTAGCTTTTTTTATGTTTTATAGGATTTAAAAAAAAATGTTTTCTTAAAATTTATCAAATGAATTTATATGAAACTTTATAGTTAGGCATATTTTCGACTTCTTAAATGTGTTACGTTCCTATTTATTGATATTTTGATGCTCTTTGGAAAGAAGTTATGAACCAAGCGTTTTGTGTAAAAAGAATTAGTCAGGCCTATATCGATATCTTCCCGTAAAAATGTATTAAGCGGCATTTTTAAAATTTGCAGGAGACAAACTTCCTATGTAGGTGTATTTTGCGTATTTTGTGTGTATTGTAAATTTTATTTTTCTATAGTAAATTTTTATTAATGGTTGAAAATTCAAACTATGACCAAAACGTGGCGCTTGCATAAATCATTAGGGAGAGTCAAAAAGTAGTTTCCTGTCATATTAAAATATTTTTAATTTCAAAAATGTGAGAAGGCTATAATTCGCCATGTGAGTCGTTGAATACCCTATCCCAATCCATCCCCAAAAAGTGGGCTTTTCATTATCTCAATATATTGCTTAGACAGCTTATCAAAATCATTTATGATTCCACAAAAAACTAAGTTTTTCTATTGCATATGGTATGTGGTACCATATGCAATTTTTATTGAAAAACGCCTCTTAAAGGTGGGCGCGGGCTAAAATGATCAATGGGCAAAATACTCAAGTTAATATAATACCAATGATTTTGCATCAAGCGTTTTTTCGAATATTTTGAAATTTGCTCCCAAAAAAATGGCGTGGAAAAAACGTTGTATGGACAGAATATGGGTAATGGGATTGTCTTACTTTTTTGTTCAGACACTTTTTCAAACTTGAATACCGTTTGGCCAAAAACAATGTTTTCTTTTAAAGTGAGCGTGGTAGTTGAAGGATTTTTAATGTTTTTACACTCTTGTTCTCAAACAACTCAAAAGGATCCTATACACCTAGCTCAAAACGTAATGCCTACAAATCGATGACATACAGACAGACGGACGGACGGACAGACATGGCTTAATCGTCTAGTCGCTAGTGATTTTTAGTCGATTCATATACTTTGAGGTATATTTAGCTAAATTATTTCTCTATGTTACAAACTATGTACCAAAACTAATATAACCCTATGGGAAAGGGTATTAAACGTGTAAGAAGGCTACAAACTGCTGTGCGAAACGTGGAATACCCTATCCCATCCTATCCGAATTATAAATGTCCACAAAAGTTTTTAAGATCGAATGAATCTTGTATATAAATCTTATATGGTTTGACAAAACACGACGTTTTTTTATGGATATGCTTGAAGATAGTCTTTACAACAGTTGTTTTTTAAATAACGTCCGCAAAAGTGGGCTAGCTATAGACAAAATGTTTATACTATCATAAACAATGATTTTCTATCGAAAGTTGTTTCTAATATTTTAAGGCTTTAGAGAAAAACTTTTTTTTACCGAAAGCGCCCCCCAAAAAGTGGGTGTGCAAACAATTTATATAGACAAATTATTAAAATGAGATTGTATAAATATGTTATTCACACACTATTTCAAAATTGCTTACGGTTTGGCTTAAAACTAAGTTTTTCTAAAAAGTGAGAGGATTTAAAAATAATGTCCACTTGTTCTGCTGGGAGCAACAATGAACATGTGTATCAATTTTCATAATTCCAAAAACTGGTGATGTATGGACGGACAGACTTGGCTAAGTCGACTTAGTTAGCGATTCTAAGTCGATCCACATATTTTAAGGTCTAAATTATTGCTCTATTTTGCCAAGTACGACAGCACGACTGAGTCGTATTTAACTTTTTCTTTTACTGCGAGAGAGGATGGAATCAAGTTCCAGGCGTGCGAGGGCTTAACAATTTCCATAGTTTGAACAAAAGAAAAACTCTTTGCTATTACCATATATGATTTTACGTTTGTTGTCATTTAAAAAAAAAACGAAGTGTATAATATATTAAAGAAGCTCAAAATATCAAATCTTGTTTTGCTCTTGTACAAAAAAAAAATTGGCAGGCAAATATGTTTTGATGGATTTTTGCTTACAAAATTTGGTTCAAAATTCTATTTATGTTAATTTTTAGGAAAATCTAAGTATGCCGAATTTTTACAAATGTCTAAACTAATTCAGCTACACAATTTAATGAAACTTGTTGTAATCGTTATTAAAAACACTGTCATTTTAATTTTAATATGGGTAAGTATGGGTACACAAGATGACTGCATGCTCAAGTCGTCTTACGTACCATATTAACCTCCATACTAATTTGCATTTAAATCAACCCGATAGTTATCTAAAAAACAGTAATATTTAAAATTGCATTTTGGTGTAAAAGGGCTTATCCGCTCTAACTAACAGTACATACATACTTATATAAGCTCATTTATTAATTTTTCTCAAAAATATTAGCGTTTTTTGAGATAATTACGTTTTATGAAAACATTTATTTGTAAAGTACTGTTAATGGTAGTGCTAAAACTTTCGCAGATCAGTCCGAAACTTTCGCAGAACACTTACAACATACATAGCCAAACAGTCAATTCCAAGAGAGTACTTTAGACTTCTATACAAATGATAGACTTCAGATCACAAAGCACAGCCTTTAGATTCGAGACTATGGAAACAGGCATACATTTTGTTTAATTTCGTGTTGAAATTGAAAATCTAGTTCATAATACATAAAACATAAAAATTCGTTTAAAACTGATTTTAGATTTTTTACGATATCACAATATTTCCCTTAACTAAGTATCCTAGGCGATTTTTTGTTTTATTTGTAACGATAAATAGAATAGAAAGTAAATATTATTACAGAACTTTTGCCCTACTTTGTTATACTGCCATGCTAAAATTTATTAAAAAGAATTTGATATTAATATACTATTCTAACCATGTTTTTTTTTTCCAGCCAACAAAGACTTAAAATATCGCTTAATCCCAATAAGAAATTGCTTTTCATAAACATCAGGTGGCATCAGATATTCAAATTTTTTTTTACCATTCATACTTACATACACAAACAACGTGTCTATGTTTCGTACATATTCCCATATTAATCTTGTAAACTTCTTGCCGATTCTGTGTGTAAATTCATCAATTAATACAACTGCCAATCGAAATCTCCAAAGCAAATCCCTTAAACTGTTCATATACGCACTGTCATTTAATTACAATTTACAAGCAGATCATATCGTTTATAAAACAAACCACCCTTCCCAAATGTATCCCTAATAGTCAACCACCTATTACCAAACAAATTAACTCCTTTACAGGACTTGTATAAACATACATAATTAATTATCGCACTTCGTAAATACAAACAACACCAAAAAAATCAAAAAGTACTGCGCATGTTTTCCTTGATCCATATTAACACCCTTTGCTGATAGTAAGTACACCTCTCCTGCCGGCATTAGGAAAACCACCTTTTGACGCACTTATGCCTTGGGTTAGAAAAACAGATGCGAAAAAATATATCTAAGCAAATGTGACTCCAAAGAAACACAATCCCTGAAGTAAACCCCTGTGCCTACTGCCTGGTAATAATTATCCCACAAAAGTGACCCTTCATAATAAGCCACAACACAACCCCTAATACACCATTATAAGCCCTCAGTCCAATTCAACCGAGATAACGAGGAATAAAAAAAGGAAATATTTACTTTATCACCATCCCCACATTTGGGGCATCCTAAGTTGGTTTGGTTGTAATCGTTATATGCAGCAAAATACCGATTCGATAAGGACTGACTTTATTTACCGTTGTTACTCATCACCAACACATTGGCCACCCCATTATTGACGCATAACAACTCCGTTGACGATAAGTATGTGACGATAAAAACAAAGGATAAAACACACACGTGTAAACACAAACGAATATAAATAATATATTCCACCCCTTCAAAATCGATCCTCAGAGGTCTCTACATGAGATACACACATTTTATTTATTAACATTCTCGCCCACGCCCGTTTGAGCGAGAACCAACCTGTTGTAGACTAAGCCCAAACTTACCATCAATATCCGTTGCTTCACAACGCCATACCTGGCCGAAGGCGCCTTCACCCAATATGTTGAAGAACTTCAATCGATGCCTTGGGAATTCCCATCGATCGCCTGCTGAGCCATTGACGCCATTCTTGCCGGTTAGTCCACCAGCACCACCGACACCAGCACCACCGTTGCTAGTGAATCCGCCCAAGGCTCCATTCTGGTTGGGCAAGCCACCATCCCCGACAACTCCTGCTGCACTTGTTGATAGCTGCGACGTTGCCTAGAAATATGTGTATATAGGTGAAACTTTAGATATTTCTGCATGTATAGAGACAAAACAAAATACATAACAAAAAAAAAATATCGAGGACGACCAGGACAAGGACCTGTATGTGACGTTGTCTACTGTGTGCAATAGAAATGAATACGAAATATTTGGCTAATGGCAAAGACTGTACAGAATATCCAAGGAAGGATGTTTTTCCCAATACACACGCTTCCGCCTCGTATACTAGCTAAACTGGCGACAGGAGAATAATAAAAGCGATGAGTTGCATAGGGACAGAAAGATAAACAGCAACAGGACGAAAAAATGACATCGTGAAAAGTGAATTGAATCCTCGGCGAGATATTTTGCATATGGACTAGGTACAGAGTTTGTTTGTTTTTTGTTTTCATTTTTTTGTTGTTGCCGTGTTGGGTCCGCTTGCAGGATAACAAACCAAATACGACTATATCAGCTCGGTAGCGATGCTGCAAAAAGGATAACTGTCAAATGTTTGGATTAGTGTCGGATGCATTCGAACATCGGGAATGCAAATTTGAGAAGAAAATATGGTTACCTCATAAAAACCTCTGAGTGAAATATTTATAAATATTTGAAGGGGTAGGTGAGGATGGGAATTTGTTTTGAGAAAGATAGATCCGGACCCGAAACTGAACTGGATTTAGAACTGGTGAATAGTGCAAAGGGAAATACAATCATAACTGAGGAATACTCTTTTTTTTACAGGTTATAAGTGTTTGTCGGGAAGATGCACAGCACACTTAAAGCAGAATTCGCCCATTGTGATAATATTTGGTCCTTGGGAGTTTAAAAATACATTGATCATTGAAGTCCTTCCGAGTTGAGGTTAGGGTTTTTCACAGTAAGTGAAACCTTTTTGTATTATGTATAATGAGATGAAGAGCTGTCTCCAACGCATACATCGCCTCCGGAAGTATTTATAATGTAAGCCTGGGCTTGCTTACATTAAGCACATACTTAATGCGGATTTTTTTACTTCCGCTGAAAGATTTAGAAATATCTTTACCGCGATCACCCACACTGCTTAAAGATCACTGCATATATCATGTCTCCATAAGTACTTTTTACCGCTATCCCAGCCACGTTTCGTTATGCTTTTATAGTATAGCGGTAAAAATACTATCTTGACATCTTGCGTTTAAGATCATTTATACTTCAGTCTCTGGATAAGGAATCACGCTTTGGAGGAGGAAAAAATATGAAACTAATTTGGATGGTTTCCAAGAACTCCTCGACAAAATTTATAAGTAGATACTCACGCAGAGTAGACAGTATAGACTCGTACTACCTTATTAGACCCAAGGTCAGATTGTATATAATAAAAATGCTAAAACAACGGTAAAATAGTGTTCTGTTCTATGTGGGATAACATCGCACATAAAAATAACGAGAAAAGCTAGGTTTGGTGGTCATTGATGACAGTTATTTATTTTAAAGATGAAAACATACCACCATTTTAGAAAGATTAAGAGTCGACGGACGCACCGTCAAGGTGAACAGAAAATGTCATAACTGAGTCACAGTCGTTTCTGAGAACAGATAAACTCCTCATGTAGACTATTAAATCCATATGCCAAGGCAATCTTTTTCTATCAGGATAAGAATGCATAATTTTTTTTATCATTGGCGGATATCGTTTTGGATGAGCCGAAAGGTAATCCTGATAGCACTGTATCCTAGAGGTAGCTAATAAACTGAAACGGACCTTCCAGTTTGGTCGTAAGCGCTTACTTACCACATAAAAAATAATCGATTATACGAAAAACAACAGCCTCGGATAACGGATCCGAGTGTTACTCAAAAACTTGAATTGTAGATATTACCGCGATTCGGAAATAGGTTGGAAAAGGTTAGAAATCAAAAAACGAAAATTATGAAAAACGAACAGCATGCGGATTAGTTTTGGAGAGCCGACTTAGGTCAAGATTTTTCCAATTTAAGTCGGTTTGTGATCACCTGGCTGTGATCCGCATCAGAGCAACGTTTTGCAACATCAGCCTTATATAAACAGTTAAATTCCATGCATGAGCAAAACGACGTGTTGCTAAAATTTAGCGTCGTAGTGGGGTGATTTTATAAAAAAGTAGTTTATATACTTCCAAACATTACCATTATTCGATTAGAGAAAGCGATAGATAGGTCAGCTCAGCTGACGATTCAAAGAACTGCAAGCATCCATTGAACGTTATAAGTTCACCTCACCAAAGAAACTGTTTAAGAAAATGAATTGAAATGGAAACACCTGGATAGGCTATACAAATTATTTTCGTACAGTCATTGCTATAAAAAACAACGTAGTTACCCCGAGTACCTTTTTTAATTTTTTTTTTTAATTTGAATAAAAAAATATTTGTCAATTAAATAATGGGAAAAACAAAGGAGTCTAGGAGTAAATAAAAAGTTTTATTTAATACAAGATTTGCTTTCAAATTATCGCTATGAATTTTACAAAGAGCACGCAAGGCGCCAGTAATTCTGCACCAGCCACTCGCTTTGCTTGCACATCCTTTACGATTTGTTGAAAAATTAAATCATTATTGGAATGGCGTGAGGCGTGCCTTGTCTCACCACTCAGTTGCATGTCATGTCATCTTACACGCACTATTTATATAGTCCTTTCGTTTCATAAGGATATCAAATTTCGGGACTAGTTGGATGTTAACTTTCTATGTGGGTCGTAAAATGAAGTTATTTCATTGACAAGGACATGCTACGTAAATAAATGGTTTTTGCGTTTTGTTAAAACCTATGAAAAGACAGAAGATTCACAATATCTACACCAGAATTAAGACTTTTGTGAGCAAAACAATTGAATCCCTCTTCCTCGGTCCCTCTTAGGGCGTAATTTTGAATTGTATTCATTAGCCTCATTACCTACATTTGAACTTTTTTTTTTCCTATTAGAGATTATGTGACAGCAGATTGACATGGCCTCATTTTTCCAAAAGGCGGTGGATTTACGACTACTAATGCGAATACGAATTGGCTGCTTCTGCAGCAATAAAAAAAAAAATCAATAATTGGCAAAATCTAATTAAAATGCCGTCATTGTAAAATTATAAAATTCCACCGGAATATTGTCCTTTGTGATTGTGATCCCACTTTGATTAGTTGCTTATTAGAGATGAGGAAATTCGTATATTGATACATGTTCTTTTAATAATTGAAAATTCCATGGATGATCATATTTCTGGGATAAGATATAATGGTGTTGATTCAATGGAGATGATTTCAATGGACATGATTTCAAGGGACATGGAAAGTTATGCAAATTATATAAGGTTATTACCATGGAATTCATCCAGGCTTCAGCTATGGTATGATTTGGTAGCTAGATAATGAAGGTATATTTAAATTAATATAAATTAACATCCGACAGGTACAAAATATTAGGACTTAATATTGGACTTTTGTCCAAGTGTTGATATTTGATGAAGTTGAATATTAAGGGGTAGACACCTTGCTTTTTCGAAAAATGTATGCAGTTTAAGATTGTGGCAAACGTGTGACTTGAAACAAGTCTTCAGTTATTGAGCCCCTTAGCTAGTTTCTCTTCTTAAGTTGCTAAAGTTCAGTTCCATCTAATTAAGGTATTTCTCTACTCAGGTGAGATTCAAGATATAGTCGACTCATTTTATCTAAACTACGCTTTACTGAAAAAATTGTTATTTCGTCAGCTGAACATGTCCATTAACTTATGACGCTAACTTCGTTGTGTGACAATTTTGACAACACGAATTCAGTTGTGTTTTGAATTTTTCTTCGGCTCTACCACATACTTCCAGTCTTCGTGGAATTGCTAACACAATTTTGTGAAATGTTGGGACAAAAGATAACAGGTGCAGAAAAGATAAAAATAATTCGTTTGCTTACAGTAAATATTTCTTGCATTTGGTTCTGTGTCTGGAAAGAAATTTTGAAAAGAATTAAAGCCGCAGAATGTAGAAAAGCTATTTCTACAGAATTCGGTTGCAGTGCACCAACTTTAACAAGAATCATCCACAATAAAGATTTTATTTACGGTTTGGTTCAAGGATATGCGATCGAAATGTGCAACAATAACCAGGCCACTTTTAATGGAGAGAGCAAAGATAATTGCCAATATGCTGAGGGTTCATTTTGAACCTTTCAACGGCGGCTAGGGCGGTGGAAAAATAGGGGAAACTGCACGGTGCTAATGAATGGTTGTTGATTATAAGTGAGGCCGATATTTACAATGCGAATAAGTCCGCATTATTATTTAAAGCTCTCCGCACCGGTACATTGGCAAACAAATCGGAAAACCCATTAGAAGGCAAAGGGAATATAAGTACCGAATTACAATTCTTTTTGTTGTGAACTCCACCGGCACTGGCGAAATGATTTTCTGTATGGGGAAATCTCAAAACCCTAGGTGCTTTCGGAACTCTACAATGCCTGTAAAATATTATGCGAACTCAAAGGCTAAATTTAGAGCGAACTCTTAGAAAGTGTTGCCCTTAGTTCACAACGCCTCATGTCACAAATTATACGATACTGAATTGGAAAACATTAAAATAGAATTCCTACCACCTTATACCACTACCCTCATCTAACCCTTGGATCAAGGGATAATTCGTTGTTTTGAATCCCACTACCAAACTTACATTGTAAAACGACAAATCCTACAATTAGATAGTAGACAAACTTTAATGGATTTTAGCAAGAGAGTGGACTTGCTTGCAGCTTTACAAATGGTTAAAAGGGCATGGTGGATGGTGACGCCTCAAACCGTCAAAAATTGCTTTCGGAAGTCAGGTTTTGTCAAAAACAAATTTGATGAACAAATCATTTCAGAAGATAACGAAGAAGATGAAAATAATTTTTCGATCACACTCAGCAAGAACTAATTCTCTTGTGGATTTGTACAAAGACTTAACTTGTTTCGGGGTAGGGATGCGCGATGTTGACAAAACATCGATTTTGATACCGATATCAAAATCAATGGCTGAATATATTTGATTGATAATAATCGAGCTCAAGACATCGATGTCACACATATCAGATATAGAAATAATAAGTGAAGTTACTGACGCATTCGACAATAATCCAGATGAAGTCGATCCCGACAGCGAAGTTATCACACCTCCGCAAAAACCAACAGTAAAGGAGGCTCTTGGTATTTTAATGCTTTTTTGTGGGAAACTGTAATATAAAATTCAGAAATTTGAGGATACATGTTCCTTTAATGATATAATATAACCGCTAAGATTAGGATTTTTCTAAATTCATTTTCTATGGTGGTAAGTTTGGGTGAAAAATCTTCACGAAACCGAACGGGTAAGTAGTTCTTAATTAGAAATCATACGTTCCATATTGACTCATCGTTCGAGGTATTCAGCTATACACGGAATTAGTCATTAATTTCATTCAGCACCAATACTGAAACCAGTTTTAACTTTAATATTTGCGAGCGATATTTTTAAAAATCAATTCAGTTACTCGACTATAATATCTCAACTATAATAAATTTGAGATTCTTTCTCTTCATTGTTCGGGATTATATTATGTTTATACTCTGCGATTGGAATCATTTCAGGTCACAGGTAATCTCTTTGTCCTACACTAAGGCTCCTCTTATGATAGCACCCTATAAAAGCTTCTCTAAAATTGTTGGTCCTTGAATGATCAAAATTAATGGACCACCAGAAAATTTCACGAAATCCTTCATCAAATCCACCAAATTAGTGTATCCTGCAACTCCTTGCCAAAGCCAAATAAAAAATGGAAGGAAAGAGCGATATTTTTTTTTTTTTTGGAAATTATTTTCAAGTTACCATTGGCATTTGTTGCTGTTGCTGCTGATCCCTCTCCCAGGGTACGTATCTATTGCCGAATGCTGTCGGACCATTCCAATGCTGGAGCACCATTGAATTGCGACTGTCATCAGTCAGATTGCTGCTTAAATTGCTTTGATTCGACTTCTTAGCCATTTCCTCTTTGCTCTTCTTCTTCAGTGTCTTGCTAATGGCGCACAGATGTTTGCGATAAATAAATAGAACGATGAGCACAGCTGCCACAAACATTCCACAAACTGTGATTATGACAGGGATAATGGCTTTAATCGCATGCGAGGAGGACGACGAACCATTCTCATCATTGCTGTTGCCGCTGTCACTTTCATCCTTTTTAGCTGCGTGAGTGTTCTTGTTGGGTCCACCTCCTCCATTGCTGCTATTCGTCTTTGAGCTGCCACCACCAACTGGCGTTAGTTTCGTTCGCGTTGTACTTGACTCCACAGGATTTGGTTGTTTTGACATTGACGCGGATGCGGAATCATCATCTTCTGCACTAGATGGCCGTTGTTGTTGCTGTTGCCCACCACCGTACGACGATGGACCAGACTGCGGAATTGGTTGATACACATTGTTTAAGCCAAAGCCGGGTGGTAGGTTGTTTGTCGGATACCTAATGCCTGGCTGATCCCTAATTGATTGCACTCCGGGCAGCATATGGAACGGTGGTAGAAACTGCGATATATTGTGCGCGGCCTGCGTTATTGATGGCGGTCGTGAGCCGTAAATTTTATTATCATTCCGGGCGTAAATATTGACGTAGACTTCGTTTTTAGCCGTTAATTGTCCGTCCGATAAGGTGATGTAGAGGAAGAAGTTTTCACCACCCTGCAAGAGAGGAAAACATTCAGTTGGATGATATTTTTTTTTACCTAGGGCGTAATACCCACACGGGCAAAGCAATTAGCATAAATCTATGGGCAGTACCCAAACACAAAAAGAATACTCACTCGTCCAGCTAGACTCTCGTTAAGGTAAACAACTCCACTGTCCGGGTCTATGCGAAATGGTAATTTATCATTGGTCGTACCACCATCGCCCGGATTAGCATAGTTTCCATGGAACAGTGGCTCGAGGCCAAATTGAAGCAGATCATTTTCCGCATCTTCGGCCCGCACCCTGGCTATCACCGAGCCAACTTGTTCCGACTCTGAGATGCGCCAGTTCCGGTCCACGTACATAACTGGAGGTGTGTTCAATAATGTATTCTGACTTGTTGCTGCAAAGAACCAAAGAAAAGGGAGAATTTAAATAAAACAAAGGATGAACAAAAAAAGTTCACACACACACACATAGAATTCAAAAATATGTATATGCTTTACAGGATGAAAAAAAATTAAAATTAGTCCATTTTTATTGCTGACCAGGATACCCACAGAGGACTTAGAAAGAGTGCAGCTGGCGGTAGTTGTGCGCTAGAAATTGGTTAATTTGGACGGTGTGTTCAGGACAGAAGTGTTCTCTACCCGAAAAGGCAAAAATGCTGATTAAAGGTAATTTTTTATGCTACCCTAAAGCTAGGTCGACTTGACAACAACCACTACCACCACCCAGTACAATACGGATTTTACAATGCAAAGAAACTGAAATACAAAACACCTCAATTTATTCCAGAATCCTTGTAAAGCCCTTTAATCCGTATTCATTCCGGCAATCTGGCAATCTGGCAAAAGGCATTTATAATTTAAGAATGAGGTGGTGAAGCTGTCTTTTTTGGTTTTTTTTTTTTTTCGTTTGTCGACCGAGATCGAGTTTGTGTTTCATCCTTCGCCTGTTTGATTTTGCTAGTAGGTACTGTGGAGCATTTTTCTTCCTTCGCCCTTTGTGCAGTGAGGACATTGAGAGAGTAAACCGCATATTATGGAGAAGAGTGTACCTAATTTTCATTCGGTTGGTCCTTTCGTTTTGCCTTTAATGAGTAACAGTCGGCGGAATGGCTCGGAACGTGCCCAAGCTAATTTAAGGGTGGATTCGTTTTTATTTTATCTACAGAGTTCCTTAGTTTTCATTCCTTTTTCATCCTATTTTTTTGCTGTTTATCGTTTGAAGCGGCCTGGGAAGGGGTAACATCATTTCAATGGGTCTCCTTTGGTTGAGAAGGAACACAGCTTGCCAGTTGGAGTTGTATGTATGTGTTTAGGGGTATGATGATTGGAAAATTCATTGAAAATTACTGATGCGGTGCTGGGTTAGGCTTACGCTGGTGTGCCTTTAAGAAATTGATTTAAATTTGTCAGGCAAAAGAGGGTGCAAATGAAAGGAGTTTTGATTCTGAATCTTATTAAATTATTAAAGGATTTTAATGCGATGTTGGTGTGAGTATAATTAACATTTAATTGACGCTGATAGATTACACACTGGTGTAAGGGGTGTTTTTCATCTGAATGGGTCAAAGTTCTCAGCGGATATGGGTTGACTTTTGACTTTATTTCAAACATGTGACGTAACTTTTATAAAGTAAGAAATTATTATCAAATACTTTAATGATATTGATTTTGTTATGCTTCAGTTGCAGTTCAGTTGTGGGGTTATTTCCAAATCCCAAAAATTTAAAAATATTACATCGCTTAATATTTTTGGCCGATTAATTTGATTGAGTTGGGTTTCTAGTTGTACGTCTACTAGTACTACTGTGCCTTTTATCTGACAAGCAATCGAAGACGCATTACTCTAAGATTAACTAATTTTAAAACATATTAGGCTTACTACCATTCTCCTGTCTATATCATCGTGTGTAAGTTGTGCATTTGGAGCACGAATAAGATTTCCGAATCCGATTTCGAATAACAAATTTGAGCCTTCTCATGGTAGTCTTATAAATTTTGCAAGTAGTGAAATACTAAAAAAATAAATACAAAAGTACAATAAAAAGTAGAAAAAAAAATAGCAGATGAGTTGCAACCTGCAAGCAAAATCCAGCCGACCATTCAAAACCAATGCCCTTGGTATTTTAAGTTTCTTTTCCCATCTCTAATTCGTGGAACACAAAGTCAAGAAAGTTTACTTATCGAATTGGAAAGGTAGAAACCGCGTTTTAGGCATGAAAACGCGTAGCATACTGAAGACCAGCCTGCGACTATTTAGCTCCGATGTCGAATGAGTAATATTGAATGAGTGCATAATAAACCAACCACCTTAATCTGTCGAAAGGTCAATTTTTGTGTTTATTACGTCATACTGACTTACTATGACTCCCGTAAAAATATATTAGCAGTTATTGCACAACTAACTAAAGGTTGTTTTTCATTAAAGGTATATAGCTTTGAAATTGAATAAAACAAAGATGAGTTTTTCAAATTAACATGAAATTTACATTATTCGAAAGATAATTTTCAGGCATTACAATTTAATATTATTTCTGTCATCTAACCACCACGGCTGGTTCGCACGTAGTCTAATCTGGAAATCCAATTTTCGATGACTTTTTCTAAAGCCGTATATTGGAAATAACGCGGAGAATGTAGTCCTCCAAGTGGTCAATCGTTTCATGCTTATCGGCGTAGACTACCGACTTCACATATCCTCACCGAAAATAGTCAAGCGGCGGTGAATTTCACGACCTTGAGAGCCGTTTCACAGGACAAAAATGCGAAATAATGGGCTCATCGAACGTTTCCTTTAACAAATCAATTGTGGCACGAGCTTTGCGACATGATGCGCCGTCTTGTTGAAACCACAGCTCTTGCACATCATGGTGAACAATTGATAAACGAAAAAGTCAGTAATCATGGCTATATAATGGTCACCATTGATTGCTGGCCAGCAACGTATTTAATGAAGTACGGACCAATCATTCCACTAACAGTTAATCACAACATACTCTTGAGGATTATCATCACTTCAAATATGGCAGTTTTGTTTATTTACGTATTCATTCAACCAAAGGTCAGCTTCACCGCTAAACAAAATTCACTTATGAAAATTGAGATCAACAATATTGTTTTGGGCCCATTCACCGAATTAACACCTTGCTATGTGATCCTTTGGCTTCAATTTTTAAACGAGTTGGATTTTGTAACCACGGAAGCCAAGATCTTTCCGCAAAGTCTTCCATAAAGTGGATGGATAGACAGATTCGGGTCTTCCTCTATGCTACGCTCTACAGCAGTAATGACTTCTTCTGTACGAACTCTCTGTGGATGCGTATTATCATTTAGAGGAAACGTGGTGCGAAAACTGTTCATGCTTACATAATCCAATTAATTGCTCTGATGAACGATTATATTGACCGTAAAACGGACGTAGTGCGCGATAGGTGTTTAGAACAGAATCATAATCTTCAAAATAAATTCAAATGCCAAACCAAACTAAAAATAAATCACTTGACAGCTGTAAAATGGCTGCCAGTTAGAATAGTGTTCCCAACCTATAATTCTATAACTCTAAAAAAGCACCCGTTAAAATGTGCTCATATCACCTTAACATACCAGCAGATTTGAGCCGCTTTAAGGGCTGTAGTCTGTTTAACAAAATACCATTAGAATACAACTTATGTGAGAGCTTTTTTACAACCACTGACTTAACAAGGAATTTTGTTTTGCGAACCATTTTATCTCCTAGAGCCTATTTTGAATCTGTGTGATATCTGAAAATAGATACTAGCAACTTATAGTGACGTTTCTCTGGAGCTGTGGATTGGGGGTGATAAGCTGTGTTTCCAATTGAAATTCATTTGACCTTTTCTAGAAATTGTCATAGTATGAAAATTTGGTCTATAGTCGATCGGCACGGCCACACTGGTACGTGCCGATGAGTTTGTTGCAGAAAGGCTTAATACGTTGCACAGTACTTTGGATATGATCTTATGAAGGACATGTTGTAGTCATAGAGCCTGCTCTCAACCATCCATACTTTGTTGATGGTTTGGTGCATGCACACAATTTAAGAAACACCTCAGTATGTAAAGAGTTCTGCTGGTAATTCATCAGAACCGGCTGCCTTGTTGATTTTCAGCTTTTTTACGGCTACTTTAACTTCTTCAATAATGTGAGGGAGTGTCACCTATTTGTTGACTGGAGGTGGGCTGATTTTCAAGCCCTTTCAAACCCTCGACATTATGTTCATTAAGCAGCTGCTGAAATGACCCCCTAAATACATCTACAATCACCAGCGAGTCAGTGACTAAATTGCCATTTCGTAGAACCTGTGTTACTAATTTCAGCCAGCTGCAGATGTGCTTCTTGTTCTTCTTCTGTGTATTATATGTCTCTATGATTATACATAGTCATTTAGTTTTGCGGTTCGACCATTTGGAGATCTCCAGGTTGCATATTAGATTCGAAGTCGTGGAAACATGCTGTGGCGAAATCTTTTAGTTAGAAGCCATTATCTACTGTCGTTTTGGGGAGACCGTTCTTTTTAACTAAGATGTTTCCCTTACCGATTTTCGCATTGAAGTTTTTAATACTATTTAACATCGTATTCCGCACAGATTCCGTAGGCTCCTTCCAGGAGGTCATAAAATTCCTCCTGGATAGATTCTTCAGTCTCATCGGCAATGGCGTATGCACATATTATAAGGTTGATATTGCAAAACGTTGTTCTGATGCGGATCACATCCAGGCGATTACAAACCGGCTCAAAGTCTATAGTTCTTGACCAAAGAAGGGTCCCCACAACCAAAATGTGTCATAATATGCAAACACTATAGCAACTTTAAGAAATGTCGTATGTTTTTCCTTTGTGTCCTGTCCAACGTATATTTTATATCGCGTTAATGTCTGCCCTGTACCAAGTTTTAGAGTAGCACCCGGGGTGTGCAGTGTACATACGTTCCAGGTGCATTTGAGGGGACCTGTTATCCGAGGCTGTTGGCTCTCATAACATTTGCCGGGTTCGTATACTAGTTAAACAATGTTCCGATGATGTGTTGTTGTCAAATGATAGTCCATCAACTAATTGATCTCGTTTTCCAAATTGTCCAAGGTGATGCTTATTTTCTACGCATTCATACGCAGTTTTTCTCGTTAAATAGTTGAGTTCTGAAGTATTCGAAGTCGAAGTACCTATGTCTCTCTAAATTGTATGGAGGATGCTTGATTGACATTTTAAGGTCTACTTGTTTGTTGTTTTGAAAGCTAAAACTATGTTTCCGGGACACATAAGCAACAATTAGATGCTGATCTTCTAATTACAAAGTAGCAGATTTTTTTTACATTAATCTACCAAAACCTCTATTCCTGAAGTTTATAAAGGCCTTGCGTACGAGTACAGAGTTCATTTACTCATTACAATGAAAATCCCGTCATAAGTTACAAAATACGGATCACGCACGGTGAAATTTAAAAAAAAGTTTTATTAATGAAAAATAACTCACGTTTTAATCTCAAAAAGTTATTACCTTTGAGCAAACAATATAAGTGAATTCGATCTAACCAGCATCCTAATGACATAATACAAGGTTCTAGTGAGGAGACACCATAGTGTATACTTTTTATAAAAACGAAGTGTTTTAAATCATTAAATGAAATATAACAAGTGCACATATCTCAGTTGGAAGTAGTCCTCAACCGTGAAAATTCGCATTATATAGGTGTGCTTATGCGTGTCAAATTTAAAAAAAAGTTATCGCTAACAATTTTTTTAGGAAAACGTTTGGTATTTTCCACCAAAATCTCCGAAGTACCTATTCGACGGTAAAGAAAATCAATATTACAGTTTGATAACACTGGTTAATCTTCTCATAAATTTCTAAAGTATGTCCAACAGCAACAGCAACAGCAAGTTCTGCAACGACCCATAATGAAAAGTGACAGATAAATGCGTGTTCCTAATGAGTGCATCTTAAGAATACCTTTTTCTCTCGTTCACTGAATGAGTATGTAAAACAAGATACTCATGTGCTCTGTCTGCATGTGATAAGATACAACATGGAAATCTCATACAACTACCTTTCTTTTTCGCAATACCAGTTGTTGGCATTGTCGTGTTCTTCACAAGCATAAAATAATGCGCACACTTTCACTCCTTTGCATTTGTGCAGCGACAAACACCACTCTGTCACTCGGCATTCACTTTTCATTGAAATAAGGTGAACAAGAAAAAAAAGTAAAGAACAAAAGGGATTCTTGGAAGTCAGTAAGGCGGCAGCAGGGAGCTTCTTCAAACATTTTAGTGGATCAGTCAGTCTGCTGAGACAAATATCCGCGATACATGCATGTGTAGATACGTCTCTTAGGGGGATGTTGGATGCATTTCTTGTGTTCTCCAAACTGTTTTTCGTCGGCTTCTTGAATTCAGTAAGAACACGTTAAGTTGAACGGTGACATGTGAGAAGGTATTTTTTCCTTCACATGTTAGTACCATGTTGGTATATTTGGCAGAGGGTTAGTTGCTTATATTTTTCAAAAGTTGATAGGGCGTAAAGGCAGGCTGAATTTATGCATCTGCAGCGGCAGTAAAGAAGGTTTTAGGGGATGATAATACTCATCCAAAAATTGTGTTATGCCAGTTGTAACATCAATAATTTTGAATCTTCAAAATCAAAAGCAATCATTTTAGGTTAAGTGTTGGCCTGTGTACTTAATGCAGTTGCTTGTTTATTGATAGCTAATTTATAAGATAAATAATTAACAAGTTCAAATGAAGAAATGTCATCTATGAATTTTTTTTCAAAAAAAGCATCATTTACCTTAATAAATATCGTTTGGCACATAATCATTTCATCACAAATCAGGCGTTTAGGTATGCATTGTATACATGTTAGTTAATCCATTCGTATGAGAAATTGAGAAATATTCACTCATGGAATACATACATAACTAGGCAAACTGGCTTACCCAGAAAAATTTATAATTTGTGAAATGTCATTCTAGAATCGAAGCTTTAGTCTATGAAATGTGAAAATTAAATATCAGAGCATTTGTTAAGGATATTGAGATTTGCTTTAAGGGTAGGTGTCCCATGCAAAGAATAGGTCGTAATTTTGGGCTTACCTGTATACCGTTCATAATTTTTTGAATATTTTAATAAAACAAACGGTAATCGATTAAAAATATATTGAGAAAGATACATGTCTAGCTGTCTAAAAATATTAAAATATCTTTGTTAGAAGTAACATAAAAAAAGTAAGATGCTGGCGGTTTTGGATAAAAAATTCTGTATGTACATATATATTTTTATTTTTTCTACAGACAATAGATTTGTACCTTTAACCAGGGTTTTTTTTTGTGAATTTTAGTATCTATCCCAAAAAATATACACAAAATTATGACAAATAAGGTAAATTTACAAAGTTTTACTAGATACAACTTCTAAAGTATAAAAGGTAACGAAGTCAAATTATATTTTTGACAAAGCCAATAGATATGTGCAGATATGGTTTTTTTGTGTTTCTACAATCATTTTTGGTGACAAAAAAGCTTTTTATATCCTATTGCATAGGGTACATTAGTTTTGATACATAGTTTGTAACACGGAGAAATAATTTAGCTGTTAAAAAACGTTTTTCGGTAAAATTTTAAAATATTCAATATTGATGCAAAATTATTGGTTATGATAATATAAACATTTCGTCCATATATCATTTTAGCCCATGCCCACTTTTTGGAGGCGTTTTAATACAAAAACCATTTGTATACCTTACCATACCTTTTTTGCCAAACCATAAAAGTTTTAAGATTTTGGCTGGGAAATTGACAGTTGTATTTCCTAATTTTTTGAAAATATTTTTCGAATCAAGCGACAATACTATACTATATGGTTGGGTGTTGTAGAACGAGGGTAGACTCTGATTGGCTTTAACTTGGCAATGTCCAGTGGTTGTAACACTGACTACACATCAATTACTTCTTTTTAACCTCCAAGTGGTAACCCTCGGGTTCGGTCTCATTCAACCGGATTTGACTTGCTAAACGATAAGCGCGAGTGTTGATAACACAACGGCAACACTATAAACAGTCAGAATGGCACGGAATGAGTACCCGCCTGCCGTCCCAGGCGAACGTAGGCAAGCTGCTTCGACATATTCGGACAACAGGTTGTCTAGGAATTTCAAAAGTTAGAGGGGCCTGAACAGAGATGGTGGCGGATGAACCGAAAGGCCAAAATCAGCTCTCAATCCCGTAGTGGATACTGATGGCCCCGTGTCCTAAGGGTTTCTTATAAATTGGAACTGGCTCTCCAGGTTGGGGGTTGTGCTTTGGGTTAACTACCCAACCATGGAAAAAACTAACGGTTACGAAGCAACCAATAGCCTTGGATTGGACTGATTTTATTCTGGATGACCCTGCTAAACGAAAAAAGGAAAAAGCCGTTCGTATTTGCACCCGGAATGTGAGAACATTAAACAAAGCATACATTACTGTCATTCAGGAAATACGATGGGATGGGCCGGGCAAAAAGAGGATGAAAAACTGTGACATCTACTACGGACCGTGCTATAGTAAGCAGAAACAGTGACTATTCGGAAGCGTATTTGTTATAAGTGCCAGACTTAGGCAAGAAGTCTTATTTTTCCAAGACATTAGCGAACGAAGTACATTGTTAAAATCGTGCTGGGAGAGCGACATGCTCCTGCTCAAAACAATCCGCGTTGGACGTTTAAGATGGCTAGGATATGAAGAACGAATGGCGACCAATACTCCGGCTCGCAGAGTCTTCGATTCCCAGCCACACGTCGGACGCAGTAGAGGAAGACCTCGCCTTAAGTGGCGCGCACAAGTAGAAACCGACCTCAACCAACTTGGAGTGCGCAACTGGAGGCAGTTAGCTAAGGGCCGGGCTAATTGGAGAGGCATGTTGGTTGAGGAATAGGTTCATTCCGGAATGTAGCGCCACTTAAGTAAGTAACTAAGACAATATACTGCACAGTAAGGGTTTTAAAAAAATATATTTTTTCTTCTATCAAATTTAAAATTGCAATTCAAGATGACATAATTTGCAATGCCGCTATGAAAAAGGACAACTAACACGATTGTAACTTTTTTTTTTGTATTTTTATTATTTAATTCAAAATACAAAATAGTTTTTTTCAACACGATTTTTTAAATTTTGATTTAGAAAAGTGGTCTATGTACTTTTCCAAGCCTTTGTCAATTATAAAACAGTCTCATTATGTTTATCCCATTGCATAGGGATATATTAGTTTTGACACTTAGTTTGTAACATCGAGAAATAATTTAGCTAGGTATACCTCAAATATCTGAGTCGATATAGCAATGTCTGTCCGTCCGTGTGTCTGTGTGTCACCTGATGTTGGACCTTAAATTGTGAGCTAGGACGATGATATTTGGTATATACGATCCTTGTTCTAGGCTATAGAGCAAGTGTAAACATTTTTAAATCAGCCTACTGCCACTCCACCTATTCATTACAGCTATATTTTAGGGCAAACGGTTTGAATATTTGAAAAAGTCATATCATATGCATAATATTATGATATTAAGACATTCTCAATATCTGTATTTCGTCCATATAAAGTTGTTTACCACGCCCACTTTCTGGATGTGTTTTCTTAAAAAAATATTTTTCAGTAAAATGTTAGGAAAATTTAAAAAAAACTTTCGATGAAAATATGTTGAGAATAATGCTATGAACACTTCGTTTATATATCCTTTTCATCCACGCCCACTTTTTGGGGCTATATTCTTAAGAAACGAATTATAAAGCCTATTCCATAGCATATCCATAGAAAAACGTCGTTTTTTGTCTAATCAGTTACGATTTGCATAACCTGTCTGAGTAATATATTATGACAATGCCTCGCGCACTTTTTGGAGATGTTTAATTTGATGATGGAATGGGATAGGGTATTAAACGATCCGCACAGCGGATTGCAGCCTTATCATATGTTTTCGAAAACAATTTGAAATATAAGGTCAACAACACAATTTGAATTTTATTTTGTTTGTTATGTTTTGATATAGTAACATAATTTGAAGAAAAGAAGTTTGAACAGATATTTTTTTTATGAGTCAGCAAATTCCTTTAAGAAGCCAGAGACAGTTTTTTTCTGGCAATGACATGATTCAATAAATTTTCTGAAATTTATACGTAGACAGCGTGCAAAGAGAGACTACTTGTTTATGTTAAACACTTGATTGATGATTCACTATCAATGTGGCCTACGAATGACATCACATTAACCCCACAAGGACTCCTTTGGTGTACCGATAGGTAGACAATGTACACACACCAAAAGACAAAAAGAGTGAGAAAAATGTTCATTTTTTTCTCTAAGATTCGTTTCACTATAGCAGTGTTTCTCTCCAATCCTGTTTCCTTAGTTTAATCCCAGTAGCGTCTCTCATATGGGATAGAAAGTGCCCAGCAAAAGAAGCGGAACCAGGACATGGGAATAACCAGGAATAATATATTATATGGAGGCATGATAGTGAGTTGCACTCACCTAGTGCACATTTTAATGTGGGGTTGAAGGAATTATTCTGCAAAGAGCATGTGTGTGAGGTTTAAAACGGGTGATACCACAGTATCATTCGTAGTACAGGATACGTGAGTGAATTACCTGTATGCGATATAACCTGTTGACTTGAGTGCATGAATTTAATGCCGCTACCATGTTCGTCCTTACACACGACTTTTCTAGAAAAAAATGTAAATTTTTTCTTTGCATTGAATGTGCAAACATGGGATATGTGTATGCGTGTTTGAGATATGAAAAATCCTTTTTTTTTTGTTATGAAGTCAGTGAAACTTGTTTCGTTGAGTTACTCGTACTACGCGATTCCTATCCCAGTGCAACCATCCGCGCGCTTATATGTGCGGGTAATAGTTTCGACAAAGTGAAGATTGAATGGGGGAAAAAATAGAAAGCAAAACTGTTTCGGGATCTTTAACTGTAAACAGAACACAGAGAGTGCTATGTGAATTTACGATATTTACTTCTGGGATGTAAGTATGTGTGTTCAGAGAAAAAATTTAGCAAGAGCCAAAATGAACAGTAGTTACACTTGCAACTTGCAAGTTACAACGATGTCATTTCAATGGTATATGTTTTTTTAATTCTCCTCCCTTCGTGGGAGTCCTGAGTGACCCGGTATATATGGCTGCTTAAGAAGTGCGCTATTTTATTCAGCTCGCGTGTTATAGGATCCAGCAGTCTATGTGTAGGAATTAGGGATGAGTATGTGTCTCTGTGTAGTGGGGAGCGTTGCTGGTGGTTGCACTGCATTTTCGTTGCAATTTATTTAGAGATAAAGCGACTTAATTAAAAGGAAATTTAAAGTACTTCATGTGAGTTTTAAATTAGTTTTCTTTGGAAGTTAGATAGTAAAGTTTGTCGGAGCTGATTAAGACTTTCATACAATTTTTTTTGTGTTCCTCTTGCGAAAGAAGCTCATGTGTTTAAAAACCAGCACGCTTAGCTGTATTTTTTTTTAATCGCATGTAATTACAAAGGCTTAATGAAAATTTCGGAAATAACAATTAGGTCAACGTTTTTCAGCAATGTTCATCATTCACTGTAATAATCTTTTCATCTTTTCATTTTTAGGGCCCACAAGCCTTACTTTATTTAGATGTATAAAATACGATTCTAAATGAATCGCCGCTATCACAGCACACATACCATAAAGCCAGGTGATTGAAAACATCAACAAATATACTTGATATAAAGACTACATTTTAGCCATATATAGAGGTGCTTTCAGACAATCAGCCTTATTTCCTTACAAGTAGATATCATACTAGGCGCCCTAGGTCCGAGTTATTATTCGAATGTGTATTTGTTATAAGTTGCATACATAGGCTGGAAATTTTATGCTTTGAAAACATAAGTCAACCCCTTTTACAATAGGCATCATTTCAAAAGCGCTCACGCTCTGACATAGAGAAAAGATGATAATTGAAGGACTGTTTCTATGAGCTTCTGCAAAAAAAAATTATAATATTGGAGGATTATAGCACACGACATCACGTCTGGTAACAGAGTTAATCTAATGTTCTTCGTTGCGAAAATGGCGCTATAGCCAGCACACTGTTTTCACTGTTCCTATTTACTACGGCAGTTTCCAAATTTGAACTGTCAACCAAATTGATCACAATGCAATAGACAAGAGACGCGGATATTTTGGATGTCCGTAAGTTCCACAAAAAATGAGAAATACTTAAAAAAAAAATGAATGCGATTGAGAAATCTCAAGAGACCGATAAGTTCGCCGTACAGCGACGTTGGTCAGAAAACTACGCCCTTGACATATAAGATGACTAGCCTTGAAGAGTCTTTAATTCCCAACCAGACGTGCGTAGGACGCAGCAGAGGAAAACCTCTCATTAAGAACTGAGCTGATTGTAGATGCATGTAGGATCATTTAGACTGTAGCCCCACTGAATTAAGTAAGCAATGTTTAAATATGATATACAAACTCTAAAATTCAGAGAACTTCTGTAGGTGTTTGCAACTGACATTCATTTGACGGACATTGTGCTCTGCAAACGTTTCTTCAACTTTTGAATAAAGGAAACAACTCCTAGATTGATCATCATCCAAACAATAAAAACAGAATCACAATCACAACAGACAACTTGAAAGTCGGATACAAAGTGTCTGTTAACAATAAATCGTTGAATGCCGCCGCTCACTAAAAAAAAAGACCTTGGACAAAAAAAACTTCGATATTCTTCTGACAAAATAAGCAAAACCTACTTCTTAATTTCAATGACGGAAATGTGTAAATCCAACCGGTTTTCCCTCCAACAGACTGAAAATTCGTCATCGTCTTTTCTTTTCGCTGCTTAAACCAGGATTTGCATCATATTTTCCCGGCAAATCCCACACAGCGCGGCATCGTAAGCAAAGGCAAACGAAAACCCCTATCACAACATAAAAGCTTACTTAATTCGATTTCACGGATTTGGATTTTCCTCTCATGCGACGACTTCAAATTGATTGCGCGTGAACTGTTCCAGCCGATATCTGCAGTCTCGTCTCGGTAGCAGTACGCCGTTTGGCTGTCAATTTGACATACGACAGAGCTTATACTGTTTCCTTGACGTAAGCTTAAGCGCGGAGATTACGCGCTGTGTCGAGATGTATTCATGCTGGTATAGGTATATGACGACGACGAGGCGGATGGTGCCGCTCAGCACGCACTGCTAACGCAGGGCAAACGAAAGTTGAAGGTTGTTAAAGACTAAAAGTGAAATAAAATACAGGCCAGAAGATGACAAGATTCCGGTTTTTTCTGTGTGTGTATTGATTCTTATTTTTTTGTCTATTCGATACAACAACATTTGTTTACTGGTAAGAATATAGGATTGGTGCAAGGTACGCACATATCCCGCGACTTTCAGAACTGGTTGGGTATGGTAATGAATATTTAATGCGTGAGCCGTATTATTGTGGATACATTCGTGTTGTTCTTAAATTGGAATATTAATGGATTTTTACTGTTATTGGAAGAAATAAAAGCGAAAAGAGTTTCACCGAAGATACATTTCGCATATTAATTGTGCGGTCCGTCGGACCCGATACCTTATTGCGCAACGCTACATATGGTAACACACTCCTCGTCATCGCTTTCACAAAAGATGGACAAATGGGATGGGCACAATGCCGAATGACTCATATTTGGAGCAGTTACGAAATAGGAAAATAGTCGCGAGTAATCTAAACAAAGATTGCACAATTAAAGAGCATTTATCGTGGAAAAAACCCATATTCGGTGTCATGGAATGGTAGTAATTAAGTGGTAAATGGTCGGTATTTATGCTCAAAATTGTGTTAATTTGTAAGCATGCTCACTCTTCATTGATTACTCATGTATGCATATTGCCATATGTATGCCTTTAATTTATGTAAGGTATACAGAATGACGGGCTCAGTGGCGCGATGGTTAGTACGATGAACTGTCGCGCAGTAGGTCTGGGTTCGATTCCCAGCCGTAGCACCACCTAAATGGTTTTTCACTGGCCCTCCTCTCGTGATGATCTGACAAATCATCCGGGTAGTATATATTGTCATAAAAAGCTTATCTCCGGATAATTGTGTAGATATTAAACTACTCTTCTCGTGATGATCTGACAAATCATCCGGGTAGTATATATTGTCATAAAAAGCTTTGCCTCCGGATAATTGTGTAGATATTAAACTACTACAGCTCTTGCCGCTGCCTAAACGTAGACAGCGACATTGTTTGCTCTCACCAAATATAATCAGGACAAATTGATGCCCCTGATCTTTCAAGTGCTATTGGTTTTAATACTCGGGGAGGTTCCAACAACCTACTTAGTTACTTATTTAAGTGGCGCTACAGTCCGAAATGAATCTGGGCCTCAACATACATGCCTCTCCAATTAGCCCGGTCCTTAGCTAACTGCCTCCAGTTGCGCACTCCAAGTTGGTTGAGGTCGGTATCTATTTGTGCGCGCAACATAAGGCGAGTTCTTCCTATAGTTGTACTATCAACGAAGAGGCTGATGAACGAGCCGACAGTAAATACAAATATAGTATAACTTACTTCCATACCCAGTTTTTTAAGAGTTAGATAGCTTAGCTGCTAAAGTTAAACTCATCTGCTTAAGTTAAACCCATCTGGACAAACGATGATATTAAGCTTTGTGAAAAGGTGCCTTCATAGTAATATCCATAAAAATGGTATCTAGTCTACAGTGAGAAAAATTGCGATTCAGCGCATGGAACTAAGCTTCCCCATGCTGAACTTTATCGTGTTTTCTTTTTCATTGTGAGGTTGACGTAGTATCAAATAAAAGCATTCGGAAATTCGTCGATTTTCATAGTTTGGCCAAATAAAAACCATTATCTATATTCATTTACTAATGTTTCAACATAAAAGAAAAATATTATGAGTAACTATGTATATATAACATATATATGACTATGGAAATATATATGAAAACCGTCGACTAAAAAGTTTGCGAGAAATGGACAATTTTCCTTACATGGCTTAGATCCAAAAATTCGTTTTGTGGATATTCTCATAAAAACAAGGCATGGAATTTTGTTGAAACTACTCTATATGTAATATGTACAGGGTGTCCGCCTTTGTTTGTTTTGCCGCCATATTGGTAAACATTAGACTTGACAGTTCATATTTGGCAGCCCTGAAGTAGACACGTATTAAATTTTTAATGGAATAATATAAGATAAACCAACGTGTCTTAATCGATAAAACATTTTATGAAAATCAATCAGCTATTTCTGTGACGATGAGAAAAATACGTGAAATTTTTGGGAGAAACAACGTGCCAAACAAACACACTATTTATCGTGTAGTGGATGATTTCGAAGAAAGAGGGTCTGTAGGTGATAGGCATAAGCATGGAGCACAACGTACTGCAAGATCGGTTGAAAACATTACTGATGCTCAGGAAAGTGTTCAAAACAATCCATCAACCTTAATTCGACGCCGTGCTCGGGAGTTTGGTCTTCAAAGAACCACTTTGGCCATAACTTAGCACAAGGATTTGTATTTGTTTGCATTGAAGATTCAGTTGACACAAGAACTTCTTCCACAAGACCATTTACGCCGCCGTACATATGCCAATAGGATGTTACAGCTAGCCCATATTTTCATGAAAAAATCTTTTTGACGAGGCACATTTTCATTTGAATGGATATGTGAATAGACAGAATCATCGGTTCTTGGCAATGGAAAACCCTCAAATTATTTATCAGTCACCTTTGCATCCATTAAAAGTTATAGTCTGGTGTGGAATTTGGTCAGGAGGAATCATTGGACCTTACTTCTTTGAAAATGAAAACGGCGTAACGGTCTGTGAATGAGGAGCGATATCGTGATATGATTGAGAACTTTTTAATGCCCTAACATGCTTTGGGCATGATTAACATGTGGTATCAACAAGACGGTGCCACATCGCATACAGCCAGGATTACAATGGAATTACTGCGAGATTTCTCTCCAGAACAAGTTATTTCAAGAAATGGTGATGTTGATTGGCCTTCACTGTCGCCTGATTTGAATGCTCCGGAATTCTGTTTGTGGGGATATCTGAAAAGAAAGGTTTATGCAAACAAACCGAAACGCTCGAGCAACTCAAACAAAATATTCATGATGAAATTTATGAAATACCGCGTGAAATGTGTGAGAATGTAATAAAAAAATGTGTTCCAAAGGGCTCGCATTTGTGAGACTAACATAGTCGGACATATTGTATTCCATACATAATTGCCAACATTAAATAAAACATTTATCAATACAAGATTTATTCTCTTTCATTTATTCAAAATATAAACAAACAAAGTTTCCGGTGGACACCCTGTTTTGTGTTAAGTTTGATCATAATCATATGTGCCATTTTCTAAATAATGTACGTTATGTGTAACAAATATAAACAAACAAAGTAGTATACCTTTCCGGCGGACACCCTGTTTTGTGTTAAGTTTGATCATAATCTTATGTGCCATTTTCTAAATAATGTACGTTATGTGCAACAATCGTATGGGACGTAACGCTAGTAAAGTTTGTAAGAGTTCAACAAAAAAATGGCACAGAATTGGGATGAAAAGGACTGTATACAAGAGGTTTCAAAGAAAAACTCGGGCAAATTGAAATGCAAATTGAAATTGCATAGTTTGTTTAATTAAAAATAATTAATTTTATAAAGGAACACATTTGTTGTTTTTTTTTTAATTTGGGAGACCATGTTTAAAAAAATCTTAACAAAAAAAACAGTCTTAACCCTCGAATGGAAAATATATTCTTTAAGTCTTTATAAGTAAACTTTTGTAAAAAATCCACATTTCACCGGTAAAAAAACAAAAAAAAATGCATACAAAGAAAACGTATTTACTACATTTATGATTACTAGAATTGACGAAAACAATTCGTTATTAAATTTCTTAAAAATATTTAAGGAATATTTGGGGTTCACATATTTTAATGTATGGTATGAAGAGATCTTTTACAAAAAAAAAATAAAAAAAATAAATATCAATCAGTTCAAATAAAAAAAATTCTGCTACTTACAGCCCTTAAACCGAATTACCATATTAAAAAAATAATATAAGGTGTATAACTTCAAAAACTAGTGCAGAGCAAATAAATTTTGTGGATTTTGCACCTACATTTTTACGTCACATTGCTAACAGTTGGGTGATCTATGTTCTAAATTGCACAAACAAATACATATGTTCAAAAAATTACCTCTTTTGGTACACTTCGACTCAGTGGCGACGCATGTGTGTGTAATGTGTGTTATATGTCGGCAATGCAATGGAGAAAACAAAGCAGGTTTGCGAGCACGTATAACACTCAACTGAGTTGGTCGGAGAGCATGCTTTGATACGATTGGGGAATGTCGCAAAAAAAATGTCTTCGCCTCACAATCGATACAATACAAAATGCTTATGAACATATGAACCAGTGCTTTAACTATCTGATCTGCATAACTGACACCAGAAAAGCTGTAACAACTGCAGCTCTCGAACGGATTCTGTGAAATTATTTTTAGAAATCATTTAGTAGATAAAAAACAAAAAAATAAATCTAAGGATGGTAAATTGGGATATCTTCCGTGCCTTTGAAAATAGCTAAAGCCTAACCCATATATACACCGGGAAATGTCTGCCTCAATGTGGGTTTAGGCTGTAGAAAGTACCGTTGCTTCATCCCGTTGGAACCACATATTTGGACATTTCCAATAATTGTAAATGGAAAATGAATAATTTATTGCTAATGGCTCTGCAGCTCTAAAGTGACCATTTGGTTAATTGACTACTCATGCGTAAGCGGCACACCATGACATGCCGCTGCTGTAAAATAACCCCAAGCGAAATTAATTTGGCGTTATTTCGCTTTTACGAAGTGAAATAATGCCGAGTTTTGGAACTTGGCGTTATTTCACAATGACAAAGTGAGACAACGCCGAACACTGCTTGTGAAATAAATCCGAATCCAGAGAGAGGATATTCAACACTTCCACTTTTCATACATCCAAGCGCGAGTTTGGGTGTAAACAAAGCTAACTGTTAGTGCCGAACCCCAAACGAATTAACCCCATAATCCACTTATGGCCTTAATTCACTTTCAAATGAGAACTAAAGCCATAACTTAAATGTGAACTAACGCCATTGAGGAAAGTCACCCTCGGAAATATATGATGGATGGAACATTTTCAATTGAACCAAGTGGGTCTAATATTAATTGCCTGCCAATGAACTCACAAACTTATCAATGTCAGATGCAGAAACATAAATTGCCGACTTTCCATGAACCTGACTCTCGTGTCAAAACCCATTCCCAAAGGAAATGTCATGATTATCGCAACTCAATGGCAATTACATCTCTTATGAGTAAACTTCTATTACGAAACTATGAACTTGACATCTATTGCTAACGTAGCCCCAAAACCGTTTAATATGCCGAGCTAATTCAAAGCTTCTCCCAAGTGTGGGAGTATCGATGTGAGTCTAGTAGCGGGGAAAATATTTCAAAACAAATCGATAGAACGTGGGCTATACCTTCGCGAAACAAAATTCAATGTCATTGTTAACTCGGCACAAAGTTGTCAGGTCTAATGCCTCCGATTGCTCACCCTTGAAAAGAGCTGCCGCGATAAAGTGCTACAATTCGAAGAAGCAGGTGGCGTAATGGTTCAATGACAATGCTGTCGAGGTTGACAAGAATGACGGGAACAACGACCGCCGGGCCGTACCACCACCAACGCTAACGATGATGATAAAGATGCCAAGATTATGATTAATTGAATTGTACTTCGAAATTGTGTTATAGATACACAAGGAGCATGCAAAAAACAACACACACAACGCACAGGTGAATTGCTAACCCAAAATAAAATCCGAAATTCCCATAATGACAGATCACTTTTGTGACATGTGATGAGTTTGACTTGACATTGACCCAGATATTCTTCGGTGTAATCGAAGTTTATAAACTTTTAGGGTTCACAAAATTTCCTGGACTAATGGCCATGTATACCAAGGCGAGAATTAAAATAACAAACAAAAGAGTATCAAAAGGATGTCAAAGGACACTAATTGCCTCTGTGTATGCAATATTACAAAATAATTTCCACTTCTAAATTGCAAAAGTCACAACCAGTCAAAGGATAACAATTGCACTCTTGCTTTGAGACATATTTAGTATGCAATTGCTTATGGTATGTACAGAGGAAAGGGGGTCGCCCCAAGGCCTCAGCCAAATTAACCCGAACTCTCCTATAAGGTTTGAGCGACCTTCTGTTTGGAATTGATTTCGCTTTTGCATAACACGGTGCGCCATCATACGGATACGATGAAGTGTATACTGCAATGGACGGACGACGAGATTGGAATGGTGTGGCTTCTTGAAATTGGTTCAAGGTTATGGCCTTGTCTACCTTCCATATATAATTACTCCCCGAGCTCAAATGGCAGTGGGTACCTTTAGTAGAACGTAAAACGAACGAGAATTGAGAAGAGGCCTACAGTGCAATGTGTATGCATGCATGTCGCATGTGATGCTTGGTATGCTTTTACATAGATATTATACCCACTTGTACACCGGAATGATGATGCTTTAGCCTTTGCCATGTGATCACAAATATATCAGTTTTCAGAGATTTTGTTGTAAAATCTATGGACGGGTGAGTGTCTGTAGGATTCACTATTACAAATGGTATGAAACTCTGCGGAGTTCGCATATCATTGGATATTGGGATATTGGGTGTGCATTGCTTACTAAGAGTTGATTTGTGAATAGGAATTTCAACTGAGGGGATTTTTTTTTGTATCCCAACCAACAATTCGAATTGAAACTGAATATGCATGAGTGCAGTAAGTGCACTAGGTTGTCTAATGTCCTTGGCAAAGGATGGCTGTTTAGATGTTTGGACGCAATCCAAAATATGAATCAGCATTTTTGCTAGCACTATGAAGAGAAACTGTTATTATATGTACTTACTTACTTACTTAAGTGGCGCTACAGTCCGGAATGAACCTGGGCCTCAACCAACATACCTCTCCAATTAGACCGCTCCTTAGCTAACTGCCTCCAGTTGCGCACTCCAAGTTGGTTGATGTCGTTTCTACTTGTGCGCGCCACTTAAGGCGAGGTCTTCCTCTACTGCGTCCGACGTCTGGCTTGGAATTGAAGACTCTGCGAACCGGAGTATTGGTATCCATTCGTTCTACATGTCCTAGCCATCTTAAAAGTCCAATGCGGAGTTTTTTGACCAAGAGCATGTCGCTGTACAGCTCGTATAGTTCTTGGTTGAATCTTCGTCTCCATAGCCCGTCAACGCGAACGGGACCGAACATTTTTCGAAGAATTTTCCTCTCAAGTCGACCAAGGGTTTCTTCATCCGCTTTTGAAAAGGTCCATGCATCAGCGCCGTAGAGCAGGACTGGAATGATCAGGGTCTTATATAAGATCTCCTTAGTAGTTTGAGTGAGGTTTTTACTACTGAATTGCCTTCTTAGCCCGAAGAAACAGCGGTTGGCAAGAGTAATTCTTCGTAAAATTTTTGACGAGATGTTGTTGTCAGAGTTAATAGCGGAGCCGATATAGACAAAGTCCCGTACTACCTGAAAGTTATATTTGTCAATGGTGACGTTCTGTCCAATTCGCAGATGTTGTGTGTCCTTTCGTGTTGACAGCATATACTTCGTCTTGCCCTCATTTACTGCTTAACCCATTTTTGCTGCTTCTTTCTCTATACTAGCAAACGTTGTTATGACATCACGTTGGGTCCTTCCAATTATGTCAATATCGTCGGCAAATGCTAGTAGTTGTACAGATTTTTGGAAAATTGTGCCTCTGGTGTTGGCTCGAGAGATTTGCCCAATCCTATCAAGAATCAGATTGAAGAAGTCACATGACAGCGCATCGCCTTGCCCAAATTCTTTTTTGGTATCGAATGTGTCAGTGAGGTCGTTTCCGTCCCTGATGGAGCAGCGAGAATTCTCCATCGCCATTCTACACAACCGGACGAGTTTGAGCGGTATACTAAAACTATGTTGTTGTATGTGCGTACCTTTTTATTATAAGTTTAATTCGGTTGGGATCTAAATTTTAAAGTTATTGGCCAAATTTACAGTCGCTTAAAGTAGGCTTCAAAATTATTTTATCGCGTACTAACACGTTTTGATAACTGTAGTCGTTAAAAAGTGTACTTTAGCGTTATCACTCTGAATTAAACTTAAAGCAACCAAAACCTCACTTTAAATACTTCATGCAGAGTTAGCGTAATGTCATCTTTCATTTTCAAAGGCACAAACAGCTAGGTGTGTTTGAGAGTGTTCACTGAAATAAGGTTCGTTTGATTGTCAGAACTGCCACTTTTTAAGTGAGTTTGACTTAGAGTTCTTAGAGGCACGTTCGTTATACACTAATTAGCGCTAAGTTAAAAAGTGTCTGTTGATGAAAATAAGTTAAAGCTAGCTCTTAATTTAGAGTAGATGTTATCTAGTGTGGAGTTAAACCCTTAGACATTGAATATGAATTTGCGCCATTATATTTACTACGGACCTTTAAGCTCGTTTTTGTATATTTTACACATACGCTTTAATACACAGTTTAAAACGTACAGAATTTATAAAGACATACTTATTAGTTTAAGTAATTAAGTAATAGTGTGCATTGATAAATGTTGGCAACAAAAACTTTTTAACTTGGATTCCAAACGGACAATTTGAGAAGTTTCTTATGACAGTTTAAAGTCTTGGAAGTTTGTCAGACTTTCACAAGACGTGGGGCATTGAAACAAAATTAGGTGTTTATCCTTTGGGGATTTTGAACAGGGATCATGCTCTTAGTGTTTCAAAGTACTAAGGCTAGGCCAATGCATCCACAAAAACAATTGATAGTTGAAAAACAGCTAAAAACATCAAATTCATGTTGAATCAGATTCTTTGGGAACAAGCGCCTAACTTCTTATCATAACAATGTGGGCATACACTAATTGGCATATGTATTTTGACGAAACCTTTTGGTGACTATTGAAAATAGTTTCGCTTAGTATCGTTAAATAACGGTGCGAAAATGATGCGATAAACAAAGAATTTATTTTCAGCTCTACGCAGCTTTATGCTGATAAGAGTGCTTGCAAACAAATGATTCTTGCGTGTCTAGGTATTTTGACGGAATCTTTGTGTAAACGTTTTTAAAAATTTGAGCACGTGATAACCAAAAAACGTTTGTATTTAACTGTAATTTATATTAAACGTTGATAAAAAGATAAGAATTGAGATTAAATTTCATTAAAAACCATGGGTAAAACGGCAGAGTCGAGTTTGATTTAATGCCGGAACGGCAGTAAAAGATATAGCAAAAGAGTTTATTGTTTCGCGTCAAACTGTGCACTATCAAATTAGTAAGTTTAAAAAGCATAATGACATCAGAAACGTAATGAGAACAGGTGCAAAGCGCAAAACAACGCCTACTGAAGACCGAGTCCTTCTACGGGAATTCAAGAAAATATATTCCTGAAGCCTCAAGCTGCTGCATATCAATGGAATTTGACGGCAAAGAATCCAATCATCGAGCGCACTGTCCGAAGACGTTTAATGTAAGGAGATTTCAAGAAATTTAAATCTAAAGACGTGCCGTACATATCAAAGGAAATCAGGCATAAAAGACTGGCTTTAGCACAAGCCAAAGGAATTCTGGAGAAGCGTTCTGTGAACAGATGAAAGCTCCATTGAGCATAACTCATCTAAAAATATTTTTTTGTAAGATTGCCATAGGTAGAAAGGCAAAAAAAGACGGCCCGTTTGTCAAGAAGTGAGCCATGGTGGAGGTTCTGTCATGTTCTGGGGATGTGTTGCATATAATGGCCTGGGTGACTTGGTTCCTATCACCTGCCCGATGAATCAACGTCAATATTTAAGAACCCTTAATGATAATAATTTTCTTTCCGGAGGTAGGCTTATTGGTGCATCGTTTATCCTGCAACTGGATAATGCCCAATGCTACAAAGCCCGGATGATAACTAGCTTTTTAAAGGATGTTGGTGTAACCACCATTCCGGGTTTGAATAATACAGAAAAAGTCTGGTCTCTTTTGAATCGCAAAAGAACAGTGTGTTTAAATGAAAACAGCGAAGAGAAAATTTGTGAAGTCACTTTCCTTTGGAAAGAGATATCTCCAGCGGTTCTTCAAAATTTATGAGATTCAGTACCGAGACGCCTTCAAAAAGTTATTGAAACCAAAGGAGGTTATATATTTCTATAAAATATTAGTTATATTTAAGAAGGAAAAAATAAAGAAGAATTACTTCAAAAGCCATTTAAAAGTTAAACCCAAAAATGCACGATTTTTATTTCATCAAAATACTTATGCCGACTTGTTTATACTGCAAAAATTATATGCAATTGAAAAAAGTTGTTCGTAGCAATGGAGACAATCCCAATGGTTTATTATTGCGAAAGGAAGCAAAGCGATGTTGCCAAGCGGTTCATCGCACTAACTACTGTACCTACTATCGATCCAACAGCCGAGGTTTAAAAATGTGTGCTACCTTGAAATAATACAATGGGGAAGACCGTCTTTCATCAATCAGATGTTTTGAGTAGTTTTATTAAAAAGCGACTTTTTTTTTTATAAATTATTAAAACAATCCTTAAACACATAGATTACTAAATTACTAATGCAGAAACCTCAATTGCGGAATATGAAAAAACCTGTCTAATCTAGACCGAATTTGAGACTCACTTTTTCAGCATAATGTATGGAATTGTCGCATTTGAGAATCCAAGAGTCTATGATTTGACCTGTCCATCAAATTCATGCGATATGACGCCATAGCGGATTTCTTCGTGTGTAAGTTCCCGAAAGAAAAGTTATATTATAATAGTCTCAAGAAGTTAAAGAGAATTTCCAATGAGGCTTTCAAATGATAGCTATAACTGGACTCTAATGCCGCTAGCATGCAATGATTGACCTTGAGATTTATTATCCTTTGTGCTTCCCTTTAAGTATTGTTGTTTTGATAACATTGTTCATCGGGTTTCTTACCGCAAGCCGAGTGCCATTACAAAGACGTGGTTGGTTAATTAGGTTGGTTAACATTAGACGACTTTCAGTTGGAGATTATGAGGTGGCAATCCAGCGAATTTAAGAAGTCGGTTGGATAGTTGACGATATCGTCTTGGAAATTAATAGAATCCACCTACATTTACGTCACTGTTTTTCGCAGCCGCACAACCAATCATGTTTCTTGTATTTTTTTTTGCAATTATTTGTACCACGTTTCGGATGAGTTCGGATATTGACTAGGTGTATGAACACAGCCGGTCGAAATGACAACAGGGGTTTTGCCGTTGCTAATGTCCACCAATTGATTTGAAAATACTTGATTGAGTGATCGTTCTGCAGATCGACACGTATGTTCGTAGTCAGTTTGAGTTTCTTCAAGTGTTTCCACAAAAACACATGCATTAAGTACCTGGGCTGGCGTTGACAATGGAATTACTGGAAATTTTGCCGAAAATCACCTGCCAACAGAATCATCGAACCACCAAACCGTTTATGATTATTTAGTTAATCTGGCATCGTTTCGCCTAATGCCTCTAAGCAATTTTTATGAACCATTGTACACCCATCTTTGAATTGCTTCAAAACTTTGGCCATCGTACTATTACATTTTCATTGATTTGCATATTTAATGGCAATGAGCATGAACAAGTCGACCGTCTTCCTACAATGCAGATGGAATTCATGAGAGTGTAGTACGCATATTTTTGCTGTCGATTCAACAGTGGAACGTTCATTCGAACAGATTCCCTCAAAGCATCTTAATCATACGCTTGGGAGCAGTCGCATTTCTTAATCAGATGATACCTTATCTGATATCAATCAATTAATATCAAAGCCTTGTTGTGAATTTTCTCACTTAGCATTAAATTTGGACGTATTATATTATATCAATTAATATCAAAGCCTTGTTGTGAATTTTCTCACTTAGCATTAAATTTGGACGTATTGTTGTAACACGAATTTGATGCAAAACATCGTCACACATGGCATCTTTGTACTTGCTCCACAAACCAGTTGGTTTTGATAGGAAGGGATTTGAAATAGTTATCGAAAAAATGAACGTATTTGGTGAGTATTTGCCGAAAGCACAGCATTTTCGAGGGTGTATGTAATCCCAATGGGTGTCACTCTCTTACACTCGCAATGTTGGCACGCTTCTCTATACGTGCTACATAATTCAATATTAATAGTTCGCAAATCTTGGAGTGATGTTTTGCCACGATCGTTGAATAAAAGCAAAGAGTACAGAACTATATAGAGTGCGCGTCGCATACAACAATCATTTTGTATGTGGGGTACTGATATTGATACCTGAGTGTTAACATTACTACCCCAACATCAAACAACAACATCCGACGCATATGATCGACGAAATTTCCCATTCGCATTTACCACCCACGTCTGAAGCGGCTACAAAATGTTTAACTGTGATGCGTACTCTATTTTGTCGTGTGTGCATATTTTGAGGGTACACTGTACCAATAAAGTAAGCATAAATATATCAATACAACATATCAATATTGCAATACACAAGCAAAACAATTTCAAGTGAACGTGTAATATGATCGCCCACTTATGAGCTAAGTCAGCAGCCACACGCAAACCACTTGTAACATATACTACATATATACACATATGTACACAAGACTCTCTCTCTCCTGATTATGCTGATAAGGTAAAATATGTATGAAGCAGTTTAGCTATAAGAATTTATTCAATAAAAACATTCATTCTGAAAACAGCAATAAAACGGCACAGACGTGCCAAGAAGTATTTTTCTTAACACAACTACCTATATACATTACAATTTAGTTCCATACTCTTTGCTAATAGTTAACGCAAACAGAAGCACTCATCGTTTTTTCATGGACTTTTACAAACATTTAAAAAATTAACCAAATCGGTCAAGGAGTTCATCGATTTTAGATATATCAAAAAAAAGTTGGCGTACAAATGGAAATGGTCAATTTCTTTTTGCAAAAACATAAACAAAAAAAATCGGTCCAGCAGTGCTTCGATTATAGATAAATCAAAAAAAGTGGGCGTTGTCAATTTTTTTTTCTGTAAAACCTAAGCTAGGTTATATAAAAAAAAGCCAATTCGGTGCAGCTGTTCTTAAGTGATATGTGTTCAACATAAACTTCAATACCCACCCATGACGTCACCAAGGCAAATACAATTGTTGACCACTGTATGGTGTACTAAAGACAACAACGCGTATTGTTCACGTTGAGTACATTGCATTAAATGATTATTTTTATTGGAAGTAGAAAATTAAATATTACTTTTATCATTTTTGTAACATCGAGAAGAGTGGGTCATTTCGGGAACTTAAAGTTTCCCGCATTAAATGAAACTTGAAGTTTCCCGCTCAAATGAATCTTGAAAGTCAACCTAAAAGAACCGAATTTTTGGGCATGGTGAAGATATTTCTGTCTGTGCATATAATTTCTAGAGCTTATATTAATTCTAAATCTAATATATTGTGTTTCAATATGTATAACATAGTGTAACGTTATATGAACATATTTTTTTTACAATAACTGGCACTTGAAATGAATATTAACTATTTTTTCACGTTGTTTGGCAGGTAGTCGTTGTATGGCGATCCCTCAAATTATATATTGAATAAAGGTGGTGTAGGCACATACCAGCAACCTAAAAGAGTTGCTTTCTGAGAATTTCCGTATTGAAATTTATACTCCAGAGGAGATATAAATTAAAATATTCATATTTATTTTTTATATAAAATATTCATACATATTTTTTATATAAAATATTCATACATATATTTTTTAACTACAAAAGTATCTCATTAATGTGGATTTTGATTTTATATTTCCAGAGTGACAAGTGCAATGATGTACAACAATTAAAAAGTAAGTTTTCATTAGCTTTGCACTAATCTATTTAATTTTTTTATTATAACAACAAAACTGTAAATAATTTGATTATTTTAGTATTTAAATAATTTCCATCAATGTTTTTATTGTTAGCTACATGTGATAAATCATGAATTACTATAGCCAGATAAATAAAATTTTAATTTTAATCATTATTTCCTGTCACTTTGAATGCAAGTAAGGAAAAGGTTAAATTCATTAAAATCTTATGTATTCTAAGCGGCACAAAAAACCAATTTACAATTATTATAGAGCGTGCCAAGAAACAATTAATAAACTCTGGTTTTTGAAATATTCCACAGAAAAGTTTTGAACAACAGCACGAGATCTAATGCCAAGACTTTATCCATTTAAATAGATATTCTCTTGAGATATTTCGAGTTCCCTAGACCATTCGATAGTTCGAACATTACTATTGACCCTGCTTGGAATATATTTGCTATTTTTTGAGAGTAAACTGCAGAGCTTAGTCCGAAATCGAATTCCAAACCACCTGTAGATGTAGATTGATATAGAGTGCTGTTTCCAAACTTTATTTACTTACTTAGGTGGCGCTGTAGTCTGGGACGAAGCTGGGTCTCAACCAACATGCCTATCCAATTGGCCCTTAGTCCTTATCTAACTGCCTCCAGTTGCGCACTCCAAGTTGGTTGAGGTCGGATTCTACTTGTGCGCGCCACATAAGGCGGTTCTTTTTCTTTTTAGTCAGATGTCTGGCTGGGAATCGAAGACTCTGCGAGCCGGAGTATTGATTGGTGTCCATTCATTCTATATGTCCTAGCCATCTTAAACGTCCAATGCGGATTATTTTTTTGACCAAGGCCATGTCGCTTTACAGCTCTTGGTTGAACCTTTTTCTCCATAGCCCGTCAACTCAAACGGGACCGTAGATTTTTCGAAGCATTTTCCTCTCGAATCGACCAAGGGTTTCTTCATCCGTTTTTGAAACGGTCCATGCTTCAGCGCCAAAGAGCAGGACTGGGATGATCAGGGTCTTATATAGGATCTCCTTAGTAGTTCGAGTTAGGGCTTTACTACTGAATTGCCTTCTTAACTAGAAGAAACAGCGGTTGAAAAGAGTAATTCTTCGTTTAATTTCTGAACAGTTGTTGTTGTCATAGTTTATAGCGGAGCCGAGATAGACAAAGTCCCATACTACCTCAAACTTATATCTGTCAATGATGACTTTCTGTCTAATACGTCGATGTTGTATGTCCTTTCGTGTTGACAGCATATACTTCGTCTTGCCCTCATTTACTGCTAAACCCATTTTTGCCGATTCCTTCTCTATACTAGCAAACGTGGCTTTGACATAACGTTGAGTCCTACCAATGAAGTCAATATCGTCGGCGTATGCTAGTAGTTGTACCTATTTTTGGTAAATTGTGCCTCCGGTGTTAGCTCGAGAGTCTTGCACAATCCATCGTCATCCTACACAAGTTTGTTTGGACGAGTTTGTGCGGTATACCAAAATGGCGCTGTATAGTTCGTGCGGTCGTATGCGGCTTAGAAATCGATCAATAGGTGGTGGGTATCGATTTAGGCTTGGGTTTTTTTCCAGGGTCTGCCGAAGTGTGACTTTCCTGGCCTAAGCCCACACTGATTATGGCCGATCAAGTTGTTGGTAAACGGTTTCAGGCATTCACGTATTACGGCAGATAGGGTATTGTATGCGATGTTGAGGAGACTTATGCCTCTGTAGTTGGCGCAGTTTAGAGGGTCCCCTTTTTTGTGGAGCGGGCAAACTACGTAGCACTTATTTAATATCAATATCGTGGTACGGGATATTGTAGTCAGATATTCCTTCTTCATGTTGAACTGATTTTAATGTGCTTCTCTGGTCAGTGGCGTAATACACTGGTTCCCAGCTATTCTGAGTCGTGCGGCGGTTGTATATGCTATTTCAAAGCCATTAATATCAATTATATCGGCGTCTAAGCCTATCTTTGGATTGTCATTTGTGATTCAGTAAATTATGGTATATGTTTTTTTCCGATATACTTTTCCCAAACGTTATATTAGTTTTGATACATAGCTTGTAATACAGAAAAATAATTTAGATAGATACATTTATAGATATATACGGATCGACTAAGAATCGCATTTTGATCTAAGATTATGAAATTCGGTATATTGGATCCTTGTCCATGCCCACAAAATACGTGAAAATATTTTTTTTGAATCCGCCACTTTTAAGAAAAGCGTTCACTTTTATCAAACGGTTAAGAATTTTGGAAAAGAGTCTTAACAAGATAGACAATCTTCGTATCAATATTTTGTTTATATAAGGCTTTTTTCCACACCCACTTTTTGGGTTTTCGGTAAAATTTGAAATGAATTTGAAAAAAAAATGTCGTTTAAAAAACGTTGGTTATATTAAATAAACATTTTATCTATAGATCATTTTCACCCACAACCACATTTTGATAGCACGAGAAGGTAAACCTCCACCTCTGTTAGTATCACAAATGCGAGCGCTTTGAGGACATTTTTCGTTACATTATCACGCATTTCACGCGGTATTTCATTAATTTCATCACGAATATTTTGTTTGAGTTGCTCAAGCGTTTCTGGTTTCAGATATCCCCACAAAAAAAATTCCATCGTAATCCTGGCTGTATGCGATGTGGCACCGTCTTGTTGATACCACTGTTAATTAAGCACAAAGAATGCAGTTGTGACGTTAACAGTTTTTAATCATATCACGATATCGCTCCCCATTCACAGTTACCGTTACGCTGGTCTTATTTTCAAAGAAGTAAGGTGCAATGATTTCTCCTGACCAAATTGCACACCATACTGTAAATTTTAATGGATGATGGATAATGTGAGGGTTTTCCATTGCCCAGAACCGACTATTGTGTGAATTCATATATCCACTCAAATGAAAATGTGCGTCGTCAATCATTATGATTTTCTTTATGAAAATCGGGGTTATCATGGGCTAGCTGAGAAATCCTATTGGCATATAAACGGCGGCGTAAATGGTCTTATGGGGAAGAATATACAAATGGTTTTTGTATAAAAATGTCTCCAAAAAGTGGGCGTGGGTTAAAATCATATATGAACGAAATGTTTATATTGTAATAACCGATGATTTTTCATCAATATTTTTTTCGAATATTTTCAGATTTTTCCAAAAAATTGTTTTGTCAGGTGTATCGTCCAGATGAACAAGAGAACATGGTCGGATGACACAGGTTGTTTTCATAAACGTGTGCATCACTAAGATCGGCAATAGACATGTTCATAAATTCTGAATTTTTTTATCGAACAGACCCAGATGAAATGCAGAAGATATATTCATAAACGTCATCAGTCTCATCAGCATCCGGCAGATTGTGCATCCATGTTATTTTGACAGCAGAAAGTGCAGGAGATAAAGAAAACAAATTTTGAGTGTGAAAATAAAAGTTTTGTTAACAATTTTTTAATAAATTATGTGTTGCAAATAACATTTATCTTTTTTTAAGTGAAGAACAAGCTGCGCTGTGGAATGTGGCGAAAACTTAGCTATTATTTCATAAAAGAATTCTGATGGAAAAAGAAGAAAAAAATCATTCTTCTTCTTCTCCTTTGTTATTAATTCACAATTAAGATTGAGCACAACTTCATTCGCGGTCATTTCTAATTTTTGTCTGATGGTTATGAACATTCAGCGACTACTTAAAATTAAACTTAAGCAGGCCTGAACCCGTTATGCAGAATGAGCGTATCCATTGATGCAACAAAGGAGAAAGACGATTGGACTAGTGCAGATTTTCATCGTTTATGAAAACACCCATAGTTTGTCTTTCTTGATGGACTAAATTCGGAAATTAGAAACGATAACACGGATGACACATTGACATTCCGGTTAAGTTTTCTACTGAAATTAGACACGTGCTTATTAAATGCGAAAAAAATTACCAAATCGTAATTTTGGTGGCATACTTATGTATGAAATTGAATTTTTTTAATTTGAACTCGTTTGGCTACCATAATCCCGAAGATACCATGCTTTCTTTCCGAACATGAATTTTACCCAGTTCAACTAGAAATGACAGGAGATTTCACAGTCATCTGAACGAAGCCATTCGGACGACTAAAAATGTCGCGCCATCTATCCTATCATCCACCACTTTTTTTGATTACTGTTTAGGTGACCGACGGATAGGTTGTAGGTTTCCAAAAACTGCCTCGGACTATTAATAATGTTGAGTTCACGAAGTTAGAAGTAAATGGTTTCTGAATTGAATGCAAATGCATTTAGATCAGATATTTGATTCTCATCATTGCCAAAGTAATCGGCAGCAGTCGGAATTTTCTCAAATTGATCAACGAAGTTCAACCGAAAAATAATTATAAACAATATGCTGAACCACCATAACTACATTGACCGTGTGGAAGAACAAAACTATAGCGGATTGGAAAAGTTTGACGCAAGTATATCCGTGGTGAATTTTGTCGCACTGTGATTGGTTATCAAATATCTTAACTCTAGAATTACCAGTCGCTCCAGATTTTGCTACCAATCCTCATATACAAATGAGTTTCACAAGAGAAAAGAAAAGCTATATTTTCATTTACTAATTCCATCTCTCTTCGGAATATTTTGCATGAAGGCAGTTCCCATACGAATGCTCTGCTTGTTGTCAGTTATCTAACACCGTGGAAAAACGACTCATGCGGAATTTCTGAATCGCTTGATTTGCCCATATCCTCGGTACGTGTGGAGTGTTAAAAACTCGTCCTTTTTCATTCGTTGCATTACAGTTTCTCTTCTCAGTGTATGAAATACGAAGCTATAAAGAAAAGCAACAACAAAAAATCAAAACCTGAGACCACCAAACGAACCATGTCAACACTAGACTGATACCGAAACTACTACCAAGCACGATATATACCAGTGGCACTTGCAGTTCGCAACAATGCGCATTTTAGTCCATAAATTGTCCCACAATATTCGCATTTGAAACTCTCTGCTGTATCTCGAACTTAATCAAGCAAATTGCTGCCATAGGTGGTCGGTTGGGTAGCTCGGTACGTAGGCAGAGAGTATACCTAACCTATTCAGTCCTAGCTAGGTGCTACTGCCGGTTACAGACATTCTGTTGGTGGCCCCTTGCTGCAGGATTTTGTATTCAAAGTCGGTGTTGGGAATAGTTACCAACAGTAGGTTGTCGACGGTTTGATTGCCTGATGGTCTTCATTGGGAAATGGCAAAATGCTGGTTTTTAATAAAGACATCCTATCCCCCGCAGCAATTCGTATGTAAATGGCAAAAAGGCATTGCAACTATATAGAGTAGCAGGATCTTTTGCAGTTCTACTGACTGGAAACGGATTTTCCGTCTGTAATCATTGTTAGGAGTCATGTGGCAGCTTAGGAAAGCTTTTGGGCATTTTGGTGTCGGTCGGTCGGCTGGCTGATTTGCTTGTGTTGTTATTTCTGGGCATGCGGTTTTAGGCTGATCTAGGAGGCTTGTTGGATATGCTTGCATTTGCTCTCGCATACGTATGCAATTCGGTAATTACATGTTAATTTAGTATAAACTTCCGTTAGCTGGTCATAAGATCTAAGCTCCGCAGATTAGGGGTAAAGCAAGGATAACGTATCAATTGTTTTGAGGGATTAATGTGGGATGGTTAATAGTGCTATAGGAACACGTTGGGCGTTGCATTGGTTATGGGACCATAGTGTTCATGTGAACTAAGTACGGGTATTCGATTTTTGGATTGGAAATATGTTTTTGAATGATATCTGTTTGATTTGAATCTCATCAGCCACTGAGAATTTAGAAAAGTCTGTATGTTGTTGCCTAGAAAATAGAATTTAGAATTCCCGTTGTCTATTGCTAATATAGAGTGTTTTTTAGAAGTAAAGCAAAGTTGGCAATACTGTTTTAACTGGCGGCCATGTTGTCAGCTGTCAAGTGATTTATTTTTAGTTTTGTTTGCATTTCAACACGTGTAAATCTATTTTTAAAGTCATGGTTCTGTTCGAAATACGTATCGTCCATTTTACGGTCAATTAATTCGCTTAAGTATGGAACGTTTTCGCTCCACGTTTATTAGTTATTTAAGTTATTATGCCAGAAGATTATCATTCGAATAAAGTAAATTTCATGTAAATTTTAAAAAAAATCATCACTATTTTATTCTATTCGAAGGTTCTATGCCTCTAAAAAACACCCTGTATATCTATTCAGTTTTCTCAGAGGAGGCGAACGATGAAATAACTGCAGATGTCTATGCAATTTAAATTCTCGTTGTTAACTGCAATTACCTCTTAAAATAGGTATAAGATATAAGTAAAAAAGGAAACGGGTCTGCATTTTTTTAGCGCCCAATTGCGGATGTTTCACTTTTTACAAAATAGAGTTCGTTGGGTCGTACTTTTCTTATCTTCTTAAGGTTAAGCTCTTCTTAAGGTAGCTTTAGTATAAGCTCTATAATTATTGGAGGTCTCATTCAGCCTCCAAGTGGGAGGCAAATGGTGACCCCTTATTTAATGGGGGTACTGAATGATTTCTTATAGAATTGATATTATCAATGTTTCTTCTAATGTTCTTCACGCATATGAAGGGTGGTCCAACCATAATACATGATGTTAATTGTGAGTCACTCCCTAACGTCAATTTTTTTGTTTGACAAACGTCAGACATGAAGAGGTAAACATTTGAGTAGCGCGTTAAGATTGTTGAAGCCTTTTACGACGTTCAAATCAAAATGCATTTCGTGCACTTCGTGATTTTTTTGGTCAGTACAATCGACCAAACGTGTTCACAACTGGGAGAATTCTGCGCAAAGTCTTAGTAAACTGGTTATGTAGGAAATGTGAAAACACCTGTGCATGCTCGCCAAGTTCGTTCTGCTTCTGCGAAAAACACTGCTGTTGTTCGCGATAGTGTGGCGGAAGAGCCGTCAACCTCAACTCTTTGTCGTGCCCAACAATTGATCATCTCACGAACATCACTGATGCGAATTTTTAATAAAGTTTTGAACTTACAGGCTTACAAGGTTCAGTTGACTCAAGAGCTGAAGACTACTGATCATTTCGAGTGTCCTCAATACTGTTCTGTCTGTTCAACAGAATTGAATGGTGATTTTACAAACAAAATCATCGTCACCGACGAGGCATACTTTCATCTCAGTGGATTCGTTAACAAGCAGAATTTCCGCATTTGAGCAAATGAGAACCCACGAGTGATTGTTGAAAAGCCGATGCATCCACAAAGAGTGACTGTTTGGTTTTGAACAGGATGTTGCCACTTGCCACATAGCCAAAATAACAATGGCTCTTTTGCGCCAGAAATGGCTGTGTTTTCCCACGTCGTAGCGATGTGATTTGACACCATTCGACACTTTCTTTGGGGATATAATGAAAAAGTGTTCCTCAATAAGCCAAGAACAATTCAAGAGGTAAATGATGACATAATTCGGCACATTAATGACAATTATGTCTCAGAGTCAATGAAAATATGGACTATTGGATAGATGCCAAAAAAGCCGTGGCGAGCATTTGTCCGAAATCTAGTCATAGATCCTTCTATTATATATAAAAATATTAAGATAATTCTCTGAAAACTGTTTATTTTATGTACAATTAACATCGTGCGTTTTCGTTTGACCACCCTTTAGAACCAAATATTCGAACATCAATTTTTTCATTCGATAGGTTCGTTAGGTAAACGTTACAATGCCTTGCTAGGAACGACCTGTGTTCTCGATATTGTCTGTGTAACGCAGCAGATTTGCGAAATTGCGTGTTAACAGAACTTGTTTTCGGAAACCTGTACATGCTTGGAAGAGTTGAGGTGATTTTTTCCAAACTGAAGGTTGCATCGGGTGTTCTCCAATGTTAGGCGAAACGGTTGTACCAAATTGATGAAACTCGAATTCAGTCATTACTCTACAAAGCTCCAGGTGATGGATGATATTAGACACGAGCTTAAAGTCGATAAAAATAAATTATGGGTCCCGGCTTGGAATTTATTTTGGTGGTCTAAGTGCAAATAATGGTACGTGCAGATAAATGTGCCATAAAATACTTAAACCGTTTACGCAGAACATTGGATAAGATAATGATTGTGTCATTCTTGTAGGTGGGGCGTATTTATCCGACATACTTTCATTTTCCCATATTATTTCATCAAGACATAGTTAATGGCTTGGTTCATGCGAACTTCCAAGCATTTCAAGTGTCAATTCATCAGAACTATTAATCTTATTGTTTATTAACTTTTAGATAGCTGCTCTGCTCTATCTGTTTCTCTTTTAAGGTAAGCGCTGACTGTAAGTGGGTGGCTTTCTTGATGAAACATTTTCTCGGCATTATTCCAAGTTAAGTTATTTTGCACTGACTCGAGTAGTATCAATTGTTAAGAAAGTTGCCATTCAGTTTCGGAATGTAAAAGGAGTTCCTGCTATCGTGCAAAAAGTATACACGCAAGCATAAATAGTTGTGAATTGCTGCTTTGATCGGCGGTTAGTTTACAAAATCTGACTTATTTGCAGATCTTGCATCCTTTTTTATCAGTGGAAGTCTATTAATTTATAATTGATGTTTATTAAAGTCAAGATGTTTCCAAAAAAATGTTTAAATGATAAAATGACAAATTTCCATTTAATTGGAAATTTCCCAATATTATAGTTAAATCGATTAAAAATTATCTACAATATACGTGTAAAGGTAATATGTCATTACGGATTCATTGCATCCAAAGCCATTCAATATTTCTTTTTTTACACATTCCCAGGATATCGAGACAATCAAATATGTAATATAGTCCCTTTTTTAATATTAGCTATCACATCAATTTTTTTTTTTGCATTTAATAAGCATTGCCATTATGTGTAATAATCTGCTATTAAAAACAAAGCCTGTCCATAAAAATACTTAAAAAATATATGAATGTAAATTATTTTGATTGAAACACAAACATCAAAGTTGTTTAATTAAATAGTTTTATTAATTGTAACCTTCAAATATTCCATTTTCTCTATGAGAATTTATGGTCAACCGTCGACCACTGCTGAGTAGCGACTGACTAAGCTTAACCTTCTAATCGCACAATCAGATAACAGCCTGCATCCAAGTGTTTAGCAGAAGGTAAAGAGATGCTAGACGAGGAGAGATGCGAAAGTTTGTTGACAAGCTGTAATGTGACAATAATGCATTACCGTTTGCAATGCCAGCAGTACAGTCACCAACAATCCAAGTATGGGTTAGTAACGATCCATAACTATCCCTCCTTCAAGTAAGGACGTCCACGCCTTCATTTTTACATAGTTTGTAATACAAGATACTTAAAATAATGTTAACAAAATTATTCATTCATTTTTAGTTAATGCTAATCCAAATATTTACATATTTCAATTTAATTAATTTTATAAATTTTAGCAAAACAATTGCTTTATTCTTAATAGACTTATTTCAATGATTTATTCAATTTTTTTATAATATTTCGATAAACATTAAATTATAATAATTTAAAATACTGCCTTAGAAAAAAAAAATAGAATTATTTAATTATTAATTAATTTTTGTAAATCATTTTCAGCAATTTTAACAGATTTCAACAGTCTTCAACAACACAAAAAAAATCAACAATACAATAACTGATGCTTTTACAACCATTGATTATAACATGTTAGTTAAATTATTGGGAAAATAACATCCACAGGGTTTATGTTAATCGGTTTATATTATTGAACCAATTTTAGATAGCAACATAGTTCGTAGTCAGTAGATTCACCTAAGGTTACTTTTGTGAACCTTCCTGTTATCAATCAAAACCGCTGTCCCTAAATCTTTTTGAACAATTTTTTCGATAAAGAGTTTACTAAATTTATTACCTATACGTTTGTTTGTTCTAACAAATACTCTTTCTCCAGGAACAAACATTCGTGTTTGTCTATCCTTATTATGATATCCAAGGAACATTTTTTGGTTTCTAATTATCCTTTCAATGATTTCATCTCTTAACGCAGACGAAATCGAATGGATAATATCAATTGGTCTATGATTTGTGACTGAATGAATCGTCCTATTGTACTTAGCTGTAGCAAGTAAAAGGAGTTCAGCAATATTACCAATGTCCTTCTCAAGCTTAATACATCTTGCAATTTCAGAAAGAGTACTGTGAAACCTTTCCACCTGTCCATTGGTTACACTGTGGAAAGGTGGTGTTGTAAAGATAGATATATTAAAATTATCCCTAAGCAATGATCTTATTGTTTCTGAGGTAAACGATTTTTCATTATCGCACACCACTGTTTTAGTGTTTTTAAAAAAATTAAGCGTTTCCAAAAGTGGCTCTTTGATGTCTAATATGGCTCGGGATTTAATGGCTTTTACAACGGCAAATTTGGAGAATTTATCCACACACGTCAGAAAATGAGCACCCGAGGTTGAATAAATGTCTATATGAAGAACCTCTCCCGGATGTCGTGGTATAGTTGTTTTACCAATTTTAGGCTTAGGTGGATGTCTTTGGTACTTGGCTTCGAGACAAATTTTACAACGTGATACTATTTCTTTCAATCTTTTTCTGATATCTGGAAAATAATAGTCCTTCAAAACCTGCTGTGTATTTTCTCGGGAAGACCGATGGGCTCTGCTATGTTCGGTCGCAAGGATTTCTATTTGATCATTAGGATTGAAAATATCAGTAACAAATCGTGCAGTGTGACAAAACTTTACCGAGGGATAGGTGGTAATAAGTTTGTCCTGAATTTGGGCTAGTATTGGTAAATCGCAAAATATTGCGTTGACAACATTGGGGTTTATAATATCTTTCAAAACCAAGAAAATATTACTTATTTCAACAAAGGTAAGTGTGTGACGTATCTGCGTTCGAAAAATAATCTTAGTTGTCTTTACAAGCTCGGCTCCTTGTCTAAGAATTAATTGATTTTTAAAGCAGTTTAAAGGATTTTGAACGCTAGGTATTGTTTCAGTTAGTGATGACTCACTATTAACTAAGGTAGAATATGCATCTACAGATTGCTCTATTGCATTTATATGTTGGCGAGACAAAGCGTCAGCAACGAAATTCTCTTTGCCTGGCTTATAAAAAAATGTTGGGGAAAACTCCTCTATAAATGATCTCCATCTTTTCATTTTTGCGTTTGGATTTTTGTCCGAAATAGCAAAGGTTAACGGCTGGTGGTCTGTATAAATATTTAACCGATTAACTCCATATAAATAGTTTCTAAGCTTCTGTAGCGCCCACACTATGGCTAAAAGTTCTCGCTCATTTGTAGCGTAGTTTTCTTCGGTAGAAGATAACGTACGCGAAATCATAGTAATTGGCCTACCTTCTTGAGAGAGGACAGCGCCAAGCGCATATGATGAAGCATCGGTCGTGAGGTCAAATGGTTTTTCATAATCCGGGTAAAGCAGCAAAACATCTTCCGATGCCAGTATTTGTTTAATTCTATTAAATGCATCAATTGCTTCTTCGTCGAAATCGATTTTAATACTTTTAGATTTTTTTGTACCAACGTTGCCATTATCGCCCCTTAGGTACTTCGTCAAAGGTTTTGCAATGTGAGCGTAATCCCTAATGAAGCGCCTATAATATCCTGATAAACCCAGAAAGGATCGTAAGCTGCGCAAGGTCAATGGAACTTCGTATCCCACAATATCCTTTACCTTATCAGGGCAGGTTTTCACTCCCTTATTAGACACAACAAAGCCCAAAAACTCCAATTCTTGTTTAAAAAATTTTGATTTTGCTGGCTCTACCCGCATATTAGCATTAAAAAGCAGTTGTAATACTCTGTCTACGTCTTCTAAGTGTTTTTCCTTTGTTGTTGAATAAATGATGACATCATCGATGTAAACGTAACAGCATCTACCAATTTCCTCCCTAAGAACATCATCTATTGCCCGTTGGAAAATGCTGGGCGCATTTTTTAACCCAAATGGAAGTCTGCAGAATTCATACTTTCCATTGTTGATTGAAAATGCAGTCTTTTCCCTATCCCGTTCAGACAAATTTATTTGATGAAACCCAGATTTTAAATCAAGTGTTGTAAAGACGGAAGCGTTTCCAAGATTGGCGAGAATAACACTTGTATCTGGAATTGGGTATTTGTCACTTATCGTCTTAGAGTTCAGTTTACGAAAGTCTATGACTAGACGCATTTTTCTTTTTCCCGTTTCATCAATACCTTTTTTGTCAACAATCCATATTGGATTATTATAGGGAGATCTTGAAGACTTTATTATTCCATTTTGGAGTAAATTAGCTATTTCATTTGATACAAAATCAGCTGCGGATATGGGATATTGGTAGGGCTTAGAATATACCGGATCGTTGTCAATCGTCCTAATTGTGGCAATGACGTTCGTATTAAAAGGAAGTGCCTCGTTTGGATTTGCGAACACTTTACTGTGTCGTGTCATCAGTGCATTAAGCTGTTCATTTAGTCCTGAAGGTATAATTTCCTTTTCTAAGGATGTGTGGTTAACGTCAGCACAATAAAAATAAAATAATTTTTCCTCTCCTTCATTATAAGTAATAACTCCTTTTTCCAAATTTAATTTCGCGCCTATATCTTTTAAAAAATCAAAGCCTATAATGCCATCAAAAGTTTTTAAATTTGGAAGTAAAAAGAATGTAGCATTTCTGTTGAATAAATTAATAATGCACTTAGTTGTTACCACGTTTGTTCCGTGTATTGACTTCACAGAAAATGGCTTGTTAATTGGCTTAATGGCCTTTAGAGCGCTTAGATTTTTGACATAATTTTTAGCGGCACCTGTGTCGACTAGAAACTTTATTTCCTTTCCTGCCAAGGTTCGACTAACGTACGGCAGGAGGGACTTTCCCCTTAAAAAATTGATTTCATCAAAAGTCTCCGGAATGTCATTAAATCTTGCCTGCCCATATTCGGCATTATTATATTCGTCAACATATTGCTCTTCTTTCTGTCCCTCTGGGTGGCTATAACCTTGGTTTGTGTGGTAATATTCGCAAGGATTTTCTAAAGAAGTGTCTGGCATAAATGAAGTATGATTGAAATGGTTTATTCTCTGCTGCTTAGGAAGTGTTTGGCGGTCAGAATCTCGAAGTCTTTTCAGTGGGGTGGAACTATTAAAATAACCTTGGGGATTATTGACGGTTTGATTGTGTTTTTGTAATTGATTGGGATGTTGCAACGATTGCTGAATATTATTGGGGTTCGATGTCATTGGTGTGTGGAAACTATTGGGATTTTGTACAGGAATTTTAAAACTAGTTGGATTTCTATATTGTGAAAGTGATTGATCTATTTCCATTGGAGTTGGCTTATGTCGTATTTGGTTTACAGGGATTTGTCGGTAGTGGGGTGAATTATTTGGGTTATATTGATTGTTATTGAAATATTGGCTAGTTGGGTATTTTTTCAAACGGTCGTTGGCACTCAGGAAAGAATTTGCAAAATTATACCTTGCTTGATTTGCTTCAAGCTCCTGTGCAAGAGCAAGTGCACCTGGCATATCATTGGGTCGAGAAGAGAATAAAATGTCGCACATAGGTTTCTGTAAACCAGAAATGAAAATTCTTAGTGCGTCTTGCCGATATTTTAGAGAAAATGATTCAATAAGGCTTTTATTCCCCTCATGAAGCATTATTGTTTTATTAATTATAAGTGTTAACTTTTTCTCAACTTCGTCGTAAAATTCAACAATTGACAATCTCCCTTGACGTAGAGTGGACATTTCCTGCTCTATTAGATAAATAGGTCTCTTATCGGAATAAGTAAAGTCTAATCTTGCTATTATTGCTTTAAAGTTGAGAACTGTGTTGAACGAGGATAAAACCTGATCCGCAGAACCAACAATTTTATTTCTCATAATAGCTACTGCCTGATAGTGTCTTGAACTTCCCTCGTGTAATTCGAACAATTTGTAAGCAGCAAAAGCAGCTTGACGCCATGAAATGTACCTAATTTGCTCTCCACTAAATTCGGGCAAAGATTTTATTAAATCCAATGACTCATCGCAGATTTTACCGGGTTCTATTGTAACAGGTCGATATTCCTCAACAACCGTAGGTGTCTCTAATGCCTTTAGACGATTTGTTAGTTTATTTATTGTGTTTCCGAACGATTGCTGTGTTTGCTGGGTTGCAGCTTGAACCGCCGCGGTAACTATCATCTTTATCTGCTCTGCGTCCATTATTTACTCAGTAACAAAACAATATTATACTGTATAACTTTTTATCCTTGCGTCTTATACTGTTTTTAATTTGAATTATTCAAAACAAATAAATTTGAAGACTCAATCTTTAAATGATTAGCAAAATTCTATACAGATTGATACAAAATAGTAATATTCAATTGCTATTTAATTTGTAATTTTTGTTCCATTTAAGATTTTCAATTCAATTCAAAAAAACTAACATAACATCAAATGAATTTAATGATTAATAATTATCTAAAGAAAACAGTAATTTCAAAATGAGATGATACTTATCTAGCTATATGTACTACAGTCTAATACTACAATATTTTGCTCCTCTTCGCTCAGGTAGTTTTTACTTCCTTCACTCCAATCGCTGATGATCGTAGAAATGATAAGACGAAGTTCAATTTGTATTTTTTTCTTTTTTTTTCACTTCACAATTTGTTGTTTACTAATCGTTTAAAACGTTAGTTTAACATTGTTTAATTTTCGCGATTTATGTCGACTACACTTTTTTTTGATTACTCGATTTATATCGATTACGGTTTTTCATTTGCTCGATTTATTACGAGTACTGTCTTGATGCTGTTGTTTTGATTTAAACGATTTCACTTTTGTTTGTGTTTCGATTCACTCGATTTATGTCGATTACACTTATTATAAATGAGTTCGTGCTATCAGCAACGCCTATTAATTATTAATATAAATGTTTTTATCGCGTCACTATATGGAAGTTGGGCGCCAATTATTTTGATTGAAACACAAACATCAAAGTTGTTTAATTAAATAGTTTTATTAATTGTAACCTTCAAATATTCCATTTTCTCTATGAGAATTTATGGTCAACCGTCGACCACTGCTGAGTAGCGACTGACTAAGCTTAACCTTCTAATCGCACAATCAGATAACAGCCTGCATCCAAGTGTTTAGCAGAAGGTAAAGAGATGCTAGACGAGGAGAGATGCGAAAGTTTGTTGACAAGCTGTAATGTGACAATAATGCATTACCGTTTGCAATGCCAGCAGTACAGTCACCAACAATCCAAGTATGGGTTAGTAACGATCCATAACTTGTATTCTCATATTTCACAGGCTTTTTGAGTGGATAACAATCGCATGATACTATAGAAACAAAAATACGAATTTGCATAAATAATTGAGTGAGTAGGAGTATGTGTCCTTCTATCTATGACATCGAGTTGAGTCATCTGATCACTTAAAAATTGCTCGTTAATAGTCAGTTTTAATAATTAAAAAAAAAAACTTTTTTTTTTATTTCAAATAGCGGATGATTGAATGAATATCCCTTTTTTAACAATTTGCCTTCAACTGCCGCTCCCAATTGGGACTGTGTTTGAGTAGGTCTTCCCATACGCTGTTGATTCGCTTTGTTCAATCAGACTCGGTACTCAAATTGGATTTTCAATTAGAAGAATTTTTCTTTGAAATGCGAAAAAAAATACAAAATGAAGAGGAAAATGAAGAAAACTTGAAAAGCAGACTCGAAAAGAATACCTACATACATTGAAAATTCGATTAGCAATCACACAGTTTTACAGGAAGGAATACGTTTACCTGGGTGGATTTCTGGCGAGAAATTCAATTAGACTGCCAGGGAGTGAAGCCAAATCGTGGTGATAACGTTTCGGGGAAAAAAGGCATTGTTCGCTTTATTTTTTGCATCCCTATGGGGGCGGATGTACACCTTTTCAATTTCCATTCTCCATGCGAAATGTGTTCCACTTCGTTTATCGAATGAACGCACGAAAAATCTTTTTTTTTGCAAAGTTTTAAGAGGGGGAGACTGAGTCCTTTGAGTACGGATATAAGTATAACTATCTACATGCGAGTAAACTAAAGAAACGATTGGGTGATTTTATTGACTACGATTTTTTAGGGAAAAATTTCGGACAATTTACTAAGTGATGCCCAAATTGAAAGCATCATTGAGTCTCAGGCTATGTATTGAGTTACAAGAACTTCTTGAATTGACTACTATCTGTAAAAATTAAAATGGATATTTCTTCACTGGTCCTTCCTACCAAATTGTGACAAGTTGTCGAATGATCTGTTGAATTAGTCCAATATTGTTGCTCAAAGAACAAACGCAATCATAAGTGATTGTGAGACAAAAGCTGGACAATTTTTCCAAAATTTTATTTTTGAACGAATAAGAGCGACCTTTATCTATACGAATATATCCGCACAGTTCAGATGTAAAAACCATGGCTTTTCAACAAGTTTTCGCAAAATGTTGCCTAAGTGAAGTGAGAAAAGCAATATCGTTCTTGATGAGCTTTATAAAGCCAGCAGAAATGTCTTAGTAAGTAACATCCACGAATTCATAAGCCAAATCAGGTCGAATATGCCTGAAGAATGGAACCTCAGCATCATTTGTTCGATCCAGAAAACAAGTAGATCCTCTGAACAGCGCCAACTTCACAGGCATACGTCTCCTCAACATTGCCTACAAGATCGTATCTGCCATAATATGTAAACGCCTGATACCGTTTACCAACAACTTGATCGGCCGTTACCTATGGTTTTAGACCAGATAAGTCCACAACCGATTTATTTATGGATTTCAAAGCTGCATACGACAGCATTTATAGAGACGAACTATACAGAGCCATGTCTTGTTTTGGTCCGTTTGAGTAGGATGACGATGGAGAATTATCGCTGCTCTATCAGGGTCGAAAACGACCTCACTTAAATATTCGATACCAAAAAAAAAAGCAAGGCAATGCTCTATCATTTGATTCTTTCTCTACCTCGGCTCTGCTATTAATTCTGACAACAGCATCACATCAGAAATCAAAAGAAGAATTAATCCTGCCAACCGCTGTTTCTTCGGGCTTAGAAGACAATTTAGTAGTAATGCCCTCACTCGAACTACTAAGGAGATCCTTTTTATGACCCTGACCGTATCAAAAGCGGATGAAGAAGTCACTGGTTGATTCGAGAGGAAATTTCTTAGACAAATCTTCAGTGCCGTTTGCCTTGATGGGCTATGGAGACGAAGATTCAACTAAGAAGTATACGAGCTGTACAGCGACATGCTCCTGGAGAGAACTGGAGACAGTTAGCTAAGGACCGAGCTCGTTGGAGAGGCTTGTTGGTTGAGGTCCAGGTTCATTCCGGATTGTAGCGACACTGTAGTTAGTAAGTAACTGGAACCATTCGTATACTTATGAAGTAAGAATAGAAATCCGGCGAGTCGACTACGCCCTATTCTTGCCTGTCCTGAAAATTTCTCCTATGGCTTTTGCAAATAAAAAGAAATCCTTGAAATGAGTGAATTCGAATAAAAAAAAATGAAAAGTGGAAAGTAACCGACCATACCGACCATACCGACCATACCGAACTGCAAACAAAGAATCTCCATTCATTTATTTGTGCAAAATATATTTTTGACACAACAGATGTTTTCAATTTTTAGTATTTAAAGAAAACTTACTTTTAGCAGTCCAACGCACAAGCTTTCCCCAACTATAGTACCCACACATTCTTCTATGCATTTAAACATGAACCGCAAAGCACTCCCCATTAACCTAATCGACCTAAGGCTTTATAAAGTGCAGAACTCATTGATTCTTCACGCTTTGACAGATCATACAAAAAAATAAATCGGCACACAGTATCTATTCATCAATTTCAAAGTCGAATATGACAGGAATTATATTGAGATTAACCAATACAGACCCATGAACAGTGTGGGTACACCGCCCAAACTCGCCAGCCTGTGGAGGATGACGGTGGATGAATTATCGATTTAAGCTTATAAATTTTCATTTGACTTTTTCAAAATAGTTCTTTTCAGGATTTCACAAATCTGTACAACATATAGTTTCATAAGAAATGTACAGCGAATGTCAGTAATACTCAGACATGCATAGCCTCCGCTTCCCAGGCCAGAATTCAGACCCAGAAGAGGAAGACCTCACATAAAGTGGCACGCACAAGTAAAACTAAAAACCGACATCACCCAATTTAAAGTGCACAACTGAAAGCATTTAGCTAGGGATTGCGATAATAAGAAACGCGTGTTGGTTGACGTTAGCTCGGACTTTAGCTTCTCTTAAGTGAGTAATAAATACCAGGAATCAACTTTTATTTTAACAAGACCAAACAAATGTTTATGATGACGTTCTTGACAAAGTTTACTGATGCAGATAACTTTTTAAACTTTAAAAACTTTTTTGGCAAATCGTCAATCTGAAGGACAAAAGCATAATTCCTTTGAATATAGCAGCACAACCCAATTCTACTGAATTCTGGAATATCTTGGTCTTGATATAAAAATTTGGCGCACTAATCACGTTGTTAGCAACTAAAACCTCATCCAGGACATGCTAACATGCTTAAGGAGTGCAGCCTTCTAGAATAACTGCCAAAAATACCCATAGTTCCAACGTTTCCAATTGCCGTATTTCATTGTTAGGCAGAATCTCTAACAGATATTTCAAATAAATATGAAATCCTTTGCAAAGCTTCCCATTTGAGCTTTAGATGACTTCCTTAACAAATGACTGACCTGACTTGTTTTGATAAATTTAATATAATTTAACTTTAAAGACTTTATTTATTTAAATCGTCATTTAATACATTCTCTTTGTTCGAACTTTCACCATTACATTCCAAATAGCTCAAGTTTGGTAAAATCTTACCAAAAAGGCAGCCAATCCCTTCAAGATGACTTTGGTACTCGCGAATAAAAATCCAATCACTGAAACTTAAATAAGTTCAAGGATTAAAGTATGACTTGTTCCATTGATTCATCACGTTGACACTTTTTTATTCTTTGCTGAATATTAATCGCCTTCATATTGAAGAACTCGGTAAGCTCACTTGGCATTACTCGATGCCAATCTCCCGGTAGAGCCAAGTGTCATCATCGTGTCGCATCCTCATACCTCCTTCAGAACGGGTAGGGTCCTTCAGTCAATATTATTTTCGAACCGCCCGCCCACGGGCGTGAATGAATTCATATTTTCCGCTCCATATACATCTATAATATGTGTATGCGTTTAACTTTAGGATAAACTTCGCCCTCTAATGCAAGGATATTTGCCAGTCGCCTCCTAACCCCACCGACCAACCATCGTTGTGAGTCATTCATAATGCACTTGGCTCCCGTACTCGACATTCTTTGCTAGCTTGTCGACGACCGTCGTCCTGTCCTGAGCATTAATTTTCCATGCCTGTAATAGTAGTCGTATAGAGGTACCTAGTCATCGCGAGCTTGGTAGCAGTAAGCAGCACACAGAAATTCTAACAAAGTTTCAAGATGAAAAACTTTCATAATATTTTTTTCTGTGTTCGTTCGGTCGTCCTTTTTTCGCTATACCCCTGCATTAAAGTTCAGATCGTTTTCATGCATGAGTGGAAATTTTCATTTAGCACACCAAGCGGCGGACATCATCACAATGCTCGTATGGAAATTGCAGCCAGGAATAGCAACCAACTCTCGTCGTCGTAAGGACGAAAGGACGGGAAAGAATTATGATGGAGGGTGCAACGAGAGGGTAAATCTCCAGTAAGGATCCAGCTGGGGGTCGTTTGGGCTCCATTAAAATGCATTCGTTTGTATAAAGCGCGGAGACTAAGAGACAGGGCATGAGCTCTCCATAAAATGACGGCAGCACACATACTTGAAAACACTCCACAGTTCTAGTGTCCCTCGTGTAAAGATGATGAGCAACGAACTCAAACCCCCGTAGTTAGAGTTTTGCCTGCATTTAACAGCCAACCAACAGCCAAGCAGGCTGCATTCAGTTGGCATATCAAGAAGATAGAAAACCAAAAGCATCTTGTTGACTATATCCTCGCTCCTTTTCGGCTACGATACTGACACAGTAGACAAAATGAAATTATCCGAAAAGGATTTGGAAATTTGGATCGCCTATTCCAGTGCCAATTCCACATGTGAAACTATAACAAAAGACATCTAGAAAAAAAAAAAACAAATATACCAAGAAAAAGAAAGAAAGGATATAAAATGGAATAGAGTGAATCTTTATAGTCCTCTCGGCTGAAATCATTTATGCTTCTATATCAGCAGCCAAAGGGATTTCTACTATCTGCCCAAATCGCTCATAAAAGTCCCAATTTGGTGGTTAGGATATATACACGGAGCGACACATGGTTCAATGATTACGAAGGAACCTTATGAGAATGGCAATTGTGCTCGTTTGGCGTTCCGCCGAGTCTTGATAAAAAAGAGGACGAAAAACTTTTCATGATTTGGTGCCAACTGAAAAAAAAAATATAATCAGGCTCCAGTTCGACTTGGGTTCGGGGAACTGTCTCCGCCAAAAATTAACAATAAGACGTCGAATAACACAAAGCCATTGTCTTTGTCCCGTTTCTGTGTTGGCACACAAAAATTGCGAACAACGAATATAAAATGTCAATTTTCAAATTGCTCACAAGGAAGGAAAGAAAACTGTTTTTCCAGGATTTTCATCTAGACCCAGAAGAACTTCATCCCTTCGCGTGTGTCTCGTTACCATTGTACCCACCACTTCCACAAATATAATGAGCGCCCGATTTGAATGCGCACTGTGTGTATTTTGATTTTCTCGAGAGCGAATCATATGCGGAAATAAAATGAAGTCCTTCCCGCAGTGTCCTCCCAGACAAAGCAGAAATGTCGCACGGAGCCATGATGTGCTCCTGCAAAGCGTAACGATATAATTATTATGTGGTAACTCTAGACTAGAGACTTGGAATTTTGTTTCAATTAATTTCCTGAAACATATTCACCCCTCGAGTGATTTCGATAGCATCAGGCAACATCACCATCCGTTGTTGGTGTATGATATGTATGAGTATGAGAACCTATAGGACAATCAAAGCTTGCTTCATTCCCTTTTTCCTCCAGATCTCTGCAGACTGCTTCAACATATCCCATATGTTGTTCTGGTATTGCTCCCCAGGGAAAAGCAAGGATTTCTTTCATTGTACTCGTATATTGTTTTATTTCATAGGGTTTTATTTTTTTCTGCTTTGCGTGGGAGATGGGGTTTGTGGGCAAGTGTGTGATTCCATTGTTTGGTTTTCGTATTGTGCCAATTTTGTGGATATTAATTTGTTGTTTGCATTCATGCATTGTATTTGAATGGTGGCCTGAAGCCCTAACCAGGGTTATGGGGAAGGTGCTGCAGAAACAATGGCGATGGACGAGCTCTGTGCCATTCAGGAATACCGGAAAAATGATTAAGAAAATCACATAAATAGAATTTTTTTCCTGTTACTTAATTAAAAATGAGTAAAAATCTCAATGAGTATGACAGGTAAATTGGTTTGCAAAATGAAATGGTAAGGTTTTGTTATTTATTATTATTATAATTTTATTACTAAAAATTTATTTTTGTGAACGTAACGAATGTCTCAAAGTTAAATAAGTTTCAAGTATTATATGACACTTCGGGTTGATACCGCATTGAATTCATGAATAAATAAAATAAAAAATCCATTAATAACAAGTTGGTTTGAAAGTATAGTGGATCTTTATCTTGTAAGTTAATTAAACAACATAAAGTTCTAAAAATATTATCGTTCTATAGAAATGAGCCATGTCCAGTGTGTATGCTTTGACTGCACAAACTCAATGAAACCATTATTCAAAGAAAAAAACTAAATTTGGCAATAAGTAATGCAAACATTCCGAAAATATTCTATTTCCGAAAAGTTCGTTTTTTTAGTAAGTTGAAACTACACCTAGCTTCTTTCTTTCTTTGAATATTTTTTTATACCCTACAAAGGTAAAAAAAAAATATACAAGAATACCTTCTATGTAAATCAACAAACAAAACCTCTCAAAACACGGGATTCTTTGACTTTTCAATTAAGTGAAAACAAAGTATTCGAAAATAAACAAAATCTTCGGGAATAACTGAAGTTGGTTGACTGACGGACAGACTTTGTCTTGTCTTGAATATGAATGTTCAATTGGATGAGGAATAAATAAGTAGGAAACGGTAAATTGTAAAAATTAATTCAAAGTGTCATCTTAAACAAATAGTGATAATTAGAGTGACATATTAAAGATATAGTAATTTAAATTTGAAATTACAGTAAATATTAAAATATTTTGTCTTTTGCAATGCTTTTTGGTACACAATAGGCAGTCACCGACTCCCATTGCGATTTGTTTATCAACTTTGCCACTCAAATGGAGCGCCGGATGGAATCAACGATATGCGTGGGATTAACAATTCTAGCTTCGATCACGTTATTCATCATTAGTAGCATTACAAAGGCGTGGTTTGTTGATATATTGCAACATAATTTGAATTTAAGCTTTAGAATATAAGGCGCAAATCCGGGTTTAAATATTCCATTTAGATAGAACACGACACATCAATTCGCCTTTAATTCCATTTTTTATTTGGAAATTTCGTTGACATCAGCGTTGTTTGCAGCCATCACGTTCTTCGACCTAATATGATATCTTTAATTTTGAGCAAGTTTGGGAACACCTCGGTATTATTTCGATTTGGTGAGCATACCAAAATTAATACGTCAAAATGGATTTGAATAAAGTTTACAGACCTTTTGTTCTGTAGCGCAGCACACATATTCATACTTAGTTTGATTGCTTAGACATATTTCCATATAATGGACTTCAAACATCATCACCGATTTAAAAAAAATTATCTACTAATAGAACCATCACACCACCAGACTGATTATTTCGTTATTTCTGCATCACGCGGTCTTGCTTTCAAAGAATTTTTGCTTGTTTTTCATCCCAAACGATCAGTTTGTATTACTTAAATACTTTGGCCGTGGCTGAATTCATCGAAATGATTCATTCATTTGCATTTTCAACTTGAATGGTTATCTTTATATGACTAACCATAGTGTTTAAAAGTCTTAACAAAATCCCAATTGTCCTTGACAATTTCAGTACAATATTCTTGAGATCCTCAATAGCTCATGCTACACCGTGCTATATTAGGCCAAGGTAGATAACATTCATTTCCACATCAGCATACATGTGTTATGAAAATCCTTAGCAAAGCATGACTCGAACATGTATAATAACAAAAGTAGAAAGTAAAAGTTGCTTTTAATATAACAATAAGCACAGTACGAGTCAGGTTACCTGGGGTTTTGTATATTAAACCACAGCACAACATTAAAACCTGGAATATCATCATCATCAACATCATCACTTACCAGGATTTTTATATAAAATACTTACTTAGAATATCAAGCAAGGACGAATGGTCGTGAAATAATGCAATACCCATAAGACTAGCAGACTCGAATAATGTGTTTCAAGCTCAGATCAGAGCCACAGTAGAAGCTCATAAATTGGACAGTTGTTGGACGTTGTCGGGCCATGGCAAATGCTCAATGCGATCAGAATAAGGTCCAATTAATCTGAGTGTCAAGACATAATGACAAAACAAAAATCGAAAAAGTAGACGAACTACCTTGAATACCATCTTCACGTTGCGCTTCCCTATACAAAAGTAGGGATAACTGCCAGCCATAAAACAAAACAATCTATGATGCTTTTAACGATTTGTATAACATGTTATTTGTTTGTTGATCTGATCTGCTGATTTGATCTTGGCGCACCTTTTCAAACACCCCTTCGATGTTCTCGTCGTTAAGGTGTTAAGGAATCGCGCCTCTCCACGCCATTTTATTTTCATTAAGTACTTTTTTCAAACAGATGCGGAAACTCATTACAGAATGAAATAAACTTAATTGTGACATTCACCATACACCATATCTGCTTCTGTTTTTACTAATTTGGCTGTATATTATTTTGCTCCGATCATGTAAGGTATTCTAATGATTTCCCATGCCCAATGCTTTTCTTCTTATGGAAGCTGTATTCGTTTGCAGATCCTTGCTAACACATCTTATAAAAATCTTACTTTTCGAAAACAGGAAAAATAAATTCCGAATTCGATTTATATCAGTCCTCACCAAAACTCTTGGAGAAGTAACTGTAAGCAACGATCCCAGTATTGAAAGCTTGCTTTATCTCAGGCTACCTTCAACGATTACATAGTCATTGTCAATACTTAATGATTTCCGGTATCTTTTTTTATTGCTTCTGAATGCTCCTATTAAATAACTGGCAACAATTAATAATGCCCTGTCATATTGTCTATTGAAGGATCACTTATATATATATATATATATATATATAACTTGTGGTTAAATTTTAAGGGCCCATGTTGAATGTGAACCACACCTAAACGTCAGGTTTTTTCTTCATTTCATTTGACATTTCTCAATTTCAGACTAACTAAATTTGAACCATGGAAAGATACACAATCGAGCAACGTGTTAAAGTTATTCAGGCTTATTATGAAAATGGGCGTTCAAATCAAAATGCATATCGTTTACTTCATGATTTGTTCAATCTATTTAATCGTCCAAATGTGCGTACAATCGGAAAAATCATGCAAACATTTGAGCAAACCGGTTCTGTAGTAGATGTGAAAACACCAGTGCATGCTGGTACAGCTCGTACTGCAGAGAATATTGCTCTGCTATTCGCGGTAGTGTGTCTGAAGAACCGTCCACCTCAACTCGTCGAAGTGCCCAAGAACTGCACCTCTCACGCTCGTCGTTGGTGAACATTATGCATAAAGACTTGAATTTACATGCTTACAAGGTGCAATTGACTCAAGAACTAACGCCCTTGAACATTTCAAGCGTCGTCAATAATCAGAATGGTGGCAAGAAATGGCAACAGTGGGTGATCAATTTTCAGTGATGAGGCACATTTTCACCTCATTGGATTCGTCAATAAGCAGATTTGCCGCATTTGGGCGATGGATAATCCACGACTGACTGTCGAAAAACCAATGCAGCCACAAAGAGTGACTGTTTGGTGCAGTTTATGGGCCGGCGGCATCGGCGGACTGAAAATGAGGCCGGTCAGGCAGGTACTGTGAATGGTTTTCGCTATCGTGGGATGATAACGAACTTTTTATGGCCCGAATTGGAAGATATGGATGTGGACGATAGTGGTTTCAACAGGACGGTGCCACTTACCACACAGCTAACGAAACAATGGCTCTTTTGCGCGACAAATTCAATGGGCGTGTTATCTCACGTGGTGGCGATGTCAATTGGCCGCCAAGATCGTGTGATCTGACACCGTTGGACTTCTTTCTTTATGGTTATTTGGAAGAAAAGGTGTACGAGCGTCGATAAACCAGCAGCAATTCAAGATCTAAAGGTTGAGTTAAGTCGGCTCATTAACGGCATTGAACCTCAATTATGCCTCAACGTCATCGAAAATTTGGACCATTAAATGGAGATGTGCCGCCGAGGTCGCGGCGGCCATTTGGCCGATAATTTGTTTCATACATAATTGAACCATACCAATATTATCATAATAAAAATATATGACAGTAATTACCCACATTATTTGTGTTTCATTCCAAATCAACATCGGCCCTTAAAATTTAACCACCCTTTACATTGCATTCATGCAAAAATAAAGAATTTACATGTTAAGAAAATTTAAGAAACAATTAAGAATGCGATCAATATGTTCAATGAAAAAAATGTTTGAGTATATTAGTTTGGGTTCAACTCGTCAATTTGTGTTTAAATATAATTTTCTATCTGAGAGGTCAATGACTTACATTTTGGTTTCAATTTGTCATTTAGAAAAATCTGTTGAAATCTTTCAGAATGACAAGTACACATTTTTGAAAATCATCAATTTCGATTACAAAAAAAAGAAATTATAGCTAGATTGGGCACGATTGACCGCATTTTAAAGTAACGCATTAGCGTAACCAACCAATTATACATTTATTATCTCTATCAAAGACAGAATTGTCTTAACGGAAAACTAGGCGTTAAGTCACTGCTAGATCACTGCTAGATGCTTTCGGATAACAGAATTTTAATCTAAACCATTCAGTTAGGTTAAACGTGGTCGAAAGATTTTCTGTCTATGCAATACTAAAGTTTTAGAAATACAAGAAGTTTCCGCTCCAGCTATTATTTGTTACGCAATCACTTTTTCTAAACATGTTGCTTTGTAGGTCAGCAGCATGTATAGAAAAAGAAAAACTATACCCGAAAAAAACATGACAGCGGTTCACCATAACAAAACATATTTTGATTATTTTCGAATTTCCATAAATATTATATTACAACGTGGTCTCAATTCTTCAAACATATTTGACGAAATGCACACCCAATATCAGGATATAACTTGACATTCCCACAGAACAGGTGACATCCTCAATTTAGGTATCCAGTTTCATGACTATAGGCAAAAATGATAATAATAATAATTTGTTAAAATTCCCAACAAGGATGCACCCAACAGCTGAAGGATTCATTAGAGTTGTGCGACATGTTAAGAAACTTTATACCACAGTTACAATATAAACCCGAAAACTTTCATCCCCCAATCTCAGGCCTTCCGAGATATTATTTATCGAAAGTGCTTCGGCTATGTATGGCTGGTTGTTGGCGTTTCTTCCGGTATCGTTGTGTGAGATACCTTGCGGAGATGACTTTTTGACTTTATGAACTTTTGACACGAAATGTCACGTTCGTGCGTGATGTACGGAAGCAGATGGAAACAGCTGCTCCAGCACTAACGATGTTGTTAGGATAAACTTTCGTAATTTGTGTATACGTAGAGACCGCGCAAGGCGGGAACTCATGGATGAGTCATATACTTGGCCAAAAACGCTACCGTGTGGAACGCACTATATTGGAGTACTTCTGCTCCTGGCCTAAGGATACAATGCAACATGATGGTTACTGACGGTATAATAAAACTTACATCGAATGAAGTTTTAGTTTTTCTTTTCTGCGTACGCCAACTATGACTCGACACACTGCCATGGGGTTTTGATGCCAAAAATACTGTTCCTTGTTATGCTTATTCATTGTCACTTCCATAGTGTCGACACTGACGAAGACATTGTCGTTAACAGTGGAGTGGGGCGATATAGCAAATGATTTCATAATGTAGCTTAATATTCACAAAAAATTCAAACAATTTGCATAAAAGCAATTTATAAAATTATTATTACGAAACTTCTTACTTGGCTTGCGGAAGTTTTGACAAACGTCACGAAGAGTGTAGAGTATATATTGGGAGTTAACTTTTGACACATACGATTATTGTTGGCGTTGCGCTGTGCCTTTTGCAGTGGATAAACTAATCTCCTCCCTTTAGAGTTATACACGTACATACGTGTACATACGCTCCACTCATGAGGTTGTTTTTAAGAAGATAAATAAATATGTATTTTTCTTCTTAGCATAAAAGCCATTAGACTCTTTTGAGCTGAAGATTTGACATATTTCTGACGTGAAAAAAAGGCTTTATCTGGAACTTGCATGGGCTTTAGAGTCTCAATCTATACAGCAATATGGCAGAGGAACTTTTTTTTGCAAAAAATAGTCAACCTGGGAGCCTAGTTTCATTTATATTTCTCGAATATTTTACTTAAGGTTCATTTTCGATTTCATATTACAGTGGCTTTCTTTTATTTCTCGTCGATGTTGTATGGTC